>OW386285.2:68666394-69866394 GCA_936432065.2 Rutpela maculata | reverse complement strand
GAGCCCGAATTTTGAAATTTCAAAATTAAAGATGGCTAATCCAATATCGCGGACATAAATTTTGAAAGTAAATTAAAATTTTATCAAAAGATTGTTTAAAATTATAAAAAATTGTTACTTGGGTTTTTTTTTTGGTTTCTAATCTCATTTCTGATCCCCGAATTTTGCGTTTCAAAAAACCAAGATAGCGGATCCAATATGGCGGCCATAATATTTTTTTAAATGAAATGTATATGCACAAACTGTTAAAAATTGTTACTTAGTACTTTTAAGAGTTTCTGATCGAGAATCTGAAATCTAAATTACGTAATATCGTAATCCAAAATGGCGAATCCAATATGGCGGCCATAATATTTTTTTAATTGACATGTAAATGCGCAAATTGTTAAAAATTGTTACCTAGGGGTTTTAGAGATTGCTGATCATGAATCTGAAGTCCAAATTACGTAATATGGAAATCCAAGATATTGGATCCAATATGGCGGCCATAATATTTTTTTAAATGAGATGTACATGCACAAATTGATAAAAATTGTTACTTATGGTTTTTAAGGGTTTCTGACCATGAATATGAAGTCTAAATTATGTAATATCGTAATCCAAGATAGCGGATTCAATATGGCGGCCATAATATTTTTTTAAATGAAATGTACATACGCAAATTATTAAAAATTGTTATTTAGGAGTTTTAGGGGCTGCAGATCATGAATCTGAAGTCTAAATTACGTAATATCGAAATCCAAGATGGCGGATTCAATATGGTGTCCGTATGTTAAAATAGAATAATAAATCAAGAATTGAATTATTCAGTGATATAAAATTTGTGAAATACGCCTATATGCCCGTTTAAGATTTGGCCAACTAGATTTTGTTTACAGCTTATAGTATTAATATCACTGCTCTTTGTGACTTGACTAATTAGGTTATTTTAAAGGATTTGGTATATGTTATGTTAGGCTTGGGGCCCCTTTCTACTCAAGTTTTATTTTCTACATAAAGTAATAATAGGTTTATAAGCCTACCTGCTCCTTTATGATTTGACTCATGAGGTTACATTAGGTTTAAAGATGTCAATATTTTTGATTGGTTATCTCATTTTTTTATAAGATGGCATATTCGAATCTGCCATCTTAGAATTCGAAATTACGAATGCGTAGTCAGCAATCGCAAAAACCTGCAAGTAACAATTTTTAACTATTTTCGCATGTACACCATAATTTTTTAAAAATTTATGGCAGCCATATTGAATTTAATTTTCTGGTTTGAAAAATATCGAAATTTTAATATCCGAAACGAGATTAGCAAACTGCGAAACCCCCGAAAAACAAATTTTAACAGTTTCCTTCTTGATTTGTCATTATTTTTTAACTTACAGACACCATATTGGATCCGCCATCTTGGATTTCGATATTACGTAATTTGGACTTCAGATTCATGATCAGCAATCTCTAAAACCCCTAAGTAACAATTTTTAACAATTTGCGCATTTACATGTCAATTAAAAAATATTGTGGCCGCCATATTTGATTCGCCATTTTGGATTACGATATTACGTAATGTAGATTTCAAATTCTCGATCAGAAAACCTTGAAAGTCCTAAGTAAAAATTTTTTACAGTTTGTGCATGTACATTTAATTTAAAAAAATATTATGGCCGCCATATTGGATCCGCTATCTTGGTTTTTTGAATCGCAAAATTCGGGGATCAGAAATGAGATTAGAAACCAAAAAAATCCCCAAGTAACAATTTTTTATAACTTTAAACAATCTTTTGATAAAATTTTAATTTACTTTCAAAATTTATGTCCGCGATATTGGATTAGCCATTTTTAATTTTGAAATTTCAAAATTCGGGCTCGATAGAATTAAAGGCAATTTTATAACGAATAGTTAAAAAAAAAATTAAGTTTCATTCATTCCAGGCTTGGGAATTATCGTTTGTCCAAAAAATGAGCTATTTGCCCCACTGTGCGCCGGCTCTGGGGGGGCGCCAAATTGAGGCGAAAGTTTGTCTTAATTTTCTTTATTGTACCCTTTTTAATTTAACACGCCATCGAAAAATAAAGCTACAATTTGACTATGAGTCACATAACGAACTTGCCGTGGATCTTAAAAAGGCATTCAGAACAACTTTTTTCCATGTATTAGACTGTGCCATCATGTTATTGGATGAATGATTTGTCCAACCACATTCATAATGATATGTTTGGTTTTATGTACAATATTTAAAGTCGGGAAAAGGATGAACTCGTAGAAAAATGTTCAGACTGTCTGTCAGCACTAAATGACGGAAACCGTTGTGAAATTGATGGTGTGCAACTACATCAAGAACCTTTAGTTCTACTTTCTTTATTCCCCGACAAAGGCATAAATGACCCATTGGATGTATTAAAGTACATCACTCAACAGCCTCAGTGAAAACATTTCAAACGTATCAGTGGAGCTACGAATACTACTATCCTTTCCTTTGTGGGAGAAAGAAGCTTCTCAAAACTAAAGCTTAGTATAAGTCTAGTTGAAATTGACAATGTCACAGAAGACGGTTTAGTGGGACTAGCAATGATGGCAATTGAATATGACGTCCTTCAAGAGATTTACACAGAGTTGATTATTAAGACTATGCAGAAAACAAGGCCCGCAAAGTGCACTTTTCATAAACTAATAACTAATATTCTTATACTATAAATTTTGTAGTAGGTACTTAGTTGATCAGTTATAGACATAGGCCAAATAATACACGGTTAACTAATTATTTAATCGTGCTATTTTTCGGATTAACATCCACACCTGCTTTGCTACATTTTAAATACGCTCAGGAGAAGAATAAACTGATTTTAATGAGCTTTAGCTTTGACAACTTACCGACAGTAAAAGTTCAGGCTATTTAGAAAAAGAGTTTATTATATACACATTTCTCTTACTCCCTGTGTTAAGTTAAAAAGTAGTGACCGCAGTGCCCAAAAGGATATCCTTGCACTTCATTATGTAGTACGTCCGTGAAATTCCCGTGGTTATCTCCAAGGGTCGGAATTTTTTCAGCGTTAACAGAGTCGGATTTGACTTGGTATTTAATTACTTCCACATCCAGTAGAAGTATAGTACCGCAAAAAACATTTTGAACATTTTTATTGTTCAAATAGGCTTAGAATGTCATGAAACGTCGAGATTTTAAATTTGAGCAAAAACATTTTTGAAACTTTTTTGTGCGCACGATTACTATGTAACCGTTCAAGATCTTGACTTGAAATTTGGTACACGTATGTATTTTAATGAGATCTGGAACTAGATTATATTTTGATCTTATTCTGTTGAAGGATTGGGGGGTAAATTGGGGTAAATGGGAGTAAATAGGTAAATCGAGCAAGTAAGAGTCCATAAAATTGGTATTTAGTATATATAAAAGGAGCTAAGGTCTCAAAAAATTTTTTGGCATTAACCACTCCCATTATCCATTATTGAAGGGGGTGGAAAAAATAAAATTGTGATTTAGTGTGTGTGTAAGAATCAAAAGCCTCGAATTTTTGTTTTACTTCATTCACAAATTTGCATGACACTAAACGTGGTTTCACAGCTTCTCCTTTATTTAAACCCCATAAAAGGATATCAATCATTTGGCGGCCTGTTGCATCTTTCGCTTCGTCAATACTTAGACATATATATTTATTTTGAAGATCTCGAATTTTCTCCAACCTCTTGTCACATTCCTCTTTAAGATATCATTTCCGAAGATATGATTCATCTGGAAGCTTGAAATTCTTGTATTTTTCTAAAAATTGTCTAAAACGCGGATGGTTGAGCTGGTACCATGGAATGTCGAACGAAATCATGAAATTCATTAAATCCAACTTGAATTCATCTACACTTAAGGCTTTAATATTCGATACATGCATACATGTTTCATCGAATTGACGTGGTAATTAAAGTTGCACTTTTTCTTAAAATCAACCATTGTTTTACAGGCATCACAGTGAACGTTGACACCATCAAAATGCAATTCGGGGCAGTATTCTATTCTTTCACGAGCTAACATGTCTTTTAACTTTTGGCATTTTGCGTTAATAGAAACACAATAATATACGCAGAATTGCTAGAAAAATAGTTTCGGTAACGAATTACGTGAAATACTAAAGCCTAGCCTACTCGCGGCAAGCTGCTAAAATTACACAATTAATAGACAATACCGGTTGACTAGTATAACTTTACGCGCAGGTCGATGGCGTCATTGAAACTATCACTGAGCAGTAAGCACACGGCGCAGCAGCAATGTTATT
This sequence comes from Rutpela maculata, assembly GCA_936432065.2. NCBI lineage: Eukaryota > Metazoa > Arthropoda > Insecta > Coleoptera > Cerambycidae > Rutpela > Rutpela maculata. The sequence continues at coordinate 69,862,123 of OW386285.2, read as the reverse complement.
TTAGCATTTTGCCACACGTTTTTTAGTCGTTTGTTTTCTATATTTACTGTGTTTTTGTCATTTAATAATTAGTAGTTTATTTTTCAAATATAAGTACGGGTTGTAATAGTATTTGTTTTAGTTAAATTCATTTTATTAGCTAGTAGATTTGTAAACAAGCCAAAAACGTACTCTTTGCCGGTTTACTAAACCTTTTATACAATAATTGTTACACATTCTATAGGATACTCTTCGCAGTTTTTTGTGCATAATGTTAGTTTTAGACATTTTTAATTTTATAGTACGAACTTTTATAGTACGAGTTGGTGAAAGACTCAGTGTAAAATAAAGTAAAAATAAAAAAAAACTATACCGTACCCCATGTGGGTTTCGAACCTGGGACCCTTGGATTCCGAGTCAAAAGCGTCAGAACTACCTAACACGTAAAAAAATGTAAAAAATGTAAATTTTTACAAAAACAAAAATCAAAAAAAAATTCTCAGATTTAAATCATTAATAATATTTTTATTTACTGATCGATTTTGTTCAAAAAGGGTTCTTCCCCTGGCTAACACTAACTTATTGTCCAAATTTCAGTACAATCGGACTTTTCTTTCTTAAGTTATCGTGCTTACAAGAAACGTGACGCACGGACGGACGGACATTTTGAAAGTTGTTCAGAATTCGTTCACTAACATAATGATATGAAATTTTTTTCTCTACGAGCGATATTTACTGATTTAGAAATGTGCCGATCAAATACAATATACTCTTCGTTTTTGCGAAGAGTATAATAATGCGACGCGATAGCTAATTTCACTTAATATCTAAAAGTTTTATGGATTTGTTGGTTTCGTAATTTGGTTAACAAATATTTTCGATTTACATTATTGTCAACCGAAAATTACTTTTATCTGCTGCTATTTGCATGAAATAGCCTGAAATAAAAGTATTCTGTAAGTAAATAGTGTAAATTTGTATAATTGCATTTGACGAATGATCTGAAAAATACACACATACTTTAAACAATAAATCTTATACTATTATATTAATTACAACAATAAGACGTGTTTCGCCCGCGTTTTCCGTATAGCTGGTTACAGTTTCCAATGGATAGCGCAGCGGACAGGACGAGGCAACCGGTGCTGGTGTTGTCTAATATTCGTGAGTCTATCTCAGTCGCGGCACACAATGAATAGACCACAGCAAACTGCAGTGGGCGGGGAAATGCTAGTTGTATATTTAACAGGTAAATTTACATATTGATAATTAAAATGTCACGTAGGAATATAATATCATTTTTCAATGTATTTTTAATATAATTCATTGTACTTTATTTAATGCTCCTGAGTGCGACCCTGTTACCGCTGAAGGATTCCGACCCTTGGTTATCTCACGGGGGCGCCAAAAAGCGATCTCGCCCGGGTGGAAAATTTACCTTGAGCCGCCCCTGATTACTGACCCCAGCCACTTGCCAGTTTTTATTTTTATATAGCTGCCTCTACTTCTGATTCTTAAGTATCGAATGTTCGTGTTCGTAGTCCTGTTGCCAGTCATTTTCTAGCTCAGGATGGTCTCTTTCAAAAAGTTTTTCGCAGTATTGGCGCCAGACCGCAATGAACTGGTTCTTATCATCACTTAGGCTAGGGTGACCAGATTCTTGTGCTGGACACTTCTGCTGGGAAAAAAATTGATGAGCGGGGGGAGCAGAAATCGAAAAATCATTTCTTGATCCAGACATTTTTTGATGACCGAGGGGAAAAATTTTTTTGAACACAGATAGTACTGCAAAATGCTGGACTGTCCAGCGAAATTCCGGACGTATGGTCACCCTAACGTAGGCTTTACTTGACATGTAATCACTCTTACTATTCGGAAAAGCTTTTCGCTTTACAGACGGCTTGCAAATAGGAATTCTTATTTCTTCAACAAAGAGTCTGATTTCTTCGCGTAAGTCTGTTATACTCTTCTGATTCTAAAGAAGAGTTGCCATCTTCAGCTTCAAATTTTTCCTGGCCGTTGCTTCTCGTATAATGTTCTCTTTTAGAGAATGCCACAGGGCATTTAGATCTTCGTCATTTAATGGATCGATTGACAACACATGGGGAAGAGAATAGAGAAATATCTGTAATTTTAGTTAAAATTAGTAAAATATATATTACCAAAAAAATTCAAAAAAATAAAGGACCCCGGAACAAAACCCATGAAAATGTTGATTCGGTGAAATCGGCTGAAATTTTGGTATTGTGTAATTCTAGTCATGCTGATCAAAAGTTTTTATCACATCGAGCCAATCCTATGATTAGTTTTTGAAATACAGCTTGTCAAAGTTAGATAATTTGCGTCATTTTAGACATTCAAGAACTTTTTACTCCTTAACTATTACTTTAGCAAAAAATTGCAAGGGTCGAAATATTTTTGTTCTAGTCCAAAAGCTGAAGTATTTTTTTCAGAATTTTTTTTATCAATTTTTAGGTTAGGTAAAATATATATATGTCATATTTCGGCATGCTTCGGTGGGATTGACTGAAACTTTGCTATTTTGTAGTTAAAGTCATGCTGATCAAAAATTCCTATTGTACTGAATCTATCCTATGAGTGGTTTACGCTCCAGGAGTGCCTGAAGGTCTTAACAACGAGATAACTGGTAATCTATATGTACGTGTTTATGAATGGCTTCCAGCGTGTCTATGTGCGTGCGTGCGCGTGTATGATATATTTTTATTAAAGAATCCGCTCTTACCGGCACTATGTTTCCTATGAGAGCGTTCTCATTGCCAATCAGGGTGATCCCATTTTTTTGGTTTCACTTTCTATCTGTTTATTTTTACTTTTTGTTGTTTTTTAATATATATTTTTTAGTTTTTAAATATTGAGAACATCCATAGGATTTTCAGGAACAGCAGCATTAAGTATCGTTCGAAGAAGAATAATTGATGGATATTTTATGTGATTTTAATGTCGTGCGTACCCCAAAAACCATAATACGCTTGTGTTTTCAGCGGTTCGGCATCAAACTCATTAGAACGATTTTTCTCACAAACGATCCGTCCTACAACTAAAATGAAAGGGGACGTTTTTTGTGTATTTTTAATTAGTGAATGACCAAAGTGAAAAAAAATAAAAGACATAAGAAATTAATGCAAAATATCAACAGCCCCCCTCAATATCACCTACTTACGGTAAAAAATATTTTTAAAAAATAATGTAAAAATAAGCCTGTAGTATTGTTCAATATACGCATAAAGACGCGTCCCTGTAAATCAAAAGGTTTCTGAAATATAAAATAATAATCAATTTTTGGGTGCCATTTTCAAAGGGCCGTAGCTCAAGGTATTTGCGAACATATTTTTGCATGTAGAATCTGCACCAGAAGTTTGTCATCGATATTTTCGGAAAACCCTGTATACACTGGCACATACATACACACAAACGCATGCACGCAGTACACAAACACGCTGGAAGCCATTCATAACAAGTACATATAGATTACCCGTTACCTCGTTGTTAAGACCTTGAGGCACTCCTGGAGCGAAAACGACTCATTGGATAGACTCAGTGCAATGGGAATTTTTGATCAGCATGACTTTAACTACAAAATAGCAAAGTTTCAGCCAATCCCACCCAAGCATGCCGGAATATGACATACATATATTTTACCTAACCTAAAAATTGATAAAAAAATTCTGAGCTTCATTGGACTAGAACAAAAATATTTCAATCCTTGCAACTTTTTGCTAAAGTTAATAGTTTAAGAGTAAAAAGTACTTGAATGTTTAAAATGACGCGAATTACCTAACTTTGACAAGCTGTATTTCAAAAACTGTTCATAGGATTGGCTCGATGTGATAAAAACTTTTGATCAGTATGACTTGAACTACAAAACACCAAAATTTCAGTCGATTCCACCGAATCAACATTTTCATGGGTTTTGTTCCGGGGTCCTTTGATTTGCCACTGAACACTAAATTTTTTGTAACACAATTAAAATGGCAAATGGTGAGATAATGTTTACTTTATAGTAGTTTACAGGAACTTAAAAACAACATTAAAATTAAAGAAACATTAGTAGTAAAATTGTCCTTCAAAAACAAAATACTATTATTATTGAATAACTTGACATACTAAACTTTAAATCACTATTTACATCCTTTTTTGTAATTATAATTTACATAATGTGTTTAAATTTCTGCCAAGCGGAGTGAGAAAATTGCATAACTGAAAACAGATTCAGACATGATTAAGATGTGAACCAGTAGAATTTTAATTGAACATGGAGCAATAATTAACTATAATAAAATAAAAAATGTCTTTAATTTCATGTTAAACAAAATATAGGCTATAGTGTTTAATAATAATATATATGCTAGTGCTACTACTGTCGTAAAAGGGAAAGTTGTTATGTGAAGGTTAAAAGCGGTCACTAACATCACTTTCAGGGTTAAATCGGCACGCGTGGACCACGGATGAACACAATTAAGGGCAGAAAAGGTTCTCTGCCAACGTCTACAACCTTGAAAAGAAAAGAATGAGATAGACTATTTTAATTGTAATAAGTATATATGTCTGTGGCATCTTTACTGTTATAATTTATAAGACATTACTAATTTTAGCGTTAATGATAGTAACGCATTTTGTTTCCAATGTATGTAAACTCCCTCATTATTTTTAGTTAAACACCATAAAACCAGTTACAATATGGCAGATAACATTCAGTTATATTCTTCACACCTCGACAATTAACATATATACCATTTGGTTCTGTATTCATACATTCACACTGAAAACAAAAGTAAACAAATAAATTTAGCAACTTGGAGATACAATTTTACCGCTAAAATTGTGGTTTATTTATTTCTAATTAACGATGTCATCTATTTTTTAATAGGTATAATTCAATACTTCATTTCTTATTTTAGTATTCTACGAGGTTAAAAAATATGGCAGGTCAATATTTAAGAAAATATGAGGTTAATAGAGTGATGGAACAGAAAGATCTTGAGTTAGAAATAAATTGTTTCTTTGGCTTCATAAATTGATAATATAACTTCAAATGGTTGTTCAGTAAAATCTTCACCTCAACCTAAAAGATTTTTTATAAATAATTCTATTATATAGGCTTGGTGTTCAGCTAATTTGCCTATATTTCCTGGCTTCACTTTTTTTTAAGTATTGTAGCATGGTGCTGATTGGTATCTTCTGATTCGAAAAATGGAGCTGCATTTGCAAGGTGATCAGCTAATAATTACTTTCCATTCTCTCGTGTCTAGGGTTGCCAACCGTCCCGATATATCGGGACGGTCGTCGGGACAGTCACCGTTATTGACCTCTGTGTCTTGACGTCACGATAAAAATGATGAAATTTATTAAAATAAGGAGCAGTTTCAATTTTGTTAAAAAGACAATGATATATTTTTCTTTAACATATATGCCTTTTTATTAGGGAAATACATAGTGTCCCGATATAGTTTCCGGACATTTATGGCAACCCTACTCGTGTCCTACCACCCACACCAAGGTAACCTTATCATTTTGCCAGTTGCTTCAGTTCTCTGCCCTCTCAGGCAATTATAGATAAACTTGTCCTCCGGACATCATTATGCATTTCAGGAACATATTTCTATAGCACACATTTTTGCTTGAAAGTTGGTTTTTCTATCTAGGACACTGAATAATTGAGGTCTCCACACAAATGTAAAGGGATTAGGTCTAACATTGCCTCTATAGCTGCCGTGGGACAGGAACGTTTCAAACTTCTAATTCTCAAATGTCCAATGCGTTGCAATTTTTAATTTTGTGTTGATTTTTCTTCAGTTTTTGACCACCATACGCATGATGCATATGCCACCATGGGTTTGACAGTTTGAAACAAGTCCAGGTATCCGCGGTGGCGCGGCGGTCGGTTCATCCCTATAGTTGGGGTGATTATTCTGCTTCTTAGTATGGATTGTACCCAATTGAACGTTGAGGAATATATTGCCCTTTTTTTCGCAGGTCTTTGTATGTACTCATATGAGGGGATATTGATTCGTCAGACTGTTAGGCATATTGTATAATATACTATTATACTGGTCTAATATTTTCTACCTTGTTTTCAGGAGAAAAAGGTTAAGTTAACGTTACAATATGATTTAGTCCCCAACATGAAACTAAAGAAAACGACATTTCGACAGTACAATAAAACATAATTGTGAATAAAAAAATACATAAAATACATAATATAAATAAATAAAAGAAATCAAAAGCACATAGCCGATACAGGAAACTTTGAATTTCATTTAAAGTGATAGATTTAATATTTGTTCAAAATTTCTTAATGTACAAAGTCGCAGTAAAATGGACTATACAAATATATATTATTTACTTTTGAACTGCTGTTGATTTGATTTATCAGCATATGGTAGAGATTGCTGCCACTCCCGGAAAACACGCCACTGGGCCAGTTACGTCTACACTGAGTTGGATTAGAGTAATGCTTGTTGCTAGCAGCGACATGACTTATGGTGCAGAGTGTGGAATGGAAAGTGTAGTTGTTTGTGAGATGTTTTGATATTGAGTATTTATGCTCCTCTTTTTGTGTTCTTGCTTCTCCTGAGTTCTCCCAAGTTTTCTAATTTCGAGATCATGTAAAATATATCATAATTTCTGCTTATTTGGGTACCACCATTAATTGGCAATTTTGATAAAAACCGGGTTATTTAAGAGCTTGTAGATACAAATTATAGAAACGTGAACATGCTTCAGTTGAAGTACTTCATAGCCATACCTATGTAAACGGAGTTGACACTGATTTTGGAATAAAAGAAAGTTGTGGAGAAAAGTAGCCTAATGAGTATCACAAAAAAGTAAATCAGTGAAATTATTTTAGATTCAATCGTTAACACCGCATAAATATTTATCACTCCCTTACCTTGTTGCAAATTGAGTAGAAATATAGAAGAATTCCCCAAACTACGGTTAGTAGCTATTTAGTTACTAAACTCTTGGAGTACCTAGTACTATATTTTTAATTAAAATGTTATCTTTTCGAATCTCTCATTGAAAGTGAAACTTAAAAACGACCAGCTAGCTGTTATTGGGCACAATATTTAAAGTCATACTAATATACCGGGAAGTTTTATATAGCAAGTTTTTAATCTTATTGGGTACAAATATAAACAATTTAAATATAATTAGTTTTATATCTGTCATTAGTTACTCATTATTAATATATTATGGTAACCAGTTTTTTTATAAACCGATAACTACTAAATGTGTAAATAACTAAAACTTGTTTAAATAATTACCAAAACGTTACATAACGTTGGTTGCCAATGCTGTAGGTAACTGGTAACTATTAAGAAAAATATTCTAAAAATAAAAGTTTACCATCGTTAGTGAGTGTATTACTTAAGATTATGATTTTTTTTATTATTTTTTTAAAATAAATCGAAGCATTTAAAAGTTCCTTCACAGAACATCTATTGCGTGTAGTATTAAGGTGGGCGGTTTGGTGAACGTAATTCGGGAATTTCTCCTGCATCCTGAACCGATTGAAAAAATTGTTTGATATTTGTTTAGAGGCAGCTTTATAGAATGGTACTAGGTTATTTAAAACTAAAAAAAAGAAAAAAATTTTACTTGTGCGAAAATCAAAAAAAAATAATTTTTTGACTTTTCAATAGTCTGGTACCATTCTATAATGTCATCTCTAAAGGCCTATCAAAAAATTTTTTTAATCGGTTCAGAGATGTAAGAGAAATTCTCGAACTACGAAATCATTTTCTTAAACACGGCACCGGCACCCTTAAACCTAGATATAGACGTGAGATAATTACCGCAGTAATTTAACTGGGGGTCAGTTCTCGACTTCAAGGAGTAGACTTAGTGAGAGAAAGGAAAGAGAAAGAAATAGTAAACGTAATGAAATAAAAAGAAATAAAATACCAATTTCCCATTGGAATAATTTCGAGAATTGAGCCCCTGGTGTAAATAATGAAATATTTATCATTAAATTCTCACACATAAATTGGTAAGCTGCTGTTTTTTTAGTATTTAAAACAGTTGATAGATAGATGATGATATGAGAAAAATATTGAATACTTAGTGCACATAACCGTTATTGGCATAGGTATGTTAAAGTTTCAAATTATAATTGTGCTATGTCTAAATTCTGATGATTAAAAAGTTGTAATCATCTCCACTCTCCAGGTCATCTATTTAGTGTTAGTTCCTACTAAAGGGTTCACTTAGAGTATTTAGAATCTATTAGTCGTCTTGCTGCAATATTTAGTGGTAACAAACTATTTCTCACGTTCGGAGGAAAATAGATTGGGTATTTACCATTGCTCTAAGGGTGGCTGAGACCAATTTTTTCGACATTAAATAATTTGAACTGCAAACTTTATTCTCAAAACCACATCGAATACTGGTCTAATATATTTTTTTATCTATTTATTTAACGACTATTTCCGCTACCAGGGCACAGCACCGACGCCAGGAGATCTGGAATTTTACACCTCTTGGAAGGGTTGAAACAACCCCCGAGGTCGCTACCACCTTCTCTTCCGTGAAAAATGAAGGATGCACAGGAATAACGATAATGTGCCTAAAAACCTGTAAATCCTGGATAGCATGCTTTCTGGTGAGGAGGGGCTGGAGCTAAAAATGAATATTTTTTGCGTGATCAGCGACACCGAAAACGGGGGGATACGCGTTTGAACCGAATCATTTGAAAAAAAAAAGATTTTCCACCTCTAGGGAGAGTTTAATCAACTTCCTAGGCCTGCTGTCTGGATTCCACTTACTCTATAACCCTCTTCTATGTTATTTCAAATATATATAACCCGTTGAAAAATCACTCCCCAGGCCCGTTTATATGTGAAAACACAAAGGGATCCCCGTTTCAGGGGATTGCGGCGGTCAAAAACTTCTACCACCACTTCCATCATATTCAGCACCCTCGAAAACGGGGGGGAGGTAATCTCGTCTTTGCACGAAATATTTACACTATTTTTGCCTTCTTCATTACATAGACTATTAGTTCTGATTTTAAGTACAATACAATGCAGCGGCTATGGCTAAAGAATCTTTGCAGTGTATTTCTGCATTTATTATTAAGTGTGATTTTTAGATACATTTTGTAATGTTAGTTTTTTAATTAAACAATATTTCTTGAATATATACTTTACATTTATCGTGTTTTAAATTAGGCAACATACTGGACTCCGAGCACATTTCTAATTTCTAAAACAGTAAATATGGCTCAGAGAGAGAAAAATTCATACCATTGAATTTGTCTTCGAATTCTGAACAACGATCAAAATATACGTCTGTTCGTTCGTCTGCCCGTATGTCCGTTAGGTTTTTGTCAACAAGATAACTTAACTTAACGATAACTTATGAACGGAAAGTCCGATAGTCACTATAAAAGTTATGACATTTTACAAAAAATACATCTTCCATGTGATAGTGGTTCAGTGGCATAATAAAATACATAAATTTGTCTGTTTCACCAAATGGGTAGGCGAGGAAGCATAATATATCGAAAATTTGATAATAAAATCATATTTAGCGACTCTCAAAATCCTCGGATATAGGGTTCAGAAGCAATTCTCATGAAGTCTTATGTTTAAAATCAATAAATAAATATCTTTGTTCTAGGAACAGATAGACAAAGATTTATTATATTCGTCTCCATGTACGTATTATTATTTCACCTTGAATGTTATTAAATACAAGATTAAATTAACAAATCAATTAACTTCCGATATAAAAGCCTAAATTATCGTTTAATGCAAAATCTTTGTTAATGAATTATTTATTTTCGATAAAATTGTAGAATTTTCGGCAATAAATAAGCTAGCAATGTGACGCGTACACAGTGATCCATCAAAACTAAAATTGTGGGAAAAATGAAAATAATAATTTTAGAGACAGAACTACGATGGCGCCATGTTAGGCCTTGGTCCACCCCAAATTATGTTGGCCTACCCTTATGATCACCCCGATAAATTAGAAATTTTATTTTAACAATATTCCCCGTAATATCTGCTCGTTACGATATTACGTCGTATATTTGTTATCATTTAGCCAGACAAGCGACAGACTAACACCCTTTTCACACTATACGGTTTTGATCGTACGGTAAAAAACCGTGCGGCTTTTTGTCGTGACATTGTTGTTTTCACATTGCACGGTTTTTTGCCGTTGTAAGCTCAACATATTCATTTCATTTGTAATAATAAGACAATTATACGACAATTTCTTGTTCCGATTTTTTGTTTTTTAAGTGTTAAATATACTTACCAAACGCAATTTATCTTTGTCTTCCATCGAATCAAAATCTTGTTTCAGTTATAAGCAAACTTTCAGGCTTTCTTGTGGCAATCCGATATTTATAAACATTAAGAGTTTTGTCTCATAGCACAGGCCTACTTTGAACCAAGGTTATCAAAACTTCCGCATCAATTTCATCCATTTCACAAAAGTTAATAATTAATAATCTAGCAAAACGATGTAGCTGCCGTCAAAACCGTTGAATGTGAAAGCATGCATTTAGTTATGTAGACCACTGAGTCAAAGGTGCCGTACGGCAGCCGTCGAGTCCAGTGGCAAGGGACGGCTGCTGCACGGCACCGGCGTTTTGCCGTCATCGTATAATGTGAAAGGTCCCGTGCTTTTCTTCACTCCACTAAAAGAATGCGGCCGTACGGTTTCTTACCGTACGATCAAAACTGTGTAGTGTGAAAAAAGCGTAAAGAAAATTTGAATAATGTTATTCACAGTGTTTTTAATTTGTTAAGCGATTTGACCGAATACTTTGACCGTAATTTTTTCAACATGGTCTCCATAGCGGCAACGACATTTTTGTGGAAAACATTAATTAATGATTGTGACAACACCTCCTACATATAAAAAAAATCCTTGTAGAAATTATTCACGGGTACCTCTCGTCTTTTTGTTCTTCAGACTGTATTAATATGGAACTTGAGTCGTAGAAAAAATATTGTATGAAATTCATGTATAAAGTATATTTTTATTCACTTATGGCATTGCCACATTCGCTCTACGGGCCCGTGCGTCAAATTTCCCAATTTAAAAAAAAAAAAGTATCACTTTATGCAGCTGATCCATAAATAACTCTTTACATTGTTTTTAATCACCAATTTATTGTAACTAAACGTTACTGCACTTTTGACACTCAGCGTGTCATTTTCAAATATTTACATGTCATTTAATACGCAAGGGAGTGTTAAAGTAGGTATTTAAAGTTATTTATGTAAACAGGATTCTCTGATTTAAGTTAAAAAGGAAGTTACAAAAATTACCAACAAATATGAACAAAAAGGATTCATAAAAATCCGCCGACAAGGAAAATTAAGCATGCAAATCACAACTTGATTGGTTCTCCAATAATGAGTGTTTTAAAGTATTTACCTAACTAGTATATTAGCGTACCCAGATTAGGGCAACAATATACAGAAAGTAGGTATTTTCATAATAAATAAAAAAGTGTGTAAGTTGTTATTTGCATAATACCTAAATAATATTCTCTAATCATGATTAAAGCAAATGAATAAAAATAATTAATGGTAAAAAATAAAAATAAATCAAGAATAGGCTTGTAAATAATGAATGAATGTTTCTATACTCTACAGATGAGAACTAACGAGTTCGAAAAAACTTGTACAACTTTTCTAGAATTGAAATAGAATGTAAGGTTCAATAATTCTTGTGAATGACTGAATTTCAATAAATAATTTAAGTATCTTCAATATATTTTTTTGCCTTAAAATGCCAGGAATCCTATCATGTAATTCAATACTTCGTCAGTATTAGCTAGAAGAGTAGTTGTTTTGATTGGTTTTCCAATAATGAGTGTTTTAAAGTGTTTTCCTAAGTAGTATATTAGCGTGACCCGATTAAGGTACCAATATACAGAAAGTAGATAATTTCATATTAAATAAAAAAAGGTGTGAATGACTAAATGTAAATGAATGATTTAAGTATTTTCAATATATTTTTTTCTTTAAAATGCTAAGAATCCTATCAGTTAATTCAATACTTCGTCAGTATTAGTTAGAAGAGTAGTTGTTTTGATTGGTTCTCCAATAATGAGTGTTTTAAAGTATATATTTACCTAACTAGTATATTAGCGTGCCCAGATTAGGGCAACAATATACAGAAAGTAGGTATTTTCATAATAAATAATTGTGATTTGCATAATACCTAAATAATATTCTCTAATCATGATAAAAGCAAATGAATAATAGTATATTATATTACTAGGAGTGGAACGCACTCTTTTTTTGTGTTGAGCCCAGGATTTGCGGCTGAGGCGAAGCCGAAGCCGCAAACTGGGCGAAACACAAAAAAAGGCGTTCTACTCCGTGTAATATATACTATTTTTTCTTCAAGCGTATTAAAATGCAAAAATTCATTTATTTATCATAAATGTACAAATATTCAAACTACAGTCTTACATGTTGACACAATATGACAAGTGGCTAGTGGATAGCGCGCCACCGGTGGCTTTCGGTATTAACATTATGTTACTAGTAAAACAATACCCACTGCGGTGGCGCTTTCGGAACTAACATTATGTTACTAGTAAAACAATGTCCACTACGGTGGCGTTCGGTACTAACATTTTGTTACTAGTAAAACAATGTCCTACTTCTACTTCTGTTTTTGGTGACATAATTTAAACATTTTAATACGCTTGAAGAAAAAAATAATTAATGGTAAAAAATGTATTTATTTGTTTTTTATGTCAATTTTATTTTATTTATCTATATATTGTATACTTATTATATTCATTTGTCATATAATTCCTGTAAGATTCTTGATGGTTGAGTATCTGAGCAGCCCCCAGGCTGGACTCCGCCATATGTTGTTAAATAAAGACACTTTATTATTATTATTATTATGGGAAATTTGGATAGATTTAAAAACGTCTAAAGATTCTAGATTCCAAATTTGAATGAATACTTTTTTCTTCTTTATCTAATATACTTAGAGTTTCTAAATTTGGAGAAGAGTGACCGGATTCCAAAAAATGATTTGAAAAAATCGAGTCAGTTTTGTTAAGTCTAAATGTAAGTAGTAAATGTCCATTAGATCTAATTTTAAACGTACTACCTGTATATAAAAGGCATCACAATTCAGACATGTTAAGTTTATAAATATCTGATTTTTCCAGATTATTAGTATATAGGTATATTTGGAATTAAACAAATTATGTTAGACCCACACCTCTTGAAAAATTTAAATCTAACCAAATTCCCCATAATCATATTAACGACCGGTTAGATATTTATCATGCACCTCTCATTGATGTATTTAAACCGTAATTACTTAATTGTTGTTGTAAAATTTTCTAATCCCCTTGTCGGAGGATTTTTATTAATTCATTATGTTAATATTTGTAGTTCCGTGTCTGTGTTGTTTTTACATAAGTACCTCCATCCTCTATAACTGACTTTAAAAAATAATATAAAAAGACGAGGTTCTCAGTTCTACCCGTATGTATTTTTTTTATACGTTCAATTATGGTTTAAGCAATTTCTATGAAATCAAGCAACTAGAAAATTTGACGAATGTGCTAGGGATAATAAAGAACGATTTATAATCATAGTACATTTTAATAAACTATAGGGTGGTCCCATTGTTGTTTCCTCATCAAGCTACGGTCAGTGCACAATGCACTTGACTCTCAAAAACTAGGCAAAATTCAAATTTCGTTAGAATTGCATTAGATATTTTGAAGTAGCTGATACCTAATGCAAAAAATGAAAATTATAAAATGGCAAATTCAATATAGCCGCCCTAATTGCAAAATTTTATCAGATTTAGATGAAATTTGGTACATAGTGAAATCGGTCGAATTGTTGTATGTTATTAGAACATTCTATATATATAATATTTTTTAAATAACCCCAAAGCCAAAAGTCTGAAGGGGTTATATCGGGAGATCTAGCTGGCCACAAAATAGGACCATTATTTCCTAAAAATTAAACAATATCTAAACTACTTTGTTGTTTTTAATGTCCAGTTACCTAAATTAATTGTCAGTTATCATAGTTAACTTAGCTAATTAGACATTGATTGTCTTACGGGCATATTGTCTACAAAGGGCTCTATTTCTTCTCGTAGAATGTTAATACAATTTTCGGTATTCAAATTACCGGGAAAAAAAATGAGGACCTATTAATTGGTATCCAATAAAACCACACCATACACTAAATCCAAATCGTCCTTGACGATTAACTGTAGCGGTTACGTGCGAAATGTCATGAGCCCAATGGTGGTTAATTATACCAATTAAAAATTACGGCACTTTCAAATCCTGGCACTTCATTGCACTGACGCAAAAACCAGTGGCAAAAATCGAGACGCCTTTGAAAGTCGTTTGGGTATAGATGGTGACTAATCCTAATTTTGTAGGGTTTGAATTTATTTTTTTTAAGCAACGCAACGCAGCTGTTTTTCGGATTCCTAAATTTTCCTGTACTTCGCGAGACGATATATTAGTATTTTCTCTTACAGTTTCTAAAACAATATTTTTTACAGCTTCTCTACTTGCTTTATTACATATTTTTGTTCGAGGTTTTACAAATGATCCACCTTTTTCAATTTTATTGTAACCTTTTGAATATTTTTATGTCTGGCTGTCTTTTCTCTGGATATCTAAAAATATTGTTTAGACGGCAAGTTTTGCTGTCTTATAACTTACGTATTAAAATAAAGCTCGGAAGCAAAATTTGAATTTTCTCCGCATTCTATAAAACACTTAATTATGTCATATTTTTCACCATTACTAAAATGAACCATTTTTAGCAATGCTCACTCACAATTAACTCACAAATTAGTTTTTGACATTTACGATTATTTCGATTTTCTTTTTTTTACCATGGCCTTCTCAACAGATATTAGAAATGCGATAAATATGCATAGATGTCAATGGAAGTCAATTCGAACATTTATTGTAGTTTAGTTTTCCTATTTTTGGCAAAATTATTTTATAAGTGTTGTTGTTAATAGTTTTCCAGGGCGTTTAGTTAAAAATCTGATATAATTTTCCAAAATAAAATGGTAGCTTCAATATAGCAGACTGAAGTTTGTTTATTAAATTGTTTTACAGTCCGCAGTATTGAAGTCGCCATTTTATTTTGAAAAATCATTTTCTTAACTTAAGAAATGAAGGGCATCGAATCATTTTTTTTTCAGATTTTTAGATCACGTTTTAATATTTCAATCCACCATATTGATTACCATCTTGTTTGTGAAAACTCTAGCATCAGATTCTTAAAAACTTATAATATTATTTTGCTGTAGGTGTTGAACATTCTGAATTTTGATCAACTACATTGGGAAAACTCCCTACTATGCGACGGTGATATTTTATTTTATAATTTTTAGTGACCTTTTCAATTTTTATTTAACTAAACTTTTAAAATTCAGCGCACCTGTTTAAATTTTATTACAGATACATTTAAGACAGAAGACCCATACAATGATATTAAATTGTAAACATAAATTAAATAACAAGAAAGGAATTCGAAGGAGAACTAGTAAGCCTGAATTTCATGAACAATTAATATTATTTATATTACACCATGATCAATAGGTACTTCCCACTGTGATACTAACAAATCATAATTTTATGTTGATGTCTAAAAACATATTGATATTATAAACTTACGTTCAAAACAAGACATTTGATTAATTAACAGTTGTCTAACGCTGTGCGTTAAGTTTTTTTGTTTGTTTTAAGAATATGTCACCTCGACAACAAATGTAGAAGATTCGCTGCTAAGATATTTTATCCCAAAATTTCAGTATTTTTCGATATACACTATTAACCTTTTTCTTTCGACATGATTACATAAAATTTCATTCAGTAGTTTCAAAAGTCAACATTTGGCTCGTAGTGATTTTTTTACGACTGCAATAGTTCTTTTTGGTAAATTTAAAAAAAAATTATCTATAGACGTGAGAGATATCAAAATTGCCAATATGATTATTTCAAGTTGTTCGTAGGTCATTCTAATGTGACAAATGAAAATCTGCAACTATTTTACATTTTTGGAATCAATGAAATTATGCAAACTTGCAATATACAACCTGTCTGCAACGTCTTCTGCCATGGTTGTCAGTTTATATCAGATGAAATTTGTAAGATGATCTCGAAAACCGCATCTTAATATCCCCTTTCGTTTTAGAGATATTTTACTTCAAAATTTTCCTATACATTTTCAGTTTCAAGGAACCAGCAGTTTATATATCTACACAATTTTGATTCACCCCTAGTCTATTTCACGAGCCGGTACTGATTTTGCAGTTCAAAAGAGAAATAAAAGAAAACTCTATACTATGGATATAGGACCCAATATTAAGCCGATAAAAGAAACTTACTTTCTAAGCCATAAAAATTTTAGAAGATACGCGAAACGTGTAGATATTTTAAATGCCGCGGACTACAAAGATTACATTCCAGTTGCAAGGTCATTGCTAGATATTAAAATAGAATATTATCATTATTTGTGTCATTACACTTTCATAAGACAAAGAGTGCATAAGGGATAAATAAATACCTATACACAAGGATATATTTTTTTATTACTTTCTAAAAATGAAAACTGCTAAATATTACTATTATTTATCAGAAATTTAAACTGTTATATATTTATAAGGTCTTTGTAAAAATATATCATTATTTAAACAGAAGTGAAATGTAAATTACACGTTTTGGTGTCCTAAGAATTCTTGTTATTATGGCTGGTGGTGTGGATTTACCAGAAATAAAAATACTCGTTGCGATAGAAATCCTGCTCAGTACGAGAGGAACCGCAGGTTCGGACATTCGGTTCACGCACTCGCTCGAGCGGGGGGTGGTGCGAAGCTATCATCGGTGGGATTATGCCTGAACGCCTGTAAGGCCGCATCCTTTCTAGTTGAAGATGACAACGATATCTCTTGGAGTTCCGAGAGTCGAAAGTCTCAAAACAAAGTGACTTTACGTTTTTAACGAAATACCTTGAAATTCTTATTCGGGAGATTTTTTGGGTCGCTGACTATGAATTTGTTATGAGAATTGGTAAATTCTGCGAAGAAAATTCAATATGGCGGATCCAGTTTTTTGAAAAGAAGTTACAGAATTGTGTAATACATATATAGAAGTTTCCAAAGTTGCCGATTCTGATTTTTTAGTCAAAATTGGAATTTGACAAAATAAACATGCTTAAGGCTTTATTTCTTTCGTTTCCTTAAATATAAGGAATATTTAAAAATTTCAGATACATTAATTAACTTTCAAAATACTTAAAAATATTTATAATTTTATTTATTTTAGAAAAACATTGAAGAAGCATATTAATCATTTTCCGCTTATATTAACGATTTCCACGTCAAATTCATAATCTGTGACCCAAAAATCTTCTAAATAAGAACTTCAATTTTTTCGTTAAAAACTTGAATTTTCTATCAAAGTGAATTTTCCGAACTCAATTTTCAATTTTGACTAAAAAATCAAAATTAACAACTTTGGAAATCCTTTCATATGTACTACACAATTCTGTAAACTTATTTAAATAAAAACTGGAAAATCCGCCATATTGAATTTTCTTCGTGGAATTTTCCAATTTTCATAACAAATTCATAATTATCGACCCAAAAAATCCTCTGAATAAGAATTTCAAGCTATTTGGTTAAAAATTTGTATTTTCGAAAAAGATTTTCATCGAACAAAATTTTCCAATGTATAAAACATTCAAAATCAACGACCTCAAAAACATCTTGTATTACACGATTCTTCCTCGCATAACTTTTGGGGTAAAAGCTTTATCTCAAGGGACTGTTGAGAAAACTAGAGCGTTAGGAAGTCTGATTTTTGTGCGTTTCGAGATGTTTCTGTCAAATTTTTCAAAACTGGCAGTTGACGTATATTTTCCGGAAAATCCCTTTGGGAATATAGTTAATAAATGATTATATCAAAGAAGCAAATTACAGAAACATATAAATCGACGTGAATTTTGTAATGACTCATACATTCTGATGATTATTAATTACATTGTTAGTAAAAGTGGTTTTATTGGACCATTACAATAGTTTGCTCACGTACCATATCCCATGACTTGGTTCAGTGCACAGCATATAAAATTTTGCGTAAATTGTAAATTACCTAATATAGTAAATGATATTATTAACATTTTACTTGCTTGGCACGTAAATGAAACGTTGTTATTAATAGATGTGTTTTAAATTTTTCAAACATAAAAATAAATCTTGTACCATTAGGGTAACTAGTACAATCTGTAAAAAGCACGCCTGTTTATCCGGCACGTAAAATAAAATGTTCAATTGTCTTTAATAGAGCAAAAACCATAAATAACCTTGTGTATTTTTTATCGATAATGTTTCTAAAATTTTACTATCAATAGGAATTGTTTAGTTCTTACTACCTCATCTTTTTTCCCACCACTAATACTACAAAAATATATATTAGATGCACCGAGAGGTATTTAAAACTTGGAATTGACTCAAGTGAGTTATTTTTATTTTTTATTTTTCGGACATGACATACTTAAATACGCTGTATCATTAAAAACAACGAAAACTCTCCGTCGAATGTTATATTCTCAGTTACCGCTATTGTCAACACGGAGCTTCAAGTTATACCACCTGATTGAAAAATGTTACTTTGAGTATTTAGCAGATAACTTTCATATACTTAATATCTAATATTTAATATGAGAATATAAAATGATCTATTTTTTATCATATACAGGGTGTTTGGTACATCAATAGAAAGTTTTCACTGGGTCATAGTTGGAGACGTTTGGAACCTATATGACCATATTTACCCTTATGCAAAGTCTCACCGTTTTTGAAATATCGGCATTTTTAGATATTTTTGTGAAATAGTTGAGTTGTTGCTAATACATGTTATTTTTTATGATACTAAATACTTTCAGCTTTCTTAAATATATTTTTTTGATATTCTTATTATGCACTTTGTCGAAACAACACAAAAAGAAATGCCGAAATATTGGTATAAAAATTATGTAGGACAATTTATATGTTGAAATGCATTGAATCGATTTTTTTTTCTATTTTAAGCAAACTTTTCTCAAAAGCGGCACTACTTCAAGAGATTCAAATAGTTTTAAAAACTTCTCTATTGCATCCCTTTCCAATGGTATACCACGTTATAATAGAATTATAGTTCATTAAACTAAAAAAGAAACATATTTGTAGACATTACATTTTTAATGAGGACAGAATATTGAGAATATTAAACAAAATCATAATAAATTCTTTCAGCCGCAAATCGGTGATTTTATTTACTAATATTTCAGTACAATTTTCTGTCTGTGACAATACAATCAAACTTATTTACATGTACAGTAAACAAGAAATGACATAAACAAAGGGTAGATATCAGAAAAAAATTATTTTGCTTGGATACCAGTGACACATTTGAAAGTTTGTGTCAAACGCCGCTTTATTTAATTGTTCACAGTATTGTCACATTTTTCTACAATGACATCTTTTTCTAATGCCGAATATGCCGATATTCTCTTTATGTACGGAATAGCCGACGGAAATGCAGCAGCAGCTAAAGATTTTTATCGGGAACGATTTCCAACAAGAAGTATTCCCAATGTCTAGGTGTTTTGTAACACATACCGACGTATACGTGAAACAGATAACCTTTATCATAGGGAACGGGTGCATATTGTGCAACATGGTCCTGAAGTAGATGAGCAAATTTTGGAGGCTTTCGAAGCAGATCCTACCAGCAGTATTCGAAAAGTAGCTCGTCAACTGAATTTGCCCATATGGAAAATTTGGACAACTCTTAGGATTGAAGGAAAACCATTCCACTACACGCCTGCTTAGAGACTCGAAGAAGGTGACCCAATACGGAGAACTGCTTTTTGCCGTTTTGTGTTAAGCACTGATCTGGAAGATGAACGTTTTCTTAAAAGTATTTTGTGGACGAGTCGAAGTTCTCTAGAGAAGGAATAACAAATTTTCACAATCATCATTACTGGACAGATGCTGAAGAAACCCCACACATGAAAAAACAAACGTCTTTTCAATACGAGTTCAGTGTGAATGTATGGGCAGCGGTAATTGGCAGAGCTTTCATTGGTCCGTACTATCTTCCAGACAATTTAAATGGAGACAGTTATTTAGAGTATTTGCAGAATAATTTACCAGATATCTTAGACGACATACCTCTAAATGTAAGAGGCAGCCTGATATTTCAAAACGAGGTATATCTGATCATTACCGAATTACTGTGAGACAATTGTTAGTGAAACATTTCCTAAACGTTGGATTGGGAGAAATGGGCCAATATTGTGACCAGTGAGGTCTCCAGACTTGACGCCCCTTTGTTTTCATGTCTGGGGTCGAATGAAAGAACTAGTTTATGAGATTGAAATAACCGACGTATGGAGAATTAATGAAGCAGGTGCCAGTGCCAGAGTAAGGGAAGAAATGAGGTTGGGCGTCACCATCACCTAAATACGAAAGAGTGCACGTAAATGCGTTAAAATTTTGAAAAAGAAAAGAATTAATTATTACTTTTAGTAACATTTGTTTTAGTTAGAACTGGAAATAAAAGTAATAAAATGATCAATACTTATTTAATTTTTTTCCTTATTACAAATGTAATGTTTGCAAATATGTTTCCTTTTCAGTTTAATGAACTATAATTCTGCTATAACGAGGTATACATTGGAAAGGGTATGCAACAGAGAAGTCTTTAAAACTATTTGAATCTCTTGAAGTAGTGCCGCTTTTGAGAAAATTTTGCTTAAAATAGAAAAAAAATCGAACCAATGTATTTCAACACATAAATTGACCTACATAATTTTTATACCAATACTTCGGCATGTCTTTTTGTGCCGTTTCGACAAAGTGCATAGTAAGAATATCTAAAAAATATATTTAAGAAAGCTGAAAGTATTTAATGTCATAACAAATAACATGTATTAGTAACAACTCAACTACTGCGCAAAAATATCTAAAAAATGCCGATATCTCAAAAACGGTGAGACTTTGCATAAGGGTAGATATGGTTATATAGATTCCAAACGACTCCAACTATGACCCAGTGAAAACTTTCTATCGATGTACCAAACACCTTGTATACTGTTATACTTCTGATCACGCTAGTATATAAAGCTAATCAATCACATCACCTTGAAAATATAATAATATATCATTGTCTGGAAAAGATTATCAAGAGACTGTCCCCTACGAGAAGACACTATCAATCTTAAAAATATATATTAGTATCTTTAGCCTAAACCTTTCTAGGTTAGGCTAAAGTCGGTGCAAAAAAATTACTAATTTCAAAACTATGTTTTGCACCCACTTCAAATTGGTATTTGGTAATAAGGTACAGTTCCTTGCTACTTTTCACTAATGGGTATTTGTAAAACTGAGTGAAATTTTATTTCTTACTTTTTGGCTGATTCGCATCCATGCAAGGCTTTCTTTCGTTGCGGAATGGTATATGACGTGATATGAAGTTATAATAATGCCCTATTGTTTGAAAAATTATCATTATTATAAATTGAGAACTAAATTTTTAATTGACATCACCGGCGACTGCGCCAAATCTTCGAATATACTCGTAATATATCCAATTTTTGTTCACCTTACTAGATGTAGCTTGATAAATTTAGTGTGCAGCCACCGCCAATCCATAGGCCTACAGTTTGCAGTATGATTGACAAATCGCTTAACCTACGCCAGAGTAATCATTGAACAAGTATAAAAGAAAAACCTCGAATTGAGAACCGCTCCCTTTTTTAAATTTTATAATGCCGGTTAATAACAATGGGGACGACAAAGACGCTTCTTGATGAAAAATTAAGATTTGCTAACGTTTATGCAATTTCCAGCAGTTAATAAAAATTACCTGCGTAATAAAGCAATTGATTTATAAACTGATCGAATGATTTCTACAATACAATAAAATAGATCTTATTATTTGCTTTTCAACAACATTAGAAAACTTTTTTACCTATCAGTTGAAGACTCTATCAACGCCTCGATTTGTTGAAAAATAAATATTACCATAGGCTTCCTAATAATTTAAGCAAAAAATAACTTTAATTTTCCACAAGATAAAATTTTTAGGTTAACCTGGCACTAACAGGCATAACCTCCACTTTGAAGCTCTAGCTAAATTAACTCCGACTTTAACCCGGACCAAAATAAACTCTTTGTCCTGGAGTTAGGTTTAACCCCTAGGCAAACTAACCTATATTGATAAACCGGCCCTTAATAAAATAACCGTGAAATTGTTTTAAATTAAAGCCAAAATGCCGAATCTTCGACGAAAAAATGTAACAAATTCCATTTTACAAGCATCGTTTCAAACGGTCTAGACAATTGAACTTTGTTTGAATCATATTTTGTAAAGTTTAAAAATCTATACGGGTCAAAATATAGTTCTTATATTGCAACAACGTACCTAAGTCATGGGCGCAGCCAGGGGGGGAGCCATGCCCCCCCAAGCCGTCTTCCATGAGCCGAAAAATAAAGAAGCATAATCTCTATCAGTACAAAGCAGTATCCAAATTATCCCTTGAAATAAATATTTTGTAATCAATGCCAATATTATCTAGTAGAGGAATCTACTACTCATCTTCTGGGGAGGCCGGTTCTATTGGCCCCCCCAGATGAATTTTCTGGCTGCGCCACTGACCTAAGTAGTTTTTGGATGAGTTCAAATCGATTTCAGAAATGAACTACTTCATTTAATAGGAATATGCCGTCAAACCATATTTAGCACATTTTATATAAGTTAATAAAATGCATAAATATAAGAATTTTAATCAATAAATAATCCATTTGTGTGTCAGTAATATTAATGAGCATTTCCTAGTTAGGAACTGGATTTTTTTTTTGGAACCTAGAATGTTGACAGTTCCTTTTAAAGAAGTCGATATTCGCGAATGAGTTATTAAATTATGTAAAGAATGTATAAGTTTTCATTTACATAACTGGTAACTAACAGTAAACTCTGCCGAACCTCATTAACAATAATAACAGAACAATTTCTTTGCGTGAGTAACATAAATTTTAAAATTTACATTTACTGAGTTATCCCAATTTAACGCTTTAGCTCCTTTTCTCGGTCATGAAGAGATAAATTAAAATACAAATTGTGTACGTTTCGTAGAGGTCTATAAACAGCTATAATTTGTGATCAAAATGAAGTATTTACATTAAAAGTAGTAAATTTATAGTTACTGAAGAAACGGAGTTCACATTTGACTTACAACACAGCAAAATTAGAACCAAAACTGGTAGAATAATTGCGATGTTACTGAAAACTTGTAGACACGTTTAAGAGTACTTAATATTCTGAAAACTGATAATGACGATGAGTGAAAGGGATGGGGGAAAATTGCCATTTTCGGTAGTTGGTCAAATATTTACATATATTTAATTACAATTTTTCAAATAATATATTCCATAACTAAATAAATATATCAAGAGCAAAAATTGATGAATCCCAAGTGTAATAGTAGCAGTTAAATGTTATAAAGTAATAGTACAGTCTCTTGGTATCAAAAAGTACCCAAACTTCGGACTAATTCTATAGCGGCTTGGATTTTTTTTGTTTTTACGGATTCTTAAACTTGGTATCAACTTCAAATATTAAAAAGGAATAGATGTGAAAACCACCTCCAAAGTTAAAAAATAAGTATAAAGGAAGTACTGCGAATTTATTAATGAAACTAATATTATTTATGATTTTGAGGTTGCTGATTATGAATTTGGATCGGGTTTTTGTGTTAAGGTGTAGCAAATTAATAAAACAATAATTCACATTTTTCAATTTTATTGACTATATAGAGATTTAACCTAAATTTAACATAATTATTCATCTTCATCAATGTTTGGGTAATTTTCATCTTTATACATATTTACACAGGTATATGCGATGCGATGTCCAACGACTTAAGACGCTTGCGTGAATATCAAATAAATATTGTGACGTGTTTCCACCCCTAGGAAACCACCGTTGCAAATTCCGTGGGTTCCAAAAATTATGACAAGAGATAATAACCACTAACACACTTTATTAAATAATTTACTGGATACTTCACAATACTGATATTAACTTAAATGTACTTTTCTGAATAAAAATAACAATATTTATCACTTTGTTTTCACTCTGTAGTCTTAACCTCACTTCTCATTTGTCAAATCCAAGACTTCAAAACTTCCTGTACTTTCTGAACTACCCGCCGAGAATGCGGTCTTTTATACCTAAAAATGATAGATCTCGATTTTTCTGTGATGACGCCACCATTCCCTAGATTATCTCCAGATGTCACTTTAGAACTTCTGGTAGGTTCTTTCTCGAGTAGGTGCAAATACATCTGAATTAATTGAATTCATTCTAGGGGTTGCAACACATCACAATATTATGATTATAAAACGAGGCGCGCTCCTTATTTCGGTCATATCTCCTTTGCAATTAACGCCAAAAATCATAAAAAAAGCATTTTGAAGAACCCTTAATCCTCTTTAAGGTCAGGTAGGTCATAACAGTACAGAGGTTGTCAGTTTTTCTATATTTATTTTAAATGCCTCAATTTAAAAAAGAAAAAACGTTAAGAGTCAACTTCAAACACTTATATTTCCTAAGCTATTATCTTTATCAAAAAAATTTAAAAAACATCATTTTCCTTATAGTCTGGGAGATAGCGTCAAATCTAATTACATCATTTCAACAAAGCTCATTTTTTCAGTACAACCTGTACTGAAAAAATGAAATTCATTGCTTATCGAACAATCGGGTGTCAGCTACTTCAATCGTGGAGATTAAGAGCGTGGGAGCTGCGCATTTGGTAATTTTTTTTTTGCGTAAATCCAACAAAGCTACAAAACTATAAATAGTTTATTTATGTAATATAAATGGAAAAAAAATGTGTCAGCTGCATATGGTAAGGATCGAAGGTTGTCAATATGTATGAAAAATACGTGAAAATTCGTTATTTCAACAAAGCTAAAATTTACTTATATGATAGTTTACGATATAAAAAAGCAATTAAAAAGTGTCAGCTGACAATACCATGGCACAAAACCTGTCAGCTAGACCTTTTAAACGTACCGCAGCGTCCAGGCGCTACCGCGCGCGGTATCTTTAATGCCCCAGCTAATTAGTAGAGTAAAATCTGGAAGTAAAGTCGCTTAGTTTTCGAAAAAAAAACCGGCGTAGAACCAAACCAGACTTAGTGGGATTCTTTAGTAAGATAATCGTGTACACGAAATCATTTTTTACGACATTTTTTGGTGGTCGAGAACTTTTTTATTTCGGAAAAACTCAAAAAAATAGATTTTTAATGAAATATGTTTTTTAACGTCTCCACCGCTATATCTCTGAAAATATTTGTGCTATCAAGTTATTTTTTCTTTAGATTAAAGTAGACACAATAGCGCTTCGAACAACGCCCCACGTGAACCCGATTTATTTTTTTTAAGTTGGTAAAATAATAGGAAACTCAAACTTGTTATTTTCGGTAGCGTAATTTTAGGCAATCGAGAAAAAGGCATTAAAAAAAAAAAAAAACATTTATTTATGAAAATTTGTATATACATGCTGCGTCCAAATTGAAGCCAATAGTTGAAAAAAGTTTTTAGGATAAAAATTTTTCAAGTCCTGTTGATAGTATTGAGTCAGCGATTTTTTTTTAACGGGCCAAAGTCATATTCTTGCGCGCTCGGCTGTAGCAAGCCTGCCGACTGCAACGATCTGACGGTTCCGGTCGGGGTGTATGTAGTAGTTTAACTTATATCAATAGGTACAAAACCAGTAGTGATCAAAAGATCTAGGGGATCAATATTATTATTCAATATTTCATATATTGTAGTCTCCTTTTAATAATAAAAAGACGTAGGTAGATATAAATACCTAATCTATAAATAATATCAATCAGTGTTACTAACTACACATCTAATTAGTAAGTTTATTAGACATTTTTAAATGAAAGAAAGTAAAAACGTACGCATAAAGTGAGTTTTATTGTTGAAATAAATTTTCTATTTGGATAGATAAATATGTAATATGTAGTTCATGTAGACCCTACATTAATAGCATTCTAATTCGTTCATATCTGCCTCGAAATCTTTAATAATGTTGTTACAGGAACGACATTTGTACTCGTTGCAACATTTTAGGCCTTCCTTAAAACAAGCACATTTTCGATTGTCACAATTTTTATCCGAACAATGAATACTTAATGATTTTCGACAACCGCCACTTCTACGCGACTAATCTGACCAACCCTGCATACTACAGTACCTAGAGGTGAAAAATATGCAAAACTTCGGAGAAATGTCATATTGAACGGATTTCGTTCATTTTTGGCAGTATAATAGTAAATGCTTCACAGAAAAGTTTTTTATATTGTGCGGAGGCTTGCTAATTTATAGGGGGTGGATGCCACCCCCTCAGGGTGTGGCACTTAAAAAAAAATATATATTTATTGGAGCTGAAGTAGAATCAGGTTTTAAGAAGGAAAGGTTCTATGCAATTTTTCACATAAATTGATAGTTTTTAAGTTATAACGACTTCAAAATTGCGATTACAGCTAAAAAAAAAGTATTTCCAAACGGCTTTCGTCAAGTATCTCGAAAAGTATTACTTTATCGAAAAAATGATGCAACTAATTACAGAAAGTACAAACTGGGAATTAATTATATTTTTTGTTTATTGATGTAGGATTAATAATTTCGGAGATATTTAAGTTTACATTTGGCATCCAAGTGTTCATAAAGATAATTATTTAGAGTGAGAGTTAAATATCGCAGAAACTGTGACACCTACGTCAAGGGTGCTAATAGGTAGAATAATATGTTATTAATTAAGCTTTCAACTGTTTTTTAATTTGTTTCTGTAGCATAAAAAACAAAGAAGTTATGACCGAAGCAATGTGCGTCTACACATTTTTTTAATAACAACGTCGTCATTTTGTTACTGTAATTAGCCAGTAATTAAAAAAAGGAATTTCAAACACTGTTCCTCATTAATATATAGCATGACGTAGATGCTCAAATTTTTTGGTTTGTATACAGCACTTGCTTTAGAAAAAAATACAGTTTAAACTATAAAGGTATTTTCGATAAAACGTATTTTTTTTCCTTTTCAAAATATCTCAATAAATATTAGTTTTATTGAAAAATGGGTAGATACCAAAAATAAAGCTCATAAATTGATAATGAATTTCGCTTGTTAATTTATTTACATAGATTTAATAGTTTCGGAGATATGAAAGTTTACAAATGGCGTCCGAACGTTTATAAGACGAAAAATGCAGTTTAAATGTTAAATATTTCAGAAATTGTGACACCTACGCATGCTAAGAAATGAAATTAAAGACAATTAATTGCGATTTCAAATTATTTTTTACTCGTTCCTGTAGCATAAGAAATAAAGAAGTTATGACGGAAAAATCTGCGTATTTATACTTTTTTTATATAAAAAGGTCGCCATTTTGTTAATCTAATTAGCCAGTAATTTAGAAAAATTATCTCAAATACAGTTTTTCGTTAAGATGTAGCATTAGCTAGATGCTCAAATTTTTTTGCTCATTTAAAGCACTTGCTTTAGAAAAAAGTGCCAAATATAAATTTAAATATCTCTGAAATTATTAATCCTACATCAATAAACAAAAAATATAATTAATTCCCAGTTTGTACTTTCTGTAATTGGTCTGGTTTTTCGATAAAGTAATACTTTTCGAGAAACTTGACGAAAGCCGTTTGGAAATACCTTTTTTTAAGCTAAAATCGCAATTTTGAAGTCGTTATAACTTGAAAACTATCAATTTATGTGAAAAATTACATAGAACCTTTTCTTTTTAAAATTTGATTCTATTTCAGCTCCAATAAACATATATATTTTTTAAGTGCCACCCCCTGAGAGGGGGTGAAATCCACCCCCTATAAATTAGCAAGCCCCCGCACAATATAGAAATTTTTCTGTGAAGCATTTACTATTATACTGCCAAAAATGAACGAAATCCGTTCAATATGACATTATTCCGAAGTTAAAACCTCTAGTTACTGTAACTAGCATGCGAGGTGTATTAATTGCGTCCCAATTTCGCATTTAGCGCTGATAAAAAAATCGCTGTTGCCAAACGGTACACTTTAGGAGAAAATATATTATTTCAAAAACTTTTGTGATTATTAGGCTTTACTTTCTTCGCCGCATGTATGTAAATATTTTCAAAAATAAAAAAGTTTATCGATTGGTGAAGATTTCAATACATAAAATATATATTTTTAGTTTATCTAATTTTTAGAGAAATGAAAGTGCGAATTGTACCCAAACCGTTTATATTGGTAAAAGCGCTACAGTGTGACCTTTAATTTGATACAAAACAAATTTCGGTACCTTTAATAGTTTTAAAGATATGGCGGTGGAAACAAAAAAAAACAATTTTCTTTAAAAATACATTTTTTTCACTTTTTATTGATTTAAAAAGTTCAAGACCACAAAAAAATGTCGTAAAATATGATTTCATATGCCCGGTGACATACTCAAAGGAACCTAACATGTTTGACCTCGTTCTACGCCAAAAAAAAAAAAAAAACGACACGATAGACTTACGAAATCGCTGCTCTAAATGTATTATTTCATTTTTTTTAACCACCTGATGATCAATTTCAAGTTTCTCTCAATACAAACTAATGAAATACTCTATTTCACGCCTGCTGATATCGTTTTTCTCATATGAAACTTGAAAGAAAATCATATTTGTATGAAATATTAGATAATCATATTATGCACAAATAGTAACAAACTATTTTTAGCACAGGAGTTTTAGTCAATATATCGTTTCTACCCAGAATTAATCATGCTCGGGAACATGCCTGCCCTCCGAAGAAATTTACATATAAGAATTCTCACTGGTACTGGAAACGTTAATAAAATATATGAGAAATTAGGTCAGCAGTTGTGTCTAGCACTCCCAGGTTTTCACGCCTTAACCGGCTGTGACTTCAATCCAGCTTTTTATAGGAAAGGGAAAAAGAAACCGCTAGAATCATTACGGAAATGTCCGTCATATATACAGGTTTTCATTGACATTTCTTAACACGCACCTGAAAATTTGGATGAGAATTTTACTATTCTGGAGGAATTTGTTTGTCATATGTACGGCTCTAAAAGAATGAAGAATATTAATCTCGTACGCGTAGCTATTTTCATGAAGACGTATAATGTCAATCAGAAAGATTGAAAATTGACCAGAATTTCGAAGGATCTATGTTACCTCCATGTAACACAGAATTGAAACAGAATTTTTTGCGAACTTCTTACATTGCTCAATTGTGGAGTCATGCACATCTTCATACACCAAGTTTGTCTTTGCCAACTGATTATGGATGGGAAGAACATCATGAGAAATATATTTTCAAGTGGTTTCAAGGCGATCAATACCGAAAATTGAAAGTATCATAAATGAGAGCGAGGAAATTCCAGGTATTCTATGCATATAATCTTTTACTTCTACATGAATTCTCTTTTATTCACTTCAGTGATTTTCAATATTTTTCGGCAGATATTTGTGAAGACGAAAATGAGAACGATGACGCTCGAGAATTTGAGGAAAATCTAGATTTGGAAGACCATTCAGATAGCACTTCCGAAGAGGAAGATAATTTAGAATACAGCAGTGAGAGTGATTCAGATGAGAATTGATTTGTTTTATTCGTATTGAATGTGCAAAAATTATTTAATCCTCACTATCCTCAATCAATGATTGCAATCTCTAAGTATTCTCTAATATGTATGTCTAATATTTCATACAGATATGATTTTCTTTCAAATTTCATACGTTAACTGGGCCATACCATACGCGGTGAGCATCTGGACGTTGCGGTTAAGAGGCCTAGCTGACAGGTTTTGTTCGTTGGTATTGTCAGCTGACAATTTTTAATAGTTTTTTTATATTGCAAAATATCATATATATGAATTTCAGCTTTGTTGAAATAACGAATTTTCACGTGTTTTTCGTACATATTGACTAGGGTAGTTGACGATCTTCGCCCCTATGCAGCTGACACAATTTTTTTTCATTTATATTACATAAATAAACTATTTATAGTTTTGTAGCTTTGTTGGATTGACGCAAAAAAAAAAAATTTATCAAATGCGCAGCTTCCCAAGCTCTTAATCTCCACGGTCACACAAGTTGACACTTATTTTAGTTGTTTTTCGAACGAAAACTAACATTTAAAAAACAAAGAAGTCGTGTTGAAATGACGCATAAAATATTGACACCACCTCCCAGACTATTAGTTTATTACCATAATATTTTGTCTCTAGTAACATTCAGCTAAAATGCTTCCCTGCTAAGTTATTTAACCTTAAAGCCAAGAAAATTTATTTTTTCAAAAATTCTCAAAATACATTAAGTGTAAAATCTTTTAGATAATTCATCCATCACTGTCAAAAAAACTTGAGAGTATATATAATAGTCAGGACTAACAAAAAACACGATTTGAAAGTTTTTTTTTTCAATTTGGAATTTACTGGAACCAAAAAACGGACACTTTTTGTATAAAAAATCAAAATTCTGACTTTATTTTCCGTGTATCATTTTTGATTTTGCAGATATCAAAATTTGCCAAAAGAAAATTTTAAGCTACTGTAATAAGCTTTAATTTGGTTCAAGGTACAACATGTTAAAAGGTTTTTTAAACCAGAGTTGTGACTGTTTGAAGAGCGTGACCTTTTCATGGCTACGTTCAAATGCACCTAACATTAACTGTATCTCGGCAACGATGAGCCTAAACAAATTTTTATTTCATGGATTATTTTTGTTATTTCGTAAGTTAACTTTTTCGTTATGACAAACTTTTTCGCAAATGTGATCCTCTTTGAGTAATTTGCTTAAAACCGTTGAAAAATCAATAAACATTTTCAACCCTATAACTCGGCAGGTATTAAAGCGAAAATAACGTCTTTTTAGGTTAGAATTCGACGATCTACACATTCCAATAGTCACTTTTTTTTTCGAAACCCCCGAGTTGGGTTGAAACTCACCCCCAACGAAAAAACAGCATTATTCCTTTTTAATATTTCATATTTCACCCATTTTGAATCAAACTATTCAAAAATATTTGAATTTAAAAATGCTATAGATTAGTCCGAAGTGAGATCACCAAGTTACTGTACTATAGGGGTAAAATGGGTTTTATCGCTAATAATTCAACACATTCATGCAAATTTAATGTAAATACAATAATTTCTTATTTGACTTTATTTTACACACATACTTTACCAAAAAGTCTCTAAAAGATTTAAGGTGTTGATTTCTTAAATGTGCTTAGGAGTCATAAAAGTTGAAGAGGCTTATAACTAAATAAAACATATTTTTAATATAAATTTACGACAATGTTTTATCTGTATTTCTTGCAGAACTTTATAAACAATATTTATACCTAAACAAATTGAAGAGAAATTGCTTCATGAGATTTCGTAAGTGTTGAAGGTACCAGAGTAGAACAAATATTTTACAAGAATTTACGGTCAAGAGTTCAACAGCATTTACAAGTATTTTCGTATAGTTTCTCAAAAGTTATATTTTATGTTTGCTAAGAATATGTATAAATTTTAAAAATTCTGTAAGTAGAAATTGTTTTTAATATATTTTGCAGTAATATGATTAAACGCTGTTACGTGAGTTTTATGAATGAGAAAGATTTTTAAGGTTTTTTTCATAACAATTTTTAAGAGAATCCTTAGGACTTGAAAAAAGTAAGTGTATGAATTTTTACTTTCCTCACTTACTTACTAAGGAAAGTATTGTAATCGTGAAAAAATCACTCTACAAGATTTCTCATAATTTTCACGTTTCAGACTATGTACATTACGAAAATTAGGGTCTTTCTGTTTCGTCAATCTGCCTGTCTGGCGGTCTGGTGTCTGTCTGTTGGCGCTATATCTTCAAAACTAATTGACGGAGAAGAATAATATTTGGTAGCTAGTTGACGCTAGTGCCAACGAAGAACTGGGATATACTTTTAGTGAAATATATATAGAGTGGACACCCTAAAAAAACATTTAATAATTTTTTTTACACGGGACAATAATATTTCGCATGTAGTTAATATAGTCAGGATTCTGGAGACGTTTATCTTTCAGTCCTAAGTACCTGTGAGACATACGGCTGAAAAGTGTCGTACCCGATGTAAAATTGTCTGCTGAATCCGAATCCGGAGGGCGCATAAAAATCGAGGATTGCCTTCAACCCTTAAGCCGCGAATTTACCCTTGTTTAATTTTTAAAATATAACTTGCATTTTCTCCCACAAAACATAAGCTGAAAATCTATTCTTTTTTTAATTGTAGCCTACAGTGCACTTAATGTATTAGTGTAGTCAAAACACACCTAATATTTATAAAAATTTTAGCAAAAAATATCACGTGAACCTCTACACAGTTGGCGCATTGAAAAATGTAGCCTGGAAGATTTTTTTTATTTTAAGAAATTAACAAAAACTAGATCGTATGAAATTACAACAAAAGACCAAAATTATTTTTAGTGATTAATTCATACTAATATCTTGAGTGAAACGGAAAATATGATTTTTTTTTTAATTTGGCCGTCCTGTGATCGAGCGCGCTACAAATCGAAACCGACGGATGCGGGCACTTATTTGCGGTATATTAAATTATTTGGTACTGTATTAAGTAGGTACAATATTCCTGTGTTAGGTTTTACCGGATTTTTTGTTTAAAATATGTAGTTATTAATATAGTTGTTTAAAATGACTTAGATTTAATTTTCATCATAACTTTAGAAACACCTAAATTATTATGTAATCATCTAACCTGTATAAATGAAATTGCATCTAAAAATTATAGATATGAATGTATTTATATCAGCATAGTAAAATACATTACAATTAATAATTAGAAATTACTATAATTAGAATGAGCTTATATCTTGAAAAATGCGAAGATTCATAACCATGAGGAAGCCGATATAGTTTTATTCTCCATACCAAAATTTTGTGTTTTGGAAGAGCAGCAATAGTGCCACGTAACAGATATTTTTTTGTTGTCATTGTTTTTGTACAGCAAAATGAAAGTAAAGTTGTGGCTTCAAAAGTTCGATTCCTATTTTTTCTGCAATAAAATAATTGAAGACGCAGCAACAGGCACTCATACCTCTTCTCCTTATAGCGACCCTATGTCTACCTATGTACTTAGTGGGTGGGATAACACAAGCTAGACATTTAGAAAGGGAAAAAGACAGAATTTAAGACGGCAACTTAAAATTGGAAAACACTTAATCCTCTGACAAAATATATAAATGACATGGAGGATTGCAACGTCATGGAATTTATAAACACTGGCTCCATATTCTTCAAATGCCTGTATGGTCACTCATATTTCCACGTAAGCCTTAAAGAACTAAGGGCACATTTATTTTTAAACTGCAAGAGCGATATAGAGTTTTTCCATCTACTCAAGATATGTGCCTATACACTTCTTATTTGGAAGAAAACAGGTAACATGTCTACAAAACTTCCAGATGTTCTTCAGTATGATTAGACATACCATGTGCAAGAAACAATCGAAGCCAGTCACTTCTAAGTAGTCGTTTGCAAGTGTAAGAATAATATTTGCAACATTTTTATTTATGCAACAGAACTGGAGAACTGGTGTTGCGTTATTATTGTGTTAGCTAAATGTACTGATGAAAACTTATAATTATAATCATTTCTAATTATTAATTGTAATGTATTTCGCTTAGCTGATATAAATACAAACCACTGCCTAAGGAATCACTGCTTCCACATCCAGATTTTCTATCCAAGACTATTCCAGGTCTCCCATTACCACCCCATCCCCACCGTATTGGAGTTAAAAAAAAATTGATGTTTTGTACACAATCTAAATCACATTTTTTACCCCATTTAATAATGTTGTGGCGGTGGTAATGAGGGTGGTAGTGAGGTAGCTGATGCCAAAAAATGTTTGAGACCTTGGCTTCTTGTACAAACACTAAATCCCAATTTTATAAACTCTTGTTTGCTTTACTCGTTTTCGTCCATTTACCCATATTTACCCCCCAATCCTCCAACGGCATAATATCAATATATAATAATCTAATTATATAACGTGTAGATGTACTGTAAGTGCACCAAATTTCAAGTCAATATCATGAACTATTCCAGAGTGATCGTGCGCCCAAAGAAAGTTACAGACAAGACGGACTGACTGGTTTTTAAAATTTTGTTCCAACTTAAAATTTCAACGTTTGATGACATCCTAATCCTATTTGAACAAAATAAATCCCATTTTTTTAATCGTTACTCTACTTCCACGATGTAGAAGTAATTAAACCAAAGGAATTCTAAACAACTATATTAATAACTATATCTTTTAAACAAAATTAAGCCGATAAAATCAAACACAGGAATATTGTTCCTATTAATACAGTACTAATCCAGTCATCTTAGTCAAAATAGGGTAAGAATCTCGGAATTCAAGATAACCGGCTGTAAACTCGTATAAACCTTTATTTTAACATCCTAAAACTTGTCTCAAAACCTACTTACGATAGCGTGGACGCAACTTGTAGATAACTAAGGTCAAAGGTCAAAAAACCGATTTTTTGCGCATTTTTTGCAAATATCTCGTTCCCTGTAAAATTTACGCTATTTGTATTTATTATAAATATCGTAGGGGATAAAATTCTCTACAACTTTTGTTTCAAAAATTTTTTTATACCTCAAACCGTTTTTGAGATAGAGGGCGGTGAGCGCGCAGTCTTTCACTATGTACGGTGTCATTCAAGTTCGATCTGTAGTCTCGGTCAAAAACACGCCGTATAAAGCCCGTTAATTATTGAAAAATATATAATTATAAATAATTTACATTTTTTCATTAAATATCACATTTAATATAATAATTTTTTTCATAAATTAAGTATATCTTCATTTAATAACACTTACCTCTTTGTACAATTAGAAAATTATTAACAGAAATACTTTAATTACATTTTAATTATATTCAGATTTATACTAATTACTTCCTAAGTAAATAAAAAGACAATAAATAAATTTTTAATTTATATTTTTATTAAAAAATATGATTTCTTCCGTTTATCACTCAAAATATCAGTATGAATCAATCACTAAAAATAATTTTGGCCTTTTCTTGTAATTTCGTACGATCTAGTTTTTGTCAATTTCCCAAAATAAAAAAAAAACTCGCAGGCTACATTTTTCAATGCGCCGGCTGCGTAGAAGTTTATATGTTTTTTTCTAAAATTTCTATAAGTAATAGATGTGTTTTGACTACACTGTTGCATTGAATGTACTGTGTGCTACAATTAAAAAAAAAACAGATTTTTAGTTTATTTTTTGTGGAAGAAAAAGCAAGTTATATTTTAAAAATTCAATTTTTCACAATTTCCGAAATAAGGATAATTTCGCGGATTAAGTGTTGAAGGCAATCCCCGATTTTTATGCGCCCTCCGGATTCAGCAGACAATTTTACATCGAGTACGATACTTTTCAGCCGTATGTCTGATAGGTACTTAGGCATAAAAAATAAGCCTTAAATTGGAGCTGAGATTCTCGCCTAATAGTACAGTACCTAGAGGCAAAAAATATGCAGAACTTCGGAATGGTGTCAAATAAAATGATAATTTTTTATAGGTGATTCTTGTAGAAAAGGATCATCTTCAGTTTCTATATGGTCCCGACGCTTAATGTTACCCCTGATTTGATTTAGGGGTGATTTCCACCCCCAAATTAAAAAAAATTAATACATGGTAAAGTATTGATTATTGATTTTGTATATATATGTTTCTGGGATCGCTGATTCTGAATCTGAAGTCAAAATAAAGAAATTCAAAATGGAGGCTTCAATATGGCGGATGGAATTGGGTAAAATGTAACAAATTGCTTGATTTCGCATTTTAATTTATGCATATAATAAAGAATCTGAAGTCACAATTAAAAAATTGAAAATGGCGGCTTCAATATGGTGCGGTGGAGGGAAACGGAGCAAATGTAACAAATTGCTTGATTTCGCGTTTTAATTTATGAATGTAGGTTTTTGGGGTAATTATGAATCTGAAGTTGAAATAAAAAAATTGAAAGTAGCGGCGCATGGAAATCGGGTAAATTGTAAGAAATTGTTTGATTTCGCATTTTAATTTGTGCATATAATTCTGGTGTCGTTGATTATGAATCTGAAGTCAGATTTTTAAAATTCAGATTATAGAATGTAAATGGGGTAAGGTGTTAATAATAATTTCTCGTTTTAATTCTGGTAAGTAAAAAGGAACAAAATAAATAATTCATTATTACAGTTTGTCATTTATTTTTAAAAATATCTTCTGATCATCACAACTACAATACGAGACATGGCAATTTGTTGTCTATCCTTATAACTACATAATATTATTTAATGCTTTACCAAATAATATTAGAAATATGAGTGATTATAAAAAATTTAAAAACGGAACACAACAGTTTTTAACTGACAATTTTCTACAACATAGTAAATTATGATAATATGAGAAGTAATGTAACTTAACAAACAATTATACAGTTGGCTTTTTTATTATCTTGTTTTCTTTTCAGTTCTATATTTTTGTTTTATCATATTAAAGAATTAACAATTCCTAAAATATACATTTATGAGGTAATACACATCTGAAATATATTTGTGAGGCACTGGTATTATCAAGCATTATCCTCAGTTTATAAGCTTTATTTTTGGTCTATCATTTTTTCGCTATTGAGACATTTGCAAAAAATACAAATTTTAGGTTTTTTCACTTTACAGTTTAAAATACATTTTTTTTCTAAAGCAAATGCTTTAAAAGGGCAACAACATTTGAGCATCTAAGTAATACTACATATTAACGAAAAACTGTATTTGAGATAACTTTTTAAATTACTGGCTAATTAGAGTAACAAAATGGCGACATTTAAAAAAATATATATACAAATACGCACATTGTTTCCGTCATAACTTCTTTATTTCTTAAGCTACAGATACGACTAAAAAATAATTTGAAAGCGCAATTAATTATCTTTAATTTTATCCGTTTGCATGCTTGACGTAGGTGTCATAATTTCTGAGATATTTAACATTTAAACTATATTTTTCGTCTTGGAAACGTTCGGACGCCATCTGTAAACTTTCATATCTCCGAAACTATTAAATCTATGTATATAAATAAAAAAAATGAAATTCATTATCAGTTTGTGAGCTTTACTTTTGCTCTCTACCCAATTTTTAATATTTATTGAGAAATTTGAAAAAGAAAAAAAAATTAATGTTTTATCGAAAATTATATTATAGTTTTTAAAATGTCATTTTTTCTAAAGCAAGTGCTATACGTACACGAACGAAAAAATTTGAGCGTCTACGTCAAGTTATATATTAATGAGAAACAGTGTTTGAAATTCCTTTTTTTTAATTACTGGCTAATTACAGTAAAAAAATGGCGATGTTGTTATTAAACAAATGTGAAGACGCACATTGCTTCGGTCATAACTTGTTTGTTTCTTATGCTACAGAAAAAAATAAAATAACAGTTGAAAGCATAACTAATAACCTATTATTTTACTTATTAGCTTTTTTGAAGTAGAAATTGTTTCTACTTCATAGTTTCTAAGATATTTAACTCTCAAAACTAAATACTTCGTCTTATGAACACTTACTTGAAAGCCAAATATAAATATCTCCGAAATTATTAATCCTACATCAATAAGCAAAAATAGAATTAATTTCCAGTTTATCCTTTCTGTAATTGGTCTCTAACATTTTTTTCGCTAAAGTAATACTTTTCAAGATGTTTGACGAAAGCCGTTTTGAAATACCTTTTTTTAAGCTAAAATCGCAATTTTGAAGTCGTTATAACTTAAAAACTATCAATTTATGTGAAAAATTGCATAGTACTTACCTTTTCTTCTTAAAATATGATTCTTTCTCACCTTCAATATTTTTATTTTATTTTTTTAGAAGCCACCCCCTGAGAAGGGGTGGCATCCATCCCCTATAAATTAGCAAGCCTCCGCACAATATAGTAACTTTTCTGTGAAGCATTTACCATTATACTGCCAAAAATGAACGAAATCTATTTCATATGACATTATTCCGAAGTTAAAACCTCTTGTTACTGTACTATAACCCAAATGTCAAAGAAAAAAGTAAAAAAATACAGGGTGATCACTCTAGAAAATTTTAGTGAAAAATAATAAACGAAAAACCTCCTTGTCTTCTAAGAGAAATATCTTTGTTGCTGTCTGAAGTATAATCAGGATTTTTAGAAACTTGCATATCATTAGTTTAAGAATCTCGTCAAAGCTTTTATGATTTATTTTTGGAGCAGTCTCACCTTGAACTTGGCTCAGGGCTTTAGTATATTTCCCAATTTTATCTATACTTAAAAATGGACAAAAAAAACAATTTAAGCTACAAAAATTCTTCTTGTATCATGTTTACTACAAAGTAAATTAACACTAAGACCTTGAACAATGTATGTTGTTTCCTTAACCTTCTACCAAGTGATTGTAGCAGTACTCTCCTATTATTACCATTTATCTCAGACATTGTTTTGTAAAAGGTGACTCAATTTATGCATATTATTAAGAAAATTATTGTGGCTTTTCTATCGTTAGACCACCATTAAACGAATAAAAAATAAAATAACTCAGATCAACTGTTATTTATGTAAAATCTGCTAAAAGTAGGTATCTCTTAATATTGCTAATAGTGGCTAGTTTAGTAAACTTTCATATATTTCATATATGTATTTACTTGAGTTTGTACCGACAGAAACTAAATGAAAGTGCAAGTCACAGATAATATTTTTTAATCCATGTTTCTTATTAATATGGAATTAAATTAAAACTGAGGCACTACAGGCCAGTGGCCTTGTCAAGTTCAAATGAAATTTAATGAACAAATTAATGCAAACTACACAATCTCTTTCTACCAAACTTTCTCCTTGATAATTGATTAACAAAGTTGACTACACTTATTTCAAGTACTGCCATGTTTTCCAGATTAGTGAAATCCAAACGTAAAGATTCTTCTAGCATATACCTATACAAGGTGTTTCGAAAAGATTGGGACAACGCTTAGCCGTAGATTCTTGACATCAAAACAAGTCGATTTAACTCAAAAAGTAGTGGTCTAACTCTTTTCGTTTTCAAGATACCTGGTGGCAAAGTAAAAAAATTGTATTCGAAATTTGTCTCTGTTTTAGAGACTATTATATAGTGTGTCTCACTTTTCACCACTACTGTAAGTATCTCGACCATTTGTTGATCGATTTTTATCAAATTTGGTATACTTCTTTTGCTTCAGATTGTGATTAAAAAGTTATTTAAAATTTTTTTTTCGAAATTAAATACGCCTACTATGATCAAAAGAAATTGGCAAAAATTTGGAATTTATATTAGCGATTGAGATAGGGTTTTCGTTTTTACAGAATCTTGTTCGGCATGACCCAAAACCCCTGCATACCAAATTTCGTTAAAAAATATTCATTCCTTTACAAAAAAATCATATCTAAGATTTCAATAATAATCATCCTACTATTCGAGTTATTTATTGTCGGATATTTACATAACTTGGTAGTCGTGTAATAAAGGCGCTAATTAAGCATTAGGGCACATTTTTTATCCAACACATTATTATGAAATGAATATTTGAAAAATTGTAGCTATTTTTCAAAATACTTAGAACTCGGCATACCAATATCTTTGTTAACATGGAGTGCTTTGGAATAGATTTGACAATTATATCGAATATCAAATTAAACTCAAACATGGCTGCACAACAATTAATTATTGCTGATGAAATTGAAAAAATAAGAATTGTCAAATCCATTCCAAAGCACTTCGTGTTAACAAAGATATTGGTATGCCGAGTTCTAAGTATTTTAAAAAAATTTTCAAATATTTCATTTCATAATAGTGTTTTGGATAAAAAATGTGTCCTAATGCTTAATTAGCGTCATTATTACACGACTACCAAGTTATGTAAATATCCGACAATAAATAACTCGAATAGTAGGATGATTATTATTGAAATCTTAGATATGATTTTTTTGTAGAGGAATGAATATTTTTCAACGAAATTTGGTATACAGGGGTTTTATGTCATGCCGAACAAGATTCTGTAAAAACAAAAACCCTATCTCAATCGCTAATATAAATTCCTAATTTTTGCACATTTCTTTTGATCATAGTAGGCGTATTTAATTTCGAAAAAAAAAATTTAAATAACTTTTTAATCACGATCTGAAACAAAAGAAGTATAACAAATTTGATCTAAATCGATCAACAAATGGCTGAGATATTGGGGTGTAGTGATGAAAAGTGAGACACACTGTATGTATCTACTTCACAGTTGGTAACGACATGTTTTTCAGGTCGCTAATTACAATGGTGCTATTACCGATGCCATATTTTATAGATGGCGCTAGTTACAGGACTTTTACGTGACACTTTAAGCCACAACTTTTTTGAGGTTAGGTTTTGGACATCGTCTTCGAAACGCAATTTGGTTTCCTAAAGAAAAGGTGTACTTGTTTAAACGCGATAAAATGCACCCTTTCAGAGAAATACGTGATTTACAACTTTATCACACACCAGTTCGAGGAAATTCAATTATATCTAAAAGCGGTTTTCTTATCTAGTAGGTGTACGTCAAGTATGATGAAGTCGTCAATGGTGCTTGTTGCAGATACGTATAATATTCTCCAAGATAGAGACAAAATATGAAAACAATTTTTTTACTATACCACTTTGTATCTTGAAAACGAAAAAAGTTAGACAGCTACTTTTGGGGTTAAATCAACTTGTTTTGATGTCAAGAGTCTTGGCTAAGCGTTGTCCCAATTTTTTCAAAACACCCGAGGTGTTGAATTTCTTAGAACTGGTGTGTGACAAAGTTGTAAATCGCGTATTTCTCTGAAAGGGTGCATTTTATTGCGTTTAAACAAGTACACCTTTTCTTTAAGAAACTAAATTGCGTTTCGATTATAGTAGAAGACGATGTCCAAAACCTGAGCTCAAAAAAGTTATGGCTTAAAGTGTCACGTAGAAGTCCTGTAACTAGCGCCATCTATAAAATATGGCATCGACAATATCACCATTGTAATTAGCAACCTGAAAAACATGTCGCTACCAATTTTGAAGTAGATACGTATAATAGTCTCCAAGATGGAGACAAATTAAGAATACAATTTTTTTACTTTGCCACCCTGTATCTTGAAAACGAAACGAGTTAGACCACTACTTTTTGAGCTAAATCGACTTATTTTGATATCAAGTATCTACGTCTAAGCGTTGACCGAATCTTTTCGAAACATCCTGTATAATATAATAGGTATATTAGTATTTTAATTACTATGCAAAAGAAAGTGAAATAATGTGTGTAGGTAGACAAAATATCTGATTCTTCTTCACGACGTCTTAACACATGCTTTGTGACCGATACATTAATCTTTAATCTAAGGATTTCCTTTGCTATACATCACATCTGGCAACATGACGGCCGTAAATTACGATTCTCTGCTAAGCATCCGATTTTTCACACCGTTTTTCCTATCGGCTCCTCGATGACATTACTCCAACATTTTGGAGGGCGTTCTCTTCACAACTTTCTAAGTGGTTTTCTCTGAACCATTAAGCATTCTATATTTTTTTATTTCCAGTAGTTGATATAGTCAAAAAAAAATTGTGAAAAAAAATTTAACCCGCGTTCAAAGATTTCGCTAAAAATTATGAAATAAAATTTCACCGTCGTGCCGCTCAGTTAACTGAACGTTATTAGTCCATGTAAAACGGGGGGTTTGACGCTCGGAATGCCTCCCTCATCGGGATTATTTTTATCTTACATTTTTTGGGTCGCTGATCACGAAAATCGGGGTCCCGCGGCTCTAAAAATAGTGCGTCACCCCAAATAATGCCAAATACCCGTTTCGCTGTAATGTGAATAACACTGTAAAATAATGCTATATGAATGTGGTCATTGTAATGATATTTTGCTAGTTCAGTATGTTCATCTAAAATAAGGACAAATTTTATTCTGAGAGTTTACCAGAGA
Organism: Rutpela maculata; assembly: GCA_936432065.2. NCBI lineage: Eukaryota > Metazoa > Arthropoda > Insecta > Coleoptera > Cerambycidae > Rutpela > Rutpela maculata. The sequence goes on along the minus strand of OW386285.2, from coordinate 69,820,015 downwards.
GGGTAAAACTACCCCTAAACTGACGTAAAATGGAAAAATGATGGAATTTCTTTTCTTTCACTTTTTGATTTGAGTTTAGATGAATACGGATTGTACAATGAAGACAATTTTTCTCCAACCCTTCAGGGGTGAAAACTACTCCTATATCGCCTTTAAATTGAACTACTTAATACTTAGAAAATAAGTAGAGATGTACACTTTTTAGTATGCTTGTAATTTCTAATAAACTTCCTTCTAAAAAAATACTACAAAATTTGTTCGCCCCTTTAGGAGTGAAAACTACCCCCAAACTTGCAGAAGGTAGGAATATTGTTGATAAATGAACGCTTCATACATTCGTAACATTATTTTATAGTATTATTCACATTACCGCGAAAACCCCTCAAAAGTAGTAGTAGTTTATGGCATTTTTAGGGGTGACGCATTATTTTTAGAGCCGCGGGATCCCGATTTTCGTGATCAGCGACCCAAAAAACATAAAATACAAGTAGTCCCGATGAGGAGGGCATTCCGAGCGTCAAACCCCGCGTTTTACATGGACTGTATTACCTACTATCGATATTGAAGTCGGTTCAAAATACGTTTGAATTCGTTATTTGTTCACTTTTACACTTTCAATACTTTTTTCAATATCGATATTAGGTAATAAGATTCAATGAACTGGGCGACGCGACGGTGAAATTTCATTTCATAATTTTTAGCGAAATTTTTGAAAGCGGTTCAATTTTTTATTTTTATTTATTTTTACCCTTTTTAGTGGCCTCTTTATTTAGCTTCTACACATTAATAAAACATCCGTAATTTTATGACTTTTTAAGCTTTAACATTAGGTTCGTTACCAGAGAATCCTGAAATTACTATGCATCTTTCATAAATATCTGCAAAAATACTGTAATTAACGCAGCCATATTGGATTCTTAACTTTTGATATCAGATTCGTTATCAGCTACTTCTAAAACACCTAACTACCAATTTTAATGGAATTTGAAATGATTTTCACAAAATTAAATTTACTCAATTAAATTATGACTAGCGACTTCGCCATATTCTCGAATATTCTCTACTAAAAAAAATCTTGTTTCCAATTTTTCCTCACCTTATACTAGACGTAGCTTGATTAAATTAATATGGGACCACCGCCGAGACATACCTTACAATCTGAGAAGATTTCATAGAAATCGCTTAAGCGAATCTATAAATAACAAAGCCCCACAAAAAAGATGTCTTACCAGAAAGGGAACTATCTAACCACCACGTATTTTGGCGCGCTGAATCCGAATCTGAAGTACAAATTAACTTCTACCTTGTCATTTTTGTAAATCGCGTTTTTTTTTTTTCACCTTTTTCTGTGGTAGTACCGAAAAATGGGTCAAATTGACAAGATATCGAAATTTTTATTAAGGAAAAGTGCTTAGTGCCCCATATGTCAATTTTGAACCAAATCTGAGAAAAAAAAAACCGCTGCCCAAGGAATCACTACTTCCACATCCGGATTTTCTATCCAAGTCACACAACGAAAAAATTTTGTATCTGGAAATAATTGTTTATGGAACTTTAATAATATAATATTTGAAATCCTCTACCCCAAAAACCCACAAAACGATACCCCACATCGGTAGTAGGGTGGGGGTGGTGACAGGGGGTGGGAGTGGGGGGTGGATAAAGTAAAAAAATATTTTAAGGTTTCTGGTTCTTGTACACACACTAAATCACATTTTTTTTCATCCCCTTTAATAATGGGGTGGGGGTGGTAATGGGGTGGCTAATGCCAAAATATTTTTTGAGACCTTAGCTTCTCTTGTCTATACTAAATATCAATTTTATGAACTCTTACCTGCTTGATTTACCTATTTACTCCAAATTTACCCCAATTTACCCCCCACCCTTCGACGGAACAAGATGAAAATATAATCTAGTTCTAGATCTCATTAAAGTACATATGTCTACCAAATTTCAAGTCAATATCTCAAACGGTACCAGAGTAAACGTGCGCACAAAAAAAGTTACAGACCGACAGACAGAAAATTTTTTTTCGCTCAAACTTGAAATCTCGACGTTTCATGACATTCTAAGCCTATTTGAACAATAAAAATTTTTAAAAATTTTTTTGTCGTTGCTATACTTCCACTGGATGTGGAAGTAATAAAAATACAAATTTTCACCCCGACGTATTTTACTTCCACATCCAGTGGAAGTATAGTAACGACAAAAAAATTTTTAAAAATTTTTATTGTTCAAATAGGCTTAGAATGTCATGAAACGTCGAGATTTTAAGTTTGAGCGAAAAAAAATTTCTGTCTGTCGGTCTGTAACTTTTTTTGTGCGCACGTTTACTCAGGAACCGTTTTAGATACTGACTTGAAATTTGGTACACATATGTATTTTAAAGAGATCTAGAACTAGATTATATTTTCATCTTGTTCCATCGAAGGGTTGGGGGGTAAATTGGGGTAAATTTGGGGTAAATACTCTCTCAAGCAGGTATTTAGTATATATAAGAGAAGCTAAGGTCTCAAAAAAAAATTGACATTAGCCACCCCCATTACCACCCCCACCCCATTATTAAAGGGGATGAAAAAAAAAATGTGATTTAGTATGTGTACAAGAACCAGAAACCTCAAAATATTTTTTTACTTCATCCACCCCCCACTACCACCCCCTATCGCCACCCCCGCCCCACTAACGATGTGGGGTATCGTTTTATGGGTCTTTGGGGTAGAGGATTTCAAATATTATATTATTAAAGTTCCATAAACAATTATTTCCACATACAAAATTTTTTCGTTGTGAGTGACTTGGATAGAAAATCTGGATGTGGAAGTAGTGATTCCTTGGGCAGCAGTTTTTTTATTTACTTTTATTTTTCCTCAGATCTTGTTCAAAATTAACACATGGATTCTAAGCACTATTTCTTAATAAAATTTTTCGATATTTTGTCAATTTGAGCCATTTTTCGGTACCACCACAAATAAAATGCGAAAAAAACACGAGATTTACAAAAAATGACAAGGTAGAAGTTAATTTAGACATCAGATTCGGATTCAGCACACCAAAATAAGCGAGGATATGCTGGTCTCTTTTCTGATACAACATACTTTTTTTATTTTGTGGGGCTGTGTAATTATTGAACAAACATAAGAAAAAACAAATTATATATACGGGTCGAATTGAGAACCTCCTCCTTTTTTAAATTTTATGAAGTCGGTTAAAAATGACAGAATGTGGAAGGACATGAAGCTGAGGAATCGTTTTGGAGAGTGTATTGTTATATGTTCTACCCCCAGAGACATCTATGGAAGTTTCCTCTAAGTTCCATGTATAAGTAACAGAAAAGAATTTTACAATTCTCTCACATTTTTCCTCTATCTTTTATCTCGGCCAATCAAAACAGTCGTTATTTTTTATTTCATTGAAGGATAAGCTTCTAAACATTTCGATTAAGGTGATTTTAGTTTGCATTAAAAAAAAATGACTGCTTAACTAGTTCACCAGTATGTGACGTAAACAGTGGAGACTGCGGTAAGGGGAACTGTGCGTGAGAGCGTATCTCTCATAGTATCATAGGTCTACACATATAATAGTCTAGGTGCCCGCGTATATAAATGCAATTTATATATATCCTCGTATAACTTCTTGTACGGCATAATTGCGCCTAGTCTATCTAGTCTTTTTTCCTCTGCGAAAATTTTCGTAAACGCGGCGTTTCTCCTCGGCATGAAAAAGACGATTTCCACACGTCGGACTGGAAAATCGACAAATACATTTTGTCCGAAAATTCGAAAATTGGATTCTACATATTTTTATTAACAACAATTCTCAAATTGTCCGACAAAACATATTTGCCGATTTTCCAGTCCGACGCGTGGAAATCATCTTTTTCATGCCGAGGAGGAAAATTTTCGCACAGGAAAAAAGTGATAGACTAGGCGCAATTATGCCGTACAAGAAGTTATACGAGGATATGTATAAATTGCATTTATGTACGCGGGCACCTAGACTAATAGTCCAAGATCCCAGAGCTGCCAGACCTACGTCATTTTAGCAAAGCTAGTATTTTGACAACAAATAGTGTAATATCTAATTAAGAACGTATGCGTATTTGCTAGTTTGAAAGCGGGTCCCTTTTGCAGAAAACAGGTACAAAAGGTACATACAAATTTTACTCAGTACGTTAAAGTATGATAGCTGGTTTATTTTCCACGTGACACACTAACGACGTGGTGTAAGCGTCAACCTCCGAATCTTAAGGTCCGAGGTTCGATCCTGAGCGTTCTCAGCTTTTTTTTTTTCAACAAATATTAACTTAAAGTGGCGATTCCAAGAAAGAAACAACCGATAGGGAAATATTTATTATTTTTGGCCATAACTTTTTTTCTTAGTATGTATATTTGAAAAAAAACTGAGAACGCTCAGGGATCGAACCTCGGACCTTAAGTTTCGGAGGTTGACGCTTACACCATGTAGTTAGCGTGTCACTTGTAAAATAATCCAGCTATCATACTTTAACGTACTGTGTAAAATTTTTATGTACCTTTTATATCTGTTTTCTGGAAAAGGGCCCCGCTTTCAAACTAGCAAATACGCATACGTTCTTAACTAGATATTACACTATTTCTTGTCAAAATATTAGCTTTGCTAAAATGACGTAGGTCTGGCGGCTTTGGGATCTCACTCTATAATATATACCCCAGTCAAATTAGAACAAATTTCGACGTTTGACGGAAAAAACTGATGAAGTTTTGAAACTTGGCAAAGATGTTCATTAAGGTTTACTGTTAAATATACTAAAAGTCCCCAGTCAAACGGTTGCGCTCGAGCCGCCATCTTGGAAAGGTGGCGCTGATTTAGTTTTTTGCTTATAACTCTCCAATTAGCGATATCGAAATTATGTTTATATAAAGATGAGAACTTTTAGTATGTTTAATAGTAAACCTTAATGAACATCTCTGCCAAGTTTCAAAACTCCATCAGTTTTTCCCTCTAATTTTCCCTATTTGACTGGAGTAATACATACACATACACAAACATTCTTTATACGATATTTGATTCATTGTGTTGTTACGAAACGGATTTCCTCCGGTTACAATATGCCAAATGATTAAAATCAAATAGGTCTAATAATATTATCACTACCCAACCACACTTTGTAAGTTAATTAATGAATGATCGCATTAATCCGTTAATACAATAAAATCAACGTGTGAAAAAATTTAATTACAATTGAAATTAACACAATCAACAATCTTAAGCTTTCACTTTCATTGAAATGTTTATCGGACATTTAATTATCAATGTGATAATGAATTTTAATTATTATTTTCATAACAAATTAACTATGATAAAAATAAATAAATTTAAAAAAACTTTTTAAAAACAATAGTTTTATTTTAAAACCAAATTGCACTAAAAAGTAGAAAATATATTTTTTCAACTTTGTAAATAGAAAACCATTGGACGGTCATAAAATATTACTTCGTCTAATCTGAGCGGGAAAAAAATATTTTCTACTTTTTAGTGTAATTTAATTTTAAAATAAAACCATCGTTTTTAAAAAGTTTTTTAAAATTCATTTATTTTTAACTTTTTCTTAATTGGGTTTACAATGTCGTCACGGAGAAAGGTAATCCGCCATCTCAGTTACATCTTAATTATTTTATTTTATATTCATACTTAATCAGACAGCACCGAAAACCGATACCTTCGCTGCAGGCGTCTGTAGCGTTTTCGCCAGTTCTTGGAATATCTTGGAATAATAGCTTGTAACAACGCATGGATGAATACAATATGCGATCAAAAAAAAAAAAAAATAAAAATTATAGTGTTAAAACTAAAAAACTTTTTGGTACCATATTATCATATAGTTATCAGTCAAAGCTGTGTGCAAAATTTCAGCTCGATCGGATAACGGGAAGTGGGTGAAATTTTAATCACTAAATTTGATACATAATACATACATACATATAGTGCGGGTAATTGATGATTAGGCATGTACATTCACGTAGCGCGAGAGATATGACAACACAACAGAGCAAACTCTCCCGTCGGCGAAGCATCCCAGCTCTCAGTTATTTCATTTCAGCCAGCTGGCACACGCGATGTTGTAATTCTTACTCCTTATGCCTAGCTCGCCACTACACACACTGTATGTCCAAGTATAATAAAACCATTGAAAATACTTTATTTTATATTGATGTATAAGGTTGTCTTTTTAGATGTAAATCAATATTTCAATATCAAAAATTTTATAAACAGTATACAGAGTGTTATTTTCTAAGAATAATTTAAAAATATTTTTATTCGGCCCTGATATTTTATGGATGACTATTGTAACCAAAATACAAAATTCCAATGGATTCCATTTACGCATTACAGATATATGGCGAAAAGAAAATTCTTCCAAAAAATATAAAACACCCTGTATTTCGAAGACGGGGGCACTTTAGCCATTACTGTATGGGAATTTAAGATCACTTGTTGTTCTCTATCTTTTGGTAAAGTACGACCCTCTTCTCACGAATCACCCTCTGTATAATACACGATCTACGTGTCAATTTTCACATAATTAATTATTATTATTATTACCAGAAATGTTAAAGGAAACCTTTCAGCTATAATATCCCTAGGTCATTGATAATGTACGAGATAATTTTATGACAATCGAAAGCACGTGGGTAGGGTGGCACTTAAAAAGTATATATATTTATTAGAGCTGAAATATAATCAAATTTTAAGAAGAAAAGGATCTACGCATTTTTTCACGTAAATTGATAGTTTTTAAGTTATAACGACTTCAAAATTGTGATTTTAGCTTAAAAAAATCGGTATTTCCAAACGGCTTTCGTCAAATATCTAGAAAAGTATTACTTTGTCGAAAAAATGTTACAGGCCAATTACAGAAAGTACAAACTGGGAATTAATTATATTTTTTGTTTATTGATGTAGGATTAATAATTTCGGAGATATTTAAGTTTATATTTGGTATCCAAGTGTTTCGAAATTACTTTTAAAGTTTAAAATGCATTTTTTTCTAAAGCAAGTGCTTTAAATGAGCAAAAAAAATTGAGCATCTAGGTAATGCTACATCTTAACGAAAAACTGTATTTGAGATAATTTTTTTAAATTACTGGCTAATTAGAGTAACAAAATGGCGACCTTTTTATATAAAAAAAAATATAAATACGCACATTTTCCGTCATAACTTCTTTATTTCTTATGCTACAGGAACGAGTAAAAAATAATTTGAAAGCACAGTTAATTGTCTTTAATTTCATTTCTTGGCATGCGTGACGTAGGTGTCACAATTTCTGAGATATTTAACATTTAAACTGCATTTTTCGTCTTAGAAACGTTCGGACGCCATTTGTAAACTTTCATATCTCCGAAACTATTAAATCTATGTAAATAAATAAACAAGCGAAATTCATTACCAGTTTATGAGCTTTATTTTTGGTCTCTACTCATTTTTCAACAAAACTAATATTTATTGAGACATCTGAAAAAGGAAAAAAAATTACGTTTTATCGGAAATACCTTTATAGTTTAAACTGTATTTTTTTCTAAAGCAAATGCTCTATAGAAATCAAAAAATTTGAGCATCTACGTCATGCTATATATTAATGAAGAACGGTGTTTGAAATTCCTTTTTTTTAATTACTGGCTAATTACAGTAACAAAATGGCGACTTGTTATTAAAAAAATGTGTAAACGTCATAACTTCTTTGTTTTTATGCTACAGTAACAAATAAAAAAACAGTATTATTCTACCTATTAGCATCCTTGACGTAGATGTCACAGTTTCTGAGATATTTAACTGTCACTTTAAATAATTATCTTATGAACACTTGAATGCCAAATGTAAACTTAAATATCTCCAAAATTATTAATCCTACATCAGTAAACAAAAAATATAATTAATCTCCAGTTTGTACTTTCTGTAATTGGTCTTATGAACACTTGAATGCCAAATGTAAACTTAAATATCTCCAAAATTATTAATCCTACATCAATAAACAAAAAATATAATTAATCTCCAGTTTGTACTTTCTGTAATTGGTCTGTAATATTTTTTTGATAAAGTAATACTTTTCGAGATACTTGACGAAAGCCGTTTAGAAATACCTTTTTTTAAGCTAAAATCGCAATTTTGAAATCGTTATTACTTAAAAACTACCTATCAATTTATGTGAAAAATTGTATAGAACCTTTTCTTCTTAAAATTTGATTCTACTTCAACTCCAATAAATATATATTTTTTAAGTGTCACCCCCTGAGAGGGGGTGGCATCCACCCCCTATAAATTAGCAAGCCCTCGCACAATATAGAAACTTTTCTGTGAAGCATTTACTATTATACTGCCAAAAATGAACGAAATCAGTTCAATATGACATTATTCCGAAGTTTTGCATATTTTTTACCTCTAGGTACTGTACTATATTATGAAGTCAAAGTTAAATAATTTTATTGTCATAATGATTGAAAATTTCCTTGGATGTCCCTAGGACATGATAATGCACGATATAATTTTATGACAATGGAAAGCACGTTGCTTGGTAATAGCCAGACGCCGAAGGCGGAGGGCTATTACCAAGCAACGTACTTGAGATTGTCATAAAAGTATGAGGCATTTATCAATGTCAGAGTGATATTCGGTCAGAAAAATTTTTGAAATAATTTTATTGTCATAGTGATTGAGAATTTCCTTGGATGGTGTTATCAGTGTAATGTTAAAATGATTGGGTAATTTGTGTCACATGACATGAAATTACGAAATTTAATTGGTTGTTAGAACAGTCAAAAAATTTTCAGTGTAATGTTAAAATGATTGGGTGATTTGTGCCACATGACAAGAAATAACGAAATTTAATTGGTTGTTAGAACTGTCAAAAAATTTTCAGTGTAATATGTTAAAATGGTTGAGTGATTTGTGTCACATGACAAGAAATAACGAAATTTAATTGGTTGTTAGAACTGTCAAAAAATTTTCAATGAAGGAGCAATTATCTTCCTTAAACGAATAATTATACAATGGAGCATAATAACAAAATTCAGAAATTAATAAGTCATCCGGAAATCTATTAATCAATCTAATTAATAATCTTTTCATAGTGTGGTACGTATATTTGTGTGGAATGCATTTAGGTATCTGCATTTGCATTTCTATTTGTGTTTGTATGTATTATATTTTTATATTGTATTATTTTAATAAATAATTGTCTGAAATTTTTATATTTTTATAAAGTTTTTATATTTATCTTTATCTGTAGATGATTGTATTTTGACATGCTACAAATGTACCTGACAAGTATGTAACATAGTCAAATAAAATGAGTATGAGTATAAGTATGAGTATAAAAGACAAATATACATACCTACTGTAATTGAGCCCCCTCCCCCGCCCCCCACACAACTTTTAATAATTAAAAACCTATTGACAATAGGCTAGACTGAACGAGAGATTACTAATTTTTTTTTATTTTTTTTTTCAGCTGGTCATGAACACGATCACAATGGAGACAACCATAATCACCATAATGTAAAAAGTCCCTTGGAACACATAGAGGCAACTACACATCATCATGAACATTCTCATCTTTTTAGTTGATGATAATGAACCTTGAAAGCAGTATAACAATATCGAATGTCAAAAATCATCACGGTGATATAAAAGTGGTGTATTGTAATGGATTGTAACATATTTTACTATTTCTCATTCCAAAGACATCTAGAACAGTAAATTGCTTATAGTGAGGACTGAGGATCTTTTGAATATGATATCGAAATATACAGATGTATTAAAACTATACCTTATCTGTAGTTCCTTACGTACATACTTAGCTATAATAATTTTAAAGACATATATGTCAAGACGGTCTTAACCATTTATTGGTAACGTCCGTTGTAATAAAAGTTCTTAGCATTCCTGGTAGCTTATATTATTTTCTTTTAAGTTATATTTTCATGACTATAATTTTACAATTTGATGATAGAATTTCATACAATTGAAATGAATTGTAAAACATACTAAATATTTATTTTTATAATTACGGACTGAACTATCATTTACGTTAAAAAAATCTACAATACTAATGTATAGGATATATCATCTACTATAAGTTAATGTATATTTTTGTAGTGTTTGTTAGATTTAATCATCCTTTGGGTACCTGAAATTGCAAAATATGAATGTGGCAATAAAACTTGTAAAACTAATTTTGTAACCAATTGATTAAAATGCCTGACAGCTTCTATTGCTCTATGGTAAATATTTTGTACATATGTTTAATGAATATCTGCTTTATATTATATTTATGGAAAGTTGTCTCTTTTTAAGCTAAAATAAATATTATTTTGTATATAAAACAGTTTTGTTTATTCTTTTGTCATAAGCTCTTCTAGACACTTCTTGGTTTATGTTTCTAAGAAAATTATCTGAAGTATATTTATAGCATTTATAAACGAACCTGCAATATTCTCTCATTATTAATACAATATACATATTATAACAGGTAGGTTAAAAATTAACAACACTTACCTGTGTTACGTTATTACTTCTTCTCTTTCCTTTTTCCTATTTGGTTTGGTTTATTACAGTACACTGAAAAGCACTGTGGAGTTCTAGATTATGTGCATAATAAATCAATAACTAATGTTTCTCACACGACCGCTAATCACACATACCGAGATATGTATTACTTTTCACACCTGCCACTCACTTGGCAACTTAAAATTATATCTTTTACACTTTGTATTTAGCTTAAGTGATGGCACATAAAAAAGGGGCTGCTGAGACGTCTGCCCTCGGCTACGTCTGGCTTGAGACTCCCACATGATTTTAAAGCTGACTTGATCTATTTTTTCGAAAAAAAAAAATCATAAAATTAATATCTGTCGGAATTGCTCCTCTCTTTTAACACATCTTCACTTCCACATAATTTTAAGTTGATCTATTTTTCGAAAAAAATCATAAAATTAATGTCTGTCGGAGTTGCTGTTCTCTTTTAACACATAATTTTATTTGTGTCTCTTGTGGTACTGTGCTATATGCAGATAATTGAAAATGAAAATGATGAAATGATTTTTTAACCACTTTCAGGTCATCTGAATGACCCTTATCTAGATCTAGATTTGTTTGAGTAAAGGAGATGGGGCCCTACAGTTTATAGTGGAATCCGATCTACTTCTTGGGGATTTAATTTAGAAGACAGTATACATAGTACATATTACTGTCGCCACAGAGCCATTTATTGTGAAATGTGTTATTTTCGATTTTTTCATATGAAACTGATTGTTTACATTTACATAATATGTCGAAATCACACTAAATTGGTTTCAAGCATCAAGTTATGTATAATTCAATAACACCAGATAACTTGTATTACCAAGTAAAATCTGTAATTGTACACTTCATCCATCAGAGGCGGCCCGTGGCTTTTAGCTGTGGGTGGGCACTTTAATTTAACACTAATTTAATTAATGTCACACTAACATCCTTTTTTTTTTATTATTTATCAAATATCAAACAGAAATTACACAATTAACATTCTAGGTATTTGATATCCTCAATATTTTCATACGATTAAGGAATTAATTACTAATTTAATCAATTTTAACACATTTATTAACTAATCATTTTTCTTTTTCCAGTTTGATTTTGATATCTTATCAAATGTAAACATATTCTATTCAATAATTCAATATTCATTATTCATGAGTTTATTAAGATTAAGTTTTCTATTTCTTTACGCGAAGCATGGCTTGTCCTCCCTAGCATGTCCTAAAGACGCAAGACATAACGTCCCGTTTTGATACGTATTGCAGATGTGAACTTGGCGGAGGCAGATTAATATGTAGTAAAATAATAAAAATATCATAAATAAAGTTAACTAAATTTTATAATTTTAATATCAAAATTAATTAACGGCAACATTTTATGACTAACTACCGAGGGGTGGTGCACTCCATGAAAAGGTGTACACCAGATTTTAAATCTTTGGGATTTATTGAGATTGAACAGATTGAATGATGATTGAACGGATTGAATGATGATTTAAAGATTTAAGCGATATTGATTTGAGATTTAACAGATTAAATCGAGATTGAAAAGATTGAAGTGAGATTGAACAGACTGAACTGAGATTGAATGTGTTGAATTTATCTGAATAACGAGAAGGGGAGACGCGCACGCATTCTTAAGATTGAACTGAGATTGAAGAGATTGCAATGAGATTGAAAAGATTATAATGTGATTGAAGTGATTGGCTGGGATTGAAGAGATTGAAATAAGATTTAACAGATTTAATAGAATGAAAAAAAGATTTGGGATTTAACAAAGACTGAATCGAGATTTAACAGATTGAACCCAAGAGTGTACACCAAATTTACGAGTGCACCACCCCTCGCTAACTACCGCTTGGCCTTGGCGCGCTTAGATAATTGGGTGGGCACTGCCTACCCTGCCATCCCTGACGGGCCGCTGCTGCCATCCATGATTGCATTTTTTAAAACAGATTATTTTAGTTACTACCATCTGTATTGTAACTTTCTTAAAAAAGCGATTTGTAAGGAACAATAATTTTTAATATAAGTACATGGATTCAAAAGCAAAGTCTCTTCGAATGAATATGCCTGATACGCTGCTTCTTGTATCAATATGGTAAAGAAAAGCTAGTAAATGAACCATCATAAGTCTACCAGTTATGAATCCCATAAATGTAAGAATATATGGACTATTTGGATAAACGGAGCTTAGCCATTCATAGCAAACCATACTGGAATGATTAAACATTAGAGATCCCAGTATTCTAAAAAGATATAAAATTTATCTCTCAATACTATATTGGATTGATTTTTTGACAATTAAAAATTACTTACCCGAATACCATTCTATTAAAAGGTGCAATTACAGTTAGAGATGGCCTGGTATATATCATTACTGAAATACCATATAACATGTTCGCCCAAAGGTATGGGTATGGATCGAAATGTAATAAACTGTAAATATAAAGTTAGCTAACATATTTAGTTTTCTGCTTACACTTACTAAGTCAATATAGAAGGGTTAACTGCATGAATTGACATTAGGCAATATGCAAATCGACCTTGGAAAATAGCGACCAAAAAAAGGTCCCTTAGAAAATATCGCCATTGTTCTTGTTCGGTAAGAACTGTTTCAGAAGGCATTATATAACCATATCATTTTGGTAAAGCGTTATTAAACTTGATAATTTCACATTTTTAATCCAAATTAAAAGATTTTTTTTAACTAAGTACAGTAAATTGACAAGTGTGACATAATAAAAAATTACAAGTAAAAACATCTACAATGTATTACGAAAAACTGATTACATTTGGTGTATATTTTGAGGTACAGTATTAACAATTACTTAATAAATTAAAGAAACATAAACCTCTTATGCCTTTTTAGACACTACTTGTGAATCTACGTGTTCAGTATAGCTCCGGGCAATCTTTATCATTGCCAAGCCAGAACCAATTCCACACACTGAACATAAAGCTAGATTTTGAGGAACAAGACTTCTTATGATGGCCCAGATTAATACAGATCCAAGAGAAAAGCTAAGGGCGCCAAATGAACTAAAAATTAAGTAAATATAGAAATCCTATTTCTTCAATATTTTGATCATTACCTGTATAAAAGCCGTTCTTTAGTGGGTAAATTGCTCAAATGAGGTCTGCTGTACAAATACAATCCCGAACCCAATAATGTGTTGAAGAGTAATATGTTGGTTACATCTCGTTTTGGAAATATTCTGACAAAGAAATTACTAGTTTATTTATTATCTTCCAAGTAGAAATATTGCACTTACCTTAAAACTAATGTTGGGTTCATAACATTTATAGATAGGGCAGTATAGCTAAGGACTCCCTGAACCGGGGCATAGTGGAACAAAATATTTTGGGTTGTCAACGGTTTCAGACCAAATTTCCCACAAATTGAAACTCGAGATTCAGCAGCTGAAGCCATTTTATGTAATTGTTATGTAAATATCAAAAATCACGTGAATATTACAGCTTTTTTTATTATGAATTACAGTTACGAGAATTTCCGAAAATAAAAGAACTCGCAAAATACCTCAAAGACAGTTGACAAATGACAACTGTCACTACTACCAACTTTTAATAATAAAAAGACAAGCACCAATCGATAATAATCACGCAAGGTTGGTATACTTTAAGGTTCCTTAATATACAGCTTTTAGGCGAAGAAGTCAGTGCGGGGGTGAAAGGTCAGACTATCTTTGTTCTTCGAACACGCAGTAGCGGCGCAGTTATCTCACTCTAGAAGAATCGTCCGTACTGGCCCGAAATATGGTCTGACGTTACTATGATCTGTAGTGTTACATTCTACAACTTATCCTCTTTACCAGCATGCAGAACAGTGACTCAAAATGCGAGGATAATTACCACCGACCTCAAAAGCGGGTTATTGCGAGCCCGTTCCAGTTACGAGTTCTTTGCTTAATTAACATTACACAAATTCTTACAATATTTTGAATAAGGCTCTGCATCTGGTGTGATCTCACACCAGCTGTTCATTGGCTAATGCCATTTTTTGGTGGGGATTGTGAGTTATTAGGCCACCTTAAAGTATACCAACCTTGATAATCACGTACTTCATAAATAATAATCAACGAGGCTTCCAACGAGCTTTAAATGATAGAGGGAGCCAGCGACATAATAAGGAGAGACTGGAAAAGTAGGCGTGGCACATGGCCAGAACATATTCAAGCAACTAGTCCGCATGGGCGTCACTTGAAGTTAACGTTATGGAATTTGCGAATATTTTAAAAATGTATAGAACAGCATTCACTTCGTTTTTAAATATAGTATAATTTATTACTACTTTTACAGCAATTTGACTAATAGATTTGAGCTCAACTAATAATAGAACAGCAATAAAAAACAATATTCATTCTTTAATTGTATCCCTCAAAGCAGTACTCCACTGCAAATCTTGGCAACTAGGGCCAACAAACGCACCCCCACTGCGTCCCTCGGGCGTTTATTGTATGTCCAAACAAACCGTACGTATACTGAATTGGGATTGCCCCTCTATACTTTAGACCTCGTTGGAGGGAGCCGTCCCATTTATGAAGACCTTGTTTGATTCCTGAATGTCACAATAATTATTATTGGTTTGGCGAGGTGGAGGTGAATTTGTGTTACCAAGTAGTGTTGGGCGATATCCTGATTATTCAATCACAACGTGAATCGTTACTGTGATTTTCTGATATTAGTGAATTTAAAACGTGATGTGATCACGAACTTTCATTACACGACGCGACGCCGACGCTGACGTACGGGAGAAATTGTTAATTGGCCTATTTCACGTTACAAAGTTTGGTAAAAAGTGTCATGGCGACAACTAGATTGGTATCATTAACAGTCACAGCACATGTTGACTAACTCCACGGTCAGTAAACTATACGGTTACCTCGATCAGCAGCTTTTAGACGGGAGAGACGTGCGGAGCGGGGAATCGAATGAAAGAGACAGACATATCTGATTTCCGTGCAAAAGACAGAGACAAAGATGCCCTTAGTGTCTACAGCTGACGTAGGCTGTAGAACCTACCGGAATCTTTGTCTCTGTCTTTTGCACGGAAATCAGATATGTCTGTCTCTTTCAATCGATTCCCGCTCCCCGCGTCTTTCTTTCGATCAAAAGCTGCTGATCGAGGTAACCGTATAGTTTATTGACTGTGGACTAACTTGACTAATTCCCAAACCAGGCCTGTAGCTAGAAAATGCTTTAAGGTCGGGCAAACAATTTTTCAGAGGGGGCCCGTGGGCCAAAAATTCGTTTTTCCCATTTAAAAATAGCTACCTCATTATTTTCTGCGGTCGCCGTACGTCAGGCGAAAATTATTCCAGGACGGGCGTAGCCCGTCCTGGCCCACCCCTAGCTACAGGCCTGTACCAAACTTTGTAAAAATAAAATATCTATAATATAATAATCATATCATTGCTTTTAGTATTTTTAATGTTAAACTTACTATAGTAAGCACAAACCTTTAAAGCTTAAATTTACTAAAGTAAGGAAGCATAGCATTAAAAATACTGAAAATAAAGATAGGATCATTATTATTATCGGAATTTCATTTTTACAAAGTTTGAGAATTAGACGAATTGGTCAACATGTGCAGTGAAGTTTAGTGTTATCAATGTGTACCAATCTAATTTTCGCCATGACACTTTTTACCAAAGTTTCTAACGAGCTAAGCTAACGTAGTTGAGATATAGTATGGACACAGAAAACAGGAATTATATAATTCCTGTCTTCTGTGGTATGGAGCTTTTGTAAACTTATGCTAATATAACTACAGTGAATAATTTGAAATATTGTATTGTTAGTTTATGCAATTTATATTTACCAAGGACCGTTCCTAGATGTTTGTGAAAATTAATGTGAAAAAATACACACCAATATTTCAAAAGTTATCTATCGCACTGTGTTTTTGAGTTCATCCGTAATTTCTGTAATGTCCGCGAATGTGTTAAACTCATCAAAAGACAGAGACGCCAGATATATTTAAGTTATTTTTTATGTAGAGTTGTGGGACCTCCTTTACCTCACAGGTTTATTTCTCAGTTATGCACAGTGGTAGTGTTATTAGGCAATCCAACAACCTGTCAAATTATTTTGTTGTGGACAAACATGGGGTTTATTTTCATTAACTCGCAGAAACGTAGCCAAGGCAACCGAAAAACAAACTCTTTGATAAACGTTTAACGAATGAAAACAAACGTTTGCCAGATGTTTGCCCATAACACCATGTTAAAAGTCACGTGGTTCGAATTGCTTAATTCGTTTTTTAACATAAATACTACCAAATACACAGTTGAAGGTCATCTGGATTGAACCCTATACCATGAAAGTGTCGGTTCTGTACTCTTTGATCTTTTCTGCCAAAGGCTTGTAAAGGAGGAAGTATCATGAGGACGAAGAAGAAGAAAAATTTAACGTAGGTTAGAAATAACCTAAATAAAATAATTTTATTTTTAATTTCTCTGTGAAAATGAATATTGAAGATCAGTAGAAGAAATAAGAATCTCTTTGTACCTTGGATATCTTTTCTGACGAATGAACTTTTCATATTCTTTCTTTTGTGTTTTACGGTTTACTTGTGCTGTGGTGCAATTATCAGATAGAAGTTATTGTAGGACTACAATTTTAGAAAATGTCTTTTTTAAGAGTAGCTATAAAGAATCGAGTTATTTTAAAAGAAAATAAATTAAGCTATAACGTTAGCAGATTGCTTTTTTCAACTGATGGAAACCCAGAAAACCCTATTGATGTTAAACCAGGTGGTTATGCAAAGGCATTTGAAAAATTTGAAAATATAAAAGACGAATCTACTACTAAAACGCCGCAAACCTTTGCTGCCTTGTTAAGACATTCGAAATTTATCGATGTGTGTATTAATATAAAATAAAATAGTATTTACAATTAAATGACAAATTTATTTTTAGCTGGGTGATCCTGAGGGTAAAGTAGTGATAGGAAGAATATTTCACGTTGTTGATGATGATTTATATATTGATTTTGGTTGGAAATTTCACTGCGTTTGCCCTAGGCCAAAGACACATTATAGGTATGTACCTACATGTTTAACCATATTGATGTTCATGGACCACTAGGAAAATTAGCGTAGTTCTTAATAAACATGAACATTATACACTACACATATTAGAGAACCCATAAATCCAATACCGAGGCTGTTCGGAAGACTTGTTACATTTTTGAAAAGGTACAGGCACACATTACTCACCGACATTGTCAATGTTGGAATGGGAGATGGAACCCAATATATTAAATACCTAGTTCAATTATCTCATGGTACTCAAAGTTCGTCATTGGCAAATGTATATGTTGGTTCATAGTTTTATTCTTTCTTTTTTTCATAAATACTTCTCAAAATAATATTGGATTGTGGACTAGTTTGTATTCTTTTTAACTTAAGAATTTAGAAATACATGAAATGTTCTCTAAGGATGCACCGAAGCGGGTTTTTTCTGCTTCGGCCAAATACCGAATATTCATCCTAAATTTCGCCGAAGCACGAAGCTTCGGCCGAATCATATACCGAAAAAGGAAGGAAGGATACTTATTATAAACTGAAACAGACAAGTGAGGTAAACGATACAACTATTGAAATGAGAAATAACAAACATAGCTAACGAGCATATCAAATATTTGTAAAAGAAACTTACAAACTACTTAAACACAAAAATAATGCGTATACTTATTTGCCAAAAGCACAAAAACTAATAAAATTAATAAAATAAAATTTTACTTCCAGATCTAGTGGAACTATAGTAACGACAAAAAAAATTTTTTAAATTTTTATTGTTCAAATAGGCTTAAAATGTCATGAAACGTCAAGATTTTAAGTTTGCGCAGAAAAATATTTCTGTCGGTTGATCTGTCTGTAACTTTTTTTGTGTGCATGATTACTCCGGAACAGTTTAAGATATTGACTTGAAATTCGGTACACGTATGTATTTTAGCGAGATCTGGAACTAAAATATATTTTCAACTTATTCCGTTGAAGGGTTGGGGGATAAATTGGTAAATAGGTAAATCAAGGAAGTAAGAGTCCATGAAATTGGTATTTAGTATATGCTAGAGAAGCTATAATGTCTCAAAAAAAATTTGGCATTAGCCAGTAGCCATCTCCGTTACTACCCCCACCTCATTATAAAAGGTGGTGAAAAAAAATTGTGATTTAGTATGTGTTCAAGAACCAAAGGCCTCAATTTTTTTTACTTCATCCACCCCCACTACCGCCCCCCTTCCACCACCTCCACCCCCACTGCCGATGTGGCATGTCGTTTTGTGGGTTTTTGGGGTAGACAATTTCAAATATTATATTATTATCATCATGCGCAGTAAAGAAACAGTTATGCGTAGTTTATTACTGTACTATTTTTTAAGTAAATGTGCAAAGGTGCTTTTTGACACGTTTCACACCCTTAATGGGTAATGTATATCGTTATGATTTATGGAACAAATAAAGAAATATCTATCTATCTATCTATCTATTAAAATGGTTAATTTATTAAACTGCTAGGGCTCGACCGATGGCAGAATTTTGCCGATGGGCCGATCCGACGTTTTTACTTGAGCATCGGCCGATGCCGATGGCCAATGTTTGAATTTTGAACTTAGACATCAGAATAGATATCAATCAACATGTTCAAAAATAAAAATTAATATTTATTGCACAAAAATAGAAACAAAGGTATACATTATAAAAAAAAACATAAAACAACTTTCTAAAATAATCTAAACAATAAACATTTCATTCCCAACAGAGACTTTAATTATGCAACCTGTAAGAAAATCGGCACCATCGGGCTTCTATTTTGCAGATGGTCAATGCCGATGCCGATGGGTGAAATTTTGTACCATCGGCGCCGATGCCGATCCATCGGTCGAGTCCTATAAACTGTGCAAGACGGGAACGGTTCTAGAACTCTGAAAATTTAGAACCAAAACCAACCCATTCTAACTTCTAACCGTGCCTAGCTAATTTGCGAGTTTTTTCTTGCTGCATGCTTCGACTGAAGCAGCGTTGCCAAGTGGCCGAAGCCGAGTACCTGGAAAGTAGGCCGAATCAGTCGAATACCGAAGCCGAATCGATGCTTCGGCGCATCCCTAATGTTCTCATTTATTATGTTTGTTATATCTAAATAAGTAATGTGACCATATTAAAAAGAGGATACTTCCGCTGGTACAATATTGTTTTGGTTCGTAATATTTACATAATAGCGATGGTAGGTATTAAAAAGCTATTCGATTACTATAAATAATTAATAAATGGGAATTAAATAATCTTAGTTATTAGTAAAACGAGAGCAGCAGCAATGTTTATTGCTGCGATTTTATTCTTGGGGCATTTAGCTTAGCCTCACGGACTTGCCTAATGGGACGGTAGTATTCTCTCGCAACCTTACTTTTCATCTCCTTGTTGTCGATTTCGGTGCACTCCCCATAACCCAGGTACTTATATGTTTCCCCCAGATCCATACTTCGTATTTTAAATTGATCAGTCTCAGTATGATGATCTGACTTTTCACATGTTGACCTCATTGGAGGACTACTATAGCGAATTTGTCTAAGCCAAATTCCAGTAAACGATTTGAATGCCCAGTTCTTGCTTTAGTTGCTTCATTCTTAGCAAATAACTTCAGATTGTCCATATAGGAGAGGTGGTTAACTCTATTATTGCCACTGAGTTCGAAGCCAACTCTCGTTTTGTTTAGTTGGTTTGAGAGGGGGACAAGCGCCAGACAAAACAGTAAAGGTTGGAGAGAGTCTTCTTGAAAAATTCCTCTCTTAATCTGCATGTTCCTTGTTCTTATGTGACCTATCGAGTAGTAGAGTGCCACATTTCTGTTTTCCATTCCTTGATTGCTGTTTCTACAAAGTCTGTTATTGTTGGGTGCACAGGGGAAATTTTCAGGGACTCGACAATCCAAGTGTGAGGAACACTAGCGTATGCCTTTTAGTAGTCTACCCATGAGGTTTCTGTGCCTCTCCTTTGCAATCGATGTGGTGGTTTTACTCACTAGCAGCTGATCGTTATAGCCTCTAAAAGCCTTTCTGCAACCTTTTTGTTCCTCTAGATTATTATTGTTATTATTATATGCACATTAAAGTGGTTCAAAAATGACCTAATTTTTTATAGAGGGTCTCGATCCCCCCAATTTGTTTCCAAATCTGAAAAAAGTAAGTATTTTTTGTTTTTTCAAAATTTTGTTTTTGAATGGTGCCTATGGAGACCTGAAGTTTTCCATTTAAATTGCATGGGGAAAAATCACTTTTTGGGATTTTTTTAATAATTGTTCAGGGGTAGGGAAAATCTTGCATTAAACTTATAGGACGTGGAGAGGACTATCCAACGAAGAATTTTATGTATATAGATATGGGTTTGTCGCCCCTAACACACCTCCACGGTGCCCCGAAAACTACCTTAAAATCAAAAAATGTAAATTTTTTAGGGAATTGACCCTTTTGAACGCTTTATTCTCATTTTTTCAAAAATTATCACTATTGGTCTAATAGAATATCTATTAACATTTTTTAGTTAATTTTCATTTATTTAAAAAAATTCCATTTGTTTAAACAATTTTTTTTCTTGAAAATTCGTCAAAAATCCTGTTTCCTGAGATCGGGAATTGGCAGTCTGTTATTTTTAAGTGACATCAATTTATTTTGAAATAATTTTCATTGTTTAAATAATAAATTAATATTTATTTTCAACTTTTCATCAAATTATGCTAGAAAAGTCAATTTTTTTTAAATAGAGTCATAATGAAATTTGTATATTAATCAATTTTATGTTTTTCATATCTTAGGTATATGATTTAACGAACCATATTTTATTTAAACAAAGTAAATTTCTTACCTATATTGGATAATATAGGTAAGATATTTAAAACATAAAATATTACGGGTCTATTACAAGAAAGCTGACTTTTCTAGCATAATTTGAAAAAATGTTGAAAATAAATAATAATTGATTATTTAAACAATTGGAAAATATTTGAAAATAAATTGAAGTCATTTAAAAAGAATAGACTGCCAGCCAGATCTCAGAAAACAAGATTTTAGACGAATTTTCGAGAAAAAAATTATTTAAACAAATGGAATTCGTTTAAATAAATGAAAATTAACTAAAAAATGTTGATAAATACTCCACTAGACCAATAGTAATAATTTTTTAAGAAAAGACGAGAATAAAGTGTTCAAAAGGGTCAATTCCCTGAAGAATTTACATTCTTTTATCTGAGGGTAGTTTTCGGGGCAACGTGGAGGTGTGTTAGGGGCGACAAACCCATATGTATATACACCAAATTCTTCGTTGGATAGTCTTCTCTAAGTCCTATAAGTTTAATGCAAGATTTTTCCTAACCCTGAACAATTATTCAAAAAAATCCCAAAAAGTGATTTTTTCCCTTGCAATTTAAATGGGAAACTTCGTTCCATTTAAAATAAAAATTTTGAAAAACCTAAAAATACGTACTTACTTTTTTCGGATTTGTAAACAAATTGGGGGGATTGGGGCCCTCTTAAAAAAATTAGGTCATTTTTGGACCACCCTAATGCATATACATAAACTATTAGAGTATTTTGTGTATCTAAACTGAAAGAGAGAAGGAATGTTCTTTAAAATGTGTGTTTAGTGGTTTTCAAAATAATACACCTAACTTAAAGCTAAACTGAATTTATAACTTGTTTTAGTTTTCCATCCTTTTAAAAACGCAATATAACTCATCCAAAGGGGAATTCTGTCTGTGAATGAGATTATAAAATATTTTTAATAATCACAAATTTTGAGTTATTGCCTTTCGTCATATTAAATATTAATCCTGTTTTGATTTGACATCATATATGTTTATAAAGTGTCTTAGAAAACATGGAATGGGTATCAAGAATAATTTAAAAGTGACAAGGTTATTACACATATCTTAAGATGTCGAAGACTTCTATGTACAGGGTGGACCAAATTGGGTGGAATTTGGGGTTTTCTCTAAAACTATGGCAGATAGACAAAACCAATAAGAGTCAAGAGCTCGATTTTTGAGAAACAAACAATGGCACAAACTGCGATCGTCTATCCTTTTCGACTACCGAGCTACAGAGCGTTTTTTGGAAAATTGGCATTTTTGGATGACTAATATCTCAATTACCAAGTAGTGTCGAATCGAAAATCGAGTAACATTCTTTTTTGAGTAGAATCCGTTGCTGATAAGAAGAAAATTATGCATGCCTCAGTTTTCGAAATATAGACATAACTCGTGTTCTTTTAAATGTTTTTTAACCCTTTCGGGACGAGCCAAGGAATGATACTCCTGTTTGTGCCGGCCGAGCGCAGGAAAATGTCCATGTAAAACGCGGGGTTTGACGCTCGGAATGCCCCCCTCATCGAGACCACTTGTATTTCATGTTTTTTGGGTCACTGATCACTAAAATCACTATAAAATAATGTTATGAATGTGCTAATTGTAATGATAGTTCAGTATGTTCATCTAAAATAAGGACAAATTTTATGCTGAGGGTTAACCAGAGGGGGTAGTTTTATCCCCAAATTGACGTAAAGTGGAATAATGATGGATTTTTTTTCACTTTTTGATTTGAGTTTAGACGAATTGTACAATGAAGAAAATTTTTTTCCAACCCTTCAGGGGTGAAAACTACCTATATCGCCTTTAAATTGGACTAATGCTTAGAAAATAAGTAGAGATGTATATTTTTTAGTTTGCTTGTAATTTCTGATAAAAATAGTAAAAAGAATTTCGCCCCTTTAAGGGTGAAAACTACCTCCAAGCTTGCAGGGAATTGAAAGAGAAGGTGGAAATATTCTTGATAAATGAACACTTCATATTGTTTGCAATATTTTTATATTTTTCACCCTAAAGGAGCGAAAAAATTTTGTAGTATTTTTTTTCGACGGAAGTTATCAGAAATTACAAGCAATTAAAAAGTATACAGCTCTACTTATTTTGTAAGCGTTGGTTCAATCAGTTAAATTTGTGTTCCTTTGCAATTAATCTCTTAAATAAATTTATTTGTACTTTTATTTATTATAAAAGCAATAAAAAAAACACGAAAACCTGTTTGCAGTACCAGTACGGCACTCGGTCTTGACGAGAAACGTACCTGTACGGCACGCGGCCTGTAAATTAGAATCTTGTGACGTTCACGTACGGCACATTTATATTTAATATGAGTCATGTGCGCCGTACCTGTACGTGTGTAGGCGATGAAAAATATAAAATTATTATTTTCTATACGACACTAGGTCAAGTTCATAGGAACAGATTTCGTACTAGTACGGCACTCGGCCGTCAACAGCAGCTTAGTGAAAACATACATGTACGTTATTAGTCCCGAAAGGGTTAAACGTTTTAGAAACTGTAAGAGAAAATCCTAATATATCGTCTCACGAAGTATAGGAAAATTTAGGAATCCGAAAAACAACTGCATTGCGTTGTTCAAAAAAAAATAAATTCAAACTACAAAATTAGGACTAGTCATACCCAAATGACTCTCAAAGGCGTCTCGATTTTTGCCAGTGGTTTTTGCGTCAGTGCAATAAAGTGCCAGGATTTGAAGTAATACTTATATGGACAAACGAAGCCCATATAAGCAGTGCCGGAATTTTTATTCGGCATAATAACCATCATTGGGCTCATGAAAATCTTCACATAATAGTTACAGTTAATCGTCAAGAACGATTTGGATTTGGTGCATGGTGTGGTTTTATTGGATACCAAATAATAGGTCCTCATTTTTTTTCACGATAATTTGAATACCGAAAATTTTATTAACATTCTACAACAAGAAATAGAGCCCTTTGTAAACAATATGCCTGTAAGACAATTTCAAAAATTAATTTACTAACACGATGGTGTGCCAGGTCATACGTCTAATGAAACACGAAATTATTTAAATGCTCAATTTGGGGAGGATTGGATAGGTATCTATATATCACTCAGGATTACTTTATCAATGTCTAGTTAGCTAAGTTCACTAAATTGATAATTAACAATTAATTTAGCTAACTGGACAATAATAAACAACAAAGTAGTTTAGATATTGTTTAATTTTTAGGAAATAATGGTCCTATTTTGTGGCCAGCTAGATCTCCCGATATTTCTGTCGACTTTTCGCTTTGGGGTTATTTAAAAAATATTATATATAGAGAACATTCTAACAATGTATCAGAATTGGAAAAAAAAACAATAACTCCTGTCATGATTGAAAATGCAATAAATGCTGTAAGGAGAAGGTGTCAAAAATGCAAGTCAATGGAAGACAATTCGAACATTTATTGTAGTTTAGTTTTTCCTATCTTTGGCAAAATTATTTTATATGAAAGGTCGTTGTTAATAGTTTTCCATGGCCTCCTCACAAATATATTAAATTTTTCGAAAATTAATCACTTTTTCTAGGGATAAATATGACATATATGATATATCGTTGGATAGTTAATTTAAGTTGTTATCGAATATCAAAATTATTTACAAGGTATTCCATTTAAAAAAACACAAGTCTACATCTCGACAACTGAGGCATGTATAATTTTCTTCTTATCAGCAACGGATTCTACTTAAAAAAGTGCTTTAAGAATGTGTTACTCGATTTTCGATTGGACACTTGGTAATTGATATATAGTTGTCGTCCAAAAATGTCAATTTTTCAAAAATGTTCTGTAGCTCTGTGGTCGAAAAAGATAGACGATCGCAGTTTGCACCATTGTTTTTTTCTCGAAAACAGAGCTCAGGACACCTGTATTGGTTTTTGTTTATCTGCTGTAGTTTTAGCAAGGAATAAGCCCAATATAGGACCTGTTTGGTGTGCCCTTAACGATTTAACTAATATGGCTTTTATTGGCACAAATAATATAGGACGGCTCTAAGACACATTTTCCCAACCACATTGTGGTTGCTGAAAAGTACCTAATTGTATATGAAAAGTAGTTTATGTTGAATGATTTAGTTTAACTGATCACTGAAAAATAAAATAGGAAAAGACTCAAAACTCACTGACCATCGTTATGAAATTTTAGTATTGAAAATACTTCTGGGACCATGTGTACGGATGCCATCTGTGTAAAAATGGAGCGTCATTTTTTTAATTCTTAAATAAAAAGAGAAAACAGTAAAATTAAATCAATCGGTAATACTTTGTGAAATTAAATAGGTAAAAATGATTTAGAAGGTTTCTAAAATTTTTATAGCAGCTGTGTCAGGTGTGTCAGATACTTTCACAAGATGCAAGAACTAGACTTTTTATAGGCTGATTTTACCTACTAAACTACCGTACGTTTACGATCATTCTCAGATTTTTCTGGAGTATGTCGAGTCCAACCAGTCCGAGAAGAGAGCGGGCCTGGGCATTAGTCTCTACTCACTCAGTACTCGTTGCCCCCAATTTTGTTACAATGTTCTGAATATAATTATATATGTATTAATCCTGGTTTTTTGATTATGAGTTAAGTTTTATATATATTTTTTTTCCAGTCACTATGTAAGAGGTGCAAGAGTAAGGCTGCTCATTAAAGAACTAGAACTCTCTTCACGTTTCCTGGGATTTGAAAAAGATTTAACATTATTAGAAGCAGACTGCGTTCTATTAGGATTAGTGCAAGAAAGGAGTCAGAATCCCCAGTAATAGTTTCAAATTATTTATTTTATACTAAAATACATCTTTACAGTTGTTGTTAGGCACAGTTGTTAACAGGCAAGAATTAATCTATTTAAAATAACATATTTATTGCAACTAGTATGTTTCATACTTAACAATTATACATAAATAAAATACAATTATTTAAAGCTTTTTATACCAAATAAACATTGTATATACATTTAATAATATTAATACATTTTTACACACCTTAAAATTAAAGGATTGTAAATTAAATACAAATGGGACATATGCTGCCGTGAAGTTCAGATCAAGAATTATAAAAAATGATATTAAAATGAGGTAATATAAATAAGTGTAAAATTATATAATGGAAAAATTAAATAAGGCACTTGAGAATTCTTAGTGTATTAAAAATAAAAATTTGAGCGAGTAAATATATTATTCTATAAAAGAGCACATGGAAGTCCACAACACAATGGCAAACATACGGGAACAACTGCAGCTCCACTTCTGCTCTTGGTTTTGCTCTTGCTTTCAGCTTCATACTGATATTTTCCAGATGCCTTCGCATAACCTCCCTGAAATCATGTTCAGGTAACATAATGCACAAATTATTTAGAATCATTATTCTAACACAGAATAATGTGATGCCAAATTAAATATGTTTATACACAGGGTGTTTCATTAAGAATTGGACATACGCTAACTGGAGAATCCTTAGTCCAAAATATGAAGATTTAACCTAAAACACTTAGATAAAATGTGCCTCCTTACTGAGATACAAAGTGTCAAAGTTGTAATGTTTTTTTCTTTTTTTTGTAATATCTCAACTACCTCTTGACCAATCTTCTCCCAATTTGGTAAGGAAACATTTTTTAAGCCAAGAAACAATAATTTATGTATCACATCACGCTAGCCCGTGGAGGGCGCCTCATGAGCTATACCTGATGATGAATATTTTTCCTCTTTTTTTTTACGAAACGTAGTGGAGCTTTTGACTAGAAAATCTCATGCGTTTCTACGTAAAAAAGGTACACTTGATAGAATTTGATAATTCCAACCGTTTTCGAGAAAACTGCCGCATAGGTCTCAAAAATTCTTTGAAAACGAACCCAATTTGAAAATGAAAAATTGTACTTATTGAAAAATGTGCTTTGGTGACGTCATTTACGTATAATTTCATTAGTTTGACATTTTGACAGAACTAAGACATCACCAAAGCACACTTTTCAATAAATACAATTTTTCCTCTTCAAATTGGGCTTGTTGTCAAAGAATTTTTGAGATCTATGTGGTAGTTTTCTCGAAAACGGTTGGAATTATCAAGTTCTATCTAGTGTACCTTTTTTTTACGTAGAAATGACTCCTGCATGAGATTTTCTAGTCAAAAGTGTCACTACGTTTCGTAAAAAAAAAGAGGAAAAATATTCATCATCAGGTATAGCTCATGAGGCGCCTTCCACGGGCCAGTGTGAAGAGAAGATCGGTCAAGAGGTAGTTGAGATATTGCAAAAAAAAAGAAAGAAAAATTACAACTTTGACACCTTGTATCTCTAAGTGTTTTAGTATCTAAGTGTTTTAGGTTAAATCTTCGTATTTTGGACTAAGGATTCTCCAGTTAGCGTGTGTCCA
Organism: Rutpela maculata; assembly: GCA_936432065.2. Classification (NCBI taxonomy): domain Eukaryota; kingdom Metazoa; phylum Arthropoda; class Insecta; order Coleoptera; family Cerambycidae; genus Rutpela; species Rutpela maculata. Next base: position 69,792,202 of record OW386285.2, on the reverse strand, counting down.
ATTCTTAATGAAAGACCCTGTATATACATCGACAACTAGATTTAAACATTATATACTCTTTCCAGTTTATTTAGAGATAAGTCAATTTTTTTAGGTGTAACTGCTATGTTCTTAATATGAGTCATCTCACGATGATCGTAAAATGCTCATCAATGTACTATGACGCATTTTTTAATTTTTGTTGAATCCTATCAAAGGTCGCAACCATCTCATGTATAATTTTTTGTTAAGTAAAATGGTTCCAATCAAAACAAATATTTGAAAGTGATTCTATATTTTCTAAACATTCATCAAGAGCTGGTGTATTTTTTCGACTGTATCTGAAGACTTTCTTGCACTGTCAAAGATCAAGTCGGAAGCAAAATGATATAAGGCCCATTAGGCCAGTCATCAGGGAGTTCAGGATGTGTAAATACCGTTTTAAATCGGACAAAAGATTTTACTGTTGGAACCAGTTCATTATATGCCTCTTTTAGACATACTAATTTTTCCCCCTCGCCCGCCCCCCGGAACATCCCCATTTTTTTGCCAGTATCTCGGTTCTGAACGGTCCTACCAGAAAAAAGATGGTTATCAAATTTAAAGATAAGTAAATTCTCTATCGAAATGGTTCAAACATATTTTTACGTAGTATTAATATTCTTGGAGTTATAGGTGGAGGAAATCAAGCATCGTATCGCATCCGCCCTGTATATCGATAGTTTTATATATGTCAGTTTTCCTTGAAAGACATACTTCGCGAATATAATGATACATTCCTCCGTACAGAACTGTCAGCAATAAAATCAAAATCAAATCAAATATGCTTTATTGTCTAAAAAATAGAAAAGATTTTTATTGACAAAGCCAGACCTTAATCTATGTATAAAAACATCCTAGCATAAAATACAAACATAATGACACAAAACAAACGTTCATTTTTGTATGAAATAGGGACTTAGTCTAGAGAAACAAACAATGAAATCAAATAAAGTCAATCAAACGTGCCCTGAAAGAATTCATCGACTGAATAGTAAGCTTTACTAAGTAACAATTTCATTACTTCTTTTCTAAATTTATTTGTAATTCGCCTCAAATCTATAGGAAGATGATTGGATATTTTTTTGCTATTATATAAGATAGAATTCTTTGTCTGAGCTGATGATGGAATGGGGAGAAGGATGTTATGAGTACGACGTGTGTAGTGAACTGGATTAGCGTTTATCTAATGTCTAAACTACTTCCACATCCAGTGGAAGTATAGTAACGACAAAAAAATTATTAAAAACTTTTATTGTTCAAATAGGCTTAGAATGTCATGAAACATCGAGATTTTAAGTCTGAGTGAAAAAAAAATTTCTGTCTGTCTGTCGGTCTGTCTAACTTTTTTTGTGTGCACGTTTACTCAGGAACCGTTTGAGATATTGACTTGAAATTTAGTACACATATGTACTTTAACGAGATCTAGAACTAGATTATATTTTCATCTTGTTCCGTCGAAGGGTTTGGGGGGTAAATTGGGGTAAATTTGGAGTAAATAGGTAAGGTAAGAGTCCATAAAATTGGTATTTAGTATATATAAGAGAAGCTGAGGTCTCAAAAAAAATTTACCACCCCCACCCGATTATTAAAGGGGATGAAAAAAAATTGTGATTTAGTGTGTGTACAAGAACCAGAAACCTCAAAATATTGTTTTACTTCATCCACACCCACTACCATAGATAGTAGTGGCCCAAGGATGGAACTTTGTGCCACACCAGTATTTACTTCCATTTGTTTTGAAACATTACCATTAAAAATAACTTTGATTAAGACCAGATAAATATGACTGGAACCAATCCAGCGTTTTACCTCTAAACCCGTATGTTTCTAGTTTCCTCAACAGTATTCCGTGGTTCACGCAATCAATAAACTAGAAAGCAAATATGGCGTTGATATTATAATTTCTAACAAGCATAGTAACGATCCTATCATTAGTTTCGGGATATCGATTTTAAGATTTTAACAGCGAACTGGTACAAGAATCACGACAAAAAATGGAAGAAGAACGATTGCGAATTGTAAAAGCGGCTGGAGCAATAATATTAGAAGATATTAGATCTCATGTATATGAAATAAAAAGTTACCCCGCATCAGTTGCTTTCTTAGAAAACGTTGAGAATGACATACTGGGTAGTTTTAATGTCCTTATGCAAACAATTATGTGTAAAACAAACATGGGGCAAAAAGAAGTGCACTGCTATTTCACATGCAATAATAGCTTCAGCAGATATACAGGGCGGATGCGATACAATGCTTGATTTCCCCACCTATAACCCCAAGAATATTATTCACACACTCTTGAATAACGACAATGAAAAGCACGTGAAATATTCACCATCAATAATAAAAATAAGCGGAAAATCACAAGCGAAAATTAAAAGTAATTTAATGCAAATTAATTAACAAAACTCGTGGCAGCGTATACTAATCGAATGAATGAATCAGGGCCTTTTTTGCTCTCACACGGGGTCAGTACAAAAAAGGTCATTTAAAGGTAGGGACTAGTGATGGTAAGACCCGGCTCATTTGAGTGAACCGGGTCTTACCAGGTCAATCACTCAAATGACCCGTTCACGAAGATTTGTTCATATGAATGACACAATGGGTACATGGTCAGTTCATTCTGTTGGTTCCACATGTTGGTTCTCGTTCGCCGCGCACCGATCGTGAATATCTTAGTAGAAATTCCGTGTTCGGTCAGGTCATATGAACAATAGGGTCACGGTGAGTGATCGAATCGTTCACGGGTCTTTTGGAAGACCCGTTCATTGTGAACGGGTCGTTCATGAACGACACTAGTAGGGACATCTACTGATGAGGACGCGCTATAATAATAAAATAAATTAAGACAATCTTTATTATTGTTAACAAAAATAATAATAATAATGAAACCCGAACAGATAGAGAATTTACTTATCTTTAAATTTGATAATAGCTTCAGCCGATATACAGGGCGGATGCGATACGATGCTTGATTTCCCCCACCTATAACTCCAAGAATATTAATACTACGTAAAAATGTATGTGAACCATTTCGATAGAGAATTTACTTATCTTTAAATTTGATAACCATCTTTTTTTTGGTAGGACTGTTCAGAACCGAGATATTGGCAAAAAAAATGATTTTTTAGCGATATTCCCTCAGAATTGGGGGTGTTCCGCGGGGGGGAGCGAGGGGGAAAAATATAATGAACTGGTTCCAACAGTAAAATCTTTTGTCCGATTTAAAACGGTGTTAATTTACCTGACGACTGGCCTACATCTTTAAAACTGAATTTTTTCTTTTTATACCAAGAAAAAATGAAAATTTTCCCTAAATAGAGTTGCACAGAAGATTTGACAATTTGACTCGCAGCACCCCCTAGAGTTCAAAATGGCGGTCAATTTCGAAAAAAAAAATCAAGTTTTTTTTCTTTCAAGTTTAAATACGAATTTTCCACATAATTCGAGGAATATGATGAAAACACCACAGGTAAATCGAACGCTCAATGCCAGATATTTTTATGTACCGCCACTAACTAATACACATGCAAGAAGTTTTTATTGCAATTAAAAAATCGGAAAAATTCAAAATATAAAAATAAAAACATATCTGATAACTGATTCATTCAAAATCATTGTAATGGTTTGAGTTCAACTTTAAACACGGAGAAATAAGTATGCTAGAAAATATCTTGAAAGCATTTAATAGATATTCGCTTTTTGGATGGTTAAAATGATAATTTTTTGGCATGTTTGCATTCAACGTCTATAATTTTGGTTTGCAGTGTACAAAACCCTCTGGTAATGTATGTTTTTGTTACATCCCTGAGAATTTAAGTTTCAAGTGCAAAAAATGTTGCTACTGCCTATTATTTATGTCTCCTTGAAAGAGTAAAAAAAATATCGCCAATAATATGAAAAATATGTGCTAACTAAAAAGCGTATAAACATATTTTTAAAAAAAGATACTTTTTCCTTTTGAACATTAAATACATTGTTCTGAAAGGTTTTTAAATAGATATATTTGAGGTAAATTATCGTTTTTTTTATAACAGAAAAATAATCAGATAAGGAAAAATTCAATTCTAAAAATGGGCCTAATGTAATTTTGCCTCCTGGACCTACTCTAGACCCACTGTGCCTTGGGCTTTGATAGTGTAAGGAAGTTATCAGGTACAGTCGAGCTCTTGGTATACATTTGTATTTATTATTACTTAACGGTATGGGATAAACGAGACACCAGTGCTGCCTTACGCTCTGGGGGATATTCAGTCCGTTGTCTATCTATTTAAAATTAGCAGGAAGTCTAAAACATTGTTTACATACTTGAGCCCTCCAAGCGGCTTCTTGTTCCTCCTTTTTAGCAAACAATTCATGACCAGGTGGATAATATACAGGTGGTCCTGAAACATTTTTTGTTCGTGTAACAGGTTCCTTCTTTTGTGTGTCCTCAGCTTCAGCCGTTTGTTTTTTGAGGGTATCAATTTTCTTTTGCTGGGCCAGTTCCTGTTCATGAGCATTGTAACCGGCATTTAAAGGGCTATTTGGAGGCTAAAATAATAAATTAGTTCAAGTACGAGTGATTAAATGTAACTATGTAATTTAAAAATTCCCATGTAACATTCTTTGTTAAACTATGCAACACATCGTGATACATCAAATAAATAATTAAAATAACTTTAATATGTCAATAATGGATGTATAGGTACTATATTTACTGAAAAGATGGGAATTAGAAATATGAATTTTTTCATTTGATTTTGTTCTTTTCGTCGTGTAAAAGTAAGTAATCCTGTGGGTAGGATTTTGTTATTTCATGGCATTTTGACAATATACGTAATTAAGTTATAATACAATCAATATTTTGTTGCAAAAATAGCGCGTTAAAATGTTTTCCCTGAAGGGAAATATCTCATTAACTATTGATTGGATATAAGAATATGTACTTAATTGCAGACTTGTAGAGCACTAAATTGTTTATAATTTTTACTTCAAACTTTTTTGCAAAAGTTATAAAAAGAAATTTTTAAAATTCATTGTACACTTAGATACGTTACTATTTATCTTGTTGAGCATTAAATTGCAGACTAGGCCTCTTGCTTGTGCCGTATATTTTAAATTAATTCATATATATTAATATAGTGTTACTAAACATTAGCAATTATCAAATCTGTTTTCATAATTTCTAACTGGAAAGTATTTAAATCACCGACTAATATCCAGGAGAAGGGGCAAATCTGAGAAAATACTCATATTGGACTTGACGTCCATCAGTCACTATATCTCTGCGCATGCAATGATTCGGACATATAATTCGTGCATAGTTTGCGGTTATTTCCTAAAATTATTTAGTTACATTCGGTCTGTGTTATTAAATTATAGTGTGTATTCAAGTGTACCATATTTAAAAGGGTTTAAATTGTTTTACACATGACTGAAAAAGGTTATTTCAACAGTCAATCGGATAATTTATGCTGTACGCCTGCCGGATGTATGCCATATGCTACTGCACCACAAAAATATTCATAAATAAACAACTATTAGTCCTAGATGAAATTTTGTTTTTTTTAAACTTCTCCTATATCTTGGCTTCAATCACCTCGCATGAAAATTTTCAAAAATAAAAAGTTTGTCGCTTAGTCAAAATATGAGTACATTTTTAGTGAAGTAATAGTTGAATAATAAGTTTATTGTTATTTAAAGAAAATAATAAACAATTATCGATAGAAACAAAAAGACCTTTGGAAGTGCTTATTTGTGTACTTGAATTTAAAAAAAGTTCAGATCGGTAGCTCAATTAGATTTGAAGATATCGCAGTGTAAATGTTAAAAAACACAATTTTTATTACACAGCCACACAAAAAAATAAAGTTTATTTTCCACAGGCGAAAGCCACCTACACCATGTTTTTTGGGCCGCTGATTCCAAATATCACGTCAAAAATATATGTTTTACTGCTCAGTTTTTTGCAAATCGATATTTCATCCCTAAATTCGGGATTAAATGGCTATTAATTCTAATAGAACGACACACGTTGAAATGAAACTTCTGAATCATTTAAAATGGCTCTCGTCACACACTCCCAACGTTCTATTGCACCACGGAAAGATGGTGGTTTACTTCTTCCCCCCAAAAAACTACTACTGATTTTTCCATAATACGCTTGTGAGGGCTTGACTGATTGGAGTTATTACAGGGAATATTGATAAGTCGAGTATCTTTTGACCAGGAAACGCCAAAACAACCCCCGGGGGTTGGAACCACCCCTTAACTGAATGACAAAACATTTCGAAAATAGTGCATAAGGTCTGAAGAACAGTTTCCTCCAGTTTTCGAAGGCGAGTAATACGATAGTTGCAATACTTTCCCCCACTCTTCTGGAACTACCCCCAAATGAAAAAAAAAAAAACGGCCCCTTGTTCTGATTTCTCCGTACTATGCTTGTGAGGGCTTGACGATCGGGATTATTACGGGGAATATTGATAAATCAAACATCTCTTGACCAGGAGATGCCAAAGCAACCTCAAGGGTTGTAACTACTCCCTCCCTGAATGACAAAACATTCGGAGAATGCTGCGAAAGGGCTAAAGAACGGTTTTCTCCAGTTTTCGAGGGCGAGTAACAGGATACTTGCAATACTTTCCCCCCACTCTTCTGGAACTACCAACTACCCCTAAATGAAAAAACTACCCCTTGTTCTGATTTTTCCGTACTACGCTTGTGAGGCTTTACAGATCGTATTTAATACAAAGAATATTGATTCGGGTTTAATACAAAGAATATTGATAAATCGAAAATCTTTTGACCAGGAGACGCCAAAACAACTCATTCACTGAATGACAAATCATTCGGAAAATACTGCGAAAGGGCTGAATAACGGTTTCTCCCGTTATCAAGGCGAGGAACATGATGGTTGCAATACTTCCTCGCCCTCGATAGCGGGGGAAACCATTCTTCAGCCTCTTCGCAGTATTTTCGGAATATTTTGTTATTCAGGGAGGGGGTGGTTCCAACCCGCAGGAGTTGTTTTGGCATTTCCTGGTCCAAAGATACTCGGTTTATCAACATTCCCTGTAATAACCTCGGCCTGTCAAGCCCCCACAAGTATAGTACGGAAAAATCAGAAAAAGAGGTAGTTTTTTTCCCATTTAGGTAGTAGTAGTTCTAGAAGGGTGGAAAAAACCACTGCAACCATCATGTTCCTCACCCTCGAAAACGAGTGAAGACTGTTCTTCAACACTTTCGCAGTATTTTCGGAATGTTTTGTCATTCAGAGATGACGGGAGTTGTTTTATCGTCTCCTGATCAAAAGATACTCTATTTATCAATATTCCCCGTAATAACCTTGATATGTCAAACTCTCACAAGTATAGTACGGAATAACCAGAAGGAGGGGTAGTTTTTTTTCATTTAGGAGTAGTTCCAGAAGGGTGGGGAAAAAGGACTGCAACCATCGTGTTCCTTGCCCTAGCAAACAAGAGAAGACCGTTCTTCAGCCCTTTTGCCGCATTTTCGGAGTGTGTTGTCATTCAGGGAGGGGGTATTTCTTATAACTTGATTTGCTCTGTAGCTCATAAACTATTAATGGTACAAAATGATGTCATGATGGTGACAAAAAATGTGGAGAATTTAGTGCCCTACAATATTGTCATTATTTGGCATTTTAATGCATGATCAACAGTTTACGAGATAATTCGCAAAACTACTCCTTGCAAATTTTGATGCGCTGTAACTTGTAAAAAGTTAGTTCTACGAAAGTGAGTCTGTGAAGGGATGTGTAGAGCATTTAGTGCTGAACAAAAATGGTCTGTACCAGTTTTATCGTAGCGTGATAATGGTTCACGAGATATTTTGCAAAGATGGCGGCTAATGCATGCCCCCCCGCCAGGTCAACTTCGCAACGTATCAAACACTTAAATAATTGATCTATGCTATTTTTGCATTACAAACCCGCTTTATTTGTTGTATTGATTGGACTATTAGACTTTAAATGTTTTATTAGTTAATTAAATCATTAAGAACTCTTTAATTTTTCATTGAAAAAATCTCCTCGGTAAAAGAATACTTCTAGATCTATACATGAGCAGATAAAATATAAAAATAAACCTTTACCTCATGACCAATAGTTGCCATAAGTTCATCCAACTTCTTCGGCGGTCCATCGGGTCCATCATCTGTAGGGAATTTGTGTGGCAGTAGAGGTTGTGAATCATCGCCAGGTGGATAACCCCCTTTGTAAGTGTTTTGTGTAGTGTTAGATGATTTGTATGTATAATGGACATTAATAGGTTCATTTGGTTTCCTTCCATATGGAGGATTATTTGGATCAAAAGTCTCTATGTCATTTGGAGTTTTAGGTTTTCTCGGTCCTCCATGGGTATTAGTTGTGTTTGTTTCATGTTTATATATAATTGTTTTCCCAGGTTCGTTTGGTGGGTAACCGTTATGGTACGGAGGGCCAACTGTTTTGTTTGTAGTATTATGTGTTTCCTTAATGATATAGGTAGTATGAGGTGGGTGACCTCTATCATCTGGAGGATTACCTACTGGATAACCCCTTTCAGAAAAGGGTGGTTCGTTTTTATTGATTGTCGTATTGTGTGTTTCTTTTAATATGTATGTCTCTCGACCAGGTGGATAACCTTTATCTTCTGGGTAAGGTGGGTTACGTACAGGATAACCCCTGTCCGGATATGGGGTCTCGTTTTTATTAATGTTTGTAGTTTCTTTAATTATATATGTGTCTGATCTTGGGGGTGGGGGTTGTGGATAACCATTTTGATTAATGTTTCTAGTCGTAACATTTTCATTATAAATGTATGTTTGTTGGCTTGTTGGGGGTTGTATGTCGGGACTATATCCTGGTTGATAATTTCGTGTAGTGATAGTTTCTTTAACTATTACTCCACCTGGAGGTGCTGGCTTTTGATATGGGGGATAATTGTAATTTGTAGTTACATTATCTGAAACAGTTTCTTTGTAGTGTTTGTTAACATTTGTTTGCCAAGCTGGTTCTTGCTGATAAATTGTATTTTCTTTGTTTTCTATTTTATTATAAACAAAACTTTTACTAGGAGTAGTTATAGTTTGGTTAGGGGAATAAACATATTTGTCGTTTTCTACTGCATTTCCGGAAAGGTTTGTTGGGTACTCTCCAGAACCGGGGATTTCGTATGTGTATGTTTTGATCGTAGTAGTCACTTTCGTATTGCCAGGAGGGCGTAGGTTGGGATCTAAGTGAGCTAAAACTTCGGGATCTATGTCAGGAACTACAGTTTCGACTACCTCGACGGGATATTCGTGTATATTTTTGACAACTGCTTTTTTGGATAAAGTGGAAGTTCTTGACGATGAAGATGGTGAGGTTGTTCTAAGTGGCCTAAGATCACCATAAGTACCTAGGTAAAATCATTAAACTAATTTAATATACTTGTATTAATAAAACAGAACATTGAAAGTAACTAAAGGAAATGTCGGGCACGATTTTTTTAAACTGTAGGTACATTAACACATTTAGACAATCAATTAAGGTAGGAAGAATATATATCAAGTAACTACTTATTGCATCTGTTAGTTTATGAGCAAAGTAATAATAAATAATTTGTTTTGAGATATGTAGTAGGTGATAAAATATGGTTAAATTATCAAGGGCAGCACCTACCAAATGCGTAATTTAAACAGTACTGCAGTACCTTAGAGATCAATGTTTATTTATTTATTTTTGGTAAAAGTTACAATAAAAAATATTATATTTAAAAAAAAAATACCTTCATTTGTGTACTGAATATCTCGTTTGAGAGATCCCTCTCGTTCTGTGCGTTCTATTGTGCGGCTTCTTGAACTTGACCTGGGAGTGTCGCCATAGTGTAATTCTCGATTTACTGTTCTTTTAGATGCTGTGGTCCTAACAAAACATCATTCTTTTAACGATTATAATTATACAGGGTGTATAAAAATACTAGTGCAGATTTTACATGCAAAAATATGAAACAAAGTTCATATAAGCATACGTCCTCAAATACTTCCTAAGGGAGGTAGGGCCCTTCGAAAGTGGGGCTATTAGGGTTATTATTTTATGGTAATAAGCTCACCTTTATAATACAATTTTTTTTGTTTCGTTTTTTTTTTAATTTTGGTACCAGAATATGGCTCTTTCATCAAATTTACAATAGAAATGTCCTCTTTGTTAAACCCCGTAAGGCCAACCGTTTTTTATAAAAACTGGTCTAAAATGGTTGTTGTAGAGTCATTTTGTGACTCGCTTTCGATTCATAATCTAAATTCTGGTTTTGATTTAAACTCAAATGTCATAATGTCAGTGGCGCAGCCAGAAAATTCATCTGGGGGGTGGGGGGGGGGGGGGCAATAGAACCGGTCTCCCCAGAGGATGAGTAGTAGATTCCCCTACTAGATAATATTGGCATTAATTACAAAATATTTATTTCAAGGGATAATTTGGATACTGCTTTGTGCTGATAGAGATTCTTTATTTTTTGGCCCATGGAAGACGGCTTGGGGGGCATGGCTCCCCCCTGGCTGCGCCCATGCATATTGTTACAGTAGAAACAGTTCAAGTGCACCAAGAAGCGTTCTAATTCTGAAAAATCTTAAAACAACGGAAGAAATTAGATTATTAATTGAAATAGAACCACAAACCTGAAACCACTATTTTAAATCAGGTTTTATAAAAAACGGTTAGTCCTACGGGTTTTGTGTAAATTTGGCCAGAAAACCATATTCCGAAACCAAATTTAAAAAACAAAAACGAAATAAAAAAAATTTGGACTAGAAAGCAGGGTGCCTCCCTTTTCCTGCACCTCTGGATGAATTTCGATTCAGTCAATACCATGAAATAGCCGTTATTGATACTTAACTGAATCTCATCTTTGTAGCACAAGGGATTTCTGAATATTAAATAAAAACCTACTCTAGAGCTCCACCTTCGAAGGACTCTAACTCCCTTAGGAAGTATTTGCGGACATATTATGTTTTTATGATCTTTTTTTTTTTCATATTTTTGCATGTAGAATCTACACCATCAGAAGTTTGTAACCGGTATTTCCAGACACAATGTATATATGAAATATTTAATTTAAAAAAACTTATCCTTTAAGTACTGAAAAGCTTAATGTAACTTTATTACCGCAACGAAAAATTTCAAAGAAAAATACAACCTTTATATAAGTTTTCAAATATAAGAATTTAAGTATGTACCCTCTACCTATTTTTATATAGTCCATGCCAAAGTTTCAAAAACCCTAAAAGTTCAGGGATAGCAACCACGTTTTCGAGGACGGCCAACACGTTGGTAATTGTCGCGCGGTCCCTACCCCCCCCTCTAACTACCCCTAAACGATTTTTCGTTGTCAGGCATGCGAGGACTTGTTGGATCGGTTTTTTTTTAGGAAACCCAATATGTCCTGTAAAATTTCGTAACCAGACATTCTAACGACCCACGGGGTTGAAACCACCCCTCCCTCAATACCGGAACATGCAAAAAACATCCAAACGCGCTGAAAATTATTTTCCACAGGTTTTCAAGGGCGGGGAACACGATGCTGATATTATTTAGCTTCCTACCCCTAACCAACTACCCCTAAATGCATAACTTGTTTGATCTTTTTTTTTGAGGAAACTCAACATGTTCTGTAAAATTTCGCAACCAGACATTCTAAGGTCCTCCTCCCTAAATCCTGAAGTGTTCCTCAAAGAGGAAGGTATCCCCCGTTTTCAAGGGTAGAGAACACAATAGTTGCATCAGTTTCTCTCTTAGTCCTCAAAAACTACCTTTGCATGCCCAAAACCACCCTTTTTTCTTATAGTGAGATCACACGTGCTCATTGAATCAGGTTTTCTATGGGAAGAATTTTTTTTATTGCAGTTTAATAGGACGGGCTATGCGCATGTATATACAACGTGATCTACCAGGACATGCGGAAAATTTAACAGTAGGTTGTCCCCACCGAAAGGAGTAAAAAAAAGTGAAAAATTTTTAAAAAATGACCAAAAAAATTACCTTATTTTTTTGTAGGAATGCGCCGCCAATGACTTCAACTAATCTAACGTAACGCAGTACAACCATATCACTTTATCAGCCTTGGGATCGACACTACTGACAGCAAAGCTGAATAATAAGATAGAAGTGACTTTTTGGTTTTAATCAAATCACACTACAAAAATACCGAAATAAATCGAAATAAATCGAAGACATTGATCTCATGCTGAAATGACAAGCAGATATACGAGATATTTAGTTAAACCGGTCAATGACACGGTCGTGTAACTATTGTTCGACCGGAAGCAAAAAACGCGGCTCTCTAGAGGTCTACACACGATCCAGCGGCACGGAGCCAGCCTTGTCGGCATGCTTTAAACTCATTCGTAAAAGTGAATTGGTCTGCTGGAATTCCAATTATCTTCAAAGCGTACCAACAATGTTGACTACCTGCCGCTGGATCGTGTGTAGACCTCTTTTTTTGATCTCGCCGGCCGGCTTCACTTTTTATGGCAATTAAGGAAATGTAAACAACTCGAATACGTTCTTTCACCAGTAAGTTCGTCTTCAGAATTAGGTCAGGACTTACACAACATCAGTAGTGTATCTCGCAAATTGACTAATAATTTAATATACTAAATTACCTCAGAATCCTCTAAAATTTTGCAGGGGCTTTCCCCATTTTATTTTCCGCATTTCTTGGTAGATCACGTATAATCGTGTATGTGCATAGTCCACTTTTTTATTATATATTTATTTTCACATTATGTATATGATTTTTATTCTTATTCTAGACATGCGTCAATTGCGTCATATATTATTATTATTAAATTTTAATTTATTCTTCGGCGTTTGCAAATTAAATCATATTGTTCTGGCCAATCGGAATGGACATTAAACTCTTTAATGAGACTTGCTTCCATCTGGGTACATTCATCATCATCATCATCACTATCATCAGTCTTATCGTATAATAGTATTGTAGGTATTGGAAAATCCCGATCCAACAAGTCGTCGCATGCCTGATAACGAAAAATGGGAAAAGGGGGTGGTTTTATGCATTTAGGGGTAGTTGGTTAGGGGTGGGAGGCTAAATAATAACAGCATCGTATTCCCCGGCCTTGAAAACGTGTAGAAAACAATTTTCAGCACGTTTGGATGTTTTTTTGCATGTTTCGTTATTGAGGGAGGGGGTGGTTTCAACCCCGTGGGGCATTAGAATGTCTGGTTCCGAAATTCTAGAGGAGTTTCCTCAACAAGTTCTCGCATGCCTGAAAACGAAAAATGGGAGAAAGAGGTGGTTTTATGCATTTAGGGGTAGTTGGTTAGGGGTAGGAGGCTAAATAATATCAGCATCGTGTTCCGCGTCCTTGAAAACGTGTGGAAAACAATTTTCAACACGTTTGGACGTTTTTTGTATATTTCGGTATTGAGGGAGGGGGTGGTTTCAACTCCCGTGGGTCGTTAGGATATCTGGTTGCGAAATATTACAGAACATATTCAGTTTCCTCAAAAAAAAAACCCGATCCAACAAGTCCTCGTATGCCTGACAACGAAAAATAAAAAAAAAGGATGGTTTGTTGCATTTAAGGATAGTTAGAGGGGAGTAGGGACCGCGCAACTATCACCATCGTGTTGGCCGTCATCGAAAATGGGGGGGGGGGGGGGGGGTGTATAGTCATGTTTGGTCGCTACCCCTGCACTTTTGGGGTTTTACACTTTTTTTGCAAGTTTCGTATGGGCTATTAAGAATAAAGCATCGGTTGTATATATAGAAAAGTCTATTTAACAATTAAAAATTTAAGCTTTAGAATAAAATAATCTGCACTTACTCTTCAGGATTTTGTTAATGGATGTTCAAAGATTATATAAAAATTTTGGTGAACTCAAAAAATGTAATTTTTAATAGATAGATAGATAGATAATACTTTATTAGTTCCTAGTAAGTTACAAAAAGAAAAAAAACTTACATAAAATACCCTTTGCGGGTGTGGAACATGTCAGGAAGGACAAAAATTGTAATCAAGTACATACAAAAACAAACAATAGCATACACATAATATTTGTTAAGAATTGAAAAAATATATATATAAAAAAATAAAAACATTCAAAATTACATACAAAAATGATAGCATACACATAATAATTGTAAAGAATTAAAAAACAGGTATAAGGTAGTCATTATTAAAAAAATACATATATCTACATAACAAACATCATGAAATCTTTATCTTTTAGAAAATCTTCAATTTTATAATACGGCCTTTTCAAAAAGAAATGTTTTAATTTCTTTTTTAGTTCATTTTTTGGGAGATTTCTAATCGATTCCGGTAATTTATTATATATTTGTATAACTGAGCAGTGAATATTTTTCTGGATGTAGGTAAATTTTGGCTTATTTTACGTTATGAGATCACTTTTGCATCTTGTGTTATGCTCATGTTCTCTCTTGCAATTTGTAAACAGACACTTGTTTTCAATAACAAAATTGATAGATTCGTATACATATAGACTGGTTAGAGTTAGTATTTGATAATTTACGAAAATAGGTTTACTTACAGCTGTCAGTTTGCTTTATCTTAAATATACCTCTCAGACACCTTTTTTGCAACATTAAAATTCTATCAACTAAAACCGAAATTGCCCAGAAAATTATGCCGTATCTTAGTTTTGACTGTATGTATACATGATATGCACACATTGCCGCATCATGCCCAATTTCTTCACTTATGGTTCTTAAAGCGAAGCAGTACTTTGACATATTATTTGCAAGTTGGTTTATATGCGACCTCCAGTCTAACCTCGAATTTATATTTACACCAAGAAATGAGACGCTATCTATAGAGTGAAGACTTGAATTATTTACAGTTACTGAAAATGTTTCAGGAGATCTATTTTTGAAATTAACAATTTGTGTTTTATCTACATTTAACAAGAGATCATTCGATTCGAAACAGGATTCCAAAGTGTCTAAAGTATTAGTTACTTTAGTCTTTAGATCCTGTTTATTGTTTTCGCTGAAAACTAGTGTGCATGCAGTCGTCTGCATACAAAAACATTTTAACATCAACAATATTTGGAAAATCGTTGGCATATATAATATAGAAAAGCGGTCCAAGGATTGAACCTTGTGGTACCTTTCCTTATTTCCAAGGTTTCAGATTTTAATATATTTCCCATTGTGTCATCTTCCGTAATACACTGCTTGCGATTTGCCAAATATGACCTTATTAATTGCAATACAACTCCCCTAAAATAGTAGGGTTCTAATTTTTTGCACAAGATATCACGATCGACACTGTCGAAGGCTTTAGACAGATCTAAGCAAACTGCTACAGATTCCTTTCCTTAATTTAAGGAGTCTAGTATATGCACTAATGTTTGATATATCGCACGGATGGTTGATTTGCATTTCCTAAAACCATTTTGAACATTTGTTAGGATGTTGTGTTTTTTTAAGAAACTTATGAATCTATTATATATGATTCTCTCAATAATTTTACCAATATTTGATAGAAGGGACATTGGTCGGTAATTCTTTTGCTCCTTTTTTATAGACAGCTTTTATGTGGGCGATTGTTAGTCGTTCTGGATCTGGATATATACCCATGCAAAAATTCGGTTGATGATATGTGCTAGTGGTTTTCATATTATATCAGCTGCCTCTTTTAATAGATATATTGTTTTTCAACCTTGAAAATGACCGTTTTTGCGTTTTTTCAAACATTAAATTGTTTATAAGTCGGAAACGGTCAATTTTACGAAAAAATGACAAAAGAGACCTTTTTTGTATAGAATGACCAAAAAAAAACCTAAAAAAAATTCATTCGGGCCAAAAAAGGCATTTTTGCAATTTATATAAAAAAAGTTAGTTTAAAAAAATTGGGACCAGATTTTCGTCCGGCAAAATCATGATCCTTATTCAGGGGCATACCCTGAACGTGAATATGCAAAAAAATCGTATGGGAAATTTGCGAGGTTTTCGCCTTATCTATCGGGATTCGAATTTACACTAAAACTTTTTGCTGCACTTCTTGTAACGTTTACAAGTTCCAGCAGAAATTTGCTCTAGTAAGACAATTCCTTTTTTAGGTGATTTGGACCCTTAGATTTACTCCACTATATATCTACCTATCTAACATTTTCATCATCCTATATGATTAAACGATAACAAATTAAACAATAAATATACTTACTGAAAACTTGGATCCGAGCCAGTGTTATTATAAGATTCTGGAAAACAAACGAACATATAAATACATTGTGATTCATTTGGATCAGCAAATTGTATTTGTATTCTCATTTTATCTTTTAATTAACCCCAGTCAGTGTCTCATAAGAAATATTATATCGTAGCCATTAGGTCACAAATTTAAATATATCCTATATTTTATGATTAAGTTCATTATACATATTAAACTGTTCGAGAGTCGAAGGAAGTTCAAGATAATACAATTCAACATAATCGTCTCTTTAGAGTACCATTAACAATATTTAATAAATAATGACTGTATAGGTCATTGATTTTATGCGATACTCAGGTCTTTTTTATTAAAAATTAGTGACCCACGTTTACAGCAATAATAGCTTGATATTCTTCAAGTATATATTTATTTCGATAGTAATATAATTTTGGGGAATATTGGTCTATATTTCAGGAAACACGTCCTGAGAGTTAGTTGTAAAAAACATTGCCAAAATTGCCCTGAGAGTTAGTTGTAAAAAACATATTGCCAAAATTGCATCGAGAACTACCTATATACGTGTACGATGCGGACGGGTTTATCGTCCAAAAATAGAAAGGTGCCAGTGCCAGTGGTGAAAATTCACCAATGATGCCTTGATGTCGAGTAGCTAATGTTGCTTGTTATATACTCAATAACTCAACGTACACTGAAGTCTTTGTAAGGCAGATATCAATCATGCCTTCCATCGAGAGTCATACCTGGTTTCCCTTTTAGTAATAATCTGAATATCTATTTATTCAAGTTTCGCATTTCTTCTTCCAATTCAGAAGATCATACGCATATTATTCTAGTAGAAATCTTTCTAATACAGTCTGTATCAAAGAAAAGGGGGATATCCACGAATACTTCCTACAAGAGATTTTCTTTCTTTATATTATAGAGGGGCTTGCCCCAACCATTAATTGATGTTTTCCACAAAAATATCGTGTCCGCTACCCCAGCAATGTTGAAAAAATGACAGTCAAAATAGGTTTTTCTCAATTGTCTCCTTTGCTGTTAGTTCTACCCTAAAAAAACAGGCGTCAAAAATCGGTAACCTAACCAATTTTCGATCAAAATTTACCAAACTTGGTAGAGTTAAGTATTTGGATATGCTAAATTCATTTCTGCTGCAGAATTTTTTTTTTCAATATGGCGGATTCAGAATTTGGGTCAGAAGAAGCAAAAAAGATGAAAAATTCAATAAAATAACCCAGCCACAAATAAAAGTTCTGATCCTGGAACTTGACCCGAGTAGTCCAATGTATTTTTCGACGCTGAATTCAAATCCGACCTCAGAAAAGCCCAAACATGCACCCTTAAAATTTTGAGCTGGAGCGAATAGGATAAAACCGCCCCTCATATATGGTGACAAAAAGTACATGCAAAAAGTACTCCTACCAGAGCTGGGCAAATACTTTGAAAAAGTATTTAAATATTAAATACTAAATACTTTCAGAAAATTGGAAGTATTTAAATATTAAGTATTTTCAAAAGATAAAAGTATTTAAATAATAAATAACAAAAGTAATTAAATAGTTTAAACTTGGTATTTAAATACTTTCTGAATATTTAAATACTTTGAAAACACTGAAATATTTTGAATATAAATGGCTAAACTTCACCAAATTGTATTTTCTGTTTTTGTAGAAATCAATAAAGACTTATTATTATCATTTTTATTATTATATTAAATACTATTTGACTATTTGAGGTGTCAAAATTTTAGGTTTCATGACTTTCATGAACTTCTACAACACTATTTTAATACCTCTATACTTAATCAGTTTATAGTTGGGTATTGGACTTTTACTTATCCGTAGAGCTAGACTTTTGTGTCTTTTGCAAATACCCAAATAAAGCACAGAGACTATGGCACTAGTTCAACTGTTCTCTGTCACAATCACAAAACATATACAATAACAGTTAACCCTTACTGTCTATGTCTGCTCTCAACCAACTTTCTGGGAATTAAGACGTGAATGACTGAATGATGCAATGTATTTATTAACTACATAGTGTAGTACATGTATGTCTTGATTCTTGACGAGTATCTGCCTGACTCCCTGGTCTATTTGATTATATTTGTTGTATTTATTTAAATACTTTTGAGATGCAAATACTGAAAGTATTTAAATACCTGTTTATAAGTATTTAAATACTTCCCAGTTATTTAAATAGTTTAAGTATTTATAAATACTTTAGGATCATTTTCACAAATACTAAGTAGTAAATAATTTAGATAAAGTATTTGCAAGTATAAATACAAATACTTGTTGCAAGAAGTATTTAAATACCCGATATTTAAATACTTTCTAGTATTTAAATACTTATGAGGTATTTGTAAGTACATATTTGCCCAGCTCTGACTTCTACTGTACAATCATAGGATTTTTGAGGTTGCTGATTTCAAATTTGATTCTTGGGGTGAAAATCGAGTAAAATTGGAGTTCAAAGGGGTGTAAAAATGACAATTTGACAAAATACTTAAATTTTAATTCTAAACTTTTTCGAGAGGTTTTTGAGGTTGATGATTTCAAATTTCAATATGCCAGCAGCCAAAAATTTATTCTCTGGGTGAAAATCGAGTAAAATGGGGGTTGAAAGGGGTGAAAAATGAAAATTTGATAAAATATGTAATTTTCATTCCAAAAGTATATTTCTAAGTTGAAAATAGAGTAAATTAGTGGTTGAAAAGGGTGTAGAAATAAAAAGTTGAAAAAATACGTAATTTAGATTCTGAAATTATATTTTTAGGGGTTTTGAACTTGTTGAGTTCAAGTTCGAATCCGATCTCAGAAAAGCCCATGTGCCCTCAAAATTTTCTGCCTTTAGCGAATAAACAAACCTAAAATAGAGTAAATCATCCCTGATATGTGGTAACAATAAATACATGCAAAAAGTAGTTAACAAGCGCAAATGTATTGTATTTAAATATAAATTTTTGGTATGTGGCAAAGGATTTTCTACTCTGAGGAAAACCACCCTAATATAAAAATAAAGTTCATGAGAGGAGTTAAAGTCACTTTAGTGTCTGTTCAAAAATTTATAAATCAAAAACTTCCACATTTTCCATATTTTAATGGTAATCATGTATTTTATTTTTAAATAAGGGTAGTTTTTACACTCATATGTACTTTGATAAACGGAGTGAAGTCACTCTAATTCTACATATCTAATTCCAAACTTTCAAATCTTCATGTTTCATATAATTTTTTAGCATTTATATACTCTATGATGCTATGATGGTGTATATTCTTTGCAACAACAGGGGTATTTTTAAGCCTAATTTAAGAGTAGTTGTTCCGACATTATTTAGGGAGATGACTGCTAAATATAAACCCTCTCCCTTGTTTTGATATTCTTTACCATTCATTCACATCAATAATAAATCCTGAAATGTGGGTTAGTTTTGCCTCGTTTTAGGGTGGCTCCCTTCTATTTGGAGGTCAGAGTAGAAAATCCTTTGCGATATACCAAAATATATATTTAAATACAATACGTTTGTGCTTGTTAACTACTTATTGCATGTATTTATTGTTATCACAAATGATTTGCCCCATTTTAGAGTTCTTTATTCGCTAAAGGCTCAAAATTTTGAGGGCACACAACAAGTTCAAAACCCCTAAAAATATAATTTCATAATCTAAATTACGTAATTTTTCAACTTTTTATTTCTACACCCCCTTCAACCACTAATTTACTCTATTTTCAACTTAAGAATAAATTCTAGGCTTTCGGCATTCTGAAATTTGAAATGAGCAACCTCAAAAACCCCTGGAAATATAGTTTTGGAATGAAAATTACGTATTTTGTCAAATTTTCATTTTTCACCACTTTCAACCTCTGTTTTACTTACTCGATTTCCGCCCCAAGAATAAATTTTTGGCTTCTGGTATGTTGAAATTTGAAATCATCAACTTCAGAAAACCCCTAGAATATAAGTTTAGAATGAAAATTACGTATTTTGTCAAATTTTCATTTTTACACCCTTTCAACCCCCATTTTACCCGATTTTGGCCCTAAGAATGAAATCTGAAATCCTCAACATTTTGAGGGTGTTTGGGCTTGGGCTTTTCTGAGATCGAATTCAAATTCAACGTCGAAAAATACATTGAACTACTCGGCTCAAGTTCCAGGATCAGGACTTTTAGTAGTGGCTGAGTTATTTTATTGAATTTTTCTTCTGACCCAAACTCTGAAGCCACCTTATTGAAAAAAAAAAAAAAAAATTCTGCAGCAAAACTGAATTTAACATATCCAAATTCTTAACTCTACCAAGTTTCGTAAACTTTTATCGCCACGTTGAAAAGTTACTCAGAATAGGTTTTTCTCAATTATATCCATTCCTGTTAATTCTGTCCTAAAATTAGTAATTATCAATATTGTAGGAAATGAAAAAGCTACAACATTTATTTTAACTATTTTTCAATACTCTAAATATTTTGGGGTTTACAGACGTCAGAATGGTGAAAATTTCTGCTTCGTTGCAGATTTTTACCCCTCTCTGCTCCCGTTGCTTCCACGTCGTAATTAATAATAATCAATATTGTAGACTATAAAATTTCCCAAAATCGATATTTAAACAATTTTCTTCCATGGTCAATCATTCAAAAATCACAGCAGCTCAATGTTTGTAAAAGTTTCTTGAATTTCGGGAAAATGTCTAGACGTTGTTCCGACGTTATTAATCCTCACTATTAATTTTGCATAGTTAATCAAATTGACTAGCAGTGGTGCTATTTCTTTAAAAGAATTAATTTTATCCAGTTCGAGTTTTAACTGATTGTCATCACAAAAATGTTTCTCATTCGCTAAAAAATGCGAAAATTTATGCTTTACTGCAGATTTATGAAATTATTTCTGTCCCCATTGCTCCTACTTAATAATTAGCTATTATCAATTTTGGAGATAATAAAATTACCTAAAACTTCCTTTTGAACAATATTCTTCCACTATCAATTGTTCACAAATTGCAGCAGCTCAAAAATTTCATTATTTTTCCAACATCGGGTTGTTGTAATTCTGAAACAATTCACCGTGGAAAAAAATTGTTTAAACGAATGTTTTGTAAAATTTTATAATCTACGATATTGAAAATAACTAATTACTACATATTAGCACCAGGGACAGAGATCATTGCCAAAATCAACAGCAAAGCACAAATTTTCACCATTCTGACAGCTGTAAATCCTAAAATAGAGTAAAATAGTTGTAGCTTTTTTCATTTTCTACAATACTGATACTTACTAATTTTAAGGTATAGTCCAGTAAACTTTAAGCTGGCGCGTCCAAAGGTCGCTTCATCATATAAACTAAGAGAATAAGACATACGCAACTAGTTCATCTATGTCACTGCGATTAGGGTTTGCAATCCCGGAGTCATAATACAATCCCGGGATTTCGGGATCAAATTTACACGATCCTGGGAATCCCGGGATTTCGGGATCGGGATCAGGAATTGAAAAAATAATAGTGTAAGTAGTAGATACAAAATGAATACATGAAAATATGAACAAAAATTTGCCGAATGTTTATTACTGTCAGTGTTGACTAAACCTGTACCGTAAAAAAATCAATTCGCTAAGAGTGTTAATTATGGAGGTGTTAAATTGGGATCTAATTTTTATACAAATGGTACCAGTTGCAAAAAACGTATTTACAAGCTTTTATTTAACTTAAACTGTTTGTATGTTAATGTTTAGGTCAAATCTTGCAAGTTACTTTGAACCACTCAACGACGTCCAATTTAGCTGAAATTTTGCATACATGTGTAGTTGTGTTGACAATACAATAGCATGGTACCAAAAAGTGTGTTTTTTAGTTTTTTAAACTACAATTTGATTAGATAGTATACAATTCACTCGGGCGTTGCAACAAGAGGTGTAATGGACCAAAAATTTTGGAATTTTGGAATGGTATTTGGGGATTGAGTCCTGCTTGTTGTAAAACTAAAGTATACCAAAAATGACTTGATTTGGTGTTCTACAGGGTGTTTTATAAGCAAAGTTGTAAAAATCACCTCTAATAAACTACCTTTATTTTTAAAATTATGAAAAAGTTCCACTAAGAAAAGTTATTTAGAATGCAATTTTATACCTCTATACCAAATTTCAGGAATATAAAATTATTTTTTTGAAACTTCCCATTTTTTGCGAATTAAGAGTTGAATTATACATATTTAAAGTTGTGTAGGAGCAAATGTTAATCATCTCAAAAAGTAGGCTATTGGTAAATAAAAAATTGAATATACGAGATGTAAGAAGGTATAATGTTAATCGAACTAATTGTAAAACAAGAAACAATTACTAACAGAAGATTAAAGGTTTAAAAATTAGAACAAGTAATAAATGATAACAGATTCACAAAGACATTAATTATTTACCAATACAAAACAATGTTTGCAATTTTTTTATTATTCGACGTACACACACATTTCGATCCTTCGCCTGAAGTCCTTAAAACTGTTTCGAATATGATCTAACGGTGTGGAATTTACGGCATTTGTAATTCTCTGCTTCAATACTGCTACATCGCGCATCGTTAGGAAGTTCAGCGTAAACCAACTGCTTGAGGCGACCCCATTAAAAGAAATCCAATATTGATAGGTCTGGGGATCTCGTCGGCCACTTGATCGGTCCATTCCTGGCAATCCAATTTTCTCCAAAAACACTACCAGTAGCCAGAAACTTTTTAATTATTCTCATAGCCTGAGTACGTGACAAAGCAGTGTTTGGAAATTTCAAATTAAATTGGCTTACCACTTCTCTTAGCGAGTTTTCACCGCCAATTCCGTAGCATTGCACAATATAAATTTTTTCACGCACTGTGAGTACCATTTTCACTTAATTTTTTATGCTTGGTTCGTTAATTTGAAACAGAAATTAAGGATAATATTGACTACGTTTGACAGATATGTCAATAATAAATGATAAATGTGTATTCACTGCTTTTCTCATAGCCTACTTTTAGCTTCTACATAACTATAAATATTAATTCACAAAAAATAATTTCTATGCAGTTTTAATTGAATGGTTCAAAATAAAATACTAATTTATTGCAAAAATGGGAAGTTTCAAAAAAATAATTTTATATTCCTGAAATTTGGTATAGAGGTACAAAATTGCATTCTAAATAACTTTTCTTAGTGGAATTTTTTCATATTTTGAAAAATAAAAGTACTTTATTAGTGGTGATTTTTACAACTTTGCTTATAAAACACCCTGTAGAACATCAAATCAAGTCATTTTTGGTATACTTTAGTTTTACAACAAGCAGGAGTCAATCCCCAAATACCATTCCAAAATTCCAACATTTTTGGTCCATTACACCTCTTGTTACATCTATCCTGGGACACACCGTATAAAAACAATTTTAAAAACAAGCTTCTATTTTATTTAGGAAACGAAAAAAGTTAAATTAATTGTCTTAAAAGTTTGTCGCGTGAATTGAAAGAAAAATACTTACTTGGCAGTTACAATATCTGTTAAACAAAATGAATGCCTGTATTATATACTATAACACAAGCTTTTAAGACACTTAATTTTATTTTTTTCGTTTAGTACACCTAAATAATAATAAAAGCCTGTTTTTAAAAAGTTTTTTACCTATAATTTGTTTGAGATTCTACATTAGTTGGCGGTATTGTTATCAGATGATCATATATGCCAGCTAAAGGTACATATCCCTGTTGCCTTCATTTTCAAAAAGTGTCAGTTTTTTTTTTATTTGATATCAAATCGGTTTCAGGGCGTATTCGAATTAGGTGCATTGCATTTTTTAACATTGTGTTTCCAATGATTTTTCTGTGCTGTGAGGAGAATTTTATCTTCTTCATGATCTTCATCAGTTACCTCTGGAATTTTTTGGAAACATTTTATAAGATTCTCTAATATTTCCCTAATGATATTTTTTTAGGAACCTGGAATAGTGCGTCTGATTCTTGCTCATTGAAATTGTGCAAGTAAGTATAGGAGAATGCCCGGGTAACAATTTCTGCGTTGAGTGATTTACACCCTTAGTATATCGTACATCACTAAGAGTCATGTCAACATGTATGATTTGCTTTAACATGAATTTTAAAGAAATATCTGATAAATAATTTCGCTTCATGCCAGCACAGCGCCTCCACTGTGACCCTAAGTGATTCCAATAGTTTAACGAAATCCTCAAAGTTTATATTCCGAATCCAGTACCAAAAGCAGCATTTTTAAGACGAGCATTGCTTTTTGAACGCAATTCCGGGGGTAACTAAAATGTTGTAGCATTAAGAAACCGTTCCATCTTGTTTTACAATCCCGAAAATCCCGGGATCAAATCGACTACGATCCCGGGATTTGCGGTATCCAAATATCGCGGGGATCCCGGGATTTTCGGGTTCGAGATTTCGGGATTGCAAACCCTGACTGCGATAGCTTTATGCGCATCGCATATCAAATCGTACGACAGGTTACCAACTCATACATACGCCACCTTAGAGTTTACCAGACTATGGAACTAACGGCAAAGGAGATATTTGCGAAAAACCTATTTTGACAGTAATTTTTTCAACAAGGCAGACGTAGCGGCAACGATATTTGTGTGGAAAACATTAATTAATGATTGTGGCAACCCCCTCTACATTATTCAAGCAAAAAATTTCTTGTAGGAACTATTCACGGGTACCACTGGTTTTTGCCTTACAGACTGTATTAAATATCAGTATTCCATATTAAGGTTCAATTAACCAGGGGTGGGTGAAATCGTACTTCATAATTTTTAGTAATTTATTTTTGGAGAATGATTTATTAAAAAAAAGTTTTTCAGCATTCTTAGTGGCAAAATGTTGAGAACTCCTGGCATAAGTATGCATAAAACTTACTTCTGAACTTCAAGATTCATTTAGTGAAAATTTCATCAAAATAGTAGGATTTTTAAAATTGAGTAGTACCTATATTTGTATTGTCATTGTTTAAAAAAAAATGGCAGAGGATTCGGTGCTTTTTAAAACTCTAAAAATTTATATTTCTCTTTCCTGCCTTCCTTCCTACTCCCAAACACCGAGGAAAAATGTATTCAATTAGTTTGTGTAGGGTCAACCGGGGCTAATATGATACAAAAATCAAAACTTTTCAAATAAAATTTTGTTTTTTATCCTAGACGTTTTTAAAAAAATACTGTTGTGTGCTAAATTACTTTCTTTTTAAGATTACAGTGCAGAAATTTTACTAAAATAAAGATTAGACTAACAAAAAAATGAAATGTCTGTATCAAAATAGCCTCCCGTTTGGGGCTATTATTGTTACACCGCGGGGCTATTCAGATACAGTGCTGTAATGTCGTTTGTAGATAGAATTTGAATCAGCGGAGCTAGTATGATACATAGGTGTCCTTTATCTATCAGCAGTAAAAATTTGGTTTTTGCAGCTATAATAATTTTTGAGATATTAGCGAATTTATATTAGCGTGTTTTTTCAGTATCCTGAATTTTTTTTTTAGTTAAAAGATATGTCAGGATGAACAAGATTCGAGACCTTTAGACTAGCTGATGAGACCTCTCTCGTTTATGGATGCCATTAAAAAAAAGAATCGGTAATTTATTTATGATAAAATTCCGAAAAAACTTGTGGAAATTAGGTGATTTAAACCAAACAAAAAATTACTTTAGAACGTAAAAAATAATCTAACATTTAAAAATGGGGTATGGATTAAAGAGTAAATGTAAAACATTGTTTAATGAAAAACTTTTAATGATATGAAAATACAAAAGAACAGTTAAATGCTAACTTTCCAAAAAGAAAAAAAACACTTGACTTCGACACTAGGTACTTGCAACAAAGAGAAACCAACTGCAATAAAAACAGGATGAATAATGAATATAGTTACATCAGTTATAACCGTATAAGATTCATCATTTCGTGTACCATATTAGCCTCACAACCTGTATCACAATAGCCGCTCAACTTTGATAGCTCTTATGACACCATCAACAAAGAGTAATGTTAACAAATTATACATCAAAATACTGTTGGAAGTACCCTTGATAATTTACTGTACAAAAACATTAGAATAACAGTCGAGAAACTTTTCCAGAGCAAAAGTTTTATCAAAGAAAAAAAAGTTTTTGAACCACAAATCACATGACGTAAGTTATATTTTTTTTCCGACGAAACTTAATTTTTAATCTGTAATATGAATATGGCATCATATTATATAAGGTTTGGCCAATCTAACTTATTTTTTTCATATAGTTTTGTTGTAGATATACATTTTTTTTTACTGTATCACAATAGCCCCATATTTTTGGGTGTATCACATTATAGTCCAGTATGTGGGTATCAAAAAGAATACAAAAGGTGGGGTAGTAGTGATTTTTTAGTATGTTGTTAGGCTTGGGGCCCTAATGAAAAATCCAAGTTTTCGACCTCGAGGCGCATGCGCTCGAGCCGCCATCTTGGATTTTAGGTACAAAAATTTGGTTTTTTGATAATAACTCAAAAAACGGTGGCTTTCACGACAAAAGATGTTCTATACAAAGTTAAAGAGGATAAAATTTCCTACATTTTTTGTTAAAACAATTTTTTTGTAGCACACATATGTTAGGAGTTACAGCTCCGTGAAGTTGCACTATTTGAAAAAAAAGTATTATATTTTGTTATTTGGCTGTTAATAACTAAAATAAATAATTAAAACAAATGCCAATCATATTGAAATAATTTTTAAAGAGACTCTACTTTAATTTTATATTAATAGGTTGGCCTAAACCTTAACGGATAGGCAGGTAGCAAGAGAACAGCTGCTGTCTAGTAGGTATTGAGAGAGGGTCATAAATGACCTTCAGTGCATCGAGTCTGTATTTCAAGCTGGCGAAGAAAAGAAGACGAAGACAGAAGAACGCCAGAAGAGGCCTTAGCCAGCAAGGTCCAACGAGCCAGGACCCAGGGAGGTGGGCCGAAATCGTCTGCACCACTCACATTTGTGAGTGGGGCCGACGTAAAGTAAGCTCGCCCGCCCTGCACGAGGCTGGTCCCCGGTCTACAGCGATGTATTGGGGTAAAGGGCAATAGTCCTGCCCGGCCCCAGTCATCCGAGACCGACATCTTTAGCCAAGAATATTGGCGAGTCTGTATGAGTCAGTGTGCTTATTGTCTAGCTTGCAGAAGGTTATGCTGTTATAAAGGAAAATCCCCAAGTTGATTTGTGCTTTATTTGTGAGAAAACTTTAAGTGAAAGTGACGTTGTCGTTGTAAAGGAAAGAGGTGTAAAAACACTTTTAAAATCGAGTGAGTTACGAGGTAATCGCTCACATACGCGCATTTTGAGAACACTATCTTCTGTAACTGTGCATGGCTCATGTCAAAAAAATTATATTAATGAAAAACTGATCGCCGCGTATTGTCGTAAAAAAGATAACGAACCTCAAGTAGCGTCGACATCCCGCAGATCTAGTATACCGACTTTTAATTTTAAAGCACAGTGTTTTCTTTGTACTGAAGAAATTACACCGGACTTTTTAAATAAACAAAAAAAAAAGAGGATATCACTCATCTCATCGAGATTTCGTTTGTATGGTGCAACAATTGGGAGTGAAAACTACAATGTTAAAAGCAGCTGAAGAACGGGATGATGACTGGGGACGGGAAATAATAAAAAGAATTGAACATGTGGCAGACTTGGTTGCAGTAGATGCAAGATATCATATGTCATGTCAAAAGCGTCTGTATAATCGAGTGTCATCGGGAAAAAAAAGAGGATATCGGCCTGCAACTAATGGTTCCCACGCAATTGTTGTTTTTGATGGATATCCAACTGATGGTGGCAATACAAATACAAAGACCGCAGAAAGACTTCGTCGATCAAAAAAACACGTGTCTGCCCATGTGCTTTTTGATGAAACAATGGTGGTGCAAGTTTCGCAGGAGCGATTTTTAACCAATGAAAAAAATAAAGTTCGTCTCATATCGATGCTGAAGAACAAATTTGAGCTGGCTGCATTTACAGTTAAACGTTAAAAGTTATTTACAGTTATGCAGTGAATAAATATTTGATGCTGTTTTTGTGGTCGGGGAAGATGTTGACCTTTTAGTACTTGTGACAGCCTTAACACCAGCCGAAAATTCTATCTACTTCCGTAAACCTGGAAGAGGAAAAACTGCTGAGAGGATATATTCAACAAGTAGCCTCAAACCAGGCACATTCTGTTCTTGCATGCCTTCAGTGGTTGTGACACAACGTCATCCCTATTCAATCAGGGAAAAACTAAATTTTGTACGCTGATAGATGCAGCGGTTCATGAAATAATTGAAATTTTCAACGAACAAGATGCCACGTCAGAGGAGATTGCCGAGGCCGTAGTACGCTTTCTCGTAGCTTTATATGGTGGCAACATGGATAAAGAGAGTTTGGAAGAGATTCGTTTCCAACGCTTCGCCAAATCTACGCTGAAAAGCAAATTTAATCTTGCCTCTTTGCCACCTACAAAAGACGCGGCGCAATTCCACGCCTTTAGGACCTACCACCAAGTACAGAAATGGAGAGGCATAGAGAAAAATCCTGAAGACTGGGGTCGGAAGCATGGCGCTTACGGGCTCACTCCCATAACAATGGCGGAAAAACCAGCTCCCGATTCCTTATTAAAATCGGTATCTTGTAACTGCAAAAAGTGTTGTGGGGCATGCACCTGCCGAAAGACTGGACTTAAATGTTCGATTGTATGTGGGTTCTGCAACGGAGAATCTTGCGGAAATACGCCGGAAATCCACATTGAAAGCGAGGACGAGGATGACGACATTTTTCAGGCTACGGACCAAAACTACGACCAGGACACCGACAATAACCAACCCGGACCATCGAAACGTACCAAAATGTAGTAGAAATTAATTTTTGTAAGGCTCTAAAATCATAATTTACTATTCTTAAATTAAAAAAAAAAATGCGATATACTTTTCGCCTTTAACTTTGTTTACGATAAGTATAATACTGTTAAATGATAATATTCAAGTGCCTTTTAGCTTTTTTTTTTTATAATTATGTACAAATATAATGATATATAATAAGAATAATAAAATAAAACTCAACCAAAATGAAGTTTCCGCATTTTCTTTTTTCAAATAGTGCAACTTCACGGAGCTGTAACTCCTAACATATGTGTGCTACAAAAAAATTGTTTTAACAAAAAATGTAGGAAATTTTGTCCTCTTTAACTTTGTATAGAACATCTTTTGTCGTGAAAGCCACCGTTTCTGAGTTATTATCAAAAAAACAAATTTTTGTACCTAAAATCCAAGATGGCGGCTCGAGCGCATGCGCCTCGAGGTCAAAAACTTGGATTTTTCATTAGGGCCCCAAGCTTAACAACATACTAAAAAATCACTACTACCCCACCTTTTGCATTCAATAAACCCCCACGTACTGGACGATTAGCCCCGGTTGACCCTATTAAGTTTCACATTGTCGGCAATTGAAACCCAAATTTTAATGTTAATTTTATATTAAGTAGGTCAGTGTTCCCATCATCCTAGAAAGACATCGAAACCTAGTTAGTCAGAAAATCCAAAAAGTTGAGCTGGAAACCTTGAAACATCAGGGAATCTAAAGTAATATCCTGGAATTTCGTTCATCTTTTATAAAATATTTTGATTTTCTATTATACAAAAATTATTAGACATGAATTTTATATTTGTTTTGGCAAATAATATTTTCTAAGCCCCTCTTTAAGAGTTAAAGTGGCTAAAAGTAGTATGGATGAGGGACTTTGTCTAGCAAAAATATTACTGGGTAGCTGAAAATACCGGATAAACAGTTTGTCAGATTGGGGGATTTCAAAAATTATAATAATGAGACATATTTTATAGTACTAAGCTCAAAAATTAAATAAGGGTCAAAGAACTTTGCAGTGTGATACAGTTAACGTAATATTTTCTCAAGTGAATGCTTCCATCGAGAGTGATTTTTCAATTAATATACAGCTGCTAGTGGAAAACTTACAAGAAAATCAATAATCGCGCAACTGTTTGTCTATGACAATATCTTTGTCTGCGGAAGAAGCTTTGGAAATTAGAATAGATAGTAAAATAATGATTTACTGTAGACATTCAAATAAGAAATACTTAAAGTAAAAAGAGAATAAGACAATTTGGAAAAGAAACAAATGACACTGAAACAAAGATTGGAAAGTGAAATTAAAGAGCTGTTAATGAAAGTTAATGAAAAAGATAATTTATTTAACTAAACATCTAAGTGATTTTGTTGTATTTAAAATTACTATTTGGATAACATTTATTCACTATAGTAGAATATATTAAAATTTAAGTTTTATATTTTTTGTCAGATATATATTGTGTTCAGTTAGGTAAGATATTTTATTGTTAATTTTACATTTTTATATGTCATCTCTGGTTATAGTTAGCTGATTTTCCCTGCACTTGTTTTTAATTATTCATTATTTAAAATATATTCTCAAACAATGTAATAAAAAGAAAATATTTTAATATTATGTTAATAATAATGTTAATATTATTAATATTTTTATATTATGTAGTAAATATTCTTGGCCCTGGAAAATCAAATTTCTTCCTAGAAAGTCAGGGAAAGTTAGTGAATTCAAAATTTCAATGTTGTTGACAACCCCGAGGGTGCAATTTGACCTCAAATTTATCCCCATTGTAAATATAGTTGTTCTATTTTTTCCCCTTATACAGGGTGTCCCGTAAATAATGGATAATCCTGAAAATGGTAGTAGGCCAGGCCATAACCTATCAGAATATCACAACTTGACCTTATTGAAAACCCTACGGTTTTCGAGATATGGGCACTTTTTGAAATTTTGAAAATTTCTACTCTAAAGTAGTATTTTGCATGTCACTGCCACAAGGTAAGGAATTTTTCATTCTCTTTTTTGGTGAGTATTCTAGATTAGTTGTGCTATCAAACGTGTATAGAAGTTTTTAGATAACGACGGCGGTATTCTAAAAAAAAAATTATTTCTTCAATTTCGGTTCCACCAAGATTCCGTTTGCTGATTTTGACCTTTGATGGTGTAAAGAAAAGTACCAAGCAAAACTTGCCACTTATCTTAAAAACTTGCCCACTTATTATTATATTCTAAAATGTTTAATAATTCTGATTCTTCTTGTTAGAAAAAAAGATATAGCTGTTTGAATAGTGGAGGAACTAAATTTATCAATTTAAAATTTTTAACAAGTTAGCCTTGTTTTAAATGCATGTGACGCATGTCATTTTGTACGTCTGGTTACCGATTCAGACTTTGTTTGTCGATAATAACGAATTAGCGTTTCTCTGGACTTATTGGAATTCGTTGAGAACAACAAAGCCTCGTATACAGTATACACAACGTGAGTATGCTAATATGCATACTATTTACGGCGAATGTTGTTGTCGAGAATATATTCTGAAATGTTTAAAAATTCTGAGGTAAGAGGACGAAGAAAGATCGAAATAAAATGAAAAGTAATTCCACCTGCATTTATTCAACATTATTAAAAAGAAATAATCAAATAACTTATAATAAATGTTCGAATTGCTCTCCTATGCACCTTTTAATAGAGGAACATTTTAAATGGCTTGAATATCCGGATCGGCTGATTTCTTCAGCGGCTACTCCAATGCATCCTTCATGCATCCCCAGTAAAAAAAATCCAAAGGACTTAGGTCTGGTGACCTGGGTGGCCACAGAATTGGAGCTAAGCGACCGATCCATCTTCCTGGATATTTCAAATTTTGATATGCTCTCACCTCTCTCCCATAATGTGCAGGGCATCCATCGTTCTGTAACCACATTGTCTCATTGTTAGCCTCAGGGATAAAGGAAAGTCTTCTAGTAAGACCGGTAGGTCGTTCTGAAGGAATTCCAAATAATTGTCTAACGCTAATGTTGGTGGCAGTTCGAATGGGTCTACCACT
The DNA here is from genome assembly GCA_936432065.2 of Rutpela maculata. NCBI lineage: Eukaryota > Metazoa > Arthropoda > Insecta > Coleoptera > Cerambycidae > Rutpela > Rutpela maculata. Next base: position 69,760,078 of record OW386285.2, on the reverse strand, counting down.
TGATCATTTAGGATGCCTGTCCACAGATTTACTTTAAATTGGTATTATGACCGATCTTCTCTCATCAAGTGGGGATTTTCAAACTGAAAACTATTCAGATCAAGTAAATTTACAAAGCCATCTTTTCTCTACGATGATTTGTCAGACCACAAAATTTTATTAAAAAAATCTGGATCCTCTCGTATCATCGTATCATCCGTAGCATTCGTCGGCAAAATACCACTCTCAAGAGATAATAATGGGTAGTAGAGTTTGCACACGTTGTACCTGGAAAGGATGGAGTTGGTATCGTTTTAAAATTCTGTGCACCGTTGTTTTAGATACGCCAGTGTGTCATGATATGGTACGCACAGAAGTAGATGGATCGTTGTTAATTTCATCAAGCATTTCGTCAAATCTTGACGAGGTCTTCCTTCACTGGCACCACCAACATCACGGAGACTAGAAATCCTTCCCTCGCAGTACGCATTATGCACTCTAATAAATACACGATAGTTAGGATGGCGTGCGTTCAGGTACCTTTCTCGATAACGCACAGAAGATGCACTAGCATTGCTTCGACATTCGCTGTAAATAGTATGCATATTAGCATACTCATGTTGTGTATACTGTATACGAGGCATTGTTGTTCTCAACAAGTTCAAATAAGTCCAAAGAAATGTTAATTCGTTATTATCGACAAACAAAGTCTGAATCAGTAATACCAGACGTACAAAATGACATGCGTCACATGCAATTAAAAACAAGGCTTACTTGTTAAAAATTTTAAATTGATAAATTTAGCTGCTCCACTATTCAAACAGCTATATCTTTTTTTCTAACAAGAAGAATCAGAATTTTTAAATATTTTAGAATATAATAATAAGTGGGCTAGTTTTTAAGATAAGTGGCAAGTTTTGCTTGGCACTTTTCTTTACACCATCAAAGGTCAAAGTCAGCAAACGGAATCTGGGTGAAACTGAAATTGAGGATATAATTTTTTTTTTAGAATACCGCCTTCGTTATCTAAAAACTTCTATACACGTTTGATAGCACAACTATTCTAGAATATTCACCAAAAACTAGAATGAAAAAATCCTTACCTTGTGGCAGTGGCATGCAAAATACTACTCTAGAGTAGAAATTTTCAAAATTTCCAAAAAGGGCCCATATCTTGTAAACCGTAGGGTTTTCAATAAGGTCAAGTTGTGATATTCTGATAGGTTATGACCTGACCTATTACCATTTTCAGGATTACCCATTATTTACGGGACACCCTGTATGTATCTTTCCTCATAATAAGTACCTACATTTACATGACAGTATCTAAGCAGAATAGAATGAATTGCCATGTTTACCTTTTTCTGTGAAAGATGATTTTTTCACTTGCTGTAAATCGTCTAGAAGAGAGTCCAATTGGTTAATGCTGTTTTGCATACGAGTTTTTTCTGGAAGAATATCCCCGCTAGTGGAAGTTTTGTACAAGTATTTTTCTTTCTTATATGCACTTACTTGTTTTCTGCCATCTGGAGACTGTAACAATATGCTGCTGTTAATAATTTAACTTTTATTATATACATCAATCGGGTAACATAGGCCTATAAAAAAAGGGGCCGCGCTTTTGATCAGAACCGTCTTATCCTATGTTTTTTGACATGTTGAAATTGATTCTGATATTAACAAAAATCTAGCACATCTGTTTTTGTCTTTTATCCACTAAAAAGGGAAAGAAGGTCTTGTTCTAAGGTTCTGATAAAAAACGCAGCCAATTTTTTTTATATAGACCTGTGTAATTATTATTTTATAACTTAATCCTGTGCAATTAACAAAAAAAAAATTTTTCCTCAAACGTCAGAAAAACATTTCTTAACTCATTTCATGACATTAAAGTTTGACTTTTTAGACGGCTGTGCGTTGCCATTAACAACGGAGGCAAAAACACCTTTTTTTCGGCCGACCAAAAATTATCAGCCAGAAATTAACATTTTCCCAGGCTAGACCGGAAAGTGAAATTAGATAGTAATTAAATAGTATATTGTGTATTTAGGTGTGAAAGCAATACATTCCCGGACGACGATGCAAACAAGCATCGAAGTCTGGGAATGTGCTTTCACATCGAAGTACATATACTATTTTTTCTGAAATCACAATCAATAATATTATAAATTAAGAAATTTGTATTAATGCATAATATTTCTTCATTACAATCTAACTGCTTACTAGTAAATGCAATTTTAATGTGAGTTGGTTTGTCTGCGTGTATTTTTTTGTTGTCTAAAATATACATAAAAACCGTACGGGAATATTGCTTTCCCGGCCTAGGCCGGGAAAGTAACATTCCCGTACGGTTTTGTTGATCGTTGCTCGGCAACGGATCTTTTCCGATCTGTTTTCTGATAGTTTCTTAGCAACGGACTAAAATACTGGAATTGTGCATTCTTCGATCTGAAATCGCGCCGAAAATGTAGACATTGCCGATCGATTTCAGAAAAAGCTTTTCCGATCCCAGTTATTCTCGTTGTTATGGAAACGAATTTGTGTTAATATAATTATTGAGATAAGTGTCAAATAGATAAATACACTTAACTTTTACGAGGTTTCAAAAGTCAATTCACAAGTTATTGAAAATATGGATTCAGATTTTAAAGCGTACAAGCAGAAAAAGTTGTATAATAGTGCCGGTCGTAAAATATTTTATTTAATTAGTTATTTATTATTGTTTGTCGTTGTATTTGTTAGAAAATTTATTAAAAAAATAATATGAAATTGATTTTGTATGACAGTGTCGTCGAAAAAAAATACTGTACGTTACACGACCGAAAAACAGTATTTTGCAGGTCTCCCAAGCTTCCAGGATTCACCTGCGGCTCGCCCTGGAATCTGCTTGTAACGTGAGTTACTATTTTCTAACGCTGTCAGCAGCAGTAAAAGTAATATCCATAGCAACGCGTATTTTATTTAATACGCCGGCCATGCGATATTAACAATGCGTTTTTCTTGTAAAATTCGAGATTTTTTTTCTTTATTTTTTTGTAGCTAGAGCTTATATAGCTATATATAGCTATATAGCTATAAGTTATAGCTTATAGCTTTTTATAGACGTTTGAAGAAAAAATAGTATGTTTTATTCGGAGTAAAGGCCTGTTTGCACGCATCCAGTAATTTAGTCGAGTCGTTTAGTAATTTAGTACTCGACCAATGCGGACAGCGTGTTTTACTGGAGTATTTTAGTGGAAGGCAATGGAAAACAATTACTAAATTACTCGATCGTCTCTCTACTCGACTAAATTACTGGATGCGGGCAAACAGGCCTTAAAAGCCACTTGTGACTTCAGAGGCGGACTAACCGGGTGCGGGGCTCTGGGCTATTAATGCTTTGGGGCCCCTCCCACCTCATAAGATAGCATTTTTTTGAGATCAGGTCAAATCATGCACCATCAAGACACGTTTCACTTTGTTTTGGCTAAATACTGAACAAAACTATAATAATAATAGCGAGTAGCTGCATTACACTGGGCCTTGGTTGCGACTGGTCAAATCCAGATGCATACAGTGGCGCAAAGACTGTGGATTGCGATGCGGAAGCAGACAAGAGCAAAAAATGTTATATTTTTATATTTATTACAGAGGAAACTTTCCATATTTGTAAAAGTCATGTATGCACTTATGCACTTATTGTATGCACTTATTTGGTATCAGAATGAAGCTTGCATCATCACGAATCAGATTTCACCATAAAATAGCCTATCAATATACCCAATGGAAAGTTAGAAGGAAAACTTTCCATTGGGTATATTGATAGCCTATTTTATGGTGAAATCTGATTCGTGATGATGCAAGCTTAATTTTGATACCAAATAAGTGCATACAATTATATTATTTACATAACTTTTACAGACTTTTATCAAATATGGAAAGTTTCCTGGACCCATCTCTGATTTAATATTTATAGCGTCAATGAGATCATAGAGCATAGTCATAATCATATCATATTCGATTTTTAAGTCCGTTTTCAGCGTTCGGGGGTCCCTTTACTATCCGGGGCCCTGGGCTTAAGCCCCTAAAGCCTCCCCTTTAGTCCGCCCCTGTGTGACTCGTCTGTAATTGCCGGACTCACTTCGTTCGTCCGGCAAACCTACAGACTCGCTACAGAGCGTTTTTGAAAAATTTGCATTTTGGATGACCTCTATATCTCAATTACCAGATGTCGATTCGAACATCGAGTAACACATTCTTAAGGCACTTTTTTGAGTAGAATCCGTTGCTGATAAGTAGAAAATTTTGCATGCTTCAGTTTTCGACAGATTGACATAACTTGTATTTTTTAAATGGAACACCCTGTAAATTATTTCATTATTCGATCACAGCTTAAACTAGCTATTCAGCTATATATCATATTATGTCATAATATTTATCTCTAGAAAAAGTGGTTATTTTCGAAAAATTTAATATATTTGTGAGGATGCCATGGAAAACTATTAACAACAACAACACTTCTTATAAAATAAAATAATTTTTCCAAAAATAGGAAAACTAAACTACAATAAATGTTCGAATTGTCTGCCATTGAATTTATGCATTTTTGACACCTCCTAACAGCATTTGTTACATTTCCAATCATGACAGGAGTTATTGTCCGAAACGCAGCTAATGTTTTGTTTTCCAATTCTTCTCTACGTATAATATTTTTTAAATAACCCCAAAGCCAAAAGTCGGCAGAGGTTATATCGGGAGATCTGGCTGGCCACAAAATAGGACCATTATTTCTTAAAAATTAAACAATATCTAAACTACTTTGTTGTTTACTAATGTCCAGTTAATTAAATTAATTGTTTGTTATCAATTTAGTTAACTTAGCTAACTAGACATTGATAAACTAGTCCTGAATGATATACAGATACCTATCTAATCCTCCCCAAATTGAGCATTTAAATAATTTCGTGTTTCATTTGACGTACGACCTGGGGCGCCATTGTGTTGGTAAATTAATCTTTAAAAATTGTCTTACATTGTCTACAAAGGGCTCAATTTCTTGTCGTAGAATATTAATAAAATTTTCGGTATTCAAATTACCGTAAAAAAAATGAGTATTATTTAGTATCCAATAAAACCACAGCATACATCAAATCCAAATCGTCCTTGATGATTAACTGTAACGGTTACGTGCGGACTTTCATCTGCCCAATGGTAGTTATAATGCCGATTAAAAATTCCGGCACTGCTTATATGGGCCTCGTCTGTCCATATAATTATTCCTTCAAATCCTGGAACTTCATTATACTGACGCAAAAACCACTGGCAAAAATTGAGGTGCCTTTGAAAGTCGTTTGGGTATAGATCTAATCTAATCTAATCCTAATTTTGTAGGGTTGAATTTATTTTTTTTTAAAGCAACGCAACGGAGTTTTTGGAATTCCTAAATGTTCCTGTATTTCGCGAGACGATATATTAGGATTTTCTCTTACAGTTTCTAAAACAGTATTTTCTACAGCTTCTCCATCTGCTTTATTATATATTTTTGCTCGAAGTTTTACAAATGATCCAAACTCTTTTAAATTTTGTTATAGCCTTTTGAATATTTTTATGTCTGGCTGTCTTATTTCTGGATATCTAAAAATATTGTTTAGGCGGCACTTTTGGTACAAAGTGTTGCTGTGTATAACTTACCTATTAAAGTAAAGCTCGGAAGCTAAATTTGAATCTTCTCCGCATTCTATAAAACACTTAATCATATCATATTTTTCATCATTACTAAATCGAACCATTTTTAACAATGCTCACTCACAATTAACTCACAAATTAGTTTTTGACATTTATGATTATTTCGATTTTCTTTTTTGCCATGGCCTTCTCAATAAATATTATAAACGCGATAAATATGCATTCCTAGATATCAATGGAAGACAATTCGAACATTTATTGTAGTTTAGTTTTCCTATTTGTGGCAAAATTATTTTATATTATAAGAAGTGTTGTTGTCGTTAATAGTTTTCCATGGCCTCCTCCCAAATATATTAATCTTTTCGAAAATTAACCACTTTTTCTAGAGATAAATATGACATATGATATATCTTTGGATAGCTAATTTAAGTTGTGATCGAATAATGAAATAATTTAGGTACAGGGCGTTCCATTAAAAAAAAAAACAAGTTATGTCTATATTTCGAAAACTGAGGCATGCCTAATTTTCGTCTTGTCAGCAACGGGTTCTACTCAAAAATGTGCCTTAAGAATGTGTTACTCGATTTTCAATTCGACACTTGTTAATTGAGATATAAAAAATGCCAATTTTCCAAAAACGCTCTGTAGCTCGGTAGTCGAAAAAGATAGACGATCGCGGTTTTCGTCATTGTTTGTTTCTCGAAAATCGAGCTCAGGACACCTATTGGTTTTTGTCTATCTGTCATGGTTTTAGAGACAACCCCAAATTCCATCTAATTTGGTCCACCCTGTATGGACATATATGGTGCGTAAGTATGGTTCCAAATTGATATTGTTCTCTAGAATAAATAATAATGAAAAGTTTTTCCCTAAAATTAACTGTTAAAAAAAATTCTGTAGACAAAAAATTGTTAAACAACATTCCAAGGATATTGACATGGAAGAAAATTGGAGAACTACATATTTTTCATATGAACATAATCCCATATGTATAATTTTTTCTGAAGTAAAGTATATTTTTTTTTAAATGATCCCAGTAAAATTAGCCTTTTTTGTGAAGAATGGACTTATCTCAGGTGTAAGGTTTTATCATCGCACGAATTAGCAGCAAATATGGTATTATTCAATACCCAAAAAGGAAAAATATTTGAGACAACACACCCTAGTTAAGGACGAAAGCGGTTAAAACCATTCTTTTACAAATATCTCGAAAAATAGTGATTTTTTTTAATCACCTTGTTTATATTAATGTCCTGGCGGAGTTTAGCCATAGGCTATTCTGCCACTCAACCAGGACGGACGGACACATAGACAGCATCACAACACCCATTCCCTGCGACATTGCCATCTGCCGCAGCTGAGACTCGAACTCAGGAAAGGAGAGCGACTAGACCGTGTTGTCTCTCACACAACCGCAGTCTAGCCCACTGCTACCATCTAGGCAACACGAGAAAAACGCCACTAAACATCCATACCCTAGCCAGGATTCGAACCCCGGACCCCGCGGTCGCAAGCCTAACACTTTAAGCTCTGCGCCACTGAGCCGGTGGTTGGAGCAAAAATGTCAAGAGAGCTGAATATTGTTAAATTATATTCCATTCAAGACCAACTTCATCTCATTTGGTAAAGATTTGACCGAAAATGTATTTAGAAAACTAATTCTTCCAACTATTTTCAGTAATTCAATTTTCATGCACGTTTTACGTGATTTGCTCGAAAACTAAGGATTTCATAAAAAAAAGTTAATTAAAAGCTCTAAATCTTATTAATTTTCTTGGTACTAAAATACATTCTGTCGCGATTTTTTTTTGAAATATGATGTATGACGACAACCTTGTTGAATAAGATGCGTAAAAAATTATACTGTTTTTCTTAATTTTTTCCGCTCTTTCCAAATATCAAAACATATCTACAAAATTTTGCTATACAGTGTGTTGATTTTGAGATATTAGAACTTGTCAGTTTCTTTATAAAGACGGACCTGGATTTCGATTTTGGTTTATATGAAATTTTATCAATAGCCCTGCCAATGAACGTTCAATAAGGAGGTCTAGAGGGAAATGCCGAGATCACAATTTTCGACTTCAGGGCTTTGTTTGGACTATTTAGGAGGTAAACATACCGAAAGTCCCCGAACATAGGAGGTGCAGGGGGGTACGAAGAAGGTACCGGTTTTTGGTTTTTCACTCATATCTCGAAGAGTGGCTATATGCAAAATTAAAGCTGACTAAATTTTCTACAATAATGTTTCTATTAATTTTTTTTCGTATCTGTTATGGTTCAGTAATGAATTGTATATCTTTTGACTGTATTCTAACTTTATTATATTATAAATTGGAAAAAAATGTTAATAATCGTAGAAAAAAATTTTTTGTACAGATATCCGCTTCACAGCAGACTGAACACAAATATAGAATAAAAAATGTCTTTGCCTCTGTAAGAATGTATGTGCGAGTATATGTTATGATCAAAGAAAGAAGGACGATGGATATATTAACAATGGGTGATTTGGAACCACCAAAGTGTCCCCTTTCGCAGGTTTCGTATGTACATTTAATTTTGAAATACCCTGTATATAAAATAAATAAAAATATTCATAGATACCTTCGACACTAGAAATAATAGGCGATGGTTTTTAGTATTGAATTAATTGCTCTCAAATACCAAGTCACTCGCAGCAATATCAGGATTCGTTCATGAGTGGTTATTTAAAGAGTAAAATGTGAAAGACCCAGGTTTTTATCTTAAAAATTTTAGAAATGGTAGAGCTTTCACCGATTTCATCGCAAATCTCTTTATGTTCCGACTTCATATGTACTATTCCTACATATATTCATTTTTGTATTTGAAAATATATTAATCCAATAGCTACATGTTTCTTCTTTCATTTAAGCTTTTGTGAGGCCAATTTCATTAATTATTCAAAAGTTACAACAAATTTAATGTAGCGCGCCCGAGGCCGCGCGCGCTTCGCTTGCCGTACTTACGTGTCTACGCGTTCCATTTTCGTGCGTTAAACAAAAAAATCTGGAGCCTACATTTTTGATCGTACAAAAAAACTTCATATACATTTTTGATGTGAAATTTCCCGTTCTTTCGAATTGCGTAATTAGTTTTTGAAAGAAAAAAAATGTTTGACAGATATATTTGACAATAACTGGTATTTTGTAACTAATTTGTTTAATAACAAATTACGCTCAAGGACTATTGTTGGTAACTTTTGGTATGTTGTTCCTGTCGTGTTCAGAGATGTATTCTCAAAAGTTACCGCTTCCCGGAATTTTTCCGAAGTGAAAATCTCTATTGACTCCACTAATACTTCTACGAACTTCTATTCTCAAAATGAGGGCCTCTAACGACTGTCGAAATCCTGCTAATAAAAAGTGAGACACCCTGGATAAAGCTGAATGTATGTTTGTTCGGAGATGAAAACTCTTTTTAGATGAGCTAGAGAGTGAAAATTTGGCACACTTACAGATTGAACCCTCGGGGCAATTAGAAAAGTTACTAAAAATTTTAATCGGGGGTGAGATATAGGATGAACGGGGAGGTCTAGAATTGATGTTCCAGTCGATTTTTTTTTGTAGGAACCTTAGTTTTCGTGCCATGAAAAACGCACGTGAAAATTGAGTTAATTAGAAGAGGTGAAAAAAGTATTACTTCCACATCCAGTGGAAGTATAGTAACGACAAAAAAAAATAAAAAAAAAATTTATTGTTCAAATAGGCTTAGAATGTCATGAAATGTCGAGATTTTAAGTTTGAGCGAAAAAAAATTTTCTGTCTGTCTGTCGGTCTGTCTTGTCTGTCTGTAACTTTTTTTGTGCGCACGTTTACTCTGGAACTGTTTGAGATATTGACTTGAAATCTGGTACGCATATGTACTTTAACGAGATCTAGAACTAGGTTATATTTTCATCTTGATCCGTCGAAGGGTTGGGGGGTAAATTGGGTAGAAAATCTGGATGTGGAAGTAGTGATTCCTTGGGTAGCGGTTTTTTTTTTGAAATCCACAGTTTCAAGATATTTGCAAAAAACGTGTTTTTATCCAATTCGGGGTGTTGTCTCAAATATTTTGATGGCTTTAGTGCATTAAAACCACCAGTAGTATACTTACGTTGCTTTGGTAATAAATATAAAGTACAATTTAATTACAATTGCTGCTAAAAATTCAATACGATCAATTGTGGTCATTTATGAGTTTCTCTATAAAAATGATGATGTAATCCTATAAATATCTTGTGACTTACCGAGTAATTGTAGGCGTCATCAGAGGAATATTCTGTAACTGGATTCGAAGATTTTACATTTGTTATCCTGTTTAAGGAATTGCTTCTAATTCCAGAGTCTAGAGTATTTACAGATCGTGAGGTTTCCCTGTATGTATTTGCATTTTGCCCCAAAGAACTTCCTGGACGAGAAACTGAATTTTGTAAATCTTCCAATAAATAATCTGTAAGAAAATATTTCGTAAAATATTCTACCAAATAAATAGTTAATTATTTTAAACTCATATTTAAAATTTCCAGTAATTTTAAGTGAAGTGCTCATGTCTGCAAAATGAATATTGCAGAAGTAATGAATACTAATTTTCAACCAATAACTTATTAGCAAGTGTTGCGGCAAATGTAGAGAAAATTTAAATTAGCAACTTTAATAATCCTCAAAAAAATGAATATAAATGTCACACTACAGCTACGCTTTGTCCAACAATGAAGGTATGTAAATACGACATTAACTGTCTATCATGCATAATAGTGGATTGTGTTAGTCGGACGAAAACCCGACTATTGTCTGATTCAACCAGATTAGTTCTCCTCCCGTTTTCGAGGATGCTGAACACCGTGGTATTGACAGAATTTCTCGTTAGGGTGACCCACTCCCGCAAACGGCCAAAAACCACCCCCAAACGTGGTGGTGGCAGAATTCCTCGTTGGGGTGATCGACCCCCGCAAACGGCCAACAACTACCCCGAAACGGGGTCAAACGCATGTTATAATTGTTTGGTGATCCCCCGTTTTCGAAGATGTTAAACACCGTGGTGATGGTGAAATTCCTCCCCAGGGTGACCCTCCCCCGTAAATAGCCAATAACAACCTTCCAAAGGGATGAAAGTGCGTTCTCAGCATACCCCCGGGCAATGCTACACAGGAAAAAAACATTAAGATGTCACCTCGATCTCGTCAACAAAGTAGTCATCTTCATTTAGTGTGGAGCTGGAAAAAGATTAATGTATATTTTTTGGGAAAAATAGGTTTATATAATAATTGAAACATCTGATTTATTTAATTATATTATATTATATAAAATATTTTTATTGAAGGGGTATTTTTTTTGCCATTGGGTGTCACCACTCGATTCGTGGTCTTTTCTGTGTTCGGCATGCTCGAAAATTAGTAGTGGTATGATGAGAGGGCTCTCTCACCCTTTTGGAGGGTGGTTATTGACCGTTGAGGGGGTGGGCGGGTGTCAGGCACGCGTCCCAGGGTCCTCCCCACATTGCATCGTAGCGATTGACACGGACGGGTGTAATTCTGTGAGCTCCTACAATAGCTTAATTTAATTTAATCTAAAGAAGTGTTAATTGATTAAATTCAAGACTAAAATGGTACTAACTAGAAGTGTTTCAAATTCTGGAAAATCAGACAATACATTTCTTACAAAGTGCTGTCTTTGCGGAAATACTGGATAGAGTAGTGGAAAGGAGAACAAGTGAACTGTTACAAAAAGTTCGTGATTTAGAAACGAATATTAAAATTATAAGTGACACCAATAAAGACCTTATTGCTCTCCTCACGAATGCCCCCAGTACTTTTTCCCAAAAACGACAAGCGGAAACTGCGATGGTAGATTTAAACTCATCCGATTCCTCGAATTTTTCAGATAGTACAGTCGTTGAACAAAAACTGGACAATAACAAAAAATCACCCGATAAAAGGTTTGATTATTTAAAAAAAAGTATTCCCGCAAAACCTGATCAAGATAACGACTTTATATTAGTACACAAAAACCGAAAACAACGTCGATATACCCAGACAAAAACAAATGAAGTTGTAAGTGATGATTCACGTGTTTCTAAAAACCAAAATTACTCAAATAAGAAATATCTTGGTAACAAAGTTAAAAGACCGCATGCCATCTTTGGTACAGGTACTAAAACTAAATCCGATATAACAGCTGTAAATAGGAAAGCATATATATATGTAGGACGAGTGACTCCTGGTACTGGTGTTGAAGGAATGAAGAAACATTGCAACGTAACATTTACAGGGTGCGATATTGACGTGGAAATTCTACCCAAATGGAAAAACGGAAAAACGGAAGCGTTTAAAATAAAAATTGACCATGACCTACTTGATCAAGTTTTTAATAGTGACAACTGGCCTACAGGTTCCCTAATCAAAAAGTACAACTTTTTTCGAGACCAATAAAGTAAGTCTAATTACAAATCTAAATCCTAAAAGGAAAAATATTTCTTTAAATATTTCACATATTAATGTACAGGGTATACTTAATAAATTGGACGAAATTGACTTATTTATAGCTGACTTTAAAATAGATATTTTATGTATTTCGGAGCATTGGATATGTCATAATGGCCCTGCTAACGTAGCATTTCCAAACCATAGAATAATGACATATTTTTCTAGACTGACACATATACATGGTGGCTCTCTCATAATAGTTAGTAATAAAATAAAGGCAAATGCAATTTCATCTATAAATTCCTTATCCATTGAATGTCATATAGAAATATGTGCAATATGCTGTACGATTGTTGAGACCAAGTACATTGTAATAGTAGCATACAGGCCACCAAGCGGTGATATTGATAAGTTTATTATGAATTTAAATCAAGCATTAATTATTGCAAGTAGTCTGTCTTGTAATGTGATACTGTGTGGCGATTTCAATATCGATGCAATAAAAAACTGCCATAATACCAACATTCTATTTGATGTCTTTAGTTCATTTGAATTACATTTAACCTCTGTAATCCCTACACGTATATTTACAAATATAAACGGTGATACTACTTCTAGTTGTATTGACTACATGGTTTCCAATATACCCATTAAAAATTTTAAACTTGAACTGCACAACCCGAATATCGCTGATCACTTCGCGCATATCTTAAAATTAACCAATGCTCAAACTGAAAATGATGTCACCACCTTCATTACTTTTGAAAAAAGATTGTTTAAATGAAAATAGCATGAAAAACTTCATCTTTGAGTTAAGCAAAATTGATTTTGGGTATATATATATTGGAAGTGTAAATGAGTCCTTTGATTTCTTCATAGATGCTGTTACGTGGTGTTATAATATTAGTTGCCCGGTCAAAGAGGTTGCAGTAAAAAACAATAACTTTAAAAATAACTGGTGGACAAATGATTTGACGCAACAAAAACATTATGTTAAAAACCTTTACTGGCTTATGGTTAATATTAAATCTGTAGAGTTACAAATTCTGTATAACGAACAAAAACTATTATACAAAAACCACATAAAAATAACCAAACAGAGTTACTATAAAAATAAAATAAATAATGCCACTAATAAAACTAAGAAGACATGGGATATTGTAAATATTAATCTGGGGCGGAAAAAGTTGAAAAATAGTAACATAAACTTGTTTAGTGAAAACGGAATAATTTCAGATAAACATGAAATAGTCAACATGTTTGCTAATCACTTCTCCACTGATATTCCCAATAAATTACTTGATCACTTTGGTTCTAACTTAGCTCTACCGTACACCATTTCACCCTATAACGGGAACTCAATATATTTCGCGCCAATTTCGCTGGATGAGGTAAACAGTGCCATAGACAACTTAAAAAATAAGTCATCAGCTGGGATGGATGGTATAACAGCAAACATATTAAAAAGTATCAGGGAAGGCATACTACCGTATTTAGTCCATCTGTTTAATATGTCAGTTGATCAGGGTTGTTTTCCTGACATATTGAAAGAGGCTAAGGTGATACCTGTATTAAAAAGAGGGACGCCTGAAGAAATAGAAAATTACCGTCAAATTTCTGTACTGAGTGTAATTTCCAAGTTATTTGAAAGAATTATTTACGATAGAATTATTGCTTTTACAAAAAAATTTAATATTCTTACGGCCTTTCAACATGGTTTTACTGCCGGAAAATCGACAGAGACAGCAATTTGTTACTTGCTAGACCACGTATATACCTGCCTAGATAATGGAAAATATGTTGTCTCGATAATGTTCGATTTAACAAAACCATTTGACACCGTAAACGGTTCTTTCCTAGAACAGAAATTGTATAGTATTGGTATAAGGGGGGATTTACTATCATGGATTAGTAGCTACATGAAAAGTAGGACTCTAAAAGTACAACTTAACGACGTATACTCGGACACTCATGACGTCATGTTTGGAGTACCTCAAGGATCTGTTTTAGGGCCTCTACTTTTCATGTTATATATAAACAACCTCCCGAATCACCTAACAACTGGTCATCTGACAATTTTCGCTGACGATATTACTGTAACCGTAACAGCGGATTCAATAGAGCAGCTACATTCACTTGTTGATCAGACATTTCAAGAAATCACTACTTGGGCACAGAGAGACAAACTGATTTTAAATGTGAGTAAGACAACTATTATAAACTTTACTTTGCAAAAACAATTACCGCATGGATTAATGTTGCACGACGGTATCATTACATCAGAAAATGCAAAATTGCTTGGTATTCACCTAGATAGCAAATTGCTGTGGAGCAAACATATTGATCATGTTTGCTCACAGCTTAATAAGGCCTATTTTGCTATATTACAATTGAAAAGTACACTTGATGAAACGGGGCTATTGAATGTATACTACGCTCTTGCCTATTCGCATATCTCCCTTAATGTCATTGCTTGGGGTAATTCAAAAGATAGGGCTAGAGTATTCATTAGTCAAAAAAGACTTATTAGACTTATATTTAAAATGGGATATAATGAGAGCTGTGCAGAAATGTTCAAAAACAAGAAAATTCTAACTGTACCATGCATATTCATTTTAAAATGTTTGACATACGCTAAGAAAAATATGGCATTATTCACTCAAAGGAAGATTGTCACACATATAGTACTAGACATGGAGATCTACTTAGTATACCATTACATCACACTTCCAGTTATAAACATTCACCGCAATACAATTGTATTTTGCTTTTCAATAGTCTCCCTGTAGAAATTCGAAATATGCACAACTATAAAAAATACAAGGGTATAGTCAAAGACATTTTACTCAAAGGTGGTTTCTATAGTATTCAGGACTTTTTAAATAGGGAATCTGTGGCCTTATAGGACTTCAAATACTTAAATTAAATCTGTGATATATAAGTATAGTTTTTTGTAATTTTAGTGTTATGTATCTATTATATTTATCTTTGCTTGTGTGTTTGTCATATTATGTCATATTATCCTCGTTATTTGTGTAAATACTTTACTCGATATATCATATAATGTATATTAAAATTATATTATGTATTACTGTTAAGTTATGAATGACTTGCCATATATACAATTATTGTATCTGAAATGGTCAATAAAAATATTGTTATTATTATTATTATTATTATTATTGACATGCTCGAAAACTGGGGATAAATAAGTTAGATTCCGTGAAACATCAATACGCGTTTGACCCTGTTTGGGGATGGATTTTGGCCGTTTGCGGGAGTGGGTCACTCCAACGAGAAATTCTGCCACCACCACGGTATTCAGCATCCTCGAAAACGGGGGAGAACTACTTTGGTTGTATCAGACAATAGTCGGATTTTTCGGGTATTTTTCCTACTCAGGCAATCCACTATAATCATTGCACTCGATATGCATATATTCAGCCAAAAATTAGATATGTAATATAATAATTTTCTAGGGTAACTATTGATATAAAAAGAATATTAATTTTACAAGAACGATGCTTGACAAACACCTTTAATTTCAGGCAAATAAACACTGGCAAACATTTATTTATTTAGCATAAAATATTTACTGTGATATCTTAGTGTATCTACGAAGCTGTAGTTTCTTCACTGTTATAATACCATTAACAAAGAATATATTTATACAAATGTAACGCACTATAGGTAAATACATATATCCAAAGATGCATTACAAAAATTTGGAATAAACTACCTTCAACTTTGAGACAACTTCCCAAAAGGCTCCTCGATAAAGAATATGTTATGACCTAAATATTTTTTCTAATGATACTGATATTGATTCTTTTACAAAATTGGTGAATTCTCAAAAAAATAACGTGCACTATATATTATAGAGAATGTGTTTTTTAAATTCCTTTTCACTATCTGATCTATATAGTAATGTTTCGTGTTGATATATGGTATTTTTAATGAGAATTTGATATATTCTACATTTCTATTATACAAAGGAACAGATAAATTAATATCTATTTATCTCTTATTTTTTGTATTTTTTATATTGCGTGCAGGGTCATAGCGAACCAACTTTGGGGGGTTATTTTTCAAATTTGCCAACTCTGTAAATAATTAAATAATAATTCCTCCAAAAAAATGAACGGGGGGGAAGAAATTCTAAAACAAATTTTTTCAATAAAAATTGCCAACTTATATCTCGAATTTCCATATTTCTATATATTTCCAACTTTTACCCAACTTTTTCCAAGTTCCGCCGAAATAAAAGTTAATGAGCGTGGGGAGAAAATCTAAAAAAAATGTTTCAATAAAAATTGCCAACTTGTGTCTCAAATTTCTAACTTTTTTCCAACTTTTGCCAAGTTGTGTGAAGTATATATGTAGTGTTGTGTATTATTTTTTATATTTTTCTATTTTCTATTTTTGACTTGCCAAATACGCGTTTTGTAACTTGGTCAAATAAAGATACCTATCTATCATATATCTATGAAAATAATTGAAAAATCAATTTTCTATAAATGTGAAACAGTGGCGCAGCCAGAAAATTCATCTGGGGGGCAATAGAACCAGCCTCCTCAGAGGTTGAGGAAAACTTTTCAGAAAATGGTTGAAAACGGATGTGTATAGATTCCTCTACTAGATAATATTGGCATTAATTACAAAATATTAATTTCAAGAGATATTTGGATACCTCTTTAGTCCTTTCAAATTAGTCAAAAAATTACTGTTTATGGAAAATCTTCCCACAGTTATGAGACCTGTAAGAAGGGAAGTATTTGGGTTGTCTAATCATGATTTTCACCCCCCCGTAGTTCTAAAAAAGGGTGGTTTTTGAGATATATATACATATGTACGAATTTTAGCGTTTTTTCATCTTCTTCTCTATTTTGAGGAAATACTATGCATTTTGGTGAAAAATATCAAGAAAGCAAAGTTGTAGAGCATAAAATTTCCTTATTAGTTCTGCCTCTACCACTTTTTTTTCGAATTCCGCTTAGTTTCGCCGCTAGAGGGCACGAAAGAAATATGGACATATGGACTTTTGCGCCTTTTTTTTTAGATTTTGAGCCAAAATTACGCATTTTTATGAAAAATTACGTGAGATCAAAGCTGTAGAACAAAATGTATATATTTTTATGAAAAAAAAAAAAAAAACTAGAACCAAAGATAGTGAATTTTATGTTCTAGAACTTCGATCTCATGTAATTTTTTATAAAAATGCATAATTTTGGCTCAAAATCTAAAAAAAGGCGCAAAAATCTATATGTATATTTATTTCTTTCGCATCCTCTAGGGGCGAAACTAAGCGGAATTTGAAAAAAAAGTAGAGACACAATTTGTGGGAAATTTTATGCTCTACTACTTTGCTCTTTTGATATTTTTCACCAAAATGCATAGTAGACGAAAAAACGGTAAAATTCATATATATGTATATATTTTTCAAAAACCAGGGTAGTTTTTAGAACTGCGGGGGGTAACAATCATGTTTAGACAACCCAAATACTTAACTTTTTACAAGTTTATAACTGTGGGAAAATTTTCTTAAATATTTCCTAATTTGAAGGGACTATTTGTACTAATAGTGATTATGCTTCTTTATTTTTTGATTCATGGAAGACGGCTTGGGGGGGGGGGGTCTCATGTCTCCCCTCCTCGGCTGCGCGCCTGTATAAATCTACAGTAGAATTTGGGCGCTGCAGTACCGTAATACTTCTAATTTAAAGAAAATCAAAGATTCTTGAAAAATTTTCGTTAACAATAATAATTAGATGTACAATTACACAGTCCCCAATCTTTCTTTTATTTCCAACTTACCCAAGTTGCTGTCAAATTGGGATAGGTTTTGGTTCGAACTTCGTGTGTTGCGTACAGGGGAAACAGTTCGCAGGATTTTCGTTTCCTGGTATTCCTTTCGTTCTACCGTTGACATTTTTGTACTAACCTACCACCTGCAACAATAAAAAAAACAACATTAATGTGTTTATTTGTATATATTTTTTTAGTACAATTCTGCAGAAATAAAAAAAAATAAAACAACTTTATTTGGATAGACAAAACTATCTCTTACACATAGAATTTAAATTCAAAAAGAATTATATATCTAACAATTGTTGCACTATAAATCCTTTTGAAAAATTTGCAGCGTTGCCATTTATATTTTTAAATAATTGTAATTATCTAATTTACTCATTTAAAACCAAAAATGTAATGCGTTTTTTTATAAGTGTTGTTAATCAGCCCCCCCCCCTCCCCCGTATGGGGGGGTCTATTGGGTACTGAGTTTAGGGGCCCGGGCTTCCGAGAGGCCCGTAGCTGGGGCCGCCAGAGATTTTGGCAATTTTTTTTTCAAATTTCTCCCCCCCGCTCATCAATTATTATAGTGTGGTGGCTTAGCAAAAAGATCGTGACCTGCTGGATTAAGGCTCCAAATTTTGCACACTTCTTATATATCCTCTGTACTATCAATTCAGTGGGGGTGCCCGATTTCAGTGTCCGCCATCTTGAAATAAGATGCCATATTTGTTTTCTTTGGACTGTACCTGTACATTTTCGACTTTTATTTGATTTTTACTAAATATCTCCCCTACTTCTGGGTTTGTAGCAAAAAGGATTTAATTTAAACTAAATTTGCTACAATTTGAGACCAGAGCCGCTTTTGTAACTTTAATATTTTGCGAGATACAAGCTTCCAAAGTTTTGGACTTTTTGCAGGTATTACGAAAATCTATATTTTTGCCGATTTTGCTAAATATCTCCAATGCAGTCAGTTCTACAGCAAACATTATTTTATTAATGTTTAAGAAGAATAAATAGGCTACACTTTGAGTAAAAAAAGACATCGATACAATCACAACTTGCTGAATGTATTTGACAATGTTACAAACACAATTCTTCGAGCATAGAGGTTCAGCCTTACATCCGCACTTGATTGATTCCCTTCCCTATAGCTTTTGCTTGCTTCCGGTATAGACATCCAAATTGGTTGTCTCTTCGTTTCTTTTCCATCCAAAGTTAGCCGGTGTAGGGTACATTTTGGAGTGGTTTCAAACTGGTTAACCAGATGCTAGATTGGTAGATGCAGTGATTAGTGTGTTAAATGAGTGTGTGGGCGGTAGACTTTGCATCATCTTTACTTTGTGAAGAGATCCTCTCTGAGCTTGTTGATGCTATCAAGTTCTGTTGTGCCATCGTACAGGATGCATGTGAATCGTTCTATAAGTTCAAATTCCTTTGTTTTAGCTTCTACTGGCTGAAATGGATGTTTTGCAGAGAAGATAAATCCTTCAGTGCCGGAAGGGTATGCTTTCCATGTCTTCCATGCTGACTTTTTCCCCTTACCAAAAAATTGTGATGTAGTGTCTGAACTCGGGAAACATGGAAAAAGCTTGCGACATATTTTCTCCCAGCTCTTGGCAGATGATATGATAATATCGGAAGTGTTTACTCTTACCTGTACATTTTCGACTTTTATTTGATTTTTACTAAATATCTCGATTTGTAGCAAAAAGGATTTAATTTAAACTAAATTTGCTACAATTTGAGACCAAAGGCAATCCAAAGTTGAATATTAGGTTTGTAAGTTTGTAGCTCGAAAAAGATGCCTACTAGTACCGCAATAACATCTGTGTCAACTGTACTTATGAGGATGTTGGTTGCACCCTTTTGTAATGCATCCAATATATGAAGACACATTTTGGTATCAGCTTCTTCGCGGTCAGTTTCGGACATCGGTGCACTGCTATTTTTTGAAATAATAGATTTACATCATAGGTGATGTATATTTCTTTACCTTCTTGTACGTCATAAGCTGCGACTGCATCACTTAGTAGGGTAAACAGTTCTGTCTTGTTCTCTGAATTCTTCAGGAATGTAACAAAATTTTTGGGGAGTGTGGTTTCACTTGTGACTTCTCCTTTCTCCCTTCCCTCTCTTCAAACGTGTAGTTTCCTTCAGACTGTCTAGCTTGTATATGTCCCATACAACATCGATTCTTAGGCAATCCTGAAGTTGTCTCTTGAACCATGGCAAGAAGACCATATCACTATATTCTCCAAATGTACATGCATCATATTTAGGAAGTGCATGTACAATAGCAGGTCCATCATATATTTTGTCATCAAAGTTTGGTACATCGTGGTCTTTAATTGAAAATAGGCAGGACAGTAAATCTGATTTATCGTCAGTCAGTCGTAAATCCCCGTGATTACTCAAAGACGGCCAAGCATTTAGAAAGTCTGGATGCTTGTATCTCACAAAATATTAAAGTTATAAAAGCAGATCTAGTCTAAAGTTGTAGCAAATTTAATCTTAATTAAAATTTATTCGAATAGTGTTGCTGTAAACCCAACCGATTTTCGTAATAACCTGAAAAAAGTTTAAAACTTTGGAAGCTTGTACCTCGCAAAATATTAAAGTTACAAAAGCGGCTCTGAGCTCAAATTGTAGCAAATTTAGTTTAAATTAAATCCTTTTTGCTACAAACCCAGAAGTTGGGGAGATATTTAGTAAAAACCGCTGCCCAAGGAATCACTACTCCACATCCAGATTTTCTATATCCAAGTCACACATCGAAAAAAATGTGTATATGTAAATAATTGTTTATGGAACATTAATAATATAATATTTGAAATCCTCTACCCCAAAAACCCATAAAACGATACCCCACATCGGTAGTGGTGTGGGGGGTGGATAAAGTAAAAAAAATATTTTGAGGTTTCTGGTTCTTGTACACACACTATATCACATTTTTTTCCCTTTAATAATGGGGTGGGGGTGGTAATGGGGGTGGTGGCTAATGCCAAAATTTTTTTGAGACCTTAGCTTCTCTTGTCTATACTAAATATCAATTTTATGAACTCTTACCTGCTTGATTTACCTATTTACTCCAAATTTACCCCAATTTACCTCCAAACCCTTCGACGGAACAAGATGAAAATATAATCTAGTTCTAGATCTCGTTAAAGTACATACGTGTACCAAATTTCAAGTCAATATCTCAAACGGTTCCAGAGTAAACGTGCGCACAAAAAAAGTTACAGACCGACAGACAGACCGACAGACACATATTTTTTTTTCGCTCAAACTTGAAATCTCGACGTTTCATGACATTCTAAGCCTACCTGAACAATAAAAATTTTAAAAAATTTTTTTGTCGTTACTATACTTCCACTGGATGTGGAAGTAAAACCAAATAAAAGTCGAAAATTTACAAGTTACAGTCCAAAGAAAACAAAGATAGCGTCGTATATTAAGATAACGGACACTGAAATCGGGCATCCCCACTGAATTGATAGTACTGAGGGTATATAAGAAAATTTGGCGATTCAATCCAGCAAGTCACGATTCTGCCTAGTTTTGCTCTAAGCCACCACACTATTAAACGCGAGGGCCCGTTAGCATTCGAGGGGCCCGTAGTGGGGTCCGCTAAAGATTTTGGCAACATTTTTTTTCTGAAATTTCTTCCCCCCTTTCATCAATTATTAAGCGCGGAGGCCTATTGGCTTCCGAGGCTTCCTGAGTGAATTTGGTACCGGGGCCCATGATTTGATGTGGGGGGCCGGTGTTAATTACACTTTTTTTGTTCTATTTTCATTTCTTTAAATATTATCGGCACAGTAGGGCAGCGGCCAAAGCATATTAGTATAGCGAGCATGCTTGATCACTTGATTCGATTCCCAGCTCCGACACTGGCAATGTCAATGGGTAATGGATGTTGTGTGCGTTTTTTCAAACGTGTAACTCCCTTCTGGAATTTGGGGTTGTCTGCTATGTACAATGTATTTATGTTTATATGCTATACAGTATCGGAAAGTGTTGGTTTTGGGATGACAACAAAAGCAAGCGAGAGCGGCAAGCGAGAGCGAAGCATGCAATCGTGTACATGCTTCTCTTGATGGGCGTGTCACTTACCTCTGCTAGAGTACTGGTAGACGTCTTTATTGTGGGAGGTCGGTTAAATCGTTGAAACTAGTGCAGTACCAAAACAAACGCTTTCCGATTCTGTATGCAAAATATAAATCTATTGTGAGTAACTAATACAAAGATACAAAAATAAGAAAAGCAGACATCGCGATCTATGAAGAAGAAATGTCAGATTCCGTTTAGAATCTAATTAAGAGTTTGGAAGGTTGGAGTTTGGTAGATTGGTTCCAAATTTCCACTGACACATTAATAAATGAATAATGTAATAATAATAATTTTAATAATAGTAATAATAAAAAAATAATCGGAGACCGAGAATTTTGTGTTGGCGTATCAGGATGGAATAATAAATACCCGAGTATACCGGACTGTTATTCTAAAGGTAAACTACATGAAGGCACATATTCACATCCTGAGATCCTAACACATATACTATCGGCATGTTGCGCTCATACAGTATCATCCTATATACGGATAATGATAATAATAATAATAATAATAATATTAATCTTTATTGTGTAAGAATAACAAAACAAATAGCACACAAAAAGGTTAGTGGTATATGCTGACATCAAAATTACCAACATACAACTTTTAACATTTAGGGAGATTATCATAAACATAGGAACACAGATAAGTGAAAGATGATCGACGAATTACATATTTTTAGTACAACGCATGCGCAAGTTTGTTTATTTCAATTTGCAATTAAGTATAGTATTCATATAAGAGGCTTATCAAATAGATATATAGGTCTTTCAAATTCAATTATATCGTTTGGCAAATCACTTAATTTAATTTGTTTTTCATCTTTATTTGATATTTAAATAAAAAGGAAATGTAACTTGACTCATACTTCAAGTTTCTTTTTTGACTTGGCCCTTCACCTCTGACTATTATAATGATAATTTAAATATAATAATAAATTCTAATTAAAATAGTCATTTATTTCAAAAACATGCGGTTATAAACAGGTATTTTTTTAAATAAACGTTATGCCTATGTATATTTTATTTTTATTTGCAAGGATCGCAAGTTGATTATTTATGTTATCTTTTGAATGACAATGTAAATTAAATTCGTAATTTGTGAATTACACGTGAATAAAATTGGATACCTAAATATACTTCATGATTGATAAAAACTCATTCATTACCGTTGTTTGTTAAGAGGCGACTCTGTCTGTTTGGCTTAAGACGATCGTCTGTTTTCTCTGTGACTTTTGTAATCTAATAACCGGCGATACAATAATTAATTTCACAGGATTTGGTGGATAGCGCCGGTCTCATAAAAATAAACAGGAATCTATTTTTGGCGGGCACGCCTAATATCTTGAAAACGAGACGCTATATTAAAACGGCAGGGAATAAAGTGATAGCATGGCAAATAAATGCTCGCAGCAGACGTTAATAAATTTATTTCTGAAGAGTTGGAGACGTTTTTAGGCTAAGGTCAATTTTTATGTGCATAAAAAATCCGGCTGCCATGGGCGCCATCCTTCCTTTTATGGTCTAGCATCAAAGCAACCTTGACCGCCTTGATTCAATAAAACTTACATTTTAAAAAAATTCTTGGACGTGTTACGTATGGTATATTATTCATACTTCATTGCCGTTTATAATGTCTGACGAATGTCTCTTAAGGATAGGATTTTGCAGTGAGAGGGAAATGTTACTTCCGGTTTATTATAAATATTTAAAAAATCATAAATGGTATAATCTTGTTTTAGGTACTTCCCATTGCTCTAAGGAATACAACCATATACAATTTCTATCATAAATTTTGTATATAGTTAAATGCCATGCTTTAATAACACAGGTCTACAAAAAAAAAAAAAAAATATATATATATATATATATATATATATATATATATATATATATATATATATATATATATATATATATATATATATATATATATTCTGCTCCACCTATCATGCCTTAAGTATTTTTGTGTGCTGAATCCGAATTTTCAAAAAAAAATTTTTCTACCGCGTAGATTTCGAATAAATCGCGGTTTTTATTGTCAAAAAACCGTATTTTGACGATAAAAACAGGGCTTTATTCGAAATCTATGAGGTAAAAAAATTTTTAAATTGAAAATTCGGATTCAGCACACAAAAATACATAAGGAATGATAGGTTTAGTCCTTGGAACAGATTTTTTTTCTTGTAGACCTGAGGTACACTGTACAGATCTACAAAAAATTTTTTTGTTCCAAACCTGTCATTCCTTATGTATTTCTGTGTGCGGAATCCGAATTTTCAATTAAAAAAATTTTTTACCGCGTAGATTTTGAGAAAATCCCAGTTTTTATCGTCAAAATACGGGTTTTTTTGACAATTTTTGACTCGAAATCTACGCGGTAGAAAATTTTTTTTAACCCATTAGCTCGCACTGTACTTATTTGAGTACAGCGTGAATTTTTGTCTCCCGGTGACATCAATTGAAATATTTCTACAAACTAATGTCTTGGTAGGACTCTGCAGTGTGTAGGAAGCGCGTAGTTTTAAGTTTTTTTTTTATGGATGGGACATTTGTAGTAAATGACAACTTAAGAGATTGAGTAAACAAGTTGTGCTAAATCCTGTGCTTTTAAGAATTAGTTTTTATAACGTGAAAGTTGAAATATTCCATTTGAGGTGGTAAATTATGTTTTGAGGTATGTATTTTAGTTGTTTATAATAACGAAACACACCATTTTGCATTATTTCTAAAAAAAAAAAAATGAGAAAAATGGCAGTGTACCCATTTGAGTACAATGGGAAGATATGTATAAGTAAATTCAGAATATCTTTTCAGAAGTTGCTTCGACATGGATTCTGAATTCCAGATAATCACTTCAAAGTTTTTACAGCAAACGTTTCAAAACATTGGGAGAAGCAATGGAAGAAGTTTGTTCTGCAAAGCACGAGCCAGAAATAGTTATTATCCCGCCTGAGGTAAATATACAAACAGATGAGGAAGAATTAGACGATAACGATATGGATATTTTCAACTTTCCCAGCGATATTCCTGGAGAAGTACAACTTCACTATCCCTCAGACGACGAAATTCCTGTCCTATCTGCTAGAAATAGGGAACCTGCAGAAAGCTACTACGATGGCGATGACGACGTGCCGATATCGGTACTTTTTACCAAGGAGGAGGAGCCTAAGTGGACACAGAAGAAGATTATGAAGATAGTATGAAGGATAAAACTATGGGCTACGAAGAAAGACTAAGAAAGATTGCTTGACAGTAAGTTTATAAATCTGATCGCTGAGCAATCAAATCTTTATGCATCATAAAAATATAACCATGGTTTTGTGGTGGGGGAGGCAGAAATAAAAATATTTTTAGGACTTTGGGCATTTTTCGATCTGAAATCGCGAAAATGTAGACACTGCCGATCGATTTCAGAAAAAGATTTATTATTTTGTTAGTAATTTCGACTTACGTAAAAAATTTCGTGGCTTTTATTTTTTTGCAAAAAAACAAAATGGCAGATATGATTTAGACTTAAGTAGTTTTATTCATAATTCATTTACAAATATTTTGATTGGCTTGATCCGATGAACAGAATCCGCGATAATAAAACGTGACAAGAACACGTTTTTCAAAATTAAAACTTAATTTCTAAAAAACGTGCGACTCTCAGATTCAACAAAACTTTACTGTAACTTCCTGATAACATACAGATTGCATTTCCACAAAAAAATTGACCCTCCTCTAAAACCATCGTTAAAAAGAGCACAGTTCTATTCAACTAAATATAAAACATGGTTCACTTTCTGTATCATCATAAATTGATACGTCTTAATAAATACAAAATATGTGAAAAGTTTTCATTTGCTTCTTAATACATATAACAATATTTTTCTATTATCGTTTTTATATTTTCCTATTCAGGGCCGTGTCCATCACAACATCTGCTCCAAAATGCCTCAAGTAGAAATAATTGATTAAACTATTTAGGTATATTTATATTATGGAAAATTATGTCCGTGATCACTAATAATCAAAACACAAAACTGGAAGGTGTCCAAAACACTTGGATTTATGCCGCTTTAAAATTTTTGGATAATGGGCACATTATTATTTCTGTTTTCACCGAAGTAATGAAAATTACGAAAATGTAATCATCAATTTTGGTGATCATATAAATTTGACTAATTCCCACACTAATATTCGCACACTATTAGTAAAGCTCCTAGCAGTCTCGCTAGCTGAAGAACGGTTTTTAATAGGGATACACCGGGTAGTTGTTTTTATAAATGCCGGGTACCGAGTTTAACCTGAAATTTACACAGCGGGTACCGGGTATTCACCGAGGAATCATATCATGCAAAAAGTGACATAACCTAACTTTATTAGTTAAATCGGCAGTTGACACATCATCGGTGATTAGT
Source organism: Rutpela maculata (assembly GCA_936432065.2). Lineage (NCBI taxonomy): Eukaryota > Metazoa > Arthropoda > Insecta > Coleoptera > Cerambycidae > Rutpela > Rutpela maculata. The sequence goes on along the minus strand of OW386285.2, from coordinate 69,733,700 downwards.
GATAACCAGCTTTAATTAATTTCTGGCATTGCAAATGTTTGTTTTATTTTTATTAGTTTGATTTATACATTATCGGTAATTAGTATTATCATTATAGTATAAAAATTAAAAATGATATACACTAGCTGACAAAGATATTGCATAATTTCAAAATTTGCCGCGATTTTGAGCTTGATTTTTTTCTAAACCATTTAAGTATTAATTAGATTTTTGTTTTGTTTTGTAAGTTAATTCTTCTGGAATAGAGAGCCATGCCTACTATAAGTGAAACTCATTTTTTCCTTAAATATAGGCAAAAAAGATTAGTATTTTTGTTGAAAAGTCACCAGCAGTAGAATTTTACAAAATTGTTAAAATCGAATAAACGGTTTAGAAAAATATCAACTTCAAGATCACAACAAATTTTGAAATTATGCAATATTTTTGTCTGTGAGTGTACAATGTTAAAAGTAGTGTAATCATTTTGTTGGGTAAATGTTTACCAAACAAGACTATCACACTATTTTTATATGTATATTGCTTTTATGTTTTAAATTTATAAATAAAACCTTTAAAGATACATTTATTTCTTTAGTACCCGGTGCCCGGCCGGGTACTGTTTTGTTATCCGGCGAAACCGGGTTTTCGTTAAAAAGAGCTGGGTACCCGGCATACCGGTTATTTACCGGATACCCGGTGCTTCCCTAGTTTTTAACTAATCAACTAGTTTTCATTGAAATTGTGACTTTTAGTTGTCACTCTTTAGATGTTTTTTAATTGTGTTAATTTTTTACGCTTTGTCTTTTGATGACAAATTGACAAGGGATAAACACACTGAACTATAGTCTGCAAAAACATGTCCAGAAACACTTTATTACGTGATTTGTTAAATGTGTGTTACAGACAGATATTAATATGACCTAGCAGACACTGATTATTTACCTTAATATATGCTACCTTGGTTGGGATGAGGCCACTCTGCACATACTGCATCAGGTTTATTTACGCAAAGAAATACTGAAAGGATCATCGCAGGTTTTTGCATATAGAGACGAAGAAGGTTTTTACTTATATATTGCAATGTCTCCTGTACATAAAACAACACATAAGGCATTACACTACATATTATGACAGTATTACTTACTCAGCACATAATAAAGGCAAACAACACGCATTTTTTAAGACATTTTAAAACAGTAATTAAACGCTTTTTGCTGCATAATGCATTCCATGTTTTTAATAAATTCTCATGTTAACTGATTTCTCTCATATAGTATAATACCTGTTATATTGTTTTAATTTGTATATTTTATTGTCTGTTTTATGTACTATTTGTATGTTTTTGAGCATAAGTGTTGTTTGTTTTTAATTCATAGTGTTGTTTTTATTTAAATATAGTATACTCTCGTCTTATATAATCACTTATAAATATGCGTATATGTGGCCAATAAAGATTTGATCTAATCTAATCATGGGCGACGGCAAGAAAACTAACCGTTCTATAGCGTCTCCTCTCAGGCTGATGTGTCAAAAAATGATAGGCTACAGGAAAAAAGATGTTGGAGAGTCGTCTTTTTAACAAATGTCTTTAGATCCACATTTCGAAAGTATCAGTACACCGCTTGTCTGCTTCCTTAACAGTCCACATCTCAGGGGCATAAAGGAAAATTATTAAAACTAGTCCGTTAGCAAGGCTGTTCTTTGAGCATATCGTGATGTTTCTGTCTTGCAAAATTTTGCCTAGCTGATAAGTTGTCGATCTTACTATCTCCGTTGAATCTCATATTCGCAGTTACCTATATTGTCAACGAGGGCTTCAAGGCATACATATCTTGTTCACAACCTTACACTCGCCAATCTTTTACGTGTTTGAATTATTTTAATTTGTCTCGTCTATTATCATAATTTTCATTTTGTTGTAATTTACATTTAAACCGTACTCAGAGTTTATTGTTTTAAGGCCGCTGAGCAAGTATATGAGCTCATTCCTTCTTCACTTGCTGCAACTAAGGTAGCATCGTCTGCATAAAGTTACAGATCTTAGTTCCGCCTCTAGCTACTCCACCTTGCCAGTGCTTCAGCGCGTCACATGTTTATTATAGATGTTAGAAAGGATTGGTTGCAGAACACGGCCTTGCCTAACGTCTTTGTCAACTTTATATTTGTCAAATATAGTATCGACTTTCGCCAAGGCAAAGTTTTCTTCACATAATCGCAAATAATGAGAAACAGACGTCAAGATGTTGCCATCTCCAGTAGCATGGTACATACCGAACAACTCCATATTAGAATAGCCTACGAAGCAAGTGTATATAGGAATGTAGATTAAATTAGATTTGAAAAAGGAGCTGGCTGATTGGCCCTGTAGATCCATTGTGGCACTCCTTGTCTAATTTTACTTAGAGCTCCTCATCCAGCTTTGTCTTTTGTATCAGACTCCATAGCCTTGATGAGGGCTCCTTGCTATACAGTTATTTGCCCGTGCTTTCTCTTCGCCAAGTAGTTAGAACCTCAGTCTGGCTGGGCCTTCACAATGGCACATCACATGTACTGAAGTTTCCTCCTCCTCTTGACTATATAGGAATGTAATATACCATTGCTTGTACTTAAACTGTCGTAAATTCAATAATTTTTCTCCATACCTTAGCCGGGAAAGGAGGATAGCGATGAAGTGAACTCGTTGAGCGTTGATAAACCCTTGTAAAAATTATTTTGAATTACACCCCCTCCAAATTTAAACGCCAATAGGATCTTGTCGCACGCACTGATAACGTGCTCATCCTACTATCCTCCTTTCCCGGCTATGGTATAGTACCGCCTCCTTTTACACAGCCTGTCTATAGAAGATATTTGCCAGATAGATGATGCCGAAGTCTAGACTGAAGAATGTATAGAATCATACTCTTCCGATCCCTCAGAGGGGGATAAGTAGCGGATTTTTAATTACGATATTCAAAGTTTTTGCCATTTTCTAAACATATCCAAATTTCAGTCACTATTTCAAATATTGAAGATAAAATCTTTCAGGAGAGTGATTTTGCTACTAAAGTTAAAAGACAACGATATAACATAATGTTATGTTATTTTGCTCTTAGTAATGAAAGGAAAACAACCACTCAATAGAAACTCCAATGGAAAAGAAGTTAAAATTTTTATTTCCCGGTCTAAATGTGTTGTAATTGTTTGTATACCTTGAGGAGGTGTTAAAGAGACATTTTAGAGAAATTTTAAGGCACGGCATCCCAGTCCCAGTCTATAATAGTAAGCTGCATGTCTGTTTCTATGGACCACCTACAGAAACGGCGATCCATAATATGAAAATATCAATTTATTTCTCATATCATTTCATGAGTGATCTCAGCTACGTGATGCAGAAATGATTGTCTTTATTTACTTCATTTCAATGAAAGGTACCTATTTCTTATTTCTAATTAATGTCTAGAATGCATATTGGCTCAAATTACTTTTTTTTTAATTCTCATTATTTCGTTCAAAATATCAAATGTTTTTACTGCAATCACGTATAATAAATTGTTAGTTAAGTTGGTGTAATATAATCAGAACAGCAGCTGCAAAAATAGCGCATTGTAAAAATGTGCAATTTCCGCAAATTGTCAAGGTTATTTATATCAATCATGTGCACTTGAAACATTGTTGATTTGGCGTGAGTGTGAGTGCTGTTCAGGACGAATTATGGAGCGACTATAAGATAGGCGATCTCATAATTATCCACTTAATGAATTGGTGTAAATCTGGGTCAGTTTCAGAAATAGCAGTTTTCAGCATTAAAGATGTGTACACAGGCACCGTTACTTCTTGGCTTCGCTCTCATCATTTAATTAAGAATGTAGTGCAAGTGTTTATGGAAAAATAACAAAGCACATTTGCACAAGGGCATTTATATTTTGCTGTAAATTATGAGCTTTTAATTAAATGACTTTTATTATTAGTGATATTTGATACTTGCAAATTAAGCGTACCGTAAACATTCTTGTTGTTATGACAAACACTTAAATATAAGTATATAAAATATGAAATCTGTAAGTGACGACTTTATTTATAGATTTCTCATAATTTTGTTATTATTACTCTACATAAAAGTTAAAAGGTTGTTCTAAACATATTTCTTAAATTATCAAATGGATTGATACACGTGTTCATAATTTTGTTGAGTTAAGGAAATGTCGTCTGAAAATTCTGGTTTTATCCCTAAACTCAAAAAAAGCAATGGTTGCAACAGGTTTGTTTCTAGAGTTTTGGCCGCTCCTGGCGAACGGTAATACAATTGCCCACCTCCTCAAATCGTAGGTACCACATTCTGTGTAAAAATGGGCAGTGATTGGAAGCGGCACTGGAACCTCCCCACCAAATGTTTGCGAAATTATTAATTTTGTTAATAACGGGACTTATTATTAGGGATGGGACATCGAACTGAAATATCGATCTGGAAAAAGCTTTTGGAGGGAGGTGAATTTGCAGTTTTATATTATGCACATTAAAAATTTCCAAATTCCCTGACTTTTGTAGGTCGATAAACCAATGTATCTTTTATTATTTTTTACCCTACATATTTTTATCCAATGTTATATAATAACATCAATCTTTCATCGATGTTTTCATAATGTAAAATCGATGGAGAAAATATCGAATATCGAACGTAAAACGTTTTTTGAACATCGATGAACATCGCCCATCCCTACTTGTTACCGTTGAACTGTGCGACGCAGGCCTCCGTTCCGCAGGTGCTACAACTTATACTTACTTAACTACCCACCGTCGCGGGCTTGGACAGGTCTTTTTTAACAGAAAATGAACGTAAAAGAGTGAAGTGTGATATACCATTGAAATCTGAATAACATGTACTTTCGAATGTTACAATAAAAATGGATATTATGTTGATATTATATGCAAAAAGGGCACCAAATGTCATCCGATTTGAACCAGATTTTTTTCGGCTCATGTACTAATTATATTATAAACCAATATTAACTTTGTGTCAAGTTTCGTCAAAATCGGTTTGCTAGTTTGTTAGCCCTCCCCATTTCTATGGATGGAGAAGTTAAAAAACTAAATAAGGAATATTTTCGTGCTTTCTTTTCGGCAGAGGAACAAATAAATTCATCGTAGTTTAAATTACTTACAGTCTCTCTATGGATATCAATACCAAATCATTTAGACGTGATTGGGCCATACTCGATCATATGTAATTTTGAATTATTTTTAATTTAATTAAGCTCCTTGCTTCAAAAGCTACAGCAACAACAAACTGTGTTATAAAATTTGCGCTATTTGACCAGTGCCCCCCCAAGGGCGTATTGGGCGGCCGCCTAGTCACTCAGGTTTTTAAGACGACCCTGGCTTACAATATAGTATTTATAATTTCTTAATTTTAAACATGTCTTATCTTTGAACAGTGATGGACTGTCATGTATGAAACTGACAAAATTAGGAATACTGCCGTGCAATTGCAAACGCAATTAATAACACAGGCACATAAAATTTAAAAAATGGTGTGTTTACATTTTTAATTTACATTTATAGAATTTAATTGTTATTACCAGTGAGTAATATAAAATTCTTTAAGGTAAACACACTATTTTATTCCGGTGTGTGAAGATGTAATCAAGGCGTGTGGCAAATTGTTTGCCGCACGCCGTGTGGCAAAGTGATATTTTCTGCAGTCATTTTGAAGTTAGAAAATTTGACTTTCAGCACAATCGTAGAAAAAATGTGTTTTTAACCGCCTTCCATGTCACCTCAGTGACCCTCTTAAGTCTATTAGATCTAGATTTGTCTGAGTAAAGGAGACGGATCCCTACAGTTTATAGTGAAATCCGAACCACTTCTTGGGGAAAATTTCCAATGAAAAATTTTTTCGCTATGTGGGGCTCGAACCCACTAGCTAGGTACGCTCAGAGTGCAAGCTAATCACGCTAACCCACTGAGCTACCTTTTGCAGACCAATTTTCACTTTTTGTGTGAGTCTGTGTAATATATTTGCATACACGGTGTTCTATGAAATGGCGAAGGATCCGGTGATATTCATATATTACACCCACAAAAAAAGGTCTGTTTCTGGGACTCCATTGGGCAACTCGTATGTATTTCGACGTGCTGAATACGAATTAGGTATCCGTTTAGCTTCATAATCCACCATTTTTTAGTAAATCTCGAAAATAATCTAAATTTTGAGGTTATTTTCGCGACTTGCAAACAATTGGTGGGTGATGGAGCAATTCTGACTCCGGATTCAAATTCAGCGCGTTAAAATACATGAAGTTAAGATGGTCTAGTCAAAGGAACAGATCACTTTTTTTATTTTGTGTCTGTGTAATTCGTAAAGGCGCGCATTTTTGTAATTTTGGTTTTTCTTAGAATTTTCGATATTTTCAGGTTTGTATAATAGACTGGCGGTACATGACCAGTCAGGTGCAACGTTTTTAAAATGCATGCCAATCATACATATGAATGAAATTACCATGAATATGCCAGAAACGCAAATTTTAGGCAGTCGTCGCGTGTAGAAGGGTGTGCCAATCGATTTTTTTTTTGTGTTTTTTGTAAATTTTAAAATGGATGCCAATAGTGCCAAACGAAAAGCCGTGAAAAAGAATCTAGTGGAAATTCATTGGCATGCAGTTTCCGCGCGCAAAACAAATTTTGATACGCACATTAAATCGTAACATTTTTTGGTATTCTTGATTTTGGATGATTTTGATTTTGGATTTTTTTTCACGGCTTTTCGTTTGGCACTACTGGCATCCATTTTAAAATAAAAAAAAAACACACAAATAAAAAAATGTAAAAAACCGATTTGCACACACTTCTGCACGCGACGACTGCCTAAAATTTGCGTTTCTGGCATATTCATGGTAATTTGATTCATATGATTGGCATGCATTTTAAAAACGTTGCACCTGACTGGTCATGTACCGCCAGTCTATAATGGTAGCAAAGCTAAATATCTGTAAAGATATTTACACAAAACTCTTTGGTATCTTTTATTTATTATTTTTGCTCCTGGAGGGGACTGAAACCTTCGGTGTAAAGCTACTTTTGAAATAGTTTCCACAAACACCAAAACACTCGCGCATTTCGCCAACAGTGTTGGCATCATCTGGAGACGATTAATACAATAAAAAAAAAACGATTAGAAAGTAAAGTAAAACTAAAGTTTTAATCGTCTCCAGATGATGCCAACATGCTTGGCGAAACGCGCGTCGAATAATAGTATTCAAGTGTGTTCATTATTTCTGCTGTTGGATGACCACCCTGTATAATTTTGTACCATAGTGTATCATGTTTTCTTTCTGGCAGTAGTGACAACTATTTTTGAATTTTTTTTTTACAATGATCCTCCGACGGACCACCCTGTATATTTTTCGCTGAAAGTATAACAAGTCTTCTTCTTGGTAATAGTGTCAACTATATTCTAAATATTTTTTTGCCATCATTTTTTACTTAATTATTTTCTGGGATGACCACCCTGTATATTTTCACTAAAAGTATAGCATATTTCTTTCTTGACATTTGTATTAAGTGCAAGCTAAATATCCTTCGTCACATTCTTTTCATTAATTATTTTTTTAGGATGTACACCCACCCTGTATATTTTTCATTAGAAGTATATCTTATTTTTTCATGGGCAATAGCATTATTATCTACCAAATATTATTTTCCTTATCAAATAGTTTTGTAGATGTAGAACCAACTAAGAGGCAGACAGACAGACGAACGGACATACCGACCGGCGGAATTAAAAGACCTTAATTTTCGTAATCTACATCGAAATCCTAAAAAACCTCGGAGAGTGATTTCTTTCACGATAACAATACTTTCCTTCGGGTAACTGAGAGAAGTAAAAAAATTATTTTCAGAATTTTTGTTTGTCAGTCTGTCTGTCTGAATATTTGTTCCACCATAACTTGAAAACCGCTCAATAACTGTTGATAAAATTTTGTACACGTAGATATCTTTCCCACTTAAAAACTAGGCTGTATCGGAGAGGATGAGAAAATATATGGGAAGACTGGAAGATGGCAGTAGGAAAGTGGGAAGAGGATCGAAATTGGGAGAAAATTACAGGAAGGTGAAAAAAGATTGGGGAAAATGTTGTAAAAGTAGGAAAATGTGTTGGGGAAAATCGGAGAAAGTGACAATGGAATATCTACGCGTGTGTAGCTTCGAGCATATACTAATTTATAATAAAGTAAAATTAAAAGATCTTTTTTTTGTCAGTTTAATCCTTATAATCCGTTTTATTAGTGTTTTAAAAATGTACGATTAAATTGGCATATAGCCAATGATTTATATATGCCAAGTAATAAAAAATTATGTCATTTGTGTATAATGAGAAAATCTGGAGCTGTTTCCAATTTGTTACTTTAATATATCTCATCTCATCTAATATACAGTGTGTTTCATTTGAAATGGTAACTTTTTTATTTTTTTTTTCCGATTTAAATCAAATTTGACTTAAGTATAGAACAAATTAAGATCTACTTATGACCAGAAAAACATTCGCCTCCTACAAATGCAAAACCACCTGCGGATCAAAATATGGCCTGGAAAATCAAACAATCATATTAGACATTTTCTTATCGGGAAATTTTGTTAATGAAACTTGTTCAGAATTGTAAAGTTTTCTTAACGAAAAAACCCATTAAAATGATATTTTCGGCCTTGGACGTTATTTTAATCAAAATTTATATATTTTTTTATTTTGATTAACTTTTTTACTTAAGGTTTTTGGGCAATTCTGAACAAGTTTTATTAACAAAATTTTCCAATAAAAAAATGCCTAATATGATTTTTTGATTTTCTCCGCATATTTTGGTACCGCAGGTGGCTTTGTATTTGTAGGAGGCGAATGTTTTTCTGGTCATAAGTAGATCCTAATTTGTTCCATACTTAAGTAAAATTTGATTCAAATCGGAAAAAAAATTAAAAAGTTATTGGGGTCTTACCATTTCAAGTGAAACACATTGTATGTCATAGGTTCGTCTTGTTACAAGAAACGGTCTACACACTTGTATAGACACACGTACACACACACACACATAGATACAGACATTTTTATTCAATATTTAAGTGTTCAGTTAAGTTCAGAGTGCTATGAAGCGGATTTCTACACAAATTTTTCTTACGATGATTTAAAAAATATATATATGCGATTATAATACATCTAATCAATTAAATCAGATAGGTATAACTAGAACTGATTTTATAGATAAACTATATTAAAACACGAAAGTTTTATTCCAGTAGAAATGTCTATAGCTCAATGTAATCGTCTTGTTTCTACTTTCTACTATCATAAAATTTAAGATAATTCATTAATTGGATATGTGAAGATCGTCCAAAATACAAACTGTTCATGCCAGAAAAGTGTTCACTTTCAGAATATGTCATTTTGATGGATCAACCAAGCGTCGAGTGTTTAATATTTGAAGTTCGTAGAAACTATTTCAATATCGAAGGTTTCAATCCTTCATATTCTATATAGATTTTAATTTGATTGAATTCGATTTAACATAATATATTTTAATCTATAATATGATTGGTTAGGCTAAAACCTTCCGAACTGTCTGTTAGTACATACCTAATCATTGTTTATAATCTTAGTTGATGCTTTTAAAAATAGATTGATTGAATACCAGACTCAATTTCCTCAGATTATCCTGAACAAAAATAAATTTGATCGATTTCCTTCGAAAAATATATTAAATCTCGATAAATAATAATAAATTGCAAAATATATTTACCTTTCCTTATCTGGGATTCTGCACATAATTTCACCTGTATACATTCACTATCAATATTTTTTCGACTTATCTATTCATGTTATCTAAATATATTACATGTGAAACGAGATGATACTTTGACAAAAATATTGTTTTTATGTTAACATGTTAAATTAAAAATTAATACCAGTGCTATTATGTATTTCTCTGACATTTACAATTTTGTTTCTAAATGTGATTTTTCTTATCAAGATTAACATTGATATTCCTATTTAACTGACAATTTTCACCGTTCTCGACACATCTATTCAACTAATTTTTAAATCCTAACATATCCAACAGATAATGTAAAATTTCGGATAGATAACATACCACTTTAAAAGATTATTTTAAATATCTATAATTAGGCAGTCAATATATAACATCTAAACGACAAGTTCATTTGGGATGATTTCAAGGGATATTCTAAAGGTGCCGTTATTCTTTTCAGTTTAAGATTAAATAATCCATTGACAAAACTTTGGTATATGAACTGCACGCATTGAGTATTGTTTTCCTTAATTTTTTTAGAAAAACTTCAGATAAGGTATGTATACGATAGTAAGGGTGAAATCCTGTGTATCCAGAAACAGATTACTGTTCCAAATAAAAACTTAATTAACAATTGTTTATTAAAACATTACTAAAATATTGAACACTATTTGTTTTTTCCTCCTGGAACTATTTGTTAAATATATGGATTTTGAGATTCAACGTGTTCGATCTGTGTGTCGAATACTCGCTTTCAAAATAATATTTATGAGAAATGTTCATTAACATTAAATTTGATGTGTCATATATCACAAGCTAAGGGGTTAAAAATTACACAGGCACGCGAAATTAAAAAAATGTTTTTCTTTGTCCGATCCCGAATACTGATCATATATTCATATATTATTATTACCATGCGTATGCTAAATAAATTTCCTTTTCAAATTAATGAAATTTCATTTTGTATTAATTTTTTGAAGTTGTACGAGACTTTCTATAATATATTTCATTTTGTTTCGATGAAAATTGGGTGAAAAAAAGGAGGGTCAAAGAAAATGCATTTTTGAAAATTGTAAAAAATGCACTTTTTTGAAAATAAAAAAAGTATGGGCGCGTAGGTCACTGAGTGGGAAATTTTTGAGGGAAGTTATCACCTATGCTAAATCGAAAGATTATATCAAATATAACAAGAAAATTCATGGTACCACGTTTGAAGCCATGGCTGTCACCCCGCAACCCCCTATAAAGGGAGCAATTTTTAACTAGCTCTGTCTTCGTTATTATTTAAGATATTTTGACAAACTTTGTTTTAAATTTCTGCTTTTTTAACTCGCCATATTATTTTTCATATATATTGTTTAATAAATATAACAAAAAATGCAAAAAAAAATATAATATTTATAAATATAACTGAAAGTATGTATTTATGTTTATATAACAAATTTACTATACAAAATATGTATAGAAAGTGTATATAAGTTTTTTTATTTGTACTCCAACCTGAAAATATATAATATTTAATATTTTAATTAGCAGGTAATATGAATAGTTTTTTATAGAAATTATTTACAATCTTATTCATCTTTCGAGTCCGACCCTTCTAACTGATTATTTTCGCATCCTTCATCCTCTTTCCTGCGCATTTAGTTTTTTTGCAGTTGCACTTAATTAGATCTAAAATTTCAGGAGGTGCGCAATCCTTGCAATCCGTACGCATAATACCGGTACCACTCTGTTTCCTGTTATGTCCCAACTATATCTTTTTATATCATAAGCTTTTTGCATGGCCTTTCTGAATTGTACCAAATTTGGCATTGTAAGAATATTCGTAACAGAGCTGGAAGAAACGCTGCAGATGTCGGTGGCAAAAGATCAGTCTGAAAGGAACTTTTCGTAAAAAAATACCATCTCAAATCCTTTAATGTTGTTATTTCGCCACATCAATAAATTTTACAAATATCGGTTCTAACTGTAGTGCCAAGGATTTTAGATAAGTATGGGGATCCTCTTCAATATCCTTTTCTAAAAGTATCAATGCGTTTAAATCTTTATCATTGAGTATTTTGAAAATATTCCAAAATGACAATTTTCCTTTCCTAAAAAATCCGCCGGTGGCATCACAACCAGATAAAGCATTTAATGCTGGTAAGTTTTGCAACGATTTTTCCTAAACCTATAGATCTTCTCATAGTTCCTGTTTCGGTTAGAAATAAAACATTTGGCAGTAATTTGTCTAAGTAGTATGAAAACGTCTGTGTTTGGCGATATCATTTTAAGATTGCGATTCACTTCTAAGTAGATTTTAGATATGTTAGTTGCGTGCAATATTATTTTAGTATCCGCTTCTTCTTAATTACTACACAGATTTTCTATTACACCGCCCTGATTGGAAACGCAATGTCTTTCCCAAGATACATAAACAGTTTTTGTACATAAATTTCTACTATGGATAAACTTATCAGCAAAATAGGGTACTAGTTCAGATTTTGTTTGATCATGTGCCAATAACTCAGGTATAGTAATATTGATGATAACGGTTTGGTCATGAAAATGTCATGGTTTTCTCTTTAAACTTTCCATTCACTCTTGTCTTCTAAGTTATAATACTGATTTTGAAATAACTATCAAATATTATATGCATTTCAATTTCATGTTCATATCTTGATAGTAAAGCTTTTTCAAAATTAGAATATAAATCTGGGCAAGTTCTTATTTCAGCAGATTTGTTAATTGTGTACAATTCGGCCCATGCATCTAAAACAACAAAGTTAGCTTTTAATAGGTCAGTGGAAACGGTCTTATTGTCTTCGACTAAATTTTCCAAAAGTTGCATCAGTTTATATTTATCAGTATGAATATGCATCTTTCCATCATAGGGAAACAAAGATTATCAGTACTACTGTCAGTTCATATTCACCGGACAATCTCTTTCAAATCGAAATTCCTTCTGGTTCTTGATAGAACTAAAATTTTAGAAATTAAATTTTCATTTCTATGATTTTTCCCTCTTTCGTAGTCTTAATAGTTTTATTTGCGTTTTTACATAATTTTAAATTGTTTTTCTATCATTTCTTTGTAAAAAATATTGAATTGTGTCTGTCCGATGTTTTTTATTTCAGACATATTTGTGGATACCTTTTCATCAAACACTCATTTATTATATAGATCCTCCCCATCGTACTGAAAGGGGTTAGCAGTTTCCGAAAAAGCTTGAATTAATTAAATTAGGCTCGCAAAGCATAGACTGGTGAGTATGGCATAGACAAAACGATTAAGGCGCCGTGCCGACGCACGGTAACGTACATCGCTTAAAACAGGTGTTAACTCAAACCTAGTGATGCAATGTTTTTTAAAAAACTTTATACATCTATAGGCTACAATTCACTCACTGCATGTACAGAAAAATTTTAAATATTTAATGTAACTCTACGATGTTGAAGGTTTAGATGCAATATTTTTATAATTTAAAATTTACAATAAATTTTCGAAAAACCTATTGAATTTAATGAAATTCTGAACTAACTGTTACGAGCGCTCTACTTTTCTCTACCAAACGTAAAAAAATCGTCTCGATAGCTTTTATGATTTTATATGTTTCAAAAATCACAGATTTGTGAATTACATCCCAACCCAACTTACAAGGGTGTAGAGGATAACTGACACGAATGCAAGGGTGGCGCCATTACTTTTTTGATAGCTTATGTTGCAAAGTATCGATCTAGCATAGGTGACAACTTTCCTCAAAAATTTCTCACGAAAGCCAAAATTCTTCCCTACGCGCCCACTCGACCATTTTTCGTGTTTTCTATTTTTCTCCGGATGGCGGATTGACCTATATATATATATATATATCGGACAGGTCTATATTTTTTAGGAATTTTATTTCAAATAAGCCAGTATTTTCAAAATAACATTCGATTACTAGTACAAGATATATTAGCAGATAAGTTGAAAATCGGTGAAAGCACGTCAAAAAGTGCAAATAACATTTGAAGCACCAGGAATTTCTGGGCGCAAATATTTTTTTTGTAATCAACAATAGAATTTCTAGTGCAATGTTGTCGCCGAAAATAACTGAATTAAATAAGTTCGACTGTACTAAACGTGATGCCTTCCAATTTATGAACTGTTACCGCCCAACGTAAAATTACTGGTAGCATTTTTAGCATCAGCCACCCTCACCCCATTATTAAAGGAGATGAAAAAAATAAAATTATGATTTACTATGTGTATAAGAGCCAAAGGCCTCAACTTTTATTTTGACAAGTAGTGATTTCTTAGGCAGTGGTTTTCCATTTCACACCAAGACGAGTATACAGATTTTCTCATAATGAAACTATTCCACTATGTGGAAGTTAAATAAGTAAAAGAAGCTACTAAAAATGTTGAAATTTTTTTAATCGAACCGCCTTCAAAAAATATCTCTAAAAATTAAGAAATAAAATTTCACTCAGTTAGACAGGTTAGAGATAGATAGACAGGTATTAGTAAAACTGATTGAAATTTAATGTCTTACTTTTTAGAGATATTTTGTTTAAAATAAAATTTTAAATCGATAGTTTTTTAATGTTTTTATCTTTGAAATCAAATTCAAAATTTTCGATACAAAATTTTAATATATTTTTATGTTTGGAAGTAGGTAGTTCTAAGGAAGTCCCCTTCAAATTTGAAGATCTTAGCTCTTTAAGAATATGGATTTTTAATATAAGCACCATTTATCAAAATTTTGAACTTTTGGCATCTAGGGTACATCCCCTTAAAATTTTAAGGTTTTAGCTCTTACGGTTTGGGCTGTGCATTGATGACACTTTTAACGTTACGTATGTATATACATACATGATGACTCTTATAATATATGAGGTTGAGATGTTAATGGACATTAATTTAATTAACTCAGGGCCTTATCCTAGATCTTGGCGGAAATTATAAATCTTAACTTTATTTCCCAGAATAATTATTAATTGCAATGTTTATTTATAATTTATCAACAAAAAAAATTAAACTTTGATCTTTAAATTTTTTATCAATAATAATTTTTATTATGGTGATAATTATTTTGTTATTTGTTTTCTCAATATCAGACAAATCTAGAATATCGGGATATGATTATTGCCAATGTATTTTGCTTTTATTTTGTTTAGCTCTTCTTTATTTTGATTATGCACATATGTGCCCGTATGGCTATAGAAGAGCAGTTGTTATCAGCAATCACCATTATCTGACTATTTAAATAAAAACATCAAGAATGATAAAAGCACGAATCTGTATATTGTAGCAAAATATACAAGTTTTCAGATTACAAGATATATTTCAAATTTTGCAAAAACAATTAACAGAAAAACCCCAAAGAGAGGACGTAAACAGTGTTTAAACAAGTTAGAAAAAATATAACATCGTTAATCTCCTGCCTTGTAAAGGTAAATAGAAATTTGTATTCGATTTGTCGAAGCATATCTCTTTCACGTTATACTTCACTCTTCACTTAATTTAACTGTTCCAAAAGATGTGGTGAAAATAACAGCCTGGCGTCATGTCTTTCTTAATTATATGCATCTTGTGATGTGCTCAGTTAAGGAATTTTACATGCTGACCAGGAGATAAATAATGGAGGAAGATTTAGCAAAGTTGGTTTATATTAAATTTTCATGCAAACCATGTAAAAAACCGTTGGCTACAGAACGAAAAAAAATGTACACTATATTTGCACTCCTCTATGTGGAAATAATTGGTCATAGATTCTAATAATATAATATTTGAAATCGTTTACATCAAAAACCCATAAAACGATATGCCACATCTATAGATAGAGGGTGGTAGTGGAGGTGGTTGGCGTCAAAAATATTATTGGAGCATTTGATTCCTGTACATACACACTAAGTCACAATTTTATTTTTCTACCCCCTTTAATAATGGAGTAGGAGTGGTGATGGCTGATGCCAAAACAAATTTGAGGCCATGGCGTTGTACATACACTAAATCCCAATTAGATCAAAATATAATCTAGTTCCAGATCTCGTTATAATACAAAGATGTACCGAATTTCAGTCAATACCATAAACGGTTCCAGAGTAATCGTGTGCACACAAAAAAGTTACGATATACAGACCTACAGAATTTTTTTGCTCAAACTTAAAATCTCGACGTTTCTTGATATTTTAAGCCTATGCGAAAAAAAAAATTCATTTTTTTTTTAATCGTTACTATACTTCAGCTCCACTACGTGGATGTGGAAGTAATACATGGAGCTACTTATACGTTAATATCAATTTGATATTCGACATTTTTTCATAGAGGTTACTCTTCAATGTAAGTTAGAATTTGGCCTTAATAAAATATGTTATATCAGTATATACAGTGCGTTTCAGGTATGAGGTCATTAATGTCTAGTGGTGATTCTATATAAAAAAATATAAAAAAATGTTCGTATAAACGTGGGTCCGGAAATCCCTCCTAAGGGCGCAACGGGCCTCTGAAGGGAGCACCCAAAATTAACATTTTATTTAATATCTCAGAAACCCTTTCAGCTACAGTGACTAGTTTTTGCATGTGATTCGATATCAATAACGGTCATTATCTGATGTTATCCACCAAGGGTGAATTCAATCGGGGGTACACAAAATTGGAAAGGGGGGGACTTACTTGTCCCCCAAATTTTTTAATGAGAATTTTCTGTGATTGTCTCATCGAAATATGATTTCTTGGCTATAAATATACAAAAAAAGGTTATCTTGTTGTAACGCCGCACAACCAACCGGTTTCGAGAAATTTGAACCTAAAGGATTGAAAAGGAATTTTTCCAGTCTTCTTGCGTAAACAGAACTTTTTCAATGAATTCGTCATTTCTTTAGGTTTAAATTTCTCGAAACCGATTGGTCGTACGGCGTTATAACAAGGTAACCTATTTTGTGTATTTAAAGCCAAGGAATCATATTCCGATGAAACAAATAAATAAATAAAATAAAATGTTAATTTTGGGTGCCCCCTTCAGAGGCCCGCAGTGCCCTTAAGAGGGATTTCCGGATCCATGTTTATATGAACTTTTTTTCATATTTTTTTTATGTAGAATAACCACTAGAAATTAATGACCTGAATCACCCTGTATAATTAAAATAGGGTAGTCCAGGAAAATATACCTCCCTGGCCCCTCCTTTCACGTTACTTTTCAATGCGTATGTTTGTATAGGACAGTTTCTAGCTGCTTCCAAAGTATGTCGCGTAGTGCCAATACTTAAGGATAGTTTTGACTGTATAGATAACTTTCGACCTCTCTCTTCATCCCTTATTTAGGAAAATTTTTGAAATATTAATTAAAGTTAGATTTACTCCCTATTTTGAAAATGTTACCTGTTACATATGTTCTTCGTAAAAACCGTTCTACTAATCAGTCAGTATCTAAAATTGTAGGTGACAAAGTCAAGAGCCGTGAATAGAGTCTCGATATGGCTATACCATTATGCGACCTTACGAGGGCCTTCAACCGTTGTCAGTTACGATCTGATTGTGGATAAGCTACAACGCTATTATATAAGAGACCAGCGCTTACTTATAAAATCCTACTTTGAAAACAGAAGGCAATGTATATTTGTCAAGAATACCCAATCTGATTCGGAATTAGTTATTTCGGCGTGCCTCAAGGCTCGGTGCTTGGGCCGCGATTATTCATTATTTATATTAATTATCATTTTATTATCCTTCTCTCTTGCAGATGCTGCAACTCTGCAGTATTTTGATTCAAATACATACAATCTCGGTCTTAAACAATGTTAAAGCGGAAACTTGGTTTACAGCTAATAACCTAAAACTAAACAAAAACAAAACTCAGCATTTAACCTTTTCAATGACAGTAATAGATCTACAGGTTATTCTGTTCTTATACAGGGGGTTATTCTTGATAATAATTTGAACTGGTCAAATCAAATCGAGCAATTATGTTAAAAATTATCAAGCACACATTTTTTGCTTTCTCAACTTAAAAAATTACCATTGATCGTTACCACTCTCTTTTTAAAATGCATCTCATAGGAAAACGCATCAAATGCAATAAAGAAATTTTGATTACAGAAAGTGCAGGAACCACTGATTACTGCAAGCAAATTTTTAAAAATTTCGTTGTATATTTGTCAGTCAACTAAAATACATTTCCAAGAACTACTTTCAATTTGAGCTCCGATTTTCATAACTATAGTACTAGGTCTGGAGATGACGTTAGGTTATCTAGATACAAACTTGGAAAATTTTCAAAAATATCCACTGAATGTCTACCTTTATAATGCCCCTTACAAGGTTTTCATTAACCCATGGAATGTAAAGAGTTAGACTTCAGAACCTTCATTGGGGACATACATAGGTTAGAAATCCATGACTAGAGGTGGACATCTCGGAAAGTGGGAGGAAATCCGCCATCTTGATTATTATGATAAACTGGATGTTGCAACCGCTTTATTTTTAGTTCGACCACTACAAATTTTTTTATTTTAGTTGGGTAGCCATGTTTTGTCGCTATTCTTGCATTTTTGCAACTTTGGTATATATGATGTTACAATGAATGTATTTGAGATACATCACTTTTTATATTAATTACATGCACTTTTATATTAATAAACATGTTAATGTTGGGTTTTATTATATTCTACTGGTAGATGTTATTACATTTTATTACATATCGATTTCTATTTACTTATATACATGATTTGGCTTGCTACAAATGTAGTCACATAATGTCGTTAATAAGTGATTATTCTATTCTATTTCATATTATTCTATTTTATATAGATATTCCCACCAGTTACGGCAAGAAAACAAGTCATGGAACAAGATGAGTAGGTGATGAATGAATAAATTACTACTAGAGCATTAATATGTAACATCGATATCAGATCTTAAGATAATTAGCAATAGTCATTAGTCATATGACAATACTGTCAAGGTCAAAGGCTACTAATTTAAATTTTGTTGACAGAAATCTTAAAAAGCTTTATGCATAATATATAATATTATGGGCATAAAAAATGTAGGCATTAATAATGAAAACAGTGAGTAGTGGAATAGCAAAGATTCACTTCCTCTACTACTTCGCTTCTTAAATTTCAAAAGTATTGATAAAATTACAAATAAAAGTATCTATTACCTACTTACTGGCAATTCAAACAATTTTTACATCATTTGGTTAAAAATTATTTTCAATTAAACGATGTTCAGTTCGAAATTCCATTTATCGACATTTACTTTCAATAATTAATTCCAGGATTTTGGCTTTACATTAAAAACACATTTTTATCCATCAAAAATAAATGTTTTGTTTCTCAGAGGCCAGTGTTTTTAAATTTCAAGATTTACCATGAAATATTCTCCAGTGTTTTATGTTTACGTGACCTAAAAATTTCAACCAATTTATTTCAACGTGACCTAGTCGTTCGCTACCTATAGGTATGCCCCAATTCGTTTCCAAAGCAAAGTATATAAACATATGGTGCCTTAAACATTTATTTTATAATATATTCTAATTAATTTGTCACAAATTTACAAATAATTTCAATACCAATCTGTCTACATTGCCATTTAAGAAGTTGATTGTGGTGGCGGATGAATGAACGACTGACGTTTACAAAGGTACCTTTTCAAATAAACCATCCCACGTACTACTACGTTGATCTGGCCTAAACTATATTTATTTTTGTTTTGTTTCGTGGAACCTCCTGCGTGTCAGCCAAGCGCATTTTCGTTGTACATACTTTATATCGAATAACTGAATAAACTACACACGATAATTTTAAAAATAGCTTGTTTTTTAAATTTATCATTTAACATTCTTTGAATTAAACATCGTACGTATTTTAATATAATTTAAACTACGAATGCTTTTGGGGCAAATCTAAATACATCTAAAATAATAAGGAATATAGACAGAGATCCAAATACACTGAAATAGTATCCCTATACTATACTTATTCCAGAATTGACATGTTTAAAACACAATTTCTGAAAACTGGTAATAATATTACATACATATGTATCTGCCTCTGAAGTAGCTTCAACTAATACCAAAAGTCTTGAACCAAAGAGGGACATATCCTCTTTGTCTTGAACATTATACTGGAATACTGCCACAGCCATGGGCGCAGCCAGGGGGGAGCCATGCCCCCCCCCCCAAGCCGTCTTCCATGGGCCAAAAAATAAAGAAGCAGTACAAAGCAGTATCTAAATTATCCCTTGAAATATAATATAATATAAATATTTTGTAATTAATCTCAATATTATCTAATAGAGGAATCTAGACACCTCTGTTTTCAACCATTTTCTGAAAAATGTTCCTCATCCTCTAGGGAGGCCGATTCTATTGCCCCCCCCCCCAGATTAATTTTCTGGGCTGCGCCACTGGCCACAGCTATATGGGTGTACAGAGATAGCAAAAAACTATGATTGCCATCTGAAAGTGGTAGCTAACAAAAATGGCGGCTAATCCAAAATGGCGAATGTAGACGTTTAAAAAAACGACCGTATCGCTGTAAGGTATTGTCCGATTGCAGTGTTCTTTTTTTAAATGACAGCTTAAACTATGAAAATTTTGTAAGTTCCTATTAATTTTTTCGATATAAGCAACCGTTAATTAATAAATCGCGAATAAGTGAAAAATATATTAGTTTTTACAGATAATTTGCCTATTTATCATAAACGTAGACGTTTTAGAAAAAAATGTTTCCAACAAATATAGTAGCACAAACGATTAGGAACAATGCTGTGTGATAAGAATAACAGTATGGGCCAATTTCATAATCGAATTTAAATTATTAATTATTAGATAATGAATGGACTAATCCATTTGACAACAATCCTTCAGACATTATCAAGTCATTAACAGGAAGAGTAGTACCACCTGATGTACAGATATCTTTGTTAACCGCGAGACAGAAAGGTGAAGATGCGCGTGACGCATTTAAAAGAGATCGTCTGGAAAAGGGAGAGGCAGTTTTCAATACATTAGAAAAAATAACTTGAAAACTTTTACATCAATTATGGCAGTGAAACGAAGTGGAAAGAATAAAGACACAATCCTCAAGGCTGACCGCAAGCTTTTTGCCAGTATGATTTTGATAGCAGAAAAGCGACAGTTAGATATGTTAAATGTGTTCAGCCATCCCCTAGGACCTATACCTTGGAGTCTGACCAACTTTGATGGAACAATGAAAAAACCAACAAGGCTGTATTGGGGAAACACCTAGAAAGCCTGCTTTTACCTGAAGATGGAAATATTCCTTCATCTGCTACTGTAATTGATGGGATGGTATTAATTCAAAAATTGCATGGAGAAAATAACACATTTGATGAATTGTCTGATACAGTTCTCAATCACGTCTTAAACGCTAGCTATTATAGCAACATAACTGACATAGTGTTTGATACATACAACGACAAATTAATCAAATCTGCTGAACGTCTCAGCGGAGGAAGGAATATCATTCAAGAATATATAAGTGGTCAAAAGATAATCAAATGAAAACGTCTTCTTCAAAGCGGTGACAGTAAAAATGAACTAGGTAACAAAATTCCTTGTTCAAAGTTGGCAAGAAGAAAACAGAAAGAAAAAGATTGGTGATAAGAATGTATTTGCTACTAATGTTTGTAAATGTATCAAAATAACTGCTAATGGCGTCCACGAAGAAGAAAATCTTTTTTCATCTCAAGAAGAAGTAGATACTACGATGATGCTACATATAAAGGATGCTGCAGTAAAATACTCAAATGTTATTTGCGTATCTGACGACACAAATGTTTTGATTTTAGCTTTTTACATATCATCTGAAATTAGTCGGGAGAGTACATCAAACGTGGAACAAGCAGTCGAGTCAGGTTAATTGACATTAAAAAACTTGCATGTGCAGTTGGCAGTGAAATCATATCAGCATTACCTGGTTTACATGCATGGACAGGTTGCGATACAGTCAGCGCGTTCTCGGGACAAGGGAAATTAAAAGCTCTGAAACTTTTACAAAAACGTGAAGAATTTATTTCATTGTTTTCATTGCTGGGAAGCCAGTGTGCATTATCTAACAATAACCACTATTTGATCCAAAAGTTTACATGTCAGTTGTATTCAAGAAATACGAAAACAGAGAGCATAAATGACGTAAGATACCAAATTTTCCGAAGTAGATAAGGTGATGTTGAATCAACACAACTTCCTCCATGTGAAGACTGTCTTTGCGAACATTCTATGCGCGCAAACTATCAAGCACCAATTTGGAAGCGATGTCTGGAAAATTATCCTCAAGTTCCAGAAGCAGAAGATCATGGATGGATGATAGACAATGATGGAATACTGTGGATGACGGGATGACTGGATGACCCGCACCTGAAGCAGTTTTGGAACTTTTGAGTTGTTTTTGTGCAAGGTCATGCCAACTACCATCGTGCATTTGTATGATGAATCAGTTGAAATGTACCAGTGCATGTAAGCTGACTAAATGTGAAAATATGCATGACCCCGAGGAAACTGCAGAAGATGTATTTTTTGATGACCATATGAATGTAGTGATAGCGAAAACGATTTGTGAAAGTTTAGTTGAAACGATATGATAAACAAACAAATTATTTGTAAAAACGAATGTATTTTTCACTAACCAGCGATTTACTAATTAATGGTTGCTTATATGAACAAAATTAATGGGAACATACAAAAAGTTCACAATTTAAGCTGTCATTTAAAAAAAATACACTGAAATCGGACAATAACTTATAGAAATATGGTCGTTTTTTTAAATGTCTACATCAGTCATCTTGGATTGGCCACCATTTTTATTAGCTACCATTTTCAGATGGCAATCATAGTTTTTTGCTATCTCTGTTCACCCATATAACTGCGGTATGAAGGAAAATTAGTACCCCCAAATTATACCAATATCTTGACCGGCCCATATACTATGCCACTCGAAGCGCGTTTTGTCAACCTTGAGATTATTAAAACTGGATCTATTTTAATCGTCTCTAGATGATGCCAATATGGTTGGTGAAACTCTCGTCGAGTGATAGTATTCGAGTGTAGTATTCTGTTCCTGAGTACAAAATAGAATGCAAAACAAAAGCGAGAACAAGAAATGAGAACATATTTACCAGGAACAAAATTGAGAAAAAAAAGACGCCCCAATAGGATCCGTTGCTCGCACTGATCACGTGCATTTATTGCTATCCTCCTTTCCCGGCTAAGGTATAGAAGGAACATATTAAGAAGAAAATGTTAAGAACAAAAAAAAACAAAATCATTTCTAAGCCTTCCAACAGCTGCCTGAAACTACTGTCAAAATTACCGTTGACCAGAGGCGTAGCTAAGCTACATATTTCCCTGGGACGACATACATTTTGGGTTCCCTATAGACAACCTATAGACGCAAAAAAAAAAATATTTTTTAAATCGGTTGCCTTCAAAAAATCTTCAAAAAATATGTCTTAAAAGTAAGAAATAAAATTTCACTCAGTTTTATTAATATCTGTCTATATATTAGTTGCAAATAGCAAGGAACTGAACCTTATTACTTAATATAATTTGAAATCGGTGCAAAACGTATTATTGAAATTAGAAATATTTTTGCACCGATTTCAAATTGATATTAGGTAATAAGGTACAGTTCCTTGCTACTAAGGTAATAGGTAGACAGGTATTATTAAAACTGGGTGAAATTTTATTTCTTGCTTTTTAGAGATATTTTTTGATGATTTTTTAAAAGCGGTATTTTTTTTTCAACCTTTTTAGTAGCTTCTATTATTCATTTAACTTCTACATAGTGAAGAAAACTACTGTTAAATTCTCTTTACGTTGTGAATGTTACGAGAATGTTGTAAATTAATTGAAATTACCGGCGACTTCGCCAAATCTTCGAATGTAGAAAATACACAGCACTATTCGTATATAGACACACTGATACAATCACTCGAGTTGGTATATACAACTCGTAACTTTCTCGTCTTAAGCAATCTGCTGTATTTTGTTTGATGAGGATAAATGCGTACCAAATTATTTCATAGATTTTTGTATTGCCTGGCAGCAAAGTAACTTTAGAAGCAAAAATTAAAAAATGGTTTGAGATAATTCACTTGATACCGAAATTCGTGCATGATTGTACAGAACGCAACGTTTAATCCATTATTTGATTCAAGAAATTTTAATGCAAGCATTTTATTTTAGGGCAATTAATACAAATACTTGCCAGGTTACAAATACTTTTATAACAATATTAAAGCGAGGCACATGTTATTTTAGAAGGATTAATTAAATGAACTAAAAAATTTGGCATGTCAATTTAATTAACAAGTCAACTTGAACTTCGACACCGTTTAAATTACATTTTTAAATAAGTAAGGATGACTACATACTGCACCATATGGTTAACAAATCTTATAAACGGCGTTATATCGACACGTGCTTGAAGAGTTAAAATTAAAATACATAAAAAAGGCACTACTTCCCTTTTTTCAACAACGAAACCATATGCCGTCCCGTTGCCATTTTCACTGTTACTTTATTTAAATGATTTAAACATAGCCGTGGTCTCTAAGAATAACTGTAAAATTATGACATCCTCAAAACAAAAGCAGTAATAGTATGGGAGCCATTGACCAAAATTTCGCGTAATCGCGTAATTTTTTTATAGGACCTCGTCCGTTTTTAATGGAATCCTATTCAAAATATAAAAGCAAACACCAATCCGTGAAGAACGGAAATTTTTAGCCTTGTAGAAACCTGATAAATGTAGTATTAGTTGTGAAAAAAGATGGCTTGACCGAGTTACAGCGACATGGCTAAAACCTTGTTTAGATGGTTGACCATCCCAAAAAAAGTCTAACGGACATTTTCTGTGTTACACGGTTGTACGAAATAAGCTCATTATTAGCGTCGAGGGGTGAAAATAGTTTGGAGCAAAAGATGTTCCTTTGTTATCAAGGCACAACAGTCCAAAAAAAAATATAGGTTCTCATTTGAAAAAGTGGAGGTGACCTTGTGATCCTAGATGTGGCTCCACCAAATCGCAAAAAAGCATCCCATCCGATTCGCCCCTCCAGACCCTACAACTTTTGTCCAAAACTTTTTTCTCCGCATCCTTTCCCGAAGAAATATCCGGCTGGTTAGTTTTTCAATTGTCACCCTGTATACGAAAAGAGTTCACGGGGGAAAAGGTTGAAGTTTGAACTCAAGGGCTTTTAATGTTTCCTGCGTTAGGTAGAGATGTGCCTCTTTACTTTCCCTCCCCATCTCCCGTAGAGTTTGGTACGTTTAGCTCTTCAATTTCCTCTTCCCAGAAAACGCCCGTTCCAATTTTTCTTACGTATGTCTAAATCCTTCCAATTTTTTGGGGGAGGGGAGAGGGCGGTTGCAATTAGAAATCCGAAAAAAACATTTTTTTTCTCTGATATCACAAATCTGAAAAAAAAAAATTTATCGCCTTCAAAAAATACTTTTTGCCCTTTGGCGCCCCTCCGAGCCAGCGCCCCGAGCGGCCGCCCGGGTTGCCCGGCCCTTAAGCCGCCCCTGGCTCCCGTACTATAAGATGAATAAATAAATGATGTTCTAAAGTAAGTATCTAAGGGAAAAGTGTATTTAGCAGGTATCGCGAAAAATAAGCGTTTTACCGAAAAATGTCAACAGCTGTTTTTTAAAGTTTATGAAATATGAGATTTGACACTTGACACATCCATCATAGATGAAGATGGAATAAATACAACGTTTTGAAGTTATGGCGCGCCGGTGTGGTGCAGCATCCCCCCGGCCACGACAATGAAAAAAGTCAAAGTTCTTGAACACAAATTTATGCGCCTAATTTCTGATTCCGGCAGGTACACCTTACTCTGAGATTTATACGCATGAAGTCACGACATAACCCCACTAGCGGACTACATCCAAGAAACTTCACAAATCTTTCTACCAATTCAAACTGTGCGATAGTCCGCTAACTCGCAACATAACCCGAATCAGACAGCATAATGCCATACTTTTTGATATCAGACACTCCCTAACATACCAGGCGTTGCCTATTTTCCGGCAACCTCTTCCCTAGCCATACTTTCCTATGCCATAATCTATAATTTCCCCACCTTTAATCTTTCTCACAACTTTACAATCTCACCTTTTCTGTCTATTTGTTTAATTTTGTTCTAGTTTTTTATATTTAAATGACACATTCTTTTCGACCACATTTTCTTGGAGGCAGGGAGACAGGCAGTTCTCGAACGGGTTTTTTCATTTAGCTTTTTTACCCGAGTCAACTACAAATTTTTTTTAATGCATGTACAACTCAGTGGAATTTTAATTACTTTTAAGTGTTTCTATATACTATCATTCAAATAAATTGTTAATATTAAGCTTTTATTTTTTGTTCAGGAGTATTAACCCCTTTCTCAATTATCGTTCAAGCCGAACCGGACTTGCCCCTACACCCTACATTCACCATGGTGCTATGGTAGCGGAAATAGCCATACTCCAGTCATTTTGGACAAAAATATGGTTTTTGATCTAACAAAATATATCCTTCATTTTTTTTTATCGATTTATTTTGGTGTTTTAAAGAAAATATTAAAAATCGGCAACGAGATCACTACGACATAAAAAATTATTCAAGGTCAAAGTTCACAAAAAACAGTTTTTTTGCGAATATAGCGCTTTCTATGGCTCAAAGGCCAATTATGAAAATGAAAGATAATGAAATTCCGCACAAAAATGATCTTCCATTTTTTTATGTACAACGAACAGTTTAGGCATTGTACGTAAAAAATGAATAAAATATTTTTCGTTCAAAATTTAATTATCTTTCATTTTCATAATAACCTTTGTTAATATAATATATACAAGAAAAAATATCCTGTACAATAAGAATTTGTATAATGTGCTTACACATTATAGGTACACAAATTTTGAACGAAAAATATTTTATTCATTTTTTTACGTATAATGCCTAAACCGTTCATTGTATATAAAAAATGGAAGAGATCATTTTTGTGCGAAATTTCATTATCTTTCATTTTCATAATAACCTCAATTGGCCTCCGAGCCATAGACAGCGCGATATTCGCAAAAAATCGTTATTTGTGAACTTTCACCTTGAATAATTTTTTATGCCGTAGTGATCTCGTTGCCGACTTTTAATATTTTCTTTAAAACACCAAAATAAATCGATTTAAAAAAAAATGAGGGATATATTTTGTTAGATCAGAAAAGTCTAATTTCACTGGAGTACCAGACGTTAAGTAAATATATAAAAAAATATTATTTGCCTTAAAAAAAAATTGCCAAAAATTATAAAATGAAATTTCACACTGATCCTATTAATTGGACTTCATTGCCTAAAATCGACGAAACCAAACATATTTTTAACCAACTTCAATGCCGATGTTAGTTAATAAGATCCTATTAACCGGGGTGGATACAATTTTATATAAAATAAAATTTTTAGTAATCTCTTTTTTGAAGACGGTTTAATTTTTTACAATTTTTTTTCAGGCGTATAGAGAATTGATTTAAAATATTATTTAAAAAATGCTTTACTGAGGCAAAGAAGTCATATTTGACTGGGGGCCAGATTACCAGTCTAATTGGCCATATTACCAACAGTAGAAACTGTTAAAAATTCCAGTTTAATTAACAACTAGTTGTCAATAATGTGAGACGATGAGTTCGTAGGTTTTCTATAATGTGTACTACAGTCTGCAGACCTCTCAAGAATATCTGTTCGAGAGTATGTTAGGTTTGATATTTATTTAGACCCAATCTAAGTTCTTGTAAATAAAGGCAAATATCTGGTTTTTATAATTTGTTGTCTTTTTTTAATTAAAAATAGTTTGCAAAATATCGGATGTGACTAATGTTATAAAAGGTTTTCCACAGATTTTGCAAATATTTGTGTAACAACTTTCTTCACTTGAAATAAACAGAAATTGAAAATATACCTACTGCTTCTATTTTTAGAACATGTGATATTTAGTAAACATTGAATTTATTTATTCAATCCTCTTAATATTTTAATATGAAATGCATTATTTGATGACCAATAGCGGGGGGCAGGTGACTTATAGTGGGCGTCCTTCGCTGTCTTTTTTTACGTATTCTCCTCGCGTCTCCAAGAACATGGCGAAGGTCTATCAGTGGCGGGTTATTTCATGAAATGAGCTCAAATTAGCTGAAAATTATTATTGGTAATTTTATAGAACCGATATTTTACTCTTCAAGCACTCAGTTAATTAGAAATTGATTAAATAACTGTTTAAAAAGTGGGGAGGGGGGGTAGAGATTTTCGCCTCCCACCCCTCCTAGGAAATTTGAAAACAAAATGCAGGTATAGAAAAGGCATTATATACTGTAAAAAATACGAGATTTTTTTTTTTATTTAGTTGATGAATGTAAATATGGAAGCATTTGGCAATTGATAAAAACATTTATGTCCAAATATTCTTCGATCAGTTAAGGAAGGCCTTCAAACAGTACCATTTTTTATTACATGTGGTACCACAGAATGATCATTTAGTATGTTAAGAAGAAATAAAACATGGTGCTGTTCTAATCTGAATGAATCATATGTCACGATATAATAGGGATGATGAATTCATAGAAAATATGAATCCTTAAAGACAATTTCGTTACATAAATAATCAGTAAGATTGAGTAGTAAAGGCTATGCCAGGTTAAGATAAGTGTCGATGCCTTTGTAACCTTTTTGCGTGTGGTTCCTTCCAGTGATGTATCTTTGCGTAAGATACTACCACAAAAAGTTTTGACCTCAAAAACTTCATAATATCTGGGAAATTTTTTTTTTTTGAAAATCCAAAAAAAAAATTTTTTTCATATATTTTTTACAAAATTCTATCGAAGGGGTAACGTAGTCAAATTGGCAAAGATAATGTTACGTGCTGTCACCCCCCTTCGTAAACACCCTTTATCGTGGGTCCGGAAATTATAACACCAGGGTAACACTAAACAATAATGTATTGTTTAGGCACTAATTACAACAAATATAGAAAAAGAGTATAAATTGGTTAGAAATTCGATATATTAATAAATATATAAATGAACAACAACTGCTTGGATTACACGTATTGAAAATTTTTTGGAGCAGCCTACGTATTTTTTTGAAATAAAGAGATGTATTTTTCACAATACATATATTTTCTACAAAGCTCCATTGAAACGGTAATACATAAAAAAAAAACCGCTGCCCAAGGAATCACTACTTCCTTCCACATCCAGAATTTTTATCCAAGTCACTCACGAAAAAATTTTTTATGTGGAAATAATTGTTTAAGGAACTTTAATAATATAATATTTGAAATCCTCTACCCCAAAAACCCATAAAACGATACCCCATTTCGGTAGCGGGGTGGGGGTGGTGATGGGGGGTGGTAGTGGAGGTGGATGAAGTAAAAAAATATTTTGAGGTTTCTGGTTCTTGTACACACACTAAATCACATTTTTTTTCATCCCCTTTAATAATGGGGTGGGGGTGGTAATGGGGGTGGCTAATGCCAAAATTTTTTTTTCAGACCTTAGCTTCTCTTGTATATACTAAATACCAATTTTATGGACTCTTACCTGCTTGATTTACCTATTTTCCCCAAATTTACCCCAATTTACCCCCCAACCCTTCGACGGAACAAGATGAAAATATAATCTAGTTCTAGATCTCGATAAAGTACATATGTGTACCAAATTTCAAGTTAATATCTCATACGGTTCCATAGTAAACGTGCGCACAAAAAAAGTTACAGACAGACCGACAGACAGACAGACCGACAGACAGAAAATTTTTTTTCGCTCAAACTTAAAATCTCGACGTTTCGTGATATTCTAAGCCTGTTTGAACAATAAAAATTTTTAAAAAATTTTTTGTCGTTACTATACTTCCACTGGATGTGGAAGTAATTATGTGTTCAATAATAAGGATACATAATAAAAAAACATGGTATGTCAATGATATATGATAATATTAGTAGTCTTCATCACTGTCCTCATTTATTGTATCACTGATATCTTCTGCGAACAGTTTTACTGATGGTTTCGGAATATCGTCGAGAAACCTTGCATATGATAAATTCATGTTTAAGTTAAAAAAAATAAATTAGTTTTCTGTTACTTAGAGATATATTTATCATATGCAAGGTCGACGATATTCCGAAATCATCAATAAAACTGTCTGAATTATTCGCAGAAGATATCAGTGTTCCAATAAATGAGGACAGTGATGAAGACGACTAATATCATCATATATCATTAGCCTAACATGTTTTTTTATTATGTATTCTTATTATTAAACACATATTTTTTTTATGTATTACCATTTCGATGGAGCTTTGCAGAAAATGTATTTATTGTGAAAAATACATCTCGTTATTTCAAAAAAATACGTAGGCTGGTCCAAAAAATTTTCAATACGTATAATCCAAGCAGTTGTTGATCATTTATATATTTATTAATATATCAAGTTTTTGACCAATTTATACTCTTTTTCTTTATTTGTTGTAATTAGTACGTAAGTAAATACATTATTGTTTAGTGTTACCCTGGTGTTATAATTTCCGAATCCACGATACAGGGTGTTTACTAAGGGGGGGTGTAAGAACGTAACATTATCTTTACCAATTTGACTATGTTACCCCTTCCTCGATAGAGTTTTGTAAAAAATATATGTTGTAGCTTATTATATGGTGTATAATTAGTAAAAAATAGAGGCGGTCGCTAACGTGTAAGTACGTATATACATTTTTCAAAAAATTCAAAAGCATCAATTTTTGTTTTCTTCATGAAAAGATTTCATGAAAATATCAATAATAAATTGCCTTGAGTATATTTACAATATATGTGAAATACAAACAAATTGGTTCACTCGATTAAGAAAAAAATTTTTTTTTCGAATTTTCAAAAAAAAAAAATTTCCCAGATATTATGAAGTTTTTGAGGTCAAAACTTTTTGTGGTAGTATCTTTCGCAAAGATACATCCCTAGAAGGAACCACACGCAAAAAGGTTGCAAAGGCACGGACACTTATCTTAACCTGCCATGGCCTTTACAACTGCTCTTTAAATATTTTTTTAAATACATCCATTCTCAAGGATTTTACTTTTCTGAAATATTCGTGTATTTTGTTCTGCTGTTTCTGTACTTCTAATATGGAGAATTAAATAGTATTTTGTGTTACAATATGTAATATTTTGATATTCTATTCTTTATTTACACTTATTGTGCCTATTATGGTTTTAATAAAAGACACTATATAATATTTTTTCTAACATTATCTCCTTGCCAAACTCTTTTCAATATTCTTAACGAATCGCGTACATTGAAAGGATTGGTGGAATGAAAACGTACCATTAATAATATATTTAAGGTGGATATTTTTGTATGTACAAATAGAAAGAACTAAGGAAATAATACCTTTGTCGAAATATAAATACCTATTTTTAATTTTTATTTTAAATCATGGTGAGGATATGTATCTAAGTAACACATCACTTGAAAAGTTTTCGATTCCACTAAGTACACGCATTGTTCCTTTGAAATACTGTAGAAAGAGTGACTCAAAAAACCCTATTTTTCGCCTCTTTTGGGATCTTCATGATTTTTATTTAAAAGTGGTATAAATGATAGTTTATGGTGATACTTTAAAGTAGGCGAAATTTCAAGTTGAGCATAGAAAAAAATAAAAAACAAACCTCTTCCTGGATTAGTACCGTGACGTGGTGAAGAGGTTTACATATTGAAATACATTTCAGTAATATAACCAAACAGAAATATACATTTACTTTTTAATTCAAAGGCCAAGGTATGAAGTATCTATCGAGATTTGCTAGTCTCCAGTATAAAAATACCGATTAATCGAATATTATCAGCAAAGTATAAAAATATCGATTAATCGAATATTATCAGCAAAAATCCTGATTTTTTTCCTGTAAAATCGGCTATACCTCACTTGAACAACGTTTTTGATAAAATATAATGATAGATTCGAAAAGAACGACAGATTTTAAATAGAACATAATGAACATAGGCCCGTTCAACAGTTTTGTTTATTTTAGAAATCGAAAGAAGAACACTTTTTAAGGCAGTTCCCAAATTTTCAGATTTTTATTCGGACGTTTAAGCCCTTAAATAAATTACCAAAGTTGGACCGCGCGAAAATGGTGCGGGGCTTCGTGTGACGTCACTTTGTAGATACTGATCAGGCGACAGTCGAGATTTAATAGTTAAAAATATTGGAGGTGAAATAAAATAAAATTTTAAGAACAAAAGGTTCTATGCAACTTTTCATAAAAATTGATAGTCTTTAAGTTATAACGAATTGAAAATTGGGATTTTAGCTTAAAAAAAAGGTATTTAAAAACAATATTCGTCAAATAACTCGAAAGGTAGTATATTGAGCGAAAACATGCTAGAGACAAGTAAGCTACTAAATTGAGGATGAATTTTGTTTTTTTCTAATTTCTGTAGAGTTAATGGTTTCGGAGATGTGGAAGTATAAAGGTGGCGTCCGAACGTCTATAAGACGAAGTGTTTAGTTTAAATGTTAAATATCTCAGAAACGATGGCACTTACGTCAAAAGCGGCAAGAACAAAAATGAAAGACTATTAATTAGGCTTTCAAATGATT
Organism: Rutpela maculata; assembly: GCA_936432065.2. NCBI lineage: Eukaryota > Metazoa > Arthropoda > Insecta > Coleoptera > Cerambycidae > Rutpela > Rutpela maculata. Next base: position 69,701,332 of record OW386285.2, on the reverse strand, counting down.
TCTTTTCTATTTCTATGACATAAAAAACAAAGAAGTTATGACAGGAAACAATGTACTTTTTCAGTTTTTGTTTATGCAAAATGACGTCACGAATCGGCGAAGCGCTTTGAACTGAAACCCAATCTTTAACATTGAATATCTAAGGATTGGATATACTTATGAAGCTGAAATTTTAACAGCTTACCTAGATGAACTAATTCTATTGAATACCATAAAAAAAATAATGAAAAGAAATTATCGGTAACAAGCCCATTGCCAAGAATCTTGCCGTAAACAGGTCAACTAACAGGTTTGTTATATCTCCAAAACAAAAACTATGCTTAACTTGAAATTTTTCATTCTTTAAAGTATCACCATAAGCTATCATTTAAACCACTTTTGAATCGAATTCATGAGGACCCCAAGAGGGGGTCACTCTTTGTTTTGCCGTTTTTTGTTCATAAAATATCGCTTAGTTTGGTAAACAGATATAACAAATGTTTACCCGCGAATAGCACAAAGAAACACCAGACCTTCTACCTGCCGCAATTCAACTTTTTGTGATAATTAAGAAAATGTAAACATCTCCTATATGTTTCCTTCCAGATTTTACTTTCATCATTCAAAAAATACAATCTCCAACACTGGATCTAAAATAGTGGTTTATTTAGAAGTAGTTAGAATTTCGTTATAAACTGGAGGGCCTCAAAACCTTTACCCAGAGACATCTAGATTTAGGTTTCCAGGATAACTGAGGCGATTTGAGAGTTAGTAAGACATTTACAAACATTTATATTTGTTAAGAGAAAGGGGAGCCTAATGGATTTAATGTTTACCACTAGTGCGAAGTGAAGGAAATTATTGACTTGTGTCAGGCAACTTCTATTAAACAGTGTCTATGAAATTACCAATATAGAGATAAGAACCTACTATAAGTTGACAAAATTTTAAAAAGATGACAGATGTTATAAGAAAGTCATCCGCCTTTCACGTTTTAGAGAGCTCGAGTTGTTGATATGATTGATGATCTAATTATTTGCATCTCATTTATGATTATATATGGATAAAATAATAAAATATGATATAAGCGAACAAATATGATAATGATCGCACAGAATAAATATTCCGATATTAAAAAAAAAACATATATTTGGTTGCAAAATACCTCCGTCAGAAAAAATACATAAAATATAGTTTTCTCCGTGAATATTTAAATCAGCGTTTGTAAAAACATTTTGGAATTTATCTTCGACACCTTTCTACATTTAAAACTATTTCATTAACTTCATACCAATTTGTGATTTAATGAAATAGGTATATTATAGCTAGCTAGACAAAACATTTTAATAATCATCGTAGAAAAAAACCCTAAAAAAAAACAAACAATTTGTATAGAAATACTTCTGTACATAGACGGTCCTTGGGCTTGTAAACACGATAACTTCGGATGGATATAAAATTTTCACTTCAAATGAAACAAATGTAAAACAGCATGGCAGAATACACCTCACTGAAATTGGGCCATATCCGTCATAGAGGGTGACCGCCAGAGGCGTGTGAACTGTCATGGTTTGACCGGCACGGTAGCTCAGTCGGTTAAGGCGTATTGAGTGGCGAAGATGCTGACCGACTGTTTATCTCGTCCTGGGTTCGAGCCCCAGCCCCGGTACTGACAACACCGGTGGATATGGATGTCTGCGTTTTTTCGAATGTGTAACCCCCTTCCGGACAGCCTTGGCTTTGGATTTTGGGGTTGTCTACTATATGTGATGTGTTTATGCTTGTGTTTATGTTTATATAAATTATGTTTTATTATAATTTTCAATAAATCGTTATTAAAGCTTTGAATTAAGCACACAAACATATGAATATGTACAAAATATCATAAAACACTCCCTATTAGGCCATATCCATCATAGAGGGTGATCTCCAGAAGCGTGTGTACTGTCATTGTTTTATATATTTAAATTTATATTTATTTATATATTTATTGTAATTTTAGAAAGACTGTTAATGACTTTAACACTATGTATCGTTAACTAGGGACATTTTACTTAAGTAAAATGAGTGTTTTCAATAAAATATTTGAATATTTGAAAGTTTCCAAAATTTCAGGTAAGTTTCCTTTGGAAACTTTCGGGATATTCAAATATTTTATTGGAAACTTTAATTTTTATCAAAACTTCGTTCCGGGAACTCTCATTGGAAAGTTTCTTTCACCCATCTCTGCATTATTGTATATTGCTAAATTCGGAAGAAAATTTACCAAACACCATCACTTTTTTATTTGACTTTCAATTGCCTCTTTTTGTTTTTTGAATTCGGATTCCTCAGAAAAATACATGTCGTTTTGTTTTTTTTTTCTAAGTGAAAAATGAAGTAGCGAAATCTAGTGATGCACTTAATATGATTACCCGGTACTTATATTATTAAAGATTATGATTCAATTTGTTGAAGTCATAAAGATGATGGCCGTCAAAAATTAATATTCATTGAACAAGTATAAAACTCCTGATTTATTCAATTTATAAAAGGTCAAGAAATACTCTTGAATATACCTGCTCTTGACACGACACTGGATAACGAAATAAGACATTACTCTTTAATATCAATTTAAACATAAAATATCTTTTTTAACGGTTTTAAATTTCACACTTCGTAAATTAAAGAAAGTATTTGACGTTTGGAAATCCTCCTACGCCACTGAGTAACTAAGTAGAACCACATCTCATGCCTCGCTATATTTGGTGAGATCAGTCGTGCAGACTGTTTTGCAATGAGTAGGATTTTGACCATATGTTCCATATTTTATGCACTTTTCTTCATTAATGATTGTCTCTAGGAGTTCATGACCTTACAAAACAATGAAAAATGCTATCCAAATCTTGAATATTTAGCAATAATTAACTTAAAATAAAGGTAACTATGAAATTATTGCAAGAAAGTGTTAATGTGGTGTTTTATATTGAATATAGGTGTTATTGAATGTCGAATAACAGATACGAATGTTTTAATTCAGAAAACACCGAATGTGACATATTGTTCTATAAATATTAAACAAATGTCATTTAGAATATTAAGAATTTGTTATTAGTATATTTACTAAAATAGGAATGTGCAGAAAACTGTTAACGTGTAAATTACAATAAATTAGTGATAGAAAACAAAGTAAAGTATTATTTCTTATATCATTAAAAATACTAATAATTTAAATGTTTTTGTTTTGTCTTAAGGATAGGATTTTGCAGAGAGGGAAATATGCGCTTATTTTCTATTTATTATAAATATTTAAAAAATCAAACATAGTATAATCTTTGATTTTACAGTACTGTAGTGTAGTGTAGTGTAAAATCAAAGGTATAATCTTTAAAACTGTTTTAGATACTTGGTATTGTTCTAACGAATAAATCCATATATTTTTTTTTAATGTATTTCTGTTATACTTGAATATTGTAGTTTGCACTGAAAATAGTTCCTAATTTCCTTCTTAGAGCATGGTATTTAAATATATACAAAATTTATGATAAAAACTGTATATGGTTGTATTCCCTAAAGCAATGGGAAGTACCTGAAACTATTTTAGAGATTATACCATTTATGATTTTTTAAATATTTGTAATAAACCGAAAATAAATCTATATTTCCCTCTGACTGCAAAATCATATCCTTACGTTTCATAATTTGATGACATTTTAATGTTGGAAAGATTATAGAATATTGAAATTAAATAAAAATAGTTTGTTATAGTAGCTGCCTGAGAAAGTACGAGACTTTGATCAGCACGTTACACTTGTTGAACATGGATTGCCGCTTTGCGTTGTAGCTGGAACTAAAGAAAACATTTTAGGAAAGCGAGGCATTCGGATGGCGGTTATTTTCCAAAATGGCGTCCTGAGATATTCCAACAAATTATTAAGCCACATCGCGTTTGGTGTCCTTTACATATGTTTTTGGCTCGGATAACATGTAAGATCAAAATCAACATAAAATATGAAAATGAAGCAAAATTAATAATGTTTGATTATGTCTTGATTGTTCATTGTATTCATCATCGTTTTCGTTATGGAGTAATTTGACCAAAGCTTGGCGAGTTCCAAATCTTGAAACACATTCTCGCTCTACTTGCTGGAAACATTCTTACAATTGCACCCTTCCAACAAAACGATCGTAGGAAATCTCGTACTGCTGCCTTGACTTCATACGTAACAAATTGAAAGTGGCTCTCTTAGCTTCATTTTGTTACAAAATAGCGGAAATATTTAACAAAAGAAGCAACAAGCACTTCTTTGTTTTTATTCACAAGTTGGACATTTTCCTCTACACTTATAGCGCATCAATGTGCATGGGACACCAGTAGAGTTCCAAGAGCAGTTACTTGACATACATCCCCCCTGCACCAACATATCAGTAGCTATCTGCAAGTCTGCTGAACTGCTGGTTGTGGAGTCTACCGTGGGGTTCACATTTCACATCGCTGTGCCCAGTCCCCATGACCTGGAAATGTTAGTCTCAAGGATTTTAGAACATGAAAGAAATATACTGATAACACGATAACGCCAGTATCCCTAGTAGGTACTAGTCAACCATCCTAAGTTGGCAAGTAGCCGCGCAGAGAGAGAAGAAATATCGTCACTATTGGACAAACAAGATTTTTAAGCTTGTTTGTCTGTGTCCAACAGTGACGATATTTTTTCTCTTTCTGCGCGGCTACTTGTCAACTTAGCATGGTTGACTAGTACAAAGGACATTCTTAAACCCATGGTAAGCCATATCGTACACATGCAAGGTCAGACGGCCGTCTGCCTTTTTTAAATGAAAGAATTCGTATGTCGAAGTTTATGATATGAACTTGACCAAAATTATATTATGCGAAGCATAATTCGCAAGCAAGATAAAAAAAAAAAAATGTTTCTTATTTCTTTAATGTTGTAAAAAGTCAAAGTCAAAGTCTGTTTCGTGGAATGTCCGAAATCTCCGCAAAATTCAACGGGATCTATCAATTCAGCTAGGATATTTATCAGACAACTCTCCACTTACAAATACCGAGACACATCCAAATAGACTTCCTTCTCCTAACTAAAACAATAAACAATTATGAGAAATCCGACCTCTGGTATTTTTATTCTTGGGTTTCGCAGTGAAGATTTTTTTTTAGCATTCTTCAAATGTTTAAAATATATTTGGATTTATCAATGAACCTCTCTTTTATAACATCCTTACACATATTGTTACCATTAACTTCTAGGACATATAAGGCGTCGACACCTTTCTTAATCACTATCAATCTACTATCGATTGCAGGAAGATCCTAGTAAATTCTTGAAATGGATTCCCTAATTCAAGAAAGATTTCTTTCAAAGCTCAAGCATTATTCCTAAATATAGTCTGGTATGCTGCATACTATTCATGATATCTATAAAAAATTTCAGATTAGACAGAAATGATTCCATTCAGCAACCAGAGCAGACTTCAAGTTCTGTAACCCACCACCAACGAAAAGCTGCTAGATCTTCAGTAAGCCCTACTGCATCATCATCGCCTTTTACAACACCATTATTTTAAACGCAGGCTTGGTCCACGGCAATTATATGTTAAATTTATAAATGACGTATAAACGGGTCCTCTTATGTTGATATTCACCTTAAATATGTGTTAATCGAGTTAAAAACATATGTAAACAACACCAAACATGGTATGGTTTGTTGACGTGACAATTTGTGGACATTTTTTGCTTTAGGCCACCGTTTTGGAAAATAGGCGCCATTTTGAATACTGAAAAAATTCGAATTCCTTCCTTTCCTAAAATGTTTCTTTAGGTTCCAAGTAAAATTGTGCAAAGCAGAAATCCGTCGCGAATATGCTAGAAACAATGTCTATTGTGTACTGGGTTCTAGCTCCGGCATTGACAGTGTCCGTGGGTATGGTTGTATGCCTGCGTTTACCTAGATGTGTAACCCCCTTCCCAACAGCCTTTGGATTTGGGAGGTAGTCTATTATATAAGATGTGTTAATGTTATATTATATATTCGCATACCGTCTCTATAGATAGCCATTTGCGAAGACCATTCTGCTGCTCCATTCGTTCAGCGGTTGTGATACTACCTCCGCTATTTACAACAAGAGCAAGGGAGGTGTGGTGAAAGTATTTTTGAAGGCCGTGGAGCAGGTCACAGACTTCTGCAAAGTCTTCTGTGATCCCTCAGCAACACAGGACATGGTAGCTGATGCAGGAGAGGAGCTTTTTTGCATTATACTAGGCCCCATCAATATATGCTTGTTTACATTAACTTATTTTTTGTATTTTGCTTAGACAAGATTGTGTCACATTTTTTTAAACTACAAAGGACGAATTATTGTTTGCAGATTCAGCAATGGCTCTATGGAGATCAGCAGCAGGAGCCAACTGCTTGGGGATGGATGAGAGGGTCGGATGGCTTCCTTACCTCCTTACCCCCGTCACAGGCACGGACCCAGTTGTGCCAGAATCCGTCCTAAATAGCATGTTTTGCGGGTGCACAACTGATTGCGGGGGCCGTTGCGGGTGCCGCAAAGCAGGCATACCCTGCTCGCTTGTGTGCAGCAGTTTCCGCGCTTCGTGTACCAACGGCCCTCCAATCCTCAGCAAAAACGGCGACGACGATGATGATCTTGACGATGAACTCAAGCAATTACTTAGTATGGCCTTGTAAATACTTGTAATATTATAAATGTTAATCATTATCTCCCACAATACACAGTTTTTCCAGCTATTCGCATTTTCAAACTCACGTACACCCTTAACTACTGCCCCTATCGAAAAAATGAATATGATCTTTTTTGTAGACAATTTAATTTACTTTCATTTTGTATAGAATATCCTTTTCGAAAGGATGCTTAGTTCTCGAGATAATAACGAAAAACCTACAAACCGACCCTTTCCACCCCCTCCCGCCTAAGGCATGAGGCCCACGGCTGGGGACTTTTGGTATGTTACTCCCAAGGGTCAACTCCACAACTTAAAATAATAATCCGTTGAGCACTATTTATTTCCAAATTAATGTTTTCGTTTCCTGGCCTATGTGTAATATATTTGCATACGCGATTTTCTATAAAATGGCGGAGGATCCGGTGATACTCATTATATTACACAGGCACACACAAGAAAAAAATGTATGTTTCTGGGACTCCATTGGCCAACCTCTATGTATTTCGACGTGCTGAATACGAATCAGGTGTCCGTTTAACTCCATCGCTCACCAACCCGAAAGTAACCTAAATTATGTTTTTTTAGGTTATTTACGCGATTTACAGAAAAATGGTGGGTGATGGAGCTAGACGGACACCTGATTCGTGTTCAGCACGTCGAAATACATGGGGGTCACCTAATGGAGTTCCAAGAATAGACCACTTTTTTTATTTTGTGGAGCTGTTATTATTGAACGTCATAATAGAAGTTAATAAAATATTATTGAAACGGCATATTTTTAAATAGATGTAACAAATTTTTTACAAAAAATGATGAAAGTATCCACTATCTTGCTGAGAAGTGTTCTAAGCCCTCTTCTTAACGAAATCGAAAATATTTCAGAGAAGAATGGGATTGTCTTGATTTCTTCGATCTTCTAGGCAATTCTGGCTTGATTATCAATGTCAGTATAATTAAAATTGCAACCGAAAGCTACGCAAGCAACATATTTATCATACAAAATTGCGTACAATTTTGTTATTAAATATAATTGAGATATATCAGCTTATCAAAACTAATTAAGAACATTACTTTTACTTGCTATTTATTAAAATAAAAATGGTCATTTTGTTTTTCCCATTAAAGAGTGAAAAATGTGCGTCACAATTTCCGATAAGTATTTAAATTATTCTCTAAATGAAAACTTTCTGCTGAAAGTATTTAATGTATGAGGAAGGTGGCCATTTAAAGAAACATATTTAAATATTTGAATGTCATATAGTATACTATTCTAAAATATGGATATATTAATTTACTTATTTCTATGTTATGTCATTTACTAACAAGAATGTAAATACTTTTGAAATTTTGGTCGCAATCTTTTGCATAGCAAGATCAGCAACTTGACGGCTGAGCAAACTTTGATACCAAACAAAATCCATACTTGCTAATGCTCCAGTTTTCTCCATATTTCTTTACGTCTCTGAAACATGTGTCGTTAGGGGGCAGACTGGCTGAATGCTGCTTTCCAGATGTAGTTATAAAGACGTTTATTACCAAGTTCTTGCACCAACAGCTCGATTTTCCATTTTTGCTAACATCAACTAGATAATTCAAAGAAAACCAGATATTATGTGGCGAAGAAAACACCCTTCAAAACCTTGCCGATGTCATCAACTTCCAACCAGTTGATAAACTCGAAATAACAGACATAATAAAAGGTTTAAAAAATTCAAGATCCCATGGGAACGACAATATTAGTGTTAATTTACTGAAAAAGTGTCTACCAGTAGTTATTAAACCTTTATGTATGCTAACTAATGTATCCTTTGCCGAAGGCACGTTTCCAGACAGACTTAAAATTGCTAAGATTAGACCATTTTTAAAACAGGATGTAAAAATAAAGTTGAAAACTATAGTCCTATTTCTACATTAAGTTCATTTTCCAAAATATTTGAAAAATGTGTATCGAACAGAATAGTAAATTTCTTTGACAAATATAATATATTTGATAATAATCTATTTGGTTTTAAGAGAGGCCGTTCTACTACTAAAGCTGTCATCGAATTTTTGACTAAATTATACGATAATTTAGATAATATAAAAACGAGTGTATAGGGAGGATATTTCTAGATCTCAGTAAAGCCTTTGATCTTGTTAACCACAATTTACTCTTACAAAAATTAGAAAGTTATAGCATTCGTGGTACTAAATCTAGGAAAATGAAACTAACAGTAGATGTACCACAAGAGTCTGTCCTGGGACCACTTCTTTACATAATTTACATGAACAACTTTAGTGAAACAAATTCAATTCTTTTTGCTGATGATACATCTCTGCTTATCACTGCACAAAAATCTGCAGACGCAGTCTTAAAGGCAAACGAGCAATTAGGCAGTGCTCATAATTATTGGTTTACTGAGAACGACCTCATCCTAAATAGTAGTAATCCATTTTTATTCGTTTTAATATTAGTAAAATTAATGCTGACCACAGCCTTTTAATAAAGTCAAATGAAGGATCCAATCGACAAGTTATGTCCTCAAAATTTTTAGGATTACACATTCAAGAAAACTGTACTTGGACAGTACATATAAATGAAATTTGTAAAAAAAAATAGCTCCAATATGTTGCTATATTAGTCATCTACGTCAATTGGTTAGTAAAGCAGTGTTAATCACTTTCTATTATTCATTCTTTGAATCGATTATTAGTTGTGCCTTAATTGCGTGGGGTTTTTCGCCTGATATGTTGAGGGTTTTTAAATTACAGAAGAGAGCAGTACGTTTAATAGCGGGAGTAACCAGACGAACCAGCTGTAAAGACATTTATAAGCAACTTGGAAAACTTACGCTACCCTGTTTATTCTTCTTAATCTATTGGTATATTCCAGATCACAATTAAATAATAAGACCATTAATGCCAATCGTATATAAAACACGAGAAATATTCATACCCTGGAAATTCCGCATCATAGATTAACATTATATGAGCGCAGCCCAAAATATCTGGAAATTAAAGTGTACAATAAGCTCCTAATTCGTACAAATCTATTGATGAAAAAAACTTTAAAATACAAATAAAGCATTTACTGAAAAGTAAAGCATAATAATCCGTTGATGAGTAATTTAGTGATAGTTCGTAGTTTTATATTTTGTAAAATTTAATTACTTCCACGTCCAGTGGAAGTATAGTAACGACAAAAAAATTTTTAAAATTTTTTATTGTCCAAATAGGCTTAAAATGTCATGAAACGTCGAGATTTTAAGTTTGAGCGAAAAAAAATTTCTGTCTGTCTGTCGGTCTGTCTGTCTGTCGGTCTGTCTGTCTGTCGGTCTGTCTGTAACTTTTTTTTGTGCGCACGTTTACTCTGGAACCGTTTAAGATATTGACTTGAAATTTGGTACACATATGTACTTTAACGAAATCTAGAACTAGATTATATTTTCATCTTGTTCCGTCGAAGGGTTGGGGGGTAAATTGGGGTAAATTTGGGGTAAATAGGTCAATCAAGCAGGTAATAGTCCATAAAATTGGTATTTAGTATATACAAGAGAAGCTAAGGTCTCAAAAAATTTTTGGCATTAGCCACCCCCATTAGCACCCCCACCCCCTTATTAAAGGGGATGAAGAAAAATTGTGATTTAGTGTACCTATGTACAGGAACCAGAAACCTCAAAATATTTTTTTACTTCATCCACCCCCACTACCACCCCCTCTATCACCACCCCCCAGCCCACTACCGATGTGGGGTATCGTTTTATGGGTTTTTGGGGTAGAGGATTTCAAATATTATATTATTAAAGTTCCATAAACAGTTATTTTGACATACAAAGTTTTGTCTAAACGTTGGTTGTGGCATTTTCTTAATTTTTCTCTATTCTTATTGGGATGCTCTGCCACATGTATTCTTCTAAACAATGTCTGAAATCTACAAAATAATACAATTAACCAGTATTTTCCAGTAAAATACTGGTTAATTGTATTATTTTGTAGATTTCAGACATTGTTTAGAAGAATACATGTGGCAGAGCATCCCAATAAGAATAGAGAAAAATACAAAGTTTTTTTCGTTGTGAGTGACTTGGATAGAGAATCTGGATGTGGAAGTAGTGATTCCTTGGGCAGCGGTTTTTTAATTTGTTATACCCTATGTATGTATTTTATATTTGTTTGTTTATTTATTGACATTGTTATATTATATTTTATCTGATATTTCAGATACTAAAGTACGAGAAAACCGAAAACAAAGCAATTTTAAATTAAATTCTTGACTTTTAATTTAAAGCCGTTTGACCTTGAAAATTTAAAATTTTGGACTCTAGAGCATTTTAGAATCTGGCCATCCCAGCTATGAGTAAGAGGGTGCAAATATTTTATTGGTCTAGGGAGTACGCTAGTTCCTAACGCGTTTCTCGCTGTCAGACATATCATACGGCCAAGGGAAGCCAACTGGAATAATGCATAATTAAAGTAGTATTATTATGAGAAGATGATAGGGGCGGAGCCAACATGCGCGAATATTTTTACCAGTCACATTGCGTCATCTGAGGTATAGGAATGTGTAATTGCAATAAAAGTTTCGCGGTCAAGGAGCTGTGTAATACAGTAGATTAAAACTTGCCAACTGTTACGAGTAATCTTTGTTTAGGGCAAGTGTAAGAATGGTAATTTGTACTAAACTTTGCGTAATAAAGTTGTTTTATTATTATTATTCCACCGCCGCCGCTCTACTGTAGGCCATCGTTATCTCTGGTGCTGAAATTTGTAGATTGTTTAAGAGGTCGCTTGGCCCTGAGTTGGCCTTTCTTTACCTCGACCTAAATGATCTTTTGTGAATTACCCTACAACTAGTTGTTGCCCGGGATTCCAAGGCTTTTTGCAATGTTTGTTATTTTCCTTGGAGCTAATTTCCCTATGTCTTCTGGCATTAATTTCCGTCTGTTCTAGGTACTTTAGCCTAATGCGAATTAATACCTTGCATTCACAAGATATGTTCCACAGTCTCAGTTGCAGCTTCGCAGTATCTGCATTTGTCACCTTCTGCCATGTCCATGTTCTTGAAATGATATCTTAAGGGGCAATGGCCACTTAGAAGGCCTGTCATTAGCCTTAGGTCCTTGTGGCATTCTTTGTCGAATAGGTTATAAACTTTTCGCTTGTCTTTGGCCTGGAGTATTCCCAGTAGGACTTCTTTTGTTCCTGTTCCCATTTTTGAACCTCTTCCGTTATGTGTTCCCTAGGTAGGCCACAAAACAGGTCCGAAAAATGTCACGTAATTCGTTATCATGCTTTGGCTTAGAATGCTACGTTCCTGCGCATATCATCTTCTCATGGTAATGCTACCCTACAAAACATCTCTCAAGGCACTGTGAGTAAAACTAATCAATTAGGTATATACTTTATAGGTAATAAATTGCAGACAAAGAAAGTTGCTAATTACGATGGTTCATCGAAGTAAGAGTAGAAACTTTCGAGGGTTTATTGCGTATGACTAAGTCATAGGTAAGCACTATTTTATTATCTGTTAAATGTTCGAGCTAAAACTTCTATGTTTGTAGTTTTCTTACCAAGTAGTCTTAACAAGATCTAATACTTGTTACAAACGTTGCATTTTCTTTTTCATTTTAAAATTTTGAGACATACGTGTCGTAATGAGCAGGCAGTAACTCTATAAAACCATTTTCTTATTCACTTTTATCAGAAACATATGAGTTGTATTAAATATTAGATCGTGTTTTAATTTTGAAGTTAATATAATTTAAGGATTGTATTTTGCATTATTTCTAGTTTTAAATAACTGAAAATAATTAATGATATTTAAGCTAATTTAAACATTGTGATATATAAAATATTAGTTTTTAACTACATATGAATACAAGCTAACATAGGTAATATGAATACTGGTAATTCTCTATCACTTATTAACTATTTAAATTTTGTAATTATAGCTTGAAAATTTCAATCAACACTAACATAGATGACATGAACACTTCAACTCGTATGTTTATCTTTTTTGTTCACTTAACTAACAGTTTTAATAAATCATAGCTTTAATACTCAAATATTTTAAATTTACATAAACTAATTTGTTTAATTTGTTTAGGACAATCCTGCATCCCCTACTTTTATTATTTTAAATAAAGCATTTTGCAATTAGTATTAAATCAAATATTTAAACATTAATCACTCGTTCAAAATAATTTTAAATTACCATCAGTTGCCCATGTTGTGTCTATTTATCTGAAACGCTTAACATTTTCAGAAGGTTCACGTTTATTTAGAGAAGAAATTGTTGTTGATTGATAACACAGCCACACAAGAAAAAAGTTCTGTGCAGCAATGTGTCCCACGAATTCACTCCATATTTGTTCACCCTGCCTAAAACTTCAAAAACCTCAATTTTTTTCCCCGTTTTGAAACCTATGAGGGGTGGGGGTAGTTTTAACCCTCCATGGGGTTGAGTCTCTACCCTTTGATGCTGGTTGTCGCACCAGAGTCAAATATTTTGCACTAAGAGATACAAAAATTTGGCCTTTGTGCATGTTATTCACATTCACCTGTATCTTTTGAGTTTTAGCGGTAGTTTTCATCCCCCTTAAGGGTGGATTTCGGTTTAATTTATAGAAATAGCTTACTGTGGCTCGAATTTGCATTCTCTTCTCTCGACTACAAAACATCTACCATTTTTCACGCTTCATTAGGAGTTATGATATTATTTCTATGATTTTACACCATTTTAAGGGATGTTTTTGACTAAAAAACAAAACTGACATGATAAATCCTTTTTTGGACTACGGGTTCTTATTCAGCGTCGAAAAATACACCAAATCCATATAATTTGGTCCGCTGCACCGAAGTTTTTTTTGTGTGGCTGTGTAATTAATGATTAATGAAGTAGTAGCATCAACCAACCCAATCACTGATGTCAATTCTGCTTTACTTCCTTATGCAGAACTTGACTGTACTACAAATAATATTCGGCACGTATCCTAAAAACATTAAATTATTAGTTTTTGTATTGCGCTAAGGTATTAGCACGCTATGTGCATATTACACCGTCATTTGAAATTGTAGTTGGGGAAATACATAGAGTACAACGAAGGAAAGAGGAGAGTAACAGTATCCAATGTTGGTGGCTTTTGTCGACTATGGCTGCTTTATCGGCAAGCTTTTGGACGAGTCGCCTTACCCCGCTGGCCTCTTTATAATATCTCTTGCCACTGTTATACCAACTGCAAAAACTATAGCTATCATTTTGTGTTGATTATAACATTGATAACAGAATGTAAAAGAGGCAGCACTTTGTCGGCATCCTTCGATCTTTTGAGTATGCATCAGGGATATTGACGGTGTTGTCCATTTACTTTGATTAGATAAAAAACGTGTAAAAATTGGAGCGAAATTAGTCGTACATTGCTAGTGAAGTTCATTGGCAAATTTAAAAAAGTAAAAAGCTGTACTATAAAGAATTGTCGAAAAAAAATTACATTACCTTCAAAGAAGGTTGCTAAAAATTAAGAAATATAATTTCACCGTTGTCGCCTAGGTAATTGAACTTTAATATATAATATCTATATTGAGGACATTTAAAAATATGTTTGAATTCGTTATATCGTCACTTTTTATTGTTATTAAGTAATAAAATTATTAAGTATGGTTAGCGATCTACAACTGAATTGATGGACTTTTTTTTAGCGACCCACTACAGCGTTTTCGCTCCACATGAAATCAGAGTTTACGGGTGCAGCCCGTCGCGATAAGAAGTCTTTTAATTCAATTGTAGAGCGCCAACCCCACCCTCAAACTTTTGCAAATGTCTCAGAAACCCCGTTATTTTACTCGTATAACTGGCTTTTACCGCTACCTGGAAAGAGTGACCGCAAAATTCGCCTGTTTTTGCATAGTAGATAGCGGGCCAAGGGAAAGAGCAAAATAAATCCTATAGGGCTCAAATTAAACTTTGAGAAAGTTTAAGGTGAGCATATTTTTTACTTTTTTGAAAAAATGCAAAAATCACCCCTATTCAAGGGCGGAAAATATTTAAAAAATGCAGTATAATGAATATTTAAAAAATAAAACAACTGTTATTACTCAGATTTTATATTGTATGAATTATTTAAGGATTATATATAATTCTGTAGCGTATTTGGAAGAGTTTAGGAAATTGTCCTACAACCCTCCCTCCAACCCCTTGTAATAATTTAAATACCAACCCCAGAAAACGAAAAAATTCATAAGTCCTACCCATATGATACAATCGTCATGGGATTTTCACTAGAATTATTGTTATGACTAGTCGAACCCATATCTACAGGGAAATTGAACTACCACCTCTTCTAATAATAAAACCATCCCCCGAAAATCGATATGATATAATCCGTAAATAATTCATAATATAAAATCTGAGTAATAACAGTTGTTTTATTTTTCAAAATATTCATTATATACTGCCTTTTTTAAATATTTTCTACCCTTAAATAGGGGAGATTTTTGCATTTTTTCAAAAAGTATGCTCACCGTAAAATTTCTCAATGTTTAATTTGAGCCCTATAGGATTTATTTTGCTCTTTCCCTTGGCCAACTATCTACTATGCAAAAACAGGCGAATTTTAGGCCTTTTTATGGTCACTCTTTCATTCATTTATCTTTTGATGTAAAGGATGAGTCGCACATTCCGAAGAAAAGTTCAATAAAGTAAAAAATGCATTTTACAGGAGAATAAAAATTACATTTTAAAATCCTTAAAGGTTAATAGCACACATTTTATTGTATCTAAATGATTACAACTTATACTGATCTGAAGGCAATTTTACTACAATAAACTTTATTACTATTTTCTTCGGAGGAAGGTTATTATTTATACTTATGATTTCTATCTTATTCTTAAAAATGTTTAGTTATTACACTTTTTCTCGGGATGTGCGGAGTGTCCAAAATATAAGAAAAATTCCCCTGAACGTACCAACATTTTGTTACTGATATACCTATATTATGTGTTATTAAAAGATTAATAAAATATGTAAATATAAAAGTGTATCAACGTTGCTTTCATAGTTAAAACATGACGAGAATAACGAAAAATAACGAGAAATCGTCGATTTCACGGCTCACTAGATTGAAAATTAAAATTGGCTGTAAAAATTCCAAAATGGCGGAGAGTCATGAAATTAGCACAGTCAAATGCAGAATAAAATTCTAACATATACAGAGTGTCCTATTTAAAAATCAAAAGTCGGGATCATTTCCAGTGAAACCGGAAGTCGTAAAAACTTGACAAATCGACCAAAAAATGTCGTTTTGGTAACATGTGACACATGCCAAGTTTCATCTCGATATATTAAATAATATAGAAATGGCAGACGAAAAGCGATTTCGTTGACACTCGGTATATAAAAAAACATATCTACAAGCCGAATTGAGAATTAATTTCTTTTGAAGTCAGAAATAGAAATAAATGAAATTACTTATGTGGGAAATAATGTTTCTCAAACTCTATGCTTAAAAAATGTTTTTATTGACCTTGAAAAGATGAAATCAAATAAATGAAAAAATGAAATTATCGAAAAGTGTGATAAATATAACTTTTCAGTTTCTATATTTCTTCAAAAGAATTTCTTCTTTAAACAGATTTCGCACAAAATGGTAGGATTTTGGTCCTCACCGAAAATGTCTGTATTTTTTATGTTGTAGCTTATGACCTCCTGATCAAAAGTCCCAATGAGTGCAAGTCTGAAAAACAGGCAGATTTTAAAATATTGGAGATCAAATATGGATAAAGTCTTCTACGTAGTACAGGTACTGCTTTCATATTTGTTTATACTTCAGCGCAATTTCGTAAACTAAACATAGATCAGTTTAATACTTTTGATTCTCAAACAAAAAACCTAAATGACCTCCTATCTTCATTTAATTTATCGTCGCTAATAAATCAACCAACGCGAATCGCCACTACTCAGTCTGGTATAAGCTCGTCATTAATAGACTATATAGTAACAAATATTAAAGAAAACATTTATGCAGAAACTATTGATGTCGGGGTTTCTGATCACTCAGCTCAATTTTTCTACTGGTCTAGTACGATTGACACAAAAAACGTAAAAGAATATATACATCGGAGAATCATAAACCAAACCACAGTCTGGGAGTTCCGTACGTTATTCAATGCTGAGTATATAGACCTCGTTCCATTCGATGATATAAATACAGCATTCGATTTGTTTTGGTCGCATTTTCATTGGTGTTTTTTAATCTCTCATCCAAAAAAGAAAATATTGAGAAACTGTCAAAATAATAAATATAACTTTAGATACTCCCAGGGTCTAAGGATTGAATCGAATAAGCTCAGAGAATTGAATTGGTTGCGAAAATTAGTACCCGGTGATAAAGTAAGTCACAATAATTATATATTAAAGAAAAAAGAATTAACAAAAAAAATCGAAACTGAAAAGAGAGAATTCTACTCAAATATAATAAGTAATTCTGATAACAAACCTAAGACACTGTGGGAATTAGTAAATAAAAAACTAAACAGAAATACTTATTCTAAAATTATAAACATTAATTTACAGGATGAAATAATTACTGAGGGAAAAATGATTGCAGATGCTTTTGGTCTGCACTTCGCAACATCTTTAAAAAACATTGTTGGATAACTTCCTCCAAATGTCAATACGTGTACAACGTGTGAAGTAAATAGTTACTCAATGGGCTTTGTGCCCTACACGGAAGGCGAAGTTATCCAAATCATAATGAATTTAAAAAATAAACAGTCACTCGGAATTGACGAAGTCCCAGTAAGACTTATTAAAGAATGTTGCAACGAATTAGCTTGATTTAGCAATAATAATAAACAAATCCGTACTAGCTGGAACTTTTCCTAACCGGCTAAACATATCAAAAGTTACGCCAATTACTTCCACGTCCAGTGGAAGTATAGTAACGACAAAACAAATTTTAAAAATTTTTATTGTCCAAATAGGCTTAAAATGTCATGAAACGTCGAGATTTTAAGTTTGAGCGAAAAAAAAAATTTCTGTCCGTCTGTCGGTCTGTCTGTCGGTCTGTCTAACTTTTTTTTGTGCGCACATTTACTCTGGAACCGTTTAAGATATTGACTTGAAATTTGGTACTCATATGTACTTTAACGAGATCTAGAACTAGATTATATTTTCATCTTGTTCCGTCGAAGGGTTGGGGGGTAAATTGGGGTAAATTTGGGGTAAATGGGTAAATCAAGCAGATAAGAGTCCATGAAATTGGCATTTAGTATATACGAGAGAAGCTGAGGTCTCAAAAAAATTTTTGGCATTAGCCACCCCCGTTACCACCCCCACCTCCTTATTAAAGGGGATGAAAAAAAATGTTATTTTGTGCATGTACAGGAACCAGAAACCTCAAAATATTTTTTTACTTCATCCACCCCCCCCCCCCCCCCCCCACTACCACCCCCCTATCACCACCCCCACCCCACTACCGATGTGGGGTATCATTTTATGGGTTTTTGGGGTAGAGGATTTCAAATATTATATTATTAAAGTTCCATAAACAATTATTTTCACATATAAAGTTTTTTCGTTTTGAGTGACTTGGATAGAGAATCTGGATGTGGAAGTAGTGATTCCTTGGGCAGCGGTTTTTTTAAGAGGGGTGATACCCAACAAATTGAAAACTACAGGTCTGTTACGACGTTAAGTCATATATCCAAAATATTAGAATAGGCTGTTTATGAACGTTTAGTTAACTTTATTAATAAACATAAATTACTTACCGACAGTCAACACGGGTTTCGAAAAGGTCTTTCAACTCAAACTGCTCATGCTCATGACAAATTAAACAAAAAGGAGTGTGTAATAGGCATATTTTTTGACTTGTCACGAGCTTTTGATACTCTTGACCCTACATATTTAGCCCAGAAATTGGATGCACTATAAGAGGCTCCACTAATAATTCATCATTTCATACATGACCAGTAGAAAAATAACAGTTAAGGTGGAACAGAGTACCTCCGATATTTATGATGTTGAGCTTGGAACTCCTCAAGGGCGAATTCTGGGACCATTGCTGTTTCTTTTGTATATTAATGACTTGCCGAATCATATCACCGATGGGAGAGTATTTATATATGCCGATGATACAACGGTGGTGGTCTCAGATGCTAATGGCGATGCGGCGATAAAAAAAGCCCAACATGCCATAAAAGAATTTTATGAGTGGTGTCAAAACAATCATCTTGTCGTCAATGCGGAAAAAACTGTGGCTACAGAATTTTTAAATAAAAATAAGACACCATCTACTTTTAATTTGAAAATAGAGAATCAGGCGGTAGAAAACCAAAGTACAGTAAAATTCCTGGGATCCTACATCGACTCCAAGCTATCATGGAATGAGCAAATTGAACATGTCTGGAGTAAACTTAACAAGGCCTACTATGCCATATTCTCTCTAAAAAGTACACTTTATGAGAAGGCTCAAATTAACGTGTATTACGCATTAGCCTACTCAGCGATCTGTTATAATATTATTGGCTGGGGACAAGCAACTTCTAATGTAAGGGTATTCATTCTACAAAAGAGAATAATACGCCTTATATTTGGCTTAAAGCGTATGGACTCCTGTAGAGACATTTTTAAACAGAAAAAAATATTAACCGTAGCTTCAATATATTTATTAAAATTATTACAGCACATTCATAGCAACAAAGATAAATTGAAAACATGCACTGACATTCACAAATACAGCACAAGAAATAATAATAATTTTTACATAAAAAAATGCAGCAGTGAAGCCTACAAAGAATCGCCATATTATACAGGTTGCTACTATTATAATATGTTACCACACGAAACAAAAAATTTGAAATCACCAAAACAATTTAAAAACAAAATTAAAAACATGTTAACAGATAATGTTTTTTTACAATATCAATGAATTTGAACAACATATTAAATTGCAGGAAAATGAGATTTTTTTATTTCTTACAGCTTTAACAATCTTTCAGTGTTATTATAATGCCTAGTCATAGTTAATTGTAATGTCTGTATCATATTTCTCGTTTGTTACTTACCTTTTATGTTTATCTACTTTTTATAACGAAGTATACCTATTGGTATATAGAACTTTATATATAATTAATTTATATATTGTTTTTTTATATTTATATATTTTCTTGTATGTTTCTTATGAATTTTTGTACAAACTGACATACCTTATCCATTGTACAACAATTGTAATTGTACCATTGTGGCATTTAAAGGTGAATAAATTGAATTGAATTGAAATAGTCTTCAAATTGAGGCAAGAAATCTAGAGAACTAGCACAAGAACAGATGCAATGCAATCTGCGTTAAGTATCATCAAATGATATTATTATAATGCATGTAAAATGAAACATTGACGAGTTAAGTGTGATCACTGATTAATAATGATATAGAATTTGACTCGTGTGTAGAAGTAGAGACAAACCGTCAAGCCCAAACGGCACGTTCATTGTACATGCGAAGTGTAATTACTTGATTTTAAGTGTGTTTGTGCATGGTTACATTTGATTCGGCAACCTGACAATCAACGACACGGTTACACGTCCGAACACACACCTAAATACAAATATTCTTGACGGGTCATTGAGTACATAGGCGTAGGCGCCTAGATTTGTAAGTGGCCGCATTATCGATCCATACCTTCCATATCTTGAAATTTGTCAATTTTTCAGTCTTGCACCCATTGAGAATTTCGATAGGCGATCATAAGCTGCAACGTATCAAAAATACATTTTCATTCTACCACTTTGCGCGAAGGGAAAGACAGATGCCAATAGCAACTACCGATTGCTGGCATTAATAATACCGTCAGTGAAATAATGCTGCATATGTTTCAATCCAAATTTCAGTATCATCTATTTTTTGGTAAAGGGAATTTGTCAATGCACGCTGTCGAAGGATACTGATAACGAAATCGATATCTTTTTAGTCAAGCAAAATTTGGCAGAGAGAAACATCACCACTTAAATGGACAAAGATCCACAGGTTTCGTAATGGCATTATTTAATACATTTTTATTTCCGCCCCCAGGACACGATGCAGGGGCAAACGATTGATTAAATATGTGGGCCTGGAGAGGTTTAGGGGAAGTTTCTTAAGCAGAGCATCGCGTAAATAATTTAATCCCACCGCCGACCGTCGATCTCGACGGCGAATAGGGCTAGTGCGACGATAGCGGCGAACCGCGACAGTCTAGTAAAGTTACATTGTTTTGAGCCTTTCGACTCTCGGAACTCCTAGAGATATCGTTGCCACCTTCGACTAGAAAGGATACGGCTTTAGAGGCGTTCGGGCATAATCCCACGGATGGTAGCTTCGCATCACCACCCGCTCGAGCAAGTGCGTGAACCAAATGTCCGAACCTGCGGTTCCTCTCGGACTGACGAGGATTACTATCGCAACGACGAGTCATCAGTAGGGTACAACTAACCTGTCTTACGACGGTCTAAACCCAGCTCACGTTCCCTATCAGTTTTGAATTTTGCTTCGTCCTACCATATTTCAAGCTGTATCAACCATAGAAAGGACAATATAGAACGGTTAATGCTTCTGGGCAAACCAAATGGTCAGCGAAGAAGAGGACGACTTTTAAAACGTTTGGCCAATATAACAAAGGAACTCATGGAAAAACAAAATTGAGGATTCTGTATCCTTATCATAGAACTGCGACAAATGGCATAATCCTGCAAAAAATGTCGAAAAACAAAGCGAAGCCAATAATGCATGAGTCACAAAACAAAAATCAAATGTATCACAATATTGTGAATAACATTATTTAAAAGAAAATATTTATTAACTATAAATAGGTATATTTTTTATTATTAATCACAGAAGTGTTTACATCTTTGTCTGTGGTAGTTAAGTACGTGTGCAAAAATTCATTAAAATTGCTTTCCGGCGTTTCAGAGATCAAGTCAGGTCACTAATTAGCAGCAACAAGGACAACAATATAGCCGAAATATATGCCAACAAACAGATTGACATTTTTTTTATTTGACAAAATTTCTTCGTATTGTTTAAAATTACCAGATTAGAATTTCGTTTTTGATTTTCAGATGATTGCATTACTTTTCATCAGTAACATAGCAAGTAATTAAAGAAACAAAAAAAATAAGTAAGTTAGGTAAATATTTTTTCTTTGTGGTACTTTTACCTTAACTTTTTAAAATCGTCAATCGTATCAATCGGTATTAAGTACCTATATGTATATTTATGGCTCAAGTTTACATTCTTTATAAAAAATTACACAGCAATTATTTATAGCTCGATTTTACGATTTATTATATTTTGCAAAGATAAATATTTCTTTCCTTTCCTTTTAACAGCATTTAAAATTCTTTCAAAATAAACAAATCTGGAACAGCGCATTGATTAAAATAACTTCAAGGTTAATAAAGAAATGCATCGATATTAAAGTATTTTTAAGTAATTTGTTACAGTTTAGTTTTTTACTTTGCTTTAATTTGCAAAAGATAACCAAGTAGGAATAAACCTAATGTTAATAGGTAATACATAATATATGTTATATAACAAATACCTACAGATTATATTAATATTTTAACACAGCATTGATAATGAGTTTAAAAGGCAAACCAATTGATTTAACTCTGTGTTAATAAATATAGGTCACATTTTTATAGGAATTAATTTGTTCTAAGTGACCCTACCCACATAAGTAATAGCAATCAGTGTTATGTGAAGAACAATTTTAATACCGCAAGCTACTTGAAATATCAAGAAGAAAAGCGCACAGGGACGGATTCAGTTTCTAATATTAGAAAATATATAGAATATCCGAGTTGCAATTCTTCGGAGTTGATAATGATAATTTCAAAATTTAAAAATGAAAACACATTAAAATATCAAAGGTATTTTAACATATTCGCAATAAAGGGCCCCACAGACGGATCAGTCCATCGTCAGACAAATGTTCAGAGCCCAAATTCTGGAGTGTGAGAGAACGGAAACGTTCACATCGCGGGAAGCGTTATTCATATCTCTCGCTATTCTCTTGTGCTCTAAAATCACAAATAGTACAGTGAATGAAGGTAAAAATCAACTATTACCTCCGATTTCGGTGAACCTCCATCGATTTGCATGAAAATTTGGGATTGAGTATATTTTACCCTCAACTTCAAAAGTGACATATGCTCGACTTGCGCTTTTTGCATTTTAAAAATGCAGATTTAAGCATTCTGGCGTAAGTAATCTCGTTTAATTAGATAAAATAAATATTTTTCAACACTTATATGCATGATTTATGATTTTAATTAATTTTTGAACCCTTTTAGCAACCTTAAATCGAAAATCATGAAAAAATCATTTTTTGTATTTCTGAAATATGAAATCGCATATTAACATTACACAAACGGTTTGTTTGTTTATGATATTATTTTTGGTTGACTGTGAAATTTCAACCCTTAAAAACCACCCCCTTAATGCAGAATCATTGAAAAAATTGGTTTCAAGAAACTTTAATCATTTGAATAATACATTACTGAATTGAAATCTCATTTACTGAGTATTAAAGTAATTATTTATTTATTGCCAAATTTTCCACCCTTAAAAACTACCACTTGTCATAAAAATAATGAAATTTTTTTTTATCAGCTTTAATAGCTTTAATTATTTAGAATCTACTTCTTACTATCTATCTTTTTCCTATATATGCATACAAAATCTCTGCTCAAAAAATTTTTCCAAAAAAATGTTATTAGTTTTTTTACAATAACTCCGTTAATTTTTATGATATTAGGTTCATCCAAAAACCATTTGAAAGGTAATTTCAAGGGCTATAAGATCGTATTAAATTTAATCTTTTAAAACCCTTATTTTTTAAAAGATAAAAGGTTAAACGGCCCCGGTTACATGGTTCTCGCAGTAAAATTTAGGCTTTAAACGTTTCTATCTCGGTTATTTTTTATCCTACAAAAATAAAAAAAAACTCAAATTTCGTTCTCTATTATTTTTTACGTATAGAGTATTTTTGGAGTTATTATCAAAAGAAAATGAAATTTACGAAAATTTGAAAAATCCCGATTTTTTTAAATCATATTTTTTTTCAAAAATATGCATTCTAAACCGGTCAAAATTTTTAGAGTCATTACTTATGCTAAAATAAAGAAAGTCTTATAGGGATTACTATAAATTTTAATTTTTGTGGAAATGGCGTAGGTTTTATTTTTCACTTTTTCCTAAAAAATTCGAAAAGGTCCTCTTATTTTCATCATACTTGCTTAATTTTGATGCTATCAACTTCTTCTATAGCTCATTTGATATTTCTGAGTACTTTGAAAAGTGTTCAGTAAGTATATTTTATAAAATTCATCGTTTTCCTGTTATTTAAGCTTGAATACTTAGATTTGAGTACCCGCCGAAAAAAAATATACATTCAATTACCTATAGCTCACTTTGAATTAATATTAAAAGGTTTTTTAAGGAAGGAATTTATTCGTTTTTTTTATTAGCTTAAATTTTGGTAATGACAACTTTTTTGTAAAAACTTATAGTTTTTGAGTTATTTATGAAAAACCGCTTTAAAACATGCATTTTTTTTCACGAAAAATCAAAATCTTTGATCTTTAATAACTCAAAAAGTATTGATTTATTTTAATAACTTTATATAACAAATTTTGCTTAGAATTGGCCCCTCTATCGATTCCTGGGGTTATTTTTCATAAAATAGTTTCCACCCCCGAGAAGTGGTGGCATCCACCCCCAGGGTAAAAGCGCAAGTTGGCACTTTGTCACTTTTGTTTCTTGAGATATCCTCTAACTACTCACAAATTTTCATGAAAATCGATGGAGGTTCAACGAAATCGGAGGTGAAAACCTTCAGTGATTGTACTAAAAAGGGTTGTCGATAATTATGATAAATTTACATTTACAATAATTTAATTATACCAAAGTAGTTTCTTTCGTGGAATTTTTTCCTATTACCAATGTGTTTTAAACGATTTTGTTAATAGCATAACAGTTACTAGTTTATGCATATTATGTTCTTTATTGTAGTGGTAGGTTATCTCTTGTTTTTTAAGATGGTTTTGGTCGCCATCTTAGAGAAATGCATGCGTAGAGTTTTCTATTATACTATACTCAAATTTTATTTTTTTTTAAGCTACTGTTACAGTCCAGACATTTCATAATAAATTTATTTTTTTGGGAAAATCATAGTAATTTAAACATTTAAAAAAAAAATCAAATCTGCATAAAGCACAAATACTCAAAAATAATGAAAATTGTACCGTAATAAAAGTTGGTGCATAGAAAAAATTACTTTTGACGTGCGCAAAATTTAAGCTGTATGAAAGAAATAAAAAGTTATGTTACCTAATCAAAAACATTTAAAATTAAAAAATCTTAAAATAACAAAATTAATTTTTGCTCGATGCGCATTTTCTGAGAAAATTACCTTAAAAATTGAGAAAAAACAGTTTTTTTTTTTCAATAATTAGGAGTAATTTCCACAGAAAGTGTGCCCCGGGAAATAAACCATCAACATTTTTTACATTATATTTAACGCTCTTTAATTACACAGCTTCACAAAATATAAAAAGTGGTCTATTCCTGACACTCCATTGGGTGGACGTGCTGAACACGAATCGGGTGTCCGTTTAGCTCCATCTCCCACCATTTTTCTGTAAATCGCGAAAATAACCTAAAAAAACCGTCATAATTTAAGTTCGGGATTTACTAAAAATTGGTGGGTAATGGAGGTAAACGGACACCCGATTCGTATTTAGTGCGTCGAAATACATAGAAGTTTCCCAATGGAGTCCCAGAAACATACAATTTTTTTCTTGTGTGTGAGTATCACCGGATCCTCCGCCATTTTATAGAAAACAGCGTATGCAAATATATTACACAAACACACACAAAAAGAGTGAAAAGTGGGTTGTTTCTAGGACTCCATTGGGTAAGCCCCATGTATTTCGGCATGCTGAATACGAATCAGGTGTCCGTTTAGCTCCATCACCCACCAATTAGTAAATCGCGAAAACAACCGGGTATTTTCGCGATTTACAAAAAAAATCTGGATAATGGAGCTAAACGGACACCTGATTCATGTTCAGCAAGTCGAAGTACATGGGGGTCACCCAATAGAGTTCCAGGACAGTGTAATGAAGCAAATTCCGAGGCCCAAACAAGTACCCTATTTTTACATATTATAAATATTGTTATTTAATTTTGTATTACTTATTTAAACCCAACCGGCTACAAAGCATTTATTATTGCACACACTAAACCCCCACCTGCACAGAACAGACCGTCCTACACTCGCGCTCACTGTGGTGTCAGGCAGTCGATCCAAAGCAGTAGCAGCGAGCAGAGGTGCCCACCCGTGACCAGCCGTCAAGCGTAAGTGAATATTTCCGTAAATTAGTTCAAGTCCAACTTTTGAGACTCTGTCAATATTTCTTAAAATACGAAACTGTACTAAGTCCGTAAAATCCATTGTAACGAAAAATTTCACAAGTGTCTACACCGCTCATGGCCTACGCGCATTCACTTCTTCCACTACTGGGCGAGAGAAGGGATACGAGCCTACTAGCTATTGAAAGCGGCACCGAAAGTTAAGTTCCTCACGAGCTTCCGAAGCAGGTAGACCTGCCAGTCCAGAAGTCAGTCAGTGCACAGCCCTGTCTTCAACCGGACGCGCCAGGAGCAACTAGAGGATATAAGTAAGAATAATAGTAATAATTATAATAGGTAGCGGTTTGGCTGATACTGTGAACTTTTATTTGTTTTTGTATTTATTTTACTGGTTGTGTCCTCAAGGTATCCGTAATATTTGCTAGTGCGGGTACCCTGTGGTCATAAAGTAGAGGTTCCTGGAGTCTTCGTAGTATCTGCTAATGCGGAGAAATCAGGGCCTTTAATTCTAATTGCTATCTGGTAACTCTTGTGTGCCCAGGGTGCGTGTAATATCTGCTAGTGCACGCAAACTGTGTCCATAGAGAGAGCGTTTTGGAGTCTTCGTAGTATCTGCTAATGCGGAGAAAGCCAGACGCTCACCCAATTTCAGGTCCAGGGTACGAGCTCACATCCAGGTGCCAACAGTCGTGCTAGCGTGGCTGACTCCGGTGTACCCAGGGTATTCGTAATATGTGCTAGTGCGCTTACCCTGTGGGCACAGAGAAAGCTTCTCCGAGGTCTTCGTAGTATCTGCTAATGCGGAGAAATCGGGACGTGGCCATATTATTATTTTTAACTGTTTTCAGGTTAGGAGCTGCAGAACGCCGTCTTGTCTTAACTAATCATACATCTCTTTTCAGCTTTAGGGTTCCTGGTATTAGCCAAGCGTGACACCTAGAGTAGCCATTTTTCTTATTGTTGCATTAGTTATTGTTTGCTTGCTCCTTCCTGGTATCCGACGACTGTACATAACCTAACCGCTTTTCGTCACCTGAATCGTAACCCGTCACCTTGTCATTTTCGCGCCGTTAACCATCCATCACCGCCATTACCTCGAATCTACGTCATACCGCTGCTTCGCTCCCGCCTGCCATAAGTAACATCGCTGTAACCGCACCGTAACTGCACGATAGTCATATCATAGCCTGGGTACTGTCTGGTATATATTAGTAGATTTAGACTAATTTAGAGTTGATATTGTAGCTTATAGAAAATAAATAGATATTGTTTACCGAATTATGCGTGTTACTGTGTGTGTGTGAAAGTCTGATTTACTATTTTTCTCCACTGTAGCTACTCCAGCCCTACTGCAACAGGCTGTGCTAAGAGGCTAGTGTGGGACCTTTGCCCCACGTAAAAAATTGTAAAGGTGGCGCCCAAGCAACCGAACCGTTGTTAAGGTGTCAAAAGTGACCACTTTCCGGCCTCACTGGAAAGTATACGTCACACAGACCACTTTTTTATTTTGTGGAGCTGTGTTATGCTTTCTAGATATTTTGATTTTAAATATTTTTGATTTGGTGCCATCACATTATTTTATTCTTTGGATACCTTGTACATACAACCTAAATTTTGCCCATGTCAAAGCGTTCTTTCTTTATGCACCAACTTTACCAAGAATAGAATTTTCTGACAAATCAATAATAAACCAAATCAAGATTGACTCTGTTGTGAGGCCTTTCTGCAACGATTTGTTCTTGATATATCCCAAAATCTACCTGTTCGGCATCAACATTCATATCTGGCTCAAGTATATTTGCTTTTATATACATGTTATGCATGTTATGCAGGACACAACAAGCCTTAATTATTTTGTATGCCCTATTGGGAGTATAGTGTAATTACCCTATGCTTGAGTAGACACCGATACCTAAGGAATATTTCCCTATTCCAAACAGCAGCTCCTCTTGCATCGGCTGCATTAGATGAACTTAGGACATTAACTCAGCTAACAATAAAAAAAACTAACCAATAAACACTTTTCGTCTAATGATAATGTAGAAGAACACACTACCGGGCGTCAAATTGAAGCGACACCAATTTATTTATTACCTCAGATCATTAACGTGATTTCAATTTTTCACTGACAGTAAGGGCCTTTACGCCTTTATATTATTGCGATTTCTCTCCGACGGGATTGGAATTTGACGTGATTTTAGTCTGTTTATACAGTAATAAGTCGTCTGACGGCTTTTGGTTTCCGCTATTTTTGCATAAAAAAATCCCTATCGAAGATTTCTCTCTGACGGGATTGGATTTTGACGTGATCTGTATGTATTCACCTTCTTAAAGATTTCTGGAGAAATCGCATAAAAAATCCCCATCAAGCTTCCGTAAGACCACCAGAACATTGAGTATCAGACTTAAGGAATCATGAGATTCCGATTACTTTCAAACGAAAACTCCAGGGATTAAGACTAGCAACAAGTCCTTACATCAATAAAATGCAATTAGTTCAAAGAATACCATTTATTTATTAAGTATGAAATAATACAGTGATTTTCAGCAAAATGATATAATGTGAAAGAATCACGCCTCCCAACTAAGGCAAATGACTTTTTAACCATAAAGTGAGAGCGTACGCTAACAATCGATTTGGCAGAAAAGATTCATGCAACCTTCCCAGAATTAAGTATAAAACTTTTTAGACATTTATATGACTTTTTGTAATATGGTAATTACGGCTGACTGAAAATAACATAAAAATGTTTTACTAAAAAAAATTTAGTTTCATTAGAGACTACCTAGCTTTAAAGTTCTTGTAACGTGAGATTTCACGTACTAAAACGACATTCAAGAATACTTACTTACTACATAAGTTTGATAACGTTCGGTCAGTCCACGACTTACTTGTTCTTATATGTAACGTAGGAAAAATTACAGCGACTCACCTCCGAACGACTTTTGGGCAAAATGGACTTTTGAATCCTTTGTGCACAAGGCGGTTTTCTCTATAACTTTATTATTCGGAAAGCCCTGCAGTTGGCTTTTACTACCATCGCTTTGTATTGACCACCTAATGCATTCGACCAACTCGAGTCGCTGGGCGAATCCAAACTCGTTTTATGCGAGAAACCGGCCTTGTCCACTTTCATTGATTGATTTTCAATGATTTCAATGATTTCATTGATTGTTAAAATTGTATTGTCAGTCTTTAGGACAAGGTGTACAATGACTGTACCTCCATGGTCAATGTCTTCGGCGGAGGAATTAAAGTTGAAAATATTTTTGAATATTTTCAAAGTACCTTTTTGGCGTACCTTTTAAAAAGTATGTGATTCATCTTTCCATGAACACTATATACTTTCAC
This sequence comes from Rutpela maculata, assembly GCA_936432065.2. NCBI lineage: Eukaryota > Metazoa > Arthropoda > Insecta > Coleoptera > Cerambycidae > Rutpela > Rutpela maculata. The sequence continues at coordinate 69,671,925 of OW386285.2, read as the reverse complement.
TCTCATATCCTGGACCAAAATATATTTTCCTAAGTAAAAAATTCGGTGTATCTTCGAATTTTTACCCCGTTGTTTCTAATGTCCTATCGGACTCATAACGGTCCTTTTGGACTAGTCTGTGGCTCTGAAGTCTCTCAGACTCTTGAAAATGTCCTTAAATGAAATTGTTGCCTAAGTCGAATTCTAATTTTGGCTTCGACTTAGGTCGATTCTGAGAGGTTCTATAACAATAACACAGGCACAAAAAATTTCCTGAAACTCCATTAGGTAACCCATATGTATCTCGACGTGCTGAACACGAATCAGGTGTCTGTTTAGCTCTATTGGCCACCATGTTTTTTGTAAATCGTGAAAATAACCTAAAAAAAACCTCAAGGTTATTTTCGCGATTTACTAAAAATTGGTAGGTAACGGAACTAAACGGATATCTGATTCGTATTCAGCATGTTGAAATATCTAGGGGTTGCCCAATGGAGTCCCAGAAACAGACCTTTTCATGTATGTCTGTGTAATATATGAATGTCACTGGATCCTCCGCCATTTTCTAGAAAATCGCGTACGCAAATATATTACACAAACACAAAAAAAGTGAAAAGTGACACTTTTTTTTAATTTTGTGTGCCTGTGTAATTATTGATAACTGCATATTTAAAAAACAAGATTAATAACGCACAAAACACAATCATTGCACAAACTTCAGTGGTATTTTCCTAGGAGAACGCCCCGTTCCCTTGAAAAATAGCAGGAGAAGAGCCGTTCTCTTGCAAGCGTGTGCTGTGAACGATCTCTTTTTTAACTAGTTTCAACAAATTTAAAAAATATAAGGTTTTCAATTGGACCCGCATGTTTTGTTTTTTTTTTAATCTTTGTTTGATTATTACTACGTAATATACAGAGACGGATTTAAAAATGAAACAGGAACTGGTTGTGCTGACTACGTATCAAACACCAGTCAAACTTTTTCATATAGAATTCTCGGCCCAAGATCAATCTTCCCAAGTAGAACTATACCCAATAGATTATGTAATATTATTATAGGAGGTAATATGGGAAGATCTATAATAGTATCTGACTCACAAGCTGCATTACTGTCTCTGTCAAGGAATTCAGTGCAATATAATAATTTATTTAATTTTCATCATCAAACATAAATTAGTTGCGCTAGTTAAAAAAGACGTTGCCATCACATTTATTTGGGCCACAGGACATTCAAGAATCGATGAAGGGAAGAATAAAAGGGGGAGTCAATTAACACAGGAGGCTATAAGAAAAACTGAAATAATAACATTATTGCGATTTTAACAATTTGTTTAAAGTAAGCATAAAAGAAAACAGACAAAAAGTGTGAGCAGAATATGTTGGGTCTTCGAAAAATCACTATGCAATTATCCATCCTTCTGTACCCAATTCAGTTCGTTATATATTTGAATTATACTGTACGTACATTTATTTTTTGCTTGTGGTAACCATTGGCAAGCTATTGCAAACATAAATAAACAATTGAGAGTTTTAATGTTCAGTTTACAGTCAATTTAACACACTTATTAAGTGCTAATAATCCCCATACTTTAGTGCAATTATAACTTTTTTGAAACAAGCTAATTTGAGAATATAAAAAATAAATAATGCTCCCTATCATTTTCTCCTTACTAATTATTCTGTGGCAAAGATTTTTCCGATGTCAGAAACCCCTAAAAAAGACAAAAACAAATGAAGAAAGGAGCAGAGAATCCGCATTAACGTATCGTGCACCACAAGGCACATTGCTTGGCCCGGTATTTTTCACAATGTATGTAAACGGTCTGTTTATAAATACTGAGTATCTTTGCTTATGCCGATGATAAAGTTATTTACGTTAGCAGTAATTATTGGTAGGATGTTCGATCAAAATCTGAGCACGTATTACAACTTACAACAAGAGTAGTTTGGTTGAATAATAGTTTGCTAAAACTAAATACATCGAAATCAAAATTGATATGTTTTTCACTTCGTAATAAAATCGATTTACATCAATTAACATTACATCCCTGCGTATATCCTCATATATGTAACAAAATTTCATGTAATTGTACCTCATATATTTAACAAACTGATAATATCAAATACCTCGGCGTAATAATTGATCAGTCTCTTAGATGAGGTGAACATATTAACTGTTTAACAAAATTATTTAAGAAATGCATGTTCAAATTTGAAAGTTTAAGCAATATTCTTAGTACTAATCTGATTAGAAATTGTTGTTATGCTCTGGTACAGCCGTTGTTAGCGTATGGCATTCTGCCCTGGGTGGAAATAATAAAACTAATGTAGATAAAATATTTGTCTATCAGAAAATAATTATTGCAAATTGTGAAAACTAATGCGTTATCAAGCTAGAAATGTTCTCTAATTTTAATATTCTCACTTTAAGAGAACTACATAATATATGATATGTTTAAATATTATTATAAGCATAAAAATTCCGTAAACCTTTTTTTGAATATGAATATATAACACTAGAGCATAAAAAAATCATAAATGTGCACTTCCTATCTCACAAATATTTCCTGTATTGACTATCTAAAATTGCTATATTTACTTTCAAATGAGCTAGGACTATTTAATGGTAACATCATTTTATGCAGAAAAAACTCAAAATGTGGTCTAAAAATGCAAATACAAATTTTGATTTTATATTTATCTAGTATTTTCTCCTTATTACTGAATTCTCTAACTGGTAGAACTGGTAGGTAAATTAACACTTTATATTATTTTTTTTTTAGGACTATATTTTGCATTATTGTTTTATTTATAAGTTTTAGTATAGTAGTAATTACTTTTTACAATTAATTATTTTTTATTTATTTGCTTTTATCATGTTTAGAGAATATTATTTAGGTATTATGCAAATCACAACTTACACACTTTTTTATCTATTATGAAAATACCTACTTTCTGTATATTGTTGCCCTAATCTGGGCACGCTAATATACTAGTTAGGTAAATACTTTAAAACACTCATTATTGGAGAACCAATCAAAACAACTACTCTTCTAGCTAATACTGACGAAGTATTGAATTACATGATAGGATTCTTAGCATTTTAAAGAAAAAAATATATTGAAAATATTTCAATCATTTATTTACAATTAGTCATCACACTTTTTTATTTAATATGAAATTATTTACTTTCTGTATATTGGTACCTTAATCGGGTCACGCTAATATACTACTTAGGAAAACACTTTAAAACACTCATTATTGGAAAACCAATCAAAACAACTACTCTTCTAGCTAATACTGACGAAGTATTGAATTACATGGTTCTCCAATAATGAGTGTTTTAAAGTATTTACCTAACTAGTATATTAGCGTGCCCAGATTAGGGCAACAATATACAGAAAGTAGGTATTTTCATAATAGATAAAAAAGTGTGTAAGTTGTGATTTGCATAATACCTAAATAATATTCTCTAAACATGATAAAAGCAAATAAATAAAAAATAATTAATTGTAAAAAATAAATCAAGAATAGGCTTGTAAATAATGAATGAATGTTTCTATACTCTACTGATGAGAACTAACGAGTTCGAAAAAACTTGTACAACTTTTCTAGAGTTGAAATAGAATGTAAGGTTCAATAATTGTTGTGAATTACTGAATTTTAATAAATAATTTAAGTAGTTTAAATATTTTTTCTTTAAAATGCCAGGAATCCTATCATGTAATTCAATACTTCGTCAGTATTAGCTAGAAGAGTAGTTGTTTTGATTGGTTTTCCAATAATGAGTGTTTTAAAGTGTTTTCCTAAGTAGTATATTAGCGTGACCCGATTAAGGTACCAATATACAGAAAGTAAATAATTTCATATTAAATAAAAAAGTGTGATGACTAATTGTAAATAAATGATTGAAATATTTTCAATATATTTTTTTCTTTAAAATGCTAAGAATCCTATCATGTAATTCAATACTTCGTCAGTATTAGCTAGAAGAGTAGTTGTTTTGATTGGTTCTCCAATAATGAGTGTTTTAAAGTATTTACCTAACTAGTATATTAGCGTGCCCAGATTAGGGCAACAATATACAGAAAGTAGGTATTTTCATAATAGATAAAAAAGTGTGTAAGTTGTGATTTGCATAATACCTAAATAATATTCCCTAGTAGTAATTACTATTTTATTGTATTGTACCAACCCTTTTAGTCCAGTCAACGATTGAGTATAGAGAACATGGATGGCAGAATTTTTCTCTTCAGGAATGTGTTAAGGGTAATTAGGAGGTAAACATACTAAAAGTCCCGCCCCTAACCCTCCCGCTTTAGGAGGGAGGGGACTGGAACGGTTCTTTTTTTCGATTCTTCGCTTATAACTCGGAAACGATATGTCGTACTCGAAAATTTTTTCTATGCAAAATTAAATTCTATTAAATTTCCTACAAGAATGTCTATATCCATTTTCCTGCTATGTGTTATAGTTTCCAAGATATTCGCCAGCGAAAATCGATAATTAATAAATTATCGGCGCGGTAGCTCAATCGGTTAAGGCGTATCGAGTGGCGAATATGCTAATCGACTGCCTACCGCGCTCTGGGTTCGACCCCCAGCCCCGGTATTGACAACACCGGTGGGTGTGTATGTATGTCTGCGTTTTTCCAAATGTGTAACCCCTTCCGCACAGCCTTGGCTATGGATTTGGGGGTTGTCTACTATCTGTGGTGTGTGTTTATCTGAAATGTTTCTATCAAAACAGTTTACCGTGGTCTGCTAATAAATCACAGTCACAAAACAATCTTTATTTTACAACACTCGATGATTTTGTCGTAATCTATACATTTCCTTAAATATACAGTCTGCATGACTCACTTAAAATGAAGGCGCCCTTATAACATTTTTATTTTGTTTCCGATTTGAATCAAATATTACTCAAGTACAGAACAAATCAGGATTTACTTATGATCAAAAAAACATCCGACTGCTACAAATGCAAAGCCACCTGCGGTACCAAAATATGCGGGAAAAAATAAAAAATTGTATTAGGCATTTTCTTACCGCAGTGATATTTACTGCAATATTTTATTCATAAAATCTGGCAGAGGAAAAGTTCAAACAAATGTTTACTCTGCACCCCCCCCCCCCCCCCCCCAATCGGCAGAGCTAGGGCGGGGACTTTTATTATGTTTACTCGAAAACTAATGATCCTAGAGAAAAAATTATTTTTACCTTTTTGAAAACTGACAAAATTTCCTATGTTCTTTACTTCAACAAAAAGTTTTTATCTTCAACCGTTCTCGAGTTATCCGCTTCTGAAAATCGCCGATTTCCAGAAAACGCTGTTTTGGATCACATTTTTCGTCATACTCTGCTCTTAACACCTCAAATCTTCTTTGTAAAATAAAATACATCCAAATCAAGTGAAGGGGATTAAACTGGATTAAAAGTTTAACAGAGTATGACGAAAAATGATCCGAAACAGCGTTTTCCGGAAGTCGGCGATTTTCAGAAGCAGATAACTCGAGAACAGTTGAAGATAGAAACTTTTTGTAGAAATAAAAAATATATGAAATTTTATCAGCTTTCAGAAAGGTAAGAAAATTTTTTTCTCTAGGAACAAAAGTTTTCGACTTATAAACGAAAAACCAAAGAAAGTCAAAATTTAGGGCCTTCCGGAAGCCCCCCACCGCAAGGCTGACCTCATAGGGTCGGGGACTTTTAGTATATTTACCTCCTAACTACCCCAAACCCATCACTGAAGTCAAAAATTCTGCCGCCCTCCATGGAGTGTACACTCTCCATATTGAAAATTCGTTGACTGGACTATTTGCATCTGTACTGTCCTTATAGTCTAGGTTTATTCAAATTCGAATGCTTAGAAGCAAAAACCGCTGCCCAAGGAATCACTACTTCCACATCCAGATCCTCTATCCAAGTCACTCACAACGAAAAAAACTTTGTATGTGAAAATAATTGTTTATGGAACTTTAATAATATAATATTTGAAATCCTCTACCCCATAAAACGATACCCCACATCGGTAGTGGGGTGGGGGGTGGTGATAGGGGGGTGGTAGTGGGGGTGGATGAAGTAAAAAAATATTTTGAGGTTTCTGGTTCCTGTACATAGGTACACTAAATCACAATTTTTTTTCATCCCCTTTAAAAAGGGGGTGGGGGTGGTAATGGGGGTGGCTAATGCCAAAAATTTTTTTGAGACCTTAGCTTCTCTTGTATATACTAAATACCAATTTTATGGACTCTTACCTGCTCGATTGACCTATTTACCCCAAATTTACCCCAATTTACCCCCCAACCCTTCGACGGAACAAGATGAAAATATAATCTAGTTCTAGATCTCATTAAAGTACATATGTGTACCAAATTTCAAGTCAATATCTCAAACGGTTCCAGAGTAATCGTGCGCACAAAAAAAGTTACAGACAGACAGACCGACAGACAGAAATTTTTTTTTCGCTCAAACTTAAAATCTCCACGTTTCATGACATTTTAAGCCTATTTGGACAATAAAAATTTTTAAAAATTTTTTTGTCGTTACTATACTTCCACTGGACGTGGAAGTAATTACATTACTTTTTGCCAACCCAGATTTTTAAAGTAACTCGACCCCGTTGATTTCGAAAATTTTGGTTGGCATCTCGAATTCGGAGTTGAACCACCCCAAAACCACCCCTAAATGTACATTTTTTCAATTTATCGAGAATATCTTCGTAAAAAGTGAATTGAGAGGAAAATGTCAAGAGAGTTTAAATGTAGCTTATAAAATTTTCTTTAAAATCATGTATATAGTTATAATTCCACTAGCTCATTGGCGTGCAATGGGGATCTAATATGAGACTTATTTCAAAAAAATCACAAAATAGTTCATCACAGCTGTTCAGAAGGATATTACTTTGCGTTATGTAAAATATATTTAGATTTTCATTACCTGTAATGTCAGAAATGTCATGGGCGTCGAGAAGGGGTAGCCGTCTTTGCTTGATTTATAAAAACTCCTTCTAAAATCACTCCTAGAAGGAAGTCATATCAGTTTTTGACAAACTAGCGTCGACCCCACTATTTTGCGATGAAAAAAGTGGTATAAATTGGAAAAAAATAAAGCACCTAATGTTAAATATTTAATAAAAAAAAATTATAAGTGACTGGGTTGAGAATCACTAATTAATTTCATCTTCATCCGAATATTCGTCTAACTGATTTATCTCATCTACATTCGAGCATCCGGATGAACATGAACACATACTAGAACATGTTAAATGAAATTTGCGACAGTATTATATATCATATGTATTGTCTCTTTTTATCTGTATTTTATAAATTTTATGTGAATTTTTGACTTGCCTTATCCACTTTATTATGGCAACCAGAGGTAAATAAAATTATTATTATTATTATTATATTTTACACATAATGTGAAGAAATATCCTTCTGAACGACTATAATGAACTATTTTGTGTTTTTTAAATATGTCTCATTTTAGACCCCATTGCACGCCAATAAGCTAGTGGAATTATAACTTTGTATACATCATTTTAAAGAAAATTTTATAAGCTACATTTAAACTCTTGACATTTTCCTCTCAATTCACTTCTTACGAAGATATTTTGGATAAACTGAAAAAATGTACCTTTAGGGGTGGTTTGGGGTGGCTCAACCCCGAATTCGAAATGCGAACCGAAATGTTCGGAATCAGCGAGGTCGAGTTACTCTAAAAATATAGGTTGGCAAAAAGTAATATTATTTGATTCTAAGAGTGATTTCCGAAGGTTTTTTAGAAAATTGAGCCTAGACTATTATTAATAAATTGTAAATATGAGAGAAGTCACGTACAAACTTTTTCTAGGTTCCTGTGACTAAATATTCTTATACACTTTGGTAAACTTTTAGCGCAATTAAAACTTATTCAATTAATGCAATAAAATAACATGCAATAAAACACAATCTCAAAAAATCAGCGAATTGTTACACATAACAAGCATCTTTTTTTGAAGTTAAAGGTATGAGCCAGTAAATCCCTGCGTAGTAACCAATTAAACAGAATAAAGCCAATTAAAACGTGTTAATAAGATGCGACCAACGCCAGCGTTTGCATCTATCACTCAATAATTATAATCTATCAGATCTAATTTTGGAACTGGCGTATTGCCGAGGTAAAATAAAAAATTGTGCCATCTATTTATTTAAAATGGATTATTTTTAGATGTTCGATTGCTCCTGAATAACAGACGTGAAAGTGTGTTTATACAAAACAAGCCGATTCGATGTTTCTACTACAATGAATATCCGATGACAATAAAGATGTACTATTAATACTAAAACGCCAATAGTGTTAAGACAAATGTGTCATAATGTAAACTACTTTTGATTAGATGGTAGTTCCTTAAATTAGTAAATCGATGAACTAGTTTTATGATACACTACACGTTTCTCTTTCCTTATTTATGAGAGTAAACATGATTTTGCTTAAATATTTGTACCTAGGTACGTACAGCACTACAGTTTTATAAAATGATTTCTTTAACTACATTTTTTTAGACGAAAAGGACGCCCTCCTAAAGTTAGGCTAATATCACCAAGGAGCTGATGGGAAAAAAGCATTCGCAAGGCTGTGCACCTAACAGATAACCGCGACAGATGACATGATGCTCTCAGACGTACCATACAGTAAAGGTAAGCCAACTAGAATAATTCATAGATTGCAAGACGTCTGCCAAGACGTGAATGAAAATGAGAACTGCAATCACCATGATCCCGGAATTAAAAGTTAACTAAATTACCATTCATAGTAAGTTCGGTTACCACTTAAATCAATTTTAGTAAAATATTTATAGACGTAAATGAATTGTATTCTATTGATCCAAATATTACATTATAGTTGCGTTTAATCTTTGAATGAAATGCAGGTAAAACTTATCCCCAAACAATTTGCTTAAGTGTGGTTTTGTATTTACTAGATATACCTAAATGTTTTATCTATTTCATAATAATTTATAATATGATATGGATATTGCTACCTACCACATATTAATTCCACACCTTGGAAAAATATTTGTTTCTAGATAGTAGGTAATTAACGGTATACATCTTAAATATATAAGGATATATTTAATATACAAAAATGTTTATAAAGACGTTATTAGCTTTTGCAACAGTTGACTAACCGATATAAAAATAATTCATCAGACAGATCAGTCAATATTTATTTGCATGCATAAATATTTTATGAAAAGTTCATTTTTGCAACAAGGTGTAAATTTTGGCGGTGCGCAGACGTATTAATTGAATATATATGATTGATCTGCTTCGTAAAATGAATGAAAATCACTGTTAATAAACAATTTATGGCTAGAAAAGCTTCAGTCATACTATAAATCCAATTTCTATGGTGATATATATCTTTCGCCATGTAGTCCATACCAAAGTTAGCGTTAGTTAGCGTTAGTAGCGACCAAACATAGCCGTTTTCGAGGTTAGTCAATACGATGCAGATAGTCGCGTGGTCCCTATCTGCTCGAACTACCCCCAAATACAAAAAACCACGCCTTTTTCCCATTTTTCGTTGTAAGGCATGCGAGAACTTGTTGGATCGGTTTCTTTTTTTGAGAAAGTCCTGGCCAATCGCAATGGACATTACACTCTTCAATGAGACTTGCTTCCATCTGGGTATATTCATCATCATCGTCACTATCGTTTTATGCTTTTAGAGGTAGTTGGTGAGAAACTAAATAATATTAGCATCGTGTTCCCCGACCTTGAAAACGTGTATAAAACAATTTTCAACACGTTTGGATGTTTTCGCATGTTTCGGTATTGAGGTTAGAATGTTTGGTTGCAAAATTTTATATGACGTATTGAGTTTTCTCAAAAAATACCTGATCCAATAAGTTCTCGCACGCCTAACAACGAAAAATGGGAAAAAGGGTGGTTTTATGCACTTAGGGGCAGTTCGAAGGGGGTAGGAAAAGAGCGACTATCACCATTGTGTTAACCGCCCTAGAAAATGGAGGAGTAGCCATGTTTGGTCGCTACCCTTGTACTTTAGGAGGTTTTGCAACTTTGGCATGGACTAATGTCTGACAACGTTTTTGCAAACAGAATATTCGAAATTGGTAAAAAATAATTGGCAAAAATTTTTACAGTTATCGTATTGAACGCTACTTAGTTCGATGACTGTAGTTTAATCCGCATCCCAATAGTATTCCTTGCCTCTACTTTATGACTGGGCCCATATAAGTCACGTCATATTCCATCAGTTGGTTGTACTAACTGCGTGTAGAGTAGTCGACTTATTACGTAGTGTTGTTGATGGTAACTTCCAAACTTTCAGATTATTTTCAAAATGGCACAAGCGTACAGTAATATGAAGTAATGTAATCTTAATTTATGGTGAAGCAATGCAAAACGCATTAGCAGCTTTTCGCTTGAATACAAAACTATTTTTCGACAGACACGTCCTTAATCATATAACTTTTAAAGAAAATATTGAACAGATGTATGTACCAAATTTTTATTAATTCAATATTTCTACTTCTTGTCGATAACCTTGCCGTTATTGGTTTTGTTCATGCAAACTTTTTACATTCCACTGACGCAATTTAGGATTTATCATCAACTGTTCTATTCGGTTTCATTTCAATACAGTCGACCAGGTACCAGTGGCGCGCAAGTCAATAATTTTAAATGATTTTGAAAGCACTCTATGTATAACGTTCGCTTTAGTAGAGCCTACGGCCATGCCAACATGAATAGATTTAAGATAAACTATATTAATTCCACTAATGAGGTATTTTTAACGAGAAATACAGCAAACTTTATTCATGTTTTTCTCGACGGACCATTAGGAGATTAGTTAGATGGCATTTTGGCCAGGTTATCAAACATAAAACTGCAAAGCGTTATATATATTTTTGTATTAACCAAAAATTAAAACAAATCGAATACAGAGTTAGGAGGTAAAATCTCCCAAGTGCTTGAATTATTGCTGAAAACTTTTTGAGTACATGAATTTTTTGAACATTATCCCGAGTCGCGCAGCGACGAGAGTAATTTTCTTAAAAAATTCATATACGAGAAAAATTTCCTGCAATTAATTCATGCACGTGGGGGATTCGGTAAAAAAATTTCATACCTACATAAATAAAATAAATACTAATTTAACACTAGATCTATATAGTTGTAAGAAAGATATCTACATATATTCAATGTTAAAAAAAATATTTCCACCCATTTTAGTTGCAAATAACTACTACATGGGTGGAATTCTGTTTTTCTTATATGTTCTAATGTTACAACAGTTTGGGTGAACCAGAATACCTATATTCGTATAATAGATAAATAATACCTTTTTCATTTTAGTTTCAAAAAATTACTGAAACTTGTTTAAGACAACTCTATTTGCGTGTGACGAAATAAGATTTGTTCACTAAAATAGGTGAAACATGGTTTTTTTAGTTTATTTTCATGTTTTATGCACATGGTATAGCTAAGTTTCAGCACATTATAACTTAACAGAGATGGCTTGGAAATAAAACGTCATTAGCTATTTATCATTAATTATTTCATTGACAGTTTAACCAGTGTAAGCTTAATATTTCTATTGTTGAAGTTGCTTTCGAGGTTTTTAAATATTAAGATATTATAGAATGGAAAAAGAACAGAAATATACATTATTCACATATTGCGAAGAAATCTTTAAGGTTAAAAAAAGCCATCCAAAATTGATATACTTCTCAAACGTGATTGAAAAGTGTAATATGGACGAAAACCAAAATGAGAAGTTATTTAGCGTAGTACAGAGAAAGCTACTGGAAGTTTCAACTAAGTTTTCACGAACTAGAAAAGATAAGTTAAATTAAAATAATTGTTTCAAAATATTGTATTCATGTAGTCAAGCGACATTTAATTCATATACATTCTTCACCGATGTATCCACCATTGAAACCCGAGGAGTTTTTAAAAGATTTTCAAACACATTTGAAATAATTAAACGAAATAAAATGTTGTTTCACGAGCTCAATGATTTTTTTTATAATTATCTCGTTTAATAGGACAAATAAAATTCCATTTTTATGTATAAGCAAATGTCAAATATGAGCATATGTCAATAATTTGACAGAAAAATTTCCACTTATTAATTTCGTTCAGGATACCCTGGAGGAGGAAAATTCCCGGAAATTTTTTGGGTTGGTATGGTAACGAAACCAAGAACAAACTTCTGATTGATTAAAAAAGTGACTTGTAACTTCGGTAAAATTACAAGTCAACAGAAGTATAGATTTCTTTCAAAGTTCAAAATTTAACTTTCGTAAAAAAACACTAGGCAATAAAATCACAAAAATCATTTTCTTGTTATGAAAAATGTTTGTCTTGTGATTTTACTTACTAAATCAGTTTCTGATTTACAATAAGTTATTTGCTTTCGTATTAGTTTATACACTATATAAGAAATTTTAGAGACTTATAAATTTGTCTTGGATACCTGTTCAAAATGCCACCTTAAAATTTAGAAGAGTTTAAGATCTATCTACGTAAAGATCTCCTTATTTTGTATGTATGTAGACCTCCATGTAGAGATCCATGACTAAAATTTAATTCAAATATGGCGAATTCGCCGGTCGTAATAAGCAAATTTCACTTGAATCTACAAACGGACAGATTATAAGTACTTAAATGGGTATACCTACTCCTTATTAAGATATCGCAGAATAAGTCAAAACCTTTCTACATTCAATGCCGAATTATTAAATATTAAAATTAATGATTTTTACATGCAACAAACTGAAATATTTAACTTTCAGTATCTCTTTTGTTGTTTGAAGTTACACTACGTTTTTATTTGATGGTATGATGATCCAGCAAGAGAGCAAATATAAAGTTATAAACAAACATATAAAGCATAAAATAATTTTCCATTGAAATAACAATTTATTTAAATTTTAGTAATAAAGACTCGACTCACAAATCACATATATGCACATACCTACCTAATTTAGTCTTTATTAAGTATGTAAACAATACTTATTTATAGATGTTATGTTAATGCTTGTATTTACATATAATACAGAAAGGATGTACCCTGAACATTAAGCAGTCTTATTGGCAAAATCGAACAATTAAGGTTCAGTATTCCTTTTCAGTGTACCCTATTAAATTCATTTTCAGTTTGTCTACGCCAGACGGCTTTAATAAAGATCTGCCATAAATATATGTTTATTATTAGAGTAAATAGTAATAAATAAACATTTATTTTTACGGAAAATTGGAGAGAAAATGTAAATATATTTCCTCAGAGTCCAGGTGGGCCATAAATTTTCCTCTTCAATGAAAATTTAAGAGTTATTCACAAAGTAAACAACCTTTTCTTAGATATATACGTACAATCTGATCACAGAATTAAACAAAAGTTGTTTTATTTTTAAAAGTATTGGGTAGCACGAGTAAATATGTTGGGACATTGGCAATATAGGTATTTGCTAATATATTTTATTTTCTTAACAGTTCTTAACATTTTAAATCGCCAGGTACGTGCAGCTCAACATGAAAGCTTTTTAAATATAAAAAATACAATTCTAGAATATTGCTAAAGAAGAATTACATAATGGGAATATATTAATTTCAAGGTGAAACAAATAGTAAAACTTCACAATTTCTGTAACGAAGTAAAGCCTGTGGGCGACTAATTAAGTTATTTATATAATTGACACATATATTTATTTGTTTTTTTATTTCCAGTATCTACAGGTTTTCTTACATAAACTATAAACACCAAATGAAATTTCAAATTTAGATAAATAGTTTAATTGAATCATATAATCAATTATGATGATGAATTCAAGTTCTTCTAGACTTGAAATTATACTACACAACAAATTTTAAATGTGTTAGCTGCCAAAATAGCTGAATTAAAAACCCTACATTATTTAATTTAAAACAATAACGTGCATTGTCAATTTTAGCACATAGTTATTTATACTTGAATGTTGTCTGACTACATATTTACACTTGCAATTTAGCCTTTTCTTTCAAATAAATACCGAGTTTTTAATAAATGATGATTTCATTTGCAAAGAGGGACGTAGAGGATATTAGGGTAAGGCCAAAACAAACCAAAACAAGCGCAGGTGGTAAAGATAAGAACCGTCTTTCTTAGAAGACTAAGTAAGAAAAGCAATTAAAGCCATTTTTGGACTTACCTAATCCTGCAAACTGGCCAGGTATCCTGTATCACACAACATGCACACAACACACTAGTTTCGTAGACCGCTGAAGAGCTGTTCATGTGCTATTCTCAGATCAACTTGGGTTTGGACGCTGTTCAAATGTCAGCGCGTAGGTAACCAAGATTACTGCGCACGCGTTAAGCTTTTGCAGAATTGTGTAGGCGACTTTAACAACAATTAGATATGCAAACTGCCGAAACAGGTATTAATGTGTGCAGGTGAAATCGTTCTTAACTCGTGTGGAATAAAAAGAGTGCTTCTTAGAATCGAGAATATGTAATCTAGTGGGTTGCAGCAGGAATTTATTCGTAGCGGGAATATATTCCTACTGTTATAACTATGAGTGACGTCAGTTTAAATATATAGGTACAGTTTATAAGAGTAACATTACAGACATTTAAAAATGCTTCCGACATTATATCTTTAAAATGTAAATGTTAACATGTTGTCAACACAAAATTACTTAGGGATTGTTTATACGTGATTTTAAGAATTTTGTTATATTGACAATAATTTTCTTCTCTAAATGAAAAACAAGATAGAAATCTATAGTTTGTAATATATTTAGTGTAAGTAGAAAAGTTAATTCTTGGTTTACAAAAATGTAAAAAATAATATATACACTGTGTTCCAAATTGGCGGTGCGTGCTATATCGGTTATTATTACAGATATAGGTTAAATGGCGACATTTTTTAAGGAATTTTATGACTGTTTTGATATCTCATCTTATTATACAGGGTGTAATTAGTCTCATGTCATTAAAAAAAAACTGGTGGTGGGGAACGACTAGACAAACAAAAAAACCTTATATAACATGGGGTCTAAAGCCCGTAGTTTTAGAGAAAAAAAATAAACAAAAATTTCGAAAATTTTTGATAATATTGTTTGAGAACTGCTGGAATATTGGGTAGGCTTTATTATCGTCGCGTCTGTTCGTACATGATACTCTGACATTTGTGCAAATACCAAGGTATAAAATGCCGGCGTCTTTGGCGGTGCGGTAAAGATCAAAGACGCCGACATTTTTTGAGTGCTTAGTAGATCTGAAGAAAACTATACTCTCCTTTGTGATATTCTAAAGCAATATTTTAATTTACTTGGTAATTTACGTGATTTTATTGACTTACCGTTCAAGCCATCAAGTACTTAGTTACGTATAGACACAACTTGATTTTTTTAAATGTTATTATTATCAAGCGACAACTTTGCTGGTTAACCCATTAACGCCCATGGTTGCGTTAACGCAACGTCGTCAAAAATATTTTTTTTCATATTAAAAAAACATTTTTTCTGATGCACGGTCAGTGGTATTGTATTTAAAAATATTTGAACAGGTCTTTAAAAAAAATTCTGAAGTTGTATCATAATTTCAATTTAAATAGAGACAGAAGAAACTATCAACATTTCTAGAAAAAAACTTGCACAATTTACATAGTCATTGTATAAAATATGATTCACCTATTATGGGCAAGAGGTTTCATGTAAAACATACTTCATATTACAACATTTTTGAAAAAAATAAAATATTTTCTTTCAGGAAATATTTTTCAAACTGTTTGAAATATAACGATGCGAAAACGCAACATTGGGACAATCAGTGAAATAATAATAGTGAGTAAAATACTCCTGTGTGAACTTGAGTTTTGTACTTCTAGTTTTGTGCCGATTATCTAGTGGTGCCGAAGTGTCCTCCCGCGCCCATCAATTATAAGACCTGGAAAAAACCTTTCAATAGTCCTGGAAAACTTGTAAAAATCAGGGATTAAGATAAGTTGGTCTAGGTGGAAGTTATTATCAATCTTTTGGTGCTATCTGAAAAATAAAGATTATTTTGCCACTGGAACTATGAGTGAGCACAGATTTCTGAAATGTTCTTTACAGACAATTAAGTCTATGAAAAAAGAATCACACGGTACAATGGATTCCCGTTATGATCATATAAATGAAATAAGTGTGGTACTTTGAAATGTCAATTCAGTGGTTACAGTGGCAACCAATTATTGTGAGTCTACACAACCTACTGTGCCTGTGAAATGATACAATCACAAAGAAAAAAAAGACGTTATATAATTCATGGTGTTGATTTACTTGACAACACAGTTGAAAATTATAGAATGAAAATACGCGGAAAAAATGATGGCCACTATTCATAAATATGTTAGACTGTGCAGTGGTAAATACTTGGAAACTCCATAGATTTTAAAAAAAGAGAAACCCATTTCACAGCTGGATTTTAGACCTGAACTTGTACGGAGCCCAACAAATGTAAAAAATAATATATTCGAGGATGTGGTTAAACTGCGTCTTTATCGTCCTCTGTACATTTCGATAATGTGGGCCACATAATTGAGATAAATCATGAAAACTGGAGGAGACATTGCAGAGTATGCAAAAGTACAACCGCATTCATGTGTAACAAATGTTGAATCCTATTACATTCACATTGCTTCAAAGACTACCCTCAAGACTACTACAATTAAATTTTCTTTATGCATATTTATGCACCAATTACTTCCCAATGTTGCGTTAACGCTACGTAAAAAAAAATTAGAAAAAATATGTATATTTTTTTAACCTTCAAGGATGTTTATACATGCCGAAATAAATATATTTCATTAAAAAAATTTGCATTTTTCCTGACATTTCTAGTGGCGGTCCTTAATAGGTTAAAGTAAAATCAGCATTCCTAGTTGTTTTATATATTGTAAATGCAAATGGAAAAGTAAATTCGCCATTTGTTTAATTCCCAGACGCCCGACAAGAGGATACGTCAAGAATTTGATTTTATTACTTGCACCCATTAATTGCAAAATCTACGAAGTAAAATTTAAATGTAACTTATCAACAGACCCCATAATAGACAGATGATTTTTCGGTAATAAATAAACTAGCTAAACTGCCAAAATTGTTTTGACATTGAACGTTTAGTCGCTGTCGATAGGTGCCAACGCGTTTTGATGAGGTAAATTTTATATTATGATATTAATTGTCCTTAGACAAGAGATATATAGATGGTGCAATAACTTCCGCCTGCCTTAAAATATATTTCATAAACAATCATGATCATTATAGTATATTAAGTATCAAGAACGGTAAGGGTTGTTTACCAGACGACGGCAATGTTTGAAAGCTGAGCGATAGCTAAGCCTCCAATTTTGTCGGAGACAGGTACAACCTAAACCCCTAACGTTCGCCATGCTTATACTGTTTTTTGCACGGTAGTATTAAATTGCACTTCAAATAAAATGATTTGATTTCTATTAAACAAACGAAAAGTCAAAAGTGTTTATATTTCGCGACAAGTCCAACTTGTCCTGGTACCTTTCACGAAGGTGGGGGGTTGAGCACCAGGCCAGCGCGTCTCCTGGTGTCGAATAGGAGAACGGCCAGACTCCGCGAGGAGTAGGGTTAACGTGGTCATACTGCTGGGGGGGGGGGGGTGGTAGTGCTAATAACCCAATCCAGCCCGGCTAAAACCACGTCGCGGACCAGCTCACACACCGCAATCCGCTTGGAGTGGCAATTATCCCCTCTCTCTAGGGGGCACGGGGGTCTTGGCTTCACCGCCCAGACCACGTGGATGTAGTACCACCATAAAAACTTCCCCAATCCCAAGGTATTGTGCGCGCCGAAGGGACGCATGGTAGGGGGGGAACCCGATAAACCTCGGGGCACAAACGCACCCCGTTGTATAAATGCCTTCCATGTATGTAAGGGGCTCTGTGACGACCATTCTTTCCCCCTTACTCGTGTAGTGGAGAGGTCCTCAGCATTTTCTGTGCCACCACAAAGCCTACGAGCGCAGTACGAGAGGTGAAGAGGTGTCTGTGACCTTGGTCAACATCAAGGACCTTCCAAAGCGCTCGAGCCTCTCCTCTGTGTTCCCGAGCCAGGGGAGGGTAACCTTCAGACAGGATAGGGAAAAATAGGCCCATTCCAGCTGAAGGTGCAGATAAACCTGCATCACAGTAAGGAGGCCACAGCGGTCCTCACTAAAGCGATGAAGGGGTGCGAAGTGAAATAAGGTGGCAAGCGGCGAGGACTTGATTGGAGTGATGGACCATCAAGGAACACCGCGTAGTGAAGCCGTTGCTGACAAGGAGCACAAGGAGCCTTCAAAGGCTGAAAGAATGGGAAAATAGATCCATTCCAGATAAAACTACGTCACAGTGAGGAGGCTACAGCGGTCCTCACTAAAGTGATGGAGGGATGTGAAGTGAAGCAACGTCGTGAGCGGTGAGGACTTGACGGGGTTATGCTCCATCAAGAAACACCGAGCAAGGCCGTTGGCGAGCAGAGCACCTAAGTAGAATAACGTCGCGTGCGACCAGGTCTTGACTGGGGTGGTGTCCAGCGAGGAACGCCACGTAGCGAAGCCGTTGCTGATAAAGCATATTATACAACTCCAGGGCCTGGACTGCAGGATATAATATCAACGGAGAAAGACATTGGACCCGGCAACTATCACTCCGCCCATTCTCTCAGACCTGCTGCCAACGCCACAGGAAAAATGGGCAGAGTGAGTTAATACAACGAGAGCACAATAAGCCCATTAGGCTGCAGTGCCTTGGAGTATATTTACAGACGAGCCCTAGGAGGAGCGGTTTTAGTCAGTTCGAATCTAGCGATGGGCGGCCCGTGGGGGTTTTCTCCTCGACGGAAAAAAAAGTCCAACTTGTGAAATATGATATTTGTATTTTGACTTTTCGTTTATATTACTTTGTAGAAATTAAATTATTTTACTTGAAGTGCAATTTAATACGATCGTGCAGAAAATATTGTTATTGTTCTTTAAATAAATAGAAATTTCCTTATATTTTGTCCTTATTTTTCTGAAACAACATATATGCTACATTAATTTTACTTAGCGTTCAGACTTCGATAAGTAGGCAAGTAAAAGATCCCTACTCTTCTTAAGGGAAGAGGTTCGGCAAAATTTCCAGGTTGGATGTAGCTCGTCTCCTGACGTCGGTGATAGTCCCTGGTAGCGGAAATAGGCCGGCGTTAAATAAGTAGTTAAAAAAAAAATAATAATAATAATTACCGACGTGTTAGGCCTAGCAATTAGTAAACCTACCGTCTTGGCATAGATATTGTAAATAATTAAAAAAGCTGGATTGTGCAAAAAAGCTTTTATTTCGTACTTAAACAACTGAGAATTTAAAAATTAGTATTTTAATGGTTTTTTTGTTTATAAAAAGTTATGATTTTCAGAAAACAATGTATTATGTTCTATAAACGGAAGGCAATATACTGATAATATATACCTATATTCACATTTAAAATGTCAAAATGACAAATATCTTATCAAAATGCTTGTTGAGTTTGAATATTGTCTATGTTATTTTCTATATTATTTTTGGCTGAGCTGTAATCGATTGCTTCTTTGATTACTTTTTTGTGAAAAGTAGTGCTCGAACTACTGCTTTTCATAAGAGAGTAGCTGCAATTGTAGAAATTTTTATGATGAAATAACAAAGTAATCACGTTTACAACTCCTAGTGATCTAGATTACATTAGTAATTTAACTAAGTAGTTCTCAGTAATCCAACCACTTTCAAAATAGTTTACTATTTAAGAGTGATCAAACTACTCTTACAGAATATGCTTTACATATTGAATGGTGGAAATACTGAAACGACTGTTTTCAGTTGATTACACAGTGGAAATATGCAAACTTAGGGACGTTGGGCATATTAGCATCAACAGCAGAATTTTAATTTTTGTTGTTCATTTGCGTTGCAGTATATTTGTTCACTTCATGTTTTAATTAAAAATGTTATTGCTGATTATTTTATACCAAAATATGAAAACTACCAAGTAGTGGTAGTTAGTAATTCCACCACTTCTTTTGAAAGTAATTTAATTACCCATCAGTAGTCAGATTACTTTCCTTCAAAGTAGTAGTAATAGAATATAATGAACTACTATATAAATTACACCGGTACACAAATTACAAAAGAGCAATGTTTGACCCATCCATGGAAAAGTGTGGAAGTGTCTTTTTTTACTAATTTTGGGGTGGTGACAACGAATCCTTCGCCCGTTTTGGCAAGAAATCTCGGGAAAACATTAAAAAAAATCCTTATTTGTAGGTGATATTGGAATTGATATTAGTCTAAATACTAAATTTCGATAACTAAGGAGAAAAATAAATAAAAAACCAAATTCACCCTTCAACCCTCCTCGCCATTCCCTCACCACCCTCAAGAAGGTTGTAAGCTAATATAACTACTCTATAGTTATTTACATATTTAAAAAAAAATAGAACACCTCATTGAGTGGTTGCTATCAGAATATAATAATTTGATGACTTCTGAGTACACTCATATGCCTCCTCACCCTTACAAGGGGTGGGTTTCACCTTCTCAGGGATATTGATCGGTTTTATTTAGAAAAAAAAATCCTAATATTCAGTTGTATGTTTTTTTTATCATATTTAGGTGACTTGACCAATTCAGATCACTCCTGAATATTTTTTGCCCCTCTAAGGAGGGTGTCAATATCCCCTTTAAAAAATGTTGCTTGATTTTTATAGTTAAAATTATTTAGTTATTTAAATAATTAAAGAATTTTTTAATATAAAAATATAAATATTTTCTGGATAGTAATACGCACACCGTACACCCCACCCCCAAAAGTGTGAGAAATATTCAGGGATGAAAAATATTCATCTGAATTGACTTCATCTTATTATGATAAAAAAAATTGGCATCTACTGGAAGCGGCTGGAACCTCCCCACACGGTGGATCCTTATCAGCTGTATTTGGATATTACATCGGAAATCAGAGCACTAAGCAAACAGATAAATTACACGTGACTTTGGAGCCATTTATTTCATGAACAAATATCGAATGAACTGAAGTGGACTACAAGCAATCTGTTAAAACATAATCTCTCATGTTTGTTTATGTTGCATGTTAATCAATTGCCGGATATTATAAGGGTATTAACAGATAACGTTTCGAAGATTTTGTAGAACATTGGATAGCGAAAAAAAATAATAACACAGAATTTAGTCCAAATGACGTTCTAACCTCAACAAGTCAATAATATTATGGACAGTTCAAGCAGACTACGCATGCGTCAAATTAAAATCTTCCTGCTCGATCAAAAAGGTCCGAGCAAGTCGAGCGTCGTCCGAGGCCTTTATTTTGTAATATTCGAACGTTTAAGATTTAGCTCAGTTAGCTCGATTTGCATTAAATGAACGATTGTGACGCGTCCCATCAATCAGACGTTATATCCGAACGTCCGAACATGGCAATAAACAATTATTACCTTTAAAAGAACCAACTAAAATAAGTTTTGACATTGTCAAGAATATTTGGGTTGGTAACCTTTACGAATGTTGATTTTTAGGTTATGAAATATATTTAGGGACATAACATGTTTAAGTTTTTCAAGTATATTCTGATTTTTAATATTTTAATGTACGCATTTTTAGCTTGGAGCCACAGTGGCTCCAAGCAAATATTTAAAAACACGTAAATAATTTTGCTGTATTGATTAATAAAAATAGACTGCTAATTACAGGTTAGATTTCCAACCTACAAAAAGAGTCTTATTTTATTAGGACAAAGTATTTAGAACTTTATAAACATTACACTGTACTAGATTTTAGTTGAAAGTACGGGAACCAGGCAGAAAATTTAATAATGGCTACGTAATATTCTTAAAACTTAAGAAATATATATTTTTGAGGTTAGCTGTGACGTCACGTACCATAACCTATAAATCAACATTCACAAAGGTTACCAACCCAAATAATTTTGACAGATAGCAAAATACATTTTCCCCTAACAATAATACCAATAATATTTTTTGGATGCTGTCGTGTGTGCATATATAATGAATTCTTTTTATTTTTTTAACGGAAACCAAACCGAAAGGGTGCAAATGTGATATATCGTTGAAATTGGAATTTTTACTGCTTTTCAATGGTTCGATTACAAATTGTAAGTAATCATAAAATAAACAACTTGTTGTGCCGAAATGGCACTAAACGTAATACGACCTCAACCAAAACCTTTTCAGATCTTCTGGAGCACTAAAGAAACCCTCATGCAAAGTTTCATCCAAATCCGTTTAGTAGCTTCGCCGCTATCGTGCATATCATACGCTATCATACATACACACACACACACACACACACACACACACATCAAAAACCATTTGAAACCACCAGGTTTCAAAAACCATTTTTTTGGGTTCCTGGGACCTCAAAACGTAAAGATTTGATGTTATCTCAATTTTCGATTTTGGACTAATTGAATTGAAGTGGATAAAGGTGTTATGTCGCATTTTTTTAAAAAAATTTCTTTATGCAATTTTTGAACACCCCTGATATAGATTTAACACCCAATAAACGGTGAATTCTAAATTTGTAATATTTTATAGAAACTTTTTAATTATAAAGGTGCCATGTCATACATACAACCAGTAATTTTAGTGGATGTACACAGTTTTGGACAGAAAAATCTAGTTTCATAACAGCTTGATATTTTTCTTTAATATTAGTGTAAACAAAAGAACATAACCCAAAATGATTTATTTTATGAGGTATTATTCATTTGAATCGAAGACAAAATAAATAAGTTCCAACTCAAAACCGTTTTGTTTAATTTACTCAAAACATTAAAAGTGTGACATAACACCTTTATCCACTTAGGTCTTCAATTGTAGTAACCTCCCACAATTTTATTGTGGGGAGGTTAAAAATTAAACTGGGTGATTAGTGATTTCTTTTGCAATTAAAACCAATAAAAACTCTAAAAAGATAAAATTCACCGCCTTAATGGGTGGAGATGGGTGTAAGAGTATTCAGAAGTAATTACATTATAACCTGATAATAACCATTTAACGAGGAGTTTTGGTTTTTTTAAAATAAATAAATAATCGTATATTAGATATTGTAACTTACTCCGTTCTTATGGGTGGTGAAGGGTGAGGGAAACGAAAGGGGGGGATGTAAATTTAGATTTTTTGCTTCTTTTTCTACTTACCTAACGAAACAGAGTATTTTGAAAGAATTTCCTGCACTAAAGAATAACTTTTTGTTGCAAGTTCTAATATCAATTGCAAGCGCCCCCAAATTAGTAAAAAAAGATAGTTTCCACACTTTACCACTGATGAGCCAAAAAGCCCTTTTTTTAACATTGTTCTTTTCAGTCCCAGACATGCGAACACTTGTTTCCCATGTATTTTTTGTCGCTGAAACCAAATTTAATGTCACAATCGACTGATTGGTTCTTTTTTTCTTCAAAAACAGCATAGTGATACTCTATTAAAAAATGATTGTAATCGTTTTGTAATGTACTATCGTAAGAATAATTGATTCTCTGAATGTCTACCTACATGAAACCTTGCAAAAAACGTTCTCAACAAGCTACTCTTTCAAATAAATCGAGAACTAAGTTTTAATATAAATGATTGGCGCATTCGCCAAAAATTCGAAAATACTGGTAATATTACACCGGCGCGGCACACAAAAAAATGTTTGAAGAAAAACGAGTAAGTCAGCCGATTCTGACATTAAACTCGATTTCAGCTACCAAAAATATATGAGAAATAAGTATGTCTGGGACTGACAAAAATTCGAAAATACTGGTAATAATATTACACCGGTACATAAAAAAATGTTGAATTGATTTAAAGAAATTTCAAGAGTTTATTTGATTTATTTTTTTTACTTTACCTTTGAAGAAAAAAAGAGCCAATCAGCCGATTCTGATTCGGTTTCAGCGATCAAAAATGTATGGAAAGCAAAGTGTTCGCATCTCAGGCACTGAAAATTTTTGTTTTTTGTATGCCGGTGGTATTAAATGCTAAAAATAATACAGTAATAATTGGATTTTGTCAAGAAGTACATTATTTTGATAGGGACTGTTTCTTAATAGCCTCCATTCGAGCCAGTTTTCTGGAAGCCTATCGTGAAAAAAAAAACGTCTTTGTACCCTAGATTCTATTCTTCATTTAAAGTCACTATTAGTGCAGCGAGTTTTAAAGCAACTTCACTTCATTTTGCGTTAAATTTTCTTCCTTAGAGTAAATATAATGTCATGTGCTCGGTCTTCTGTCTGTCGGAAGATTGGCTGATGAAGAAAATTTTAAAACAATTAAGCTACATTACTAGCTACAAATTAACTAGCTATAAATTAACTAGCTATTTCTGTAGAGGTAATTAGTAATTATATACACGGTGGTGTAGCAATATTTGTAAAAAAAAACATAGTAAAGTCGAATTTTGTGCAGTCGATATAACGCTAATTACACAGATCTGCGAATCAAGAGGTCATGAATGTTGTTGGGTAGCTGAAGGTCATTTCCGAAGTAATTTTTCACGCTGAATCCGAATCTGGCCTCAGAATTGGCCCATCACGTCAGGATTTTGAAATATTTAAGGTTAAGTACTTAAAAAATGGCGTTTTTAGCAACTTTTGAAGTTATGTATAGAACTCAACAAAATTTTCAGTTTATTTTTAATAAATACATCATTTAGTACCATCCTTCCTCTTTAAAATAGGCTTTCGAATGGTCATCTACGATGTTTCCTCGCAAAGTTATGGCCATTTTAAGGTGACATGAATTTGAAATCATGATCCTCTACAACTCAACAATCTTAACCAAATTTTTGTTTAAGATTGTTGATTATCCCTTCTGTTGTGTTAAATCTTGATTCGTTTAGAGTCGCTTAGTTGAGATTGTTGGATTGTAGGGAACATGGTTTCAAATTCATGTCACCTTAAAAGGGCTATAACTTTGCGAGGAAACATCGTAGATAACCATTTGAAAGCTTATTTTAAAGAGGAAGGATGGTACTAAATGATGTATTTATTAAAAATAAGCTGAACATTTTTTTGAGTTCTATTCATAACTTGCTAAAAACGTCATTTTTTAAGTACTTAACCTCAAATATTTCAAAATCCTGACATGATGGGCCAATTCTGAGGCCAGATTCGGATTCAGCGTGAAAAATTACTTCGGAAATGACCCCCTTTCTACCCAACAACAAAACCTCGCAGACCTGTGTTATTACTATGTCTGCTAGATCTTCAAATATTGAACCATACATTCAGATGAAAATTTCGAAATTTTTACTTCCACTCCCAGTGGAAGTATAGTAACGACAAAAAATATTTTAAAAATTTTTATTGTTCAAATAGGCTTAGAATGTCATGAAACGTCGAGATTTTAAGTTTGAATAAAAAAATTTCTGTCTGTCGGTCTGTCTGTAACTTTTTTTTGTACACACGATTACTCTGAAACCGTTTAAGATATTGACTTGAAAGGGCCCCGCACACAATACATGGGTTTTGCGTGAAACTCTGGGAGATAGTAGTTCTCAGTGAGTAGAAAAAAAGTCTAAATGGGCGCGAAGCTCCATTGGTTCCGAGATAAGACCATCTGAAGCTCTAGAAATCACCCCTACCAAACTACAAGCGGGCTGGGAACAGCTAGTTTAGTCGCTCATTTTTGTTGAAATTATTGAATTCCATACCACAAGCGGCATAACCCACCTAACCACCAACCCCCTAACCCACCTAATCCCTAGAAACCACCCCTTCTAAACCACAAGAAGGCTAACCCACCTGACCTTGGGAACAGCGAGTTTCATCGCTTCATCGCTTACTTTTCTTGAGATAATTGAATTCCACACCACTATAAGGCTAAACCACCTAACCACCTACCCCCTAACTCACCTAATCCCTAGAAACCACCCCTACCAAACCACTAGTAGGGCAACCCTCATGACACTGGGAACAGCAGTTTAATCGCTTATTTTTCTTGAAATAATTAAATTCCACACCACAAGCGGGCTAAACCACCTAACCACCAACCCTCTAATCCACCTAACCCCTAGAAACCACCCCCAATAAAACCGCCAGTAGGCTAATCCACATGACTCTCGGAATAGTAGTACAAAAGTCTAAATGGGCGCCAAACTCAAAAATATCCTGGTTTTGAGCTAGAACTACTTGAACGCTGCGACCAGCAAATATTCGGTTCGCTAAAAATCGCGAATATTCAAATACCGTTTTCATGGTTCAAAATCCGCCTATACTGGTACCAAGAATTTTCGAAGAAGCTGATCACGAATCTGGGGTCAGATTATCGATATAGTGACCCACAATTGGTCATTTGTTTCCTAAAATGAATCAAGGATCTCCCAAAATTGATCAATTTTCCGATATCTCTAAGAAACAGCCGAAGTTCGTATCAGAGGGTTTTCGAATTATAGTGATCATAAATCTGGAGTCAGATCCCACCCTCCGGACACCCTGGCAGTGCGGTGGTTCGATTGCTCTTGTTATTTGCAATCATTTGTTATTAAAAAACCAACCTACCCCCAACCCCACCCCCTATTGTGTCATAATACTTTGGAATATTATAAAAATATTATACGGACGTTAGCATAATAACAGAAATGTCTACATAACCTACACTTCATGTGTTCAGGTGTCTGCATATGCTATGTTTCATATAATAGTATATTTACGCCTGAGGGCAATAAAGTGAAAGGCAGTCCATAGCTCGTGTAAGAAACGCGAGCTATGGGCTGTCTCTCTTTATTCACAGTAGCCTTTAAAATAGCAACTTTCTATACCCGCCCCGGGCATAAAGTTCCTACTTTAATTTAAAGGCTACTGTGAAAAAAATATATATCGATTGGTCCGAATAATAGTCACATATCTTTTTTTTATAGCACTGCGTGATCTAAATCCGACCCCGCTTATCCGTGACTTAAGTAGTCCATTATTGCACCTATAATAAAATTAATGAATTTACTAAGGGATAGCGCACTCGTTACCCTCCTGCGCTAACTTCACGCGGTGCGATAACGGGCTACTTGGGTCACTTGTATTCAATATTCGCGTATCTACTGTTTGAGCCGAGTGAGAGGTTGACATAAATGTAGTAATATACACAAGTATGCTTCAATGCAGTTTACTTTTTTTTACAAGTATCGTGATCTATGAGGAAATTACTTCAGTTTAAAGTACCAATATAATTAATTATAAGTTATGCTGATTCCTAAGTTCCCAGGGTTAGGTGGATTAGCCCGCTTGTGGTTTGGTAGGGGTGGTTTCTAGAGCTTCAGCTGGTTTTATCTCGGAACCAATGGGGTTTGGAGCTTCGAGCCCATTTAGACTTTTTTTCTACTACTATTTCCCAAAGTTTCACGAAATTTGACCGGAGCCGCAAAACCCATGTATTGTGTGCGGGGTCCTTTGGTACACTTATGTATTTTAACGTGATCCGGAACTAGATTATATTTTGACCTTATTCCGTTGAAGGGTTGGGGGGTAAATTGATAAATCAAGCAGGTAAGAGGCCATAAAATTGGTATTTAGTATATACAAGAAAAGATATAAGGTCTCAAAAAAATTTTTGGCATTAGCCACCCCCACCCCATTATTAAAGGGGGTGAAAGAAATTGTGATTTAGTGTATGTACCAGAACCAAAAACCTCAAAATATTTTTTTACTTCATCCATCCCCATGACCACCCCCCTATCACAACCCCCACCCCACTACCGATGTGGGATATCGTTTTATGGGTTTTTGGATTAGACAATTTCAAATATTACATTATTAAAGTTCCATAAACAATTATTTCCACATACAAAATTTTTTCGTTGTGAGATAGTTGAATGGAAAATCTGGACGTGGAAGTAGTGATTCCTTGGGCAGCGGTTTTGTAATCTTGCTAGATCAAATGCCTACCGATGTATAAAACGTTTAGTATCACTTGGTGACTTCAATATTGATTTCAGAGGACGCTCGTCAAACTTAAGTAAGTTAAGGTGCATTCAGACAGTTCTGAACAGGGGCGGACTAACCGGGCGCGGGGCCCTGGGCTATTAATGCTTTGGGGCCTCTCCCACCTCATACGATAGCATTTTTTTTGAGATCAGGTCAGATCACGCACCACCAAGACACGTTTCACTTTATTTTGGCTAAATACTGAACAAAACTATAATAATAATAGCGAGTAGCTGCATTACACTGGGCCTTGGTTGTAACTGGTCAAATCCAGATGCATACAGTGGCACAAAGACTGTGGATTGCGATGCGGAAGCAGACAAGAGCAAAAAATGTTATATTTTTATATTTATTACAGAGGAAACTTTCCATATTTGTAAAAGTCATGTATGCACTTATGCACTTATTGTATGCACAACTTTTACAGACTTTTATCAAATATGGAAAGTTTCCTGGACCCATCTCTGATTTAATATTTATAGCGCCAATGAGATCACAGAGCATAGTCATAATCATATCATATTTGATTTTTAAGTCCGTTTTCAGCGTTCGGGGGCCCCTTTACTATCCGGGGCCCTAGGCTTAAGCCCCTAAACCCCCCCCCCTTTAGTCCGCCCCTGGTTCTGAAATGCGAATTTTTCGTGCGGAATTTGTTTTAAAATTTATAATATTTATCTCAGAGGACCTTAATTTGATAATTTAAATTCTAAACGAATTATTCAGTAAATGTCTAACTTCTTCTACGTCAAAATTGAACTGTATGAAAACACAAATTGCAAAAACACACACATGCAACACATGCAAATTCCGCGAGAAATATTCGCATTTGGCAACTGTTTGAATGAGCCTTTAAGGTTTATTCAGACCGTTGCGAAATGCGATTAAAGAAGATCAAGTAGATGCGTTAAGGATTGCGACATGTACATTGTTCGTGCGTACGTACAGACCATGTGACGAAGACGTATTGCAATTTTTTCAACAGCAATTTGAAAAAAGTTTAAACCAATCTAAAAATTGTGTCATTTTTAGATTACAACATTCCTTTTTCAAAAAGTTATAATTAAAATCGATTTCTTGTATAATTACCCGAATAAAAATAATTTTATCAGCGAACTGAGCGCTGACGCGCTGAGCGATAATAGAGCACACAGCCAGTGGGGTGCACAATTATAAAAATATCCACATTTACAAATTTATTTATGTGAATGATCTTTGGGAGCTTTTACATTTGGTCAAATAGGTGGTACAATTCCTACAATTAATTGTTTTTTATTTATTTGCTTTTGTCATAAGTAAAAAATATTATTCAAATATTAAGCAAATCACACTAGCATCTTAAAGCAAAAAAATATATTGAAAATACTGAAATCGTTTATTTAAATTCAGTCATTCACACTTTTTTATCTAATTTGAAATTATGTACTTTCTGTATATTAGTACCTTAATCTGCTCACGTTAATATATTACTTAGGTAAAACACTTTAAAACACTCATTATTGGAGAACCAATCAAAACAACTACTCGTTTAGCTAATACTGACGAAGTATTGAATTATATGATAGGATTCCTAGCATTTTAAAGCAAAAAAATGTATTGAAAATACTTAAATCATTTATTGAAAATCAGTCATTCACAACTTCTATTTCAACTCAAGAAAAGTTGTACAAGTTTTTTCGAACTCGTTAGTTCGCATAAGTAGAGTATAAAAACATCCATTCATTATTTAAAAGCCTTGATTTATTGTTATAATTAATTATTTTTTATTTATATACTTTCATCATGATTAGAAAATATTATTTAGGTATTAAGCAAATATAGTATCAAAATATTTTTCGTTGTAAAAAACTTAAATAGGAAATCTGAATGTGGAAATAGTGATTCCCTGGGCAGCGGTTTTCTTATAGTCCAAAGTGCCCATCAAAGATGAATAGAAAGCTAATTACAACAGGGTGATTCATGGGGAGAGGGTCGTAATTGAATGAATGAATGAATGAATGAATGCTTTATTCAGCCTGAAGCTGTTTACCTTACAAATACCTAAATGTACAATATTAAAAACAAAACAAAAAAAAAGCAATTTGGAGATTGTTAGAAAAAAATATAAATCAAATGACAAATCGACCAAGGAAATGTATTGAATTTGGCGCTGATCACTTTGAAAATAGACTGTGATTCAAAAAATTTAATTGGATTTAGTAAATTTGACTGATTTCTTGCACTTAAATTGTTAATTTTTATTATTTGTCATTTTGTTAAGTTTATTAATTACACATTCATTACAAAATATGTTTATTATTTTACTAGGTATATGTGATATGAATAAAAGGTAGTGCAAATAGAGAACAAAAAAAATGTTTTACTAATACCTGGAGTGACTTTTTTAAATTCAATTATTTTAATTTTTTTATTTAAACAATGAAATGGTGCCAAAATATTTTTTTATGTGATTTTGTGTCTTTCTAGGTGTAAATTAATATTTCAATGTCAAAAATTTTATAAATAGTAGAGTGTTATTTTCTAGGTATAATTTAAAAATATTTTTATTCTTTGTCCACACCTGATATTTTATTAAGATCCCAGGCATTTGATGGTGAATGACAACCAAAATGTAAAATTTCATTGGATTCCGTTTACGCATTACAGATATATGGCGAAAAGAAAATTCTTCCAGAAAATATAAAACAACCTGTATTTCGAAAACGGGGCTGCTTTAGCCATTACTCTATGGGGATTTAAGATCACCCTGCCTATCAAAGGTAGATATGTAATCTATCTTAGTTGACGATTTGATTGTTGATTATATTAGGTAACTCTTCGTGCACTGAATTATTTGTGTGAGTGAGTCATAAAGATTCGAGACTACTATTATACTCTTTGCAAAAACGAAGAGTATATTGTATTTGATCGGCACATTTCTAAATCAATAAATATCGCTCGTAGAGAACAAATTTTCATATCATTATGTTAGTGAACGAATTCTGAACAACTTTCAAAATGTCCGTCCGTCTCGTTTCTTGTAAGTACGATAACTTAAGGAAGAAAAGTCCGATTGTATTGAAATTTGAAAAGTAAGTTAACGTTAGCTAGAGCAAAAACCCTATTGTTTTTGAAAAAAAATCAATAAATAAATAAAAAAGTTAATAATCATTTAAATTAAGAAAAGATATATTTTCTTAATTTTTGTCATTTATACATTTTACTAATATATATATATATATATATATATATATATATATATATATATATATATATATATATATATATATATATATATATATATATATATATATATATATTTTATAATAATATATCTAATTCCTTGAAATATAATACTCGAATGATATACACTGGGTCCCACTTTTCACGGTAACACCTTTGTGGCTCAGTTATTAGTCACCCAATTTTAATCAAGTTTGGATGGGTATCAAAGACCTTTATTATACCATTTTTAAGTAAAAAAAAACTTATTTCAGTCATTTGCGCGCGTTTTTATTATGAAAAAAAGGGTCGATTTTTCGAGCAATTATATTAGGCATTTTTTTGTTGAAAAACTAATGCAATATTATTGATCAGCATGCTGTAGAACCGCTATATCCAGAATTTAACAACATTTTAATTTTTGGTATTTGAATTACGGCCCACTTAAAATTACCTATTCTAAACATTAAATAATCAATAAATTGGTAACGAAATATTTTTCGAAAAAAAGTCATTCTTCATTTTCTCTTTAAATTCACTTTTTTTACTATCACATATCATCGAAACTTTCAAATTTCGAAGGCCAAGAATTTTCATTGAAAAATTTTGGGTCATCAAACCCGTAAATTATTCGGGCATTAAGGATTACCAATTTTGAAAGTATTTGAAAGTGATGATATGGGGTGGTAGAAAATACGAATTTAAAAAGAAAATAAAGAATGACTTTTTTTCGAAAAAAATTTCGTTACCAATTTATTGATTATTTAATGTTTAAAATAGGATATTTTAGGTGGGCCGTAATTCCAAAACCAAAAACCAAAATGTTGTTAAATTCTGGATATAGCAGTTCTTCAGCATGGTGATCAATAATATTGCATTAGTTTTCCAACAAAAAAATTCCTAATATAATTTCTCATAATAAAAATGCACGCCAATGACTGAAATAAGTTTTGTTTTACTTAAAAAAGGTATAATTTGATACCCATCCAAACTTGGTTAAAATTGGGTGACTAATAACTGAGCTACAAAGGTGTTACCATGAAAAGTGGGACACACTGTATACTACAAATATTCAATTATGGCAATGTTGATGGTCCAATGGCTAAAGCTTTGTCTGCCAATCCAAAGGTCTTGTGTTCAAATCGCTGACAGGGTGTTTTTTATTTTTTTTTTTTTCATATATTTTTTTTTCACAACAAAGTTGGTATCACAAAATTTAGAATGTCCAAAAACTAACATTATTTATAAGAAAATTGCGAAGAGTATCCTATAGAATGTGTAACAATTATATAAAAAGTTCAGTAAATCGGCGAAGAGTATAATGCTTCCACTAGTCGTTTGTTGATTTTACTTAATAACGTAATACCTACCTATATATTCTTATTCATCGCTTGTCAGACGTTTTGTGATCCATGTATTTTTGTTGGCTTTTCTGTATAGCACGTCTGACAGCATGAGACCATGTGTTGTGGTTGCTTGTTAGGCGCACGCCCTAAACGAACCAGTTCTTTAGTGACATCAGCCCAATGTTTTTTGAAAGACATCCTTTTCGCCGCTTACACTGATTTCTTCTGAACCACAGAGACGAATTTAAGGAGTGCGAAGGGCGTTGCCTCAGCAATATTTGCCAGCTAAGAATGAAAGCGGGCATAAGAGCCGGGCGGCTGCCCGGACAGTCGGCTCATGTAAACGCTAAGCAGTGTTCAATAATAATTTAATTTTTTTTAACATATAAATCGACGTTTTGGAGGTGATTTATTTACAACTTAAATCGGTAATAAAAATAAATATTACAAAATTAATTTTTTTATTATTAAATTATATACCATATATTATTTATTAATAATGTATAAAAATTGTTATGAACGTTCCTATTATGTTCTTGCGACTATATGGCAATATACGTTGAACAGCACGACAATAGACACCGCTGTATTCCAGCAACCAGTTTTGCTAGTTGGGAGTACAATTTTTCTTAGCTATGTACATAATTCAACATCTATATTACAGTTCTGTTATAGAATGACATGCTTCTATATTCAGCTGGTTAAAGAAAAAACCATTGCGACACTGAATTTTTTTGAACACACCAATTTAGCCAGATTAAATATCCTTTGAATATTTTCAATTCAAAAAATTCTCAGTGAAATAAGCTAATATTTTAACTTTGTATATATAAAGTTATGATAGAATTATTGAGGTAAATTTTTAAGCATTTAGTTTATATTTTAGCAAGCTATTCCTTTTTGAAAACAGAAAGTATAGTTCCTCAATTGCGTGATAAAATAACTGATGTAAATATTTAATTTTTTTAATGCTAGTTATAGATTACAAAAATAAACGTGTGGAAAAATCTGGTTTCACTTTTGAGATGAAACAACAATTGATTTTTATATTACATATATTACTAACTGTTTTACCTATACTGTAATTTTAAAACCGTACAAGAAAATTGTTTAAACAAAAGTTTATTGAGAATAACTAATCACTTCCTAGGGTAAACGGGACAGAGATAATTGCAAATTTCTGCAGTGAAGTACAGATTTCTGGCGGCTATAAATCGTAAAATATTAACAACACGAGCTTCCCTACAATGTTGG
Source organism: Rutpela maculata (assembly GCA_936432065.2). Lineage (NCBI taxonomy): Eukaryota > Metazoa > Arthropoda > Insecta > Coleoptera > Cerambycidae > Rutpela > Rutpela maculata. Next base: position 69,638,151 of record OW386285.2, on the reverse strand, counting down.
TAATCTAATTTTAAGGTAGAACAGAAAAGGAGATAATTGAGAGAAACCTATTTTTACCTTCAATATTCCAACATGTCGGCCTTAGCGGAACCGATATTTTAGTGTAAAACATCAATTATGGATTGTGGTAACCTACCTTATATTAGAAAAATCTTTAGAGGAATTATTCACGGGTAATTCGATTTTATTGCTCTAGGAGATAGCTACATATATAGGGCATGGGATATAACATGTTGGTATTGCTGTTATGTTTTAGTAAATATTTTTCTGAGTATTTCATCTTATGTGAGTCAGACTCCCCCCCCCCCCTAACCGTTTTGGCGCTGGCTGCTCCAGAAAATATTCAATTGTGGAACAGAGAATAATACTTTGGGACTTGGTGTTAGTTGAGGAGGGTATCTTGGCGATCAACATTCGATATATGCCAACATTTTTTTTTGCGTGCAATTAGCAGCACTGGTGACATCAATTATGGCCAAAATTGGAACGTAGCATAACACCTTCTGACCAGCCAGAAAATTTTCGTTGTCAATACTCATTGCTGGAAAACCATATACCAACATTTTCTGCTTGCAAATGTGGGCACCTTCTCAAACTTGTAGTTTTTGTACCAAAGAATAGTCTCTGTAAGTGCCAACATTTTTTCTTAATGTAACCCCCCCCCCCCCCCCAAACCACCCCAAAATCCCCAAACATTCAAATAGCGATTATTATGCCAAAAAGGATAAAAAAATGACACATTTAGCGAGTAATGACCGAGAAATTAATGAAATTATCATTTTAAACATAAAAAGTATTTGAATGTTTCGGGGTGGTTTGGGGGGTTACATTGAGAAAAAAAAGTTGGCACTTACAGAGACTATTCTTTGGTACAAAAACTATAAGTTTGAGAAGGTGCCAACATTTTTGAAAAGCACCAATTTTAGCCCGTTTTAGGCCAAAAGTCTAATTTTTGGCCAAAAAATCTGGAAAATGGGCAAGCAGAAAATGTTGGCATATGGTTTTCCAGCAATGAACATTGACAACGAAAATTTTCCGCCTGGTCAGAAAGGGTTATACTACGTTCCAATTTTGGCCATAATTGATGTCGCCAGTGTTGCCAATTGCACGGAGAAAAAATGTTGGCATATATCTAATGTTGATAGGCAAGATACCCTCTTCAACTAGCACCAAGCCCCAAAGTGTTATATTCTGTTCCACAATTGAATATTTTCTTAGGCGGATAGCTCCAAAACGGTCAGTGACTCACATAAGATAAAATACTCAAAACATAACAGCAATTCCAACATGTTATATCCCCATATATGTAGCTATCTCCTAGGCTATACAGATTGCATTATAAGTTCATATTTAATTCCTTTAAATTTTTAAATAAATATCAACTGATGTAGCAATACTTAAAAAATAATGTTAAAATGTATCAGTTATCATCAATGATCGGAATTTGGGTTTAATTCCAGCGGCGCACAAAGGTATATAAAATTTTACATCAAAAAATTAAATGAATGTTTGCTCTTTCTTACAAAATAAATCAAAATTAAATCTAATACGAACCTACCTTACGGGTTTCTCATTTATTTTGTTATAATAGAACACATGTATACATGTTAGATCACAATTTACATTAAAGACTTTTTAAAAACTTTTATTAAAATTAAGAAGAGTCAACGTTGACTCTTGAAATGAAATTATAATATTATAGTGAAGTGTTTATTACGACATGAGTATATATGAACTGACTACAAAAGATTATCTATCTAATTTATACCCTCGATTGGCTGTACTTAGTCAGCATTAGTATTGTTTCCCAAGACAACCCAAAGGAAATATGATATTACATATCAGCGATAAATAATATGAGGGAATTCGTTATCAACACGTAGCTGAAATATGATATGCTGAGATAGTTTAAAAGGAATAAAAGTCACGTACAAGTTTTTATACAGTGTACCAAATATTATATAACAACTTCCCCCTTATTAAAAAGTTGGTGATTATACAGCAACTTTTGTAAAATATAAAAGCAAAATAATAGTAAAATGAAAAGAATAAAATTGTAAAATATAAAAGCAAAATAATAATAAAATGAAAAAATAAAATTGTAAAATATAAAAATGCAAATAGTATATAAGAATATTAAAGATGTACATATAACAAATTAATATTAATCATGAAATCAAAATTGGTAACAATGTAGGATGTCTTTAAGTTAGTTCCACTTCTTCGGTTTCTTCTTCTCTTTGGATACTGGGTCTTCTCCTTGGAGGTAAGATACTGGTGAAACTTTTGTATGTTCTTCTTGGCATCGGTGGAGATGGTGGAGATGGAGGTGAACCGTGTGATGCATGAACAAGGGCTAACTTTCGGCTTCTTTTTCTGCATTTGCAGAATAGGTAGAGGAGGAAAAGGGAGATCACTAGGGTTATAGTGAAGTACGTGAACCACGAGATGTGTTTTGTCACGTAGGGTTCGTTAATGAGGTCGTCTAAATCCTTGGAATACTGGTCTAATTTGTGTTTCGCAATTTCGAGGTCTTCTGTATTCAAATTATTTAATTTCAATGGTTTTAAATTTGGTAGTTGAGTTTTGTCTGGAAGGTCACTGCAGCAATCATACGGAATTTCGATTGGGTGAGTGTTATCTTTGACATCTAACACTTCATTGGAACTGGCCTGGATTTTGGTAATACCAACGAAGGCATAACAGCTGGGTTGTAATTTTATAATGGAATTTTTCGTGATGACTTCTGTTTTTGAATTTCTCTTCGGACAATTAACGGTAACATGTAATGGTTCTGCGTTGATGACTAGCCAGGTGTTTTCTTGGAGTTTTTGTACATTGTATCCTTGACTGATTATGAATGAGGTTTGACAATTTTGGGGTAGAGTCATGAGGTTTTTGAAGAGCCTTGCTTCACATATGGCATTATTATCTATCGGGTAGGCGAACAGGTTGGAGCATAATCTGGTTCCCATGTAAAGTTGTTTGCACTCGTCTAAATCCGGGATGGGTAAAAACATTAAGGAATCATCATCTCTCGCGATATATTTTTGTGATACCGATAATATAAGTGGTGTAAACCAGTTCTATTATCCAAAATAGGGATAGGATATAATTGATAGGCTGTGTAAGTTTGTGGGTCTACTAAAGGTACTTTTAAAACAAAGATATAACTTGAATCGGTCTGAAAGGCTTGGAGTTCCATAATATCCAAATATTGAGCAACTTTTGATAGCCTTATTGAATGCGGTAGGTTATTTTTATGCAAATTCTGTGAAATTTCCTGTAAGGATGAAATTAAGTCTGTTGGAGTGATGATTGACGTATGAATGATTTTCAAGCGTGCAAATGTTATTGCATTTAGAACATCATTTAAATTATCTTCGATGTACAAATAACTTGCCATTAACTGTTCGCAATAATGTAAGAATATTAATTTGATTTCAATGGCTTCGATGTGACTTGTCATAGATTAAATTGTGCGGTCGATTTCTTTGATATTTTTGTTAAATGTTTCTTCGTCAATTTGAAGTTTTTGAATAGTTGAATTGAAATTTTTGATAACGGATGTAGTAACTGAAATTTGATTTTTAATTAGATTCTCCAATTGGTGTTCGTCATTGTTTAGCTTATTGATGCAATCAGAATAATATTGACCGTCCTCGGCATCTAAATTTCCGGTTATTGATTTGAAAATTGTGCCGAAACCGTTGATTATTCCGCGCTTATATCGTTTTGTATCCAAAAAGATTTCATCAAATTTTGATTTTATAGTTTTAGATATTTGCGTTAACAGATTTAGATCTGTTTTAACTTCACTCCTGAAAGTGATCGTTTTCTGATCGGCGGCGTCCAGGGTGTTTAGGATAAGCTCTACCATTTTTTCGTTTCTGTCAAAGGTTGTTTTTAGGGAGGAAATGTTCTTGTGAACCAGTAATGTCCATTTGTCGTTGGTTACTATTACGTCAGTTTTTTCGTGGTAGTATATTCCTATGGTGTTGTTTATAGGCGTGATTTTATATTGGGAGACCACTAGTGTTGCTGATCCGAACAGCAGGAATAACCTGAAAACAAGGTTAGCTTTCAAAATAAGGTTTCATTCGGTCAAAATTGACTTTACTAGTTTGTTTAGTTTCTGGGTTGAGTAAGATAGCTGAATTTTCAAAGATTTTGGTAATTTCGAATGGTCCGTTAAATTTGTTTTGCAATTTATTTTTAATCTGTAATTCTTTTACGTAAACTTTGTCTCCGACGTTATATTTAGTACGGTTTTCGGGGACGTTTTTATCGAATCTAATTTTGGCTTTTTGTTTTTGAAGTTCCGTTCGGTCTCTAGCAATTTTATAGTAATGGGAGATACGATTGTTTAAATCTCTGACGTATTTCGTTATTAATTCCGTTTGGTTATACAAGGTTTCTGGTGGTCGAACTGATGTATGACCAAAAACTAGTTCGTATGGCGTAAATCCGTGTGTTTTGTTAACAGAGTTATTGTATCAAATTACAGCGTAAGGTAAAATAGTGAACGGGTGTTCGTTCGGGTTTTCTGTTTGGTTAACTCTTATCATTTCTGCTAACGTTGCGTGGAATCGTTCAATTGAGCCATTCGATTGCGGGTGTCCTACGCTTGAAAAGGTTAATTTTATATCGTATAAAATACATAAATCTCGTAATAATCGGTTGTCGAATTCTCCTCCATAGTCGCAATGTATTCTTAGAGGAGTACCATAGTAATAAGGTATTTACTACAGATTTAGCGGATTTATCAGGGACTGCGTAAGCTTGTGTAAATTTGGTTAATTCCTCGCGTATCGTTAAAGCATAGTTGCGTGTGGGGAACTCGAATAGGTCAATGTTAATTCTTTCAAATGGTTCTTTGGAGTTTCGGTTATTACTAACGGACTGCTTAAATTTTTTCGACAGACTTTATTTTTTTGACAAGTTTCACAATTTTTTACAAAGTTTTCTACGTCCTTAGTCAGACCTTGCCAAGTATATTTTTCTCTAATTCGTCGAATAGTTTCGTTTATTCCGCGGTGTAGGTTATTTTTACCGCTGTGACGTTGATCTAATATTATAGGAATTTGGTCTTCATCAGGGGTCTTGACAATATCTTGACAAATTATTAATTTTAGGTCCTTTTCCGCAAAAATGAATGACAGAATTTCAAGTATAGGGAGGTCTAAATTATTTTCGACGAAGTAAGTCTTAGAGAGGTCCAAGACGTCTTGGTTTTTAAATAATACCAAAAATAAGTGTTCAATTATGGATTCGATATCAAATGGTAACGGGACGATAAAGTATCTCCTATGCCTGACCGTCTTGCTCGATACAATATTGATCTTATCATTACGGAATTCTGCGTTTTCTTCAAATATGTCTTCGATAATTTTGTGATGAAGGTCTTGTAAATTATTTTGTTGGAAAAAGGTTATAATATTTTTGTGTTCTCGATACAATAGTTGTTTGTTAGAGGCTTTGATTTTTGAATAATCTATTAAGGACGTCGTCTTGTACGAGTTGACAAAGGTTTCGAATTCTTGGGCAATTTGGTCATCGGTAAATTTAGTGTTATCGTCTCGAGTTTCGTCATCTGATTCATCATTCGATTCGTCTCCGTTCGCAGCTAGAATTTTGGTATGAAATTTGGAAGAATCGTTAAAGTGGTTAATTTTGATTCGGGACAGGGCGTCTGCATTCTTGTTTATTTTTTCGGGTTTATATATGACTTCGTAGTCGTATTCTTCGAGTTTAAGGCGCCAGCGAGCTAATCTACTACCTGGGTCTTTTATAGAAAATAGCCATGTAAGTGGTCTGTGGTCGGTTATCAATTTAAACTTTCTACCGAAGAGGTATGGCCTAAAATGCTTTACTGACTACACTATAGCCAAAAGTTCACGTTCTATCGTGGAGTATTTAGTTTCGGCGTTGCATAGAACTCGGGAAGCGTAAGCAATACCAATACCAATTGGTCCTTGTGAGAGCACAGAACCGACGGCAAATGCGCTCGCATCAGTAGTTAGTATGAAAGGTTCGTCAAAATTTGGGTAAATTAATATTGGTGATGTAGTTAGTGTTTGTTTTAGGTCGGCGAAAGAATTTTGACAGTCGTTATTAAAGTCGAAAGGAACATCTTTTTGCAGAAGTTTTGTCAAGGGTTTAGAAATTTTGGAAAAGTTTGGTATGAATCTTCTATAGTAACCTGCTAGTCCTAAAAATGATTTGATTTCTTTTTGGTTCTTAGGTTGCGGAAAGTTTAAAATGGCATCGACTTTACTAGGATTTGGTTTCACACCGTCCTTTGTGATGAGGTGTCCTAGGTAGGGCGACTTCTTTGCGTAAGAATTCGCATTTGTCTGGCTGAATTTTGAGGTTGGCTTTTCGAAGGAGTTTAAAAACCTCTGTTAGACGGGAAATATGTTCGTGAATGGTAGGGGAGTAAATAATGATGTCGTCCATATAGACGAGACACCGTTCATTTTGGATGCCTAATAGAATATTGTCCATCACTCTTTGAAACGTTGACGGAGCATTTTTTAGTCCAAATGGCATTCGCACGAATTCGTAATGACCGTTCTCAACTGTGAAAGCAGTCTTTTGAATGTCTGCGGGATTAATTTCGATTTGGTGAAAACCAGAAGCCAAATCTAGGGTTGTGAAATATTGGCATTTACCAAGTTGGTCTAAGAGATCGGAAATGTTGGGCAGGGGATATTTGTCACCGATTGTGACCTCGTTGAGTTTACGATAGTCAACTACAACGCGCCATTTCTGTTTGCCAGAAGCGACTACCCAAACAGGGGAGGACCAAGGAGAAATTGAGGGTTGAATGATACCTTGACTTAACATTTTCGATACTTGGGACTTAACCTCTTCTTTATGGACCTGGGGATAGCGATACGATTTTGTAAATATCGGTCGGGAATTGTCGGTGTCAATAGGGTGTTTGATTTCGTTGGTAAAGGTCAAATTGTCTCCTTCTAAATAGAATATATCTTGAAAATCTAAACAAAGCTGCGTTATTATTTCGGCCTCTTCTTCGTTTAGATGGTCCAAGCGCAATTCGTTCTTAATTTCAAAGGATCTGTCCGTCATTGGGTGTTGGTCGGAGTTTTGCGTATTTAAGTTAAAAATTGACTTAAATTTTTGTAAAGGTTCTAAATTTAAATTAGAAAAATCGACAGTCTTCGGGATGACGTTAGCGTTGATTATTGTCGTTAAAAATTCTCCGTTTTCGTTTACTCTAACAAGAGCATTGGGTAAACGGACTTTTTCGTTTTCCTGCGCTTGCAAAATAGCGTCAGTATTTCTAAGATTACATTTTAGTTTATAAATTTTTTCAGTACGGCCGTCAATTTGGATTTTATTTTGATTAGGGTTGTGGTTTGACTGAATTTTGTCGCATTCGGGTCTTGACGAATCGTCAGTTACTTTGAAAAGTGGAACCGTTTTAAAATTGGTTATTAATTGTTTATTTCTTATGTCGACGATACAATGATAGTGCTCTAGGAAATCAGCTCCTATCAGTCCATCGAAATTGATATCTAGATCATAGATGTAAACTTTATGTGGGTCGTTGTCCGTGAAGGGTATAAGAACAGATTCATTAATAGTAATTTTCTGATCGGTTATACCTTGTATAATTACATTTTCTGAAAATCTTCGTTTGTAGTTTTCAGCGGTTTTTGGTTTAAATATAGAGATACCTGCACCAGTATCGATTAGAATTTTGAATTTATTTGTGATGTCTTTAATGCAGTATAAATTTTTTGAATTTACCGTCAACAATGAGTGTGATAGCGTTTCTACATGAACCCTTGTTCCGGGAAGTTCAGGAACGGGTTGAAATTGTCGTTTAGATTCATAGCCTGAATTTGATTCGATATTTGATCGAATTGATCTGCTTCCTGTGTTGGAGTATCCGCGGGATACTCCGGACCTAAACAAAAATCCTGAGAATTGGTATTATAGTCTTCTTGAGGCGTTTGAGAATTAGCAGCATAACTCTCGTATTCATTTTGCCAAATATCGGCGTGGTTTGTTTGTGAATTTTGAGAATTACCAGTATAATTCTCCTGTGGTAAATATTGATCGTTAAAATTGGTTTGGTAATTTTGGAAATCGTTGTATTGCTGATTGTCGAAATTATCAGGTTCATTATAGTAATTAATATGTTCATAGTTTAGAGGATCACAGTAATTGTCAAAATTAACGTGATGCGTTATTTGTGGATTTTGACGATTGATATTTGGGTTTTGTTGTTGATTCGGAAATCTCTGTTGGAAGTTGGGGTTCGGTCTTATTACCGAAGGTCTATTTTGTTGTGGATTATTTGCTTGTTGGAAATTTTGTGGAGAAAATTGCCTTTGATTATTTTGGCTGGAAAAATTTTGGAAATTTGGTCTTGAAGTTTGCGCTTGATTAGAATAAGTGTTTGGAATAAAACTAGGGGATGAAAATTGTTGATTTTGCTTTGAGCGGCATTCATTAATTGTATGTCCGTTTCTTTTGCAGAAAGAACAGAATTTTTGTGGAATTGGAGAGCGTTTTGCTTGAGTTTGAATGGGATTTTTATTTGGGTTATATTTGTTGAATTTCTGGGATTCAAAATAAGACAATTGTAATTCTCTTTTTACTCGGAGAGTTGCATCGAGTACAGTAGCCGGGTTTCCAGCTCGGACTATCTGGCCTAATTTGGGTTCAAGTCCGGTTAACAAAGTATTAAGGGTCATAGTATCAATTAAGCGTGTTTGCGCATCTTTCTGTTCGTTTGTCATAGCGATTTGTTTGTTTACAGCGGAAAGCATTTTCGCGTTATGGGTTTGTAGCCTAGAGATAAAAGTTAATGGTGATTCATTACTTAGTTGATGGAGTCGTTGCAGATCTTGTATAAGCGAGGTTAGATCGCGCGCGTCTCCAAAATGAGACTCTAATAAGTTTTTAGTTTCACCCCATGAAGTTGGGTTTCTTGAATTTATTATTTCGGCCGCTTTGCCTTTTAATTTATTTTTTATGTGTAGCGAGAGCAATGTTTTTTGGTCTGCCACGGCCATGCAATAGGCCTGGCTACAAGCATATAAGAAAGTTTGTAAAAATAAAGGGTTTCCATCGTATTCAGGCACAATTGAGAACATTTCACTTAATTTATACGGTTCAAGAACCGGTGCTGGTGCTGGTGCTGGTGCTGGACCTGATGCTGCACCTTGTGCTGTACCTTGTGTTACTTCGTCGGGCATGTTGCTCGATATTTAGTAAATTAAGGAGGTAAAACGAATTGATTAGAATAATAAAAAAAATGTTGTACCTTTGGTAGATCGATTGGGTTTTTAGTGATACAAATGTTACATTAACAGTATAATGCACAGTATTTTAAATTAACTCTTACGATTTTAGTTGAGCATTAGCAGTATAATGCTGTAGATTAATCGTTTGTGCTTAACGTCTAAGCTTTAGTTTGTTTGTAATAATAAAAATAAATATAAATTGGGATTGGATAATAGAAATAGTTTTTCTATGTATTAGCAGTATAATACACTACGTATAATAATAAAACGATAAGTGAAAATTACGAGATGATTCGTTAAAGTACTTACAGTAATAGATTCTTCATCGAGTGTAGGTTCTTCCAGTAAGGGATTGGGATCCGCCACCACAAGTGAGGAAGGTCTCCTTGTTCTGATAGACAACTTGCACTAGTTAGGCACCTCGTGGAGATGTCGTCCTTGTTCTCGTGGGTCACTATCAGTTAGGCTTCTTGTTCTTAATGGTGTTCACGGAATCCTACCGACTGCGCCAATTGTTAGATCACAATTTACATTAAAGACTTTTTAAAAACTTTTATTAAAATTAAGAAGAGTCAACGTTGACTCTTGAAATGAAATTATAATATTATAGTGAAATGTTTATTACGACATGAGTATATATGAACTGACTACAAAAGATTATCTATCTAATTTATATCCTCGGTTGGCTGTACTTAGTCAGCATTAGTATTGTTTCCCAAGACAACCCAAAGGAAATATGATATTACATATCAGCGATAAATAATATGAAGGAATTCGTTATCAACACGTAGCTGAAATATGATATGCTGAGATAATTTAAAAGGAATAAAAGTCACGTACAAGTTTTTATACAGTGTACCAAATATTATATAACATACATATGTACAACTAAAAATGTATGCATATTTTAATAAATCCTTGTAACGACGCACCTGAAATTAAACCCAAAATTCCGATCACACATATTAAAAATGGTTCCCTCTGGAGGATACAATACCACCATTTGGAAATTTTAACGATATTATAGACAACAAACTTTGTTTATCTAATAAAGGTGAGCCTACAATCTCGATTAATATGCTGAATCTCTATCTCTACGAATATCTTATTTCTATTTGTTTGGCACATGGAGCCTCCAGAGGTGGGTAAAGGAAACTTTCCATTTGAAAGTTTAAAGAACGAAATTTTGGTAAAAATGAAAGTTTCCAATAAAATATTTGAATATTGGAAAGTTCCCAAAATTCTGGGAAAGTTTCCTTTAGAAACTTTCGGAATATTCAAATACTTTATTGGAAACTCTCACTTTTATCAAAACTTCGTTCCAGAAACTTTCATATGGAAAGTTCCTTTATCCATCTCTGATCTCTGATTTTTTTTTAATTTCGTTCCGGAAACTTCCTAAAGTTTCTTGGGAATTTTCATTGGAAAGTTTCCTTTACCCATCTTTTTCATAAAAAATGTATATCATTTGCCATTACTTTTTCTTTAAAATTCGAACATTGTAAATTGGGGGGATTGTAAATTATGTTCAAATGAAAATGTAAACAAGGAACTTGAAACTCGTGGTTTCTGACACATCCACGGTCGTGCGTTTTTAGGGGGTTTGCTTTCATAATCTATAACACTGGTGATGTTATTAATTAACTTATTTGTTGTTAATTTATCTGCAAGGAAAGAAAGAAGCTGACCCATTTTGTTTAAAATGTATCCGACAATATTTCCCTATTACATCGACGCAATAAATATAATATCTTAATCGACAAGTGAGTCGTTGGCCTCGGTAGCCAATGCACACTGAGTGTCCTTTGACTGAAGGTTGTAGACATGATCTAAACATACATGATCTGCCCATACAAAAACCGCACGTGTCATTTTGGCGCAGTTTTTTTTAAGTCACACTCAATCCACACTATACTTTGAGTTTGTTAATACTGAGGGGCAAAGGGCGAATTCGTGTGACTGTGATGCGTTCGAAACGCCTCCCCCAACTAAGCTAGCTTTCTCTGACGACACGCTTCTTGGGGTTTTCAGGGGAACGAGCAGATCATATATGTTTACAACATGGTTGCAGATGTGTGTTTAATTGATTGTGCGGGAGTGTATCGTTGTAATAAATTGAATATGTGTTAAATAGGGCCTTTTAGTTTCATTTTGTTATCACTGCCATTTAATCTCGGTGTTGTTATTTTGAGAAGTGTGAAAAGGTGTGTATTTAATTAATTGCACGATACGAACTCGGTGCAGGTAAAACTTTACCTGGTGCTGACAGTGGTTCTCATCATCAGTTGCTCATGCGATAAACTTTATTTCGCTTCTACTGAGCATTTCAGATGCCGCCATTTTATTCAATGCCAATAATTATATAAATTGTCTTAAAAGTTAATATTACTTTATAGTAGATTTTCAAGGTATATGTAACTTTTAAGTCATTTTCAATTAGTGGGGAGTAGTAAAAATAACTTCAAAGCTCCTATGTTCGTAGAAATAAACTCATTTTTACTCGAGATGTCACTAATAAGTTAGACAACTTTGAAGTTCCAGAAAATTTCCCAACAACGTACCGGCGGCTTAAAATTGCGCACTTGAAGTTATCGTTACTTTGAAGTGGTCCTTTGGTAAAGCTGTGCGGTCGGCATTACTACCAATTTTCACTTTGCAGTTGAGGATGCTTCAAAGTAATGCAGATTAGTATCCGCGACGTTGCAGATTCTCCAGCAGTTAGATTACTCTGATTACTCTGAAGGAGCGGGCGATTGGCCTTCCCCCACTGCGACCTGTAAGGTCTATTGTAGTACTCCTTTTTGTGTGCCTCAGGGCTCCCCATCCAAACATGGTCTTCCTAGACTTCGAGTCTGTTGATAAGGGCCCCCAGGCACGGTTATCAGCCTCTGTCTTTCTCTCGCCGAGCCGCCTCAGTCCAGTCAGGCTTTTACAGCTCAGCATATGCACTGAGAACTTGGGTCATCATTCCAAGCGCTGGACGCGACCAACGTTGCTTAACATCGCTGATCGAGTGCCGGCGCCTAGATCGGAGCCCGTACAGAGAGCCGTTTCTCCAGCAGTTACTTGAAAGTGTTATAACTATACAATGCCCAATTCAGTAGAATCTACATAATTGTTACCACAAAGTGAATATTACCTTAAAGCCGCAAATTTAGTGACAGTTATATCATTCCTACTGTATTAAAGTTCCGATGCCTCAGATGCCAGTTCCCATCACTTTGAATGCTGCTTGGGAATAATCGGTATTTAAATGTTTTGGGGGTGGTTTGGTGGGTTACATTGAGAAAAAAATGTTGGCACTCTTTGGTACAGAAACTACAAGTCTGAGAAGATGCCAACATTTTTTTTGAAAAGCAGTTTTGGCCCGTTTTTGGCCAAAAGTCCAATTTTTGGCCAAAAATCTGGAAAATGGGCAAGCAGAAAATGTTGGCATATGGTTTTCCACCATTGAACATTGACAACGAAAATTTTCCGCCTGGTCAGAAAGTGTTATACTACGTTCCAATTTTGGCCATAATTGATGTCGCCAGTGCTGCCAATTGCACGGAGAAAAAATGTTGGCATATATCGAATGTTGATAGGCAATTCAACTAGCACCAAGCCCCAAGTGTTATACTCTGTTCCACAATTGAATATTTTCTGTGGCTGCCAGCTCCAAAACGGGCAGAGGGGGAGGTCTGACTCACATAAGATAAAATACTCAGAAAAATATTTGCTAAAACATAAAAGCAATGCCAACATGTTATATCGAGCTATCTCCTAGACTATTAGTGCAGAAACACAAACCAAATACGATATTTTATTTTTGTTAACAATACCGTCATTAACACATACTATAAATACTCTCAATATAGGACTACATGTTTATTACCCTCACACTATGTCTGTCTAATACAAACTAAAAGCAAATGCTCTTTTTGGTAATAACGAATAACTGCTCTGCAGATTTCAACTGGATTGTAAACTTACTTGCAATACCTAAGGTACTTGAAGTATTGATCAAGTACTTTAAATACTTGAAGTAAATTATAAAGTACTTTTAGTACTGTAATTTCGTTTAACAAGTATTAGGTACTAAGTACTATTCTAAAATATCTGTAAGTACTCATTTCTTCGGGTATTTGAAGTAAAATACTTCAAGTGGTAAAAGTAATTGAAGTACAATTTATACTACTTTTACTTGAAGTGGTGCCCATCTCTGTTTGGGATGAAGGCCAAGGGTAAAGGTATCGAAGTATTCCAATTGTAGCCTTGTCTCTGTGAACTGAATCTAATTGAACTCATTAATGCTGAGGTAAAGGAACAAGTTATAGGCCTTTTCTGTCCAAGGCACTACCAAAAATTACACCAAGTTATTGGTAAAAATTCATAAAAGATACTATGTTCAACCAGCACAGTAGTGTGGATTCGATCCCCAGCTTCGACACCAGCAATGTTGGTGAGAATGGATGTTGCGGTTTTAAAATGTGTAATCAATCCCCTTCTGGACAACCTCGGTTTTGAATCGGGAGTTGTCTAATATGTGTGATGTGCCTCAGTATAGTGAAGCGAAGGCGGCCTCTGACTGCACAAGTTACATTAGGCCGATTAGGTAATATTACATTTTTACGGAACGGCAAGATAGTATAACTTTGAATGTAGAACTGTACAGTGTAATGAAGCATTGATAAATTCATGTTCCATTACTAATTTTCCGGATTTACACACGACATCAATGTGCACACGGCACGCAAATCTACCCAGCTCCCGTCTAGAGGCACGGATTTGCACACGACACTAAACTATACGCAGTTCTACGTCACCAGTAAGCGAGGATTCTCGGATATAAAAGCCCGGCCACAAATCAATAGATTCAGTGTGGGCAACTGTGACAATCTGTCTTCAGCGTGATGAGCTGGACATATTACAGTTTTGTGCATCTCCCGACGCAAACACGACGGAACGAATGTAATCTGATCTAGAGAATCCTTCAGCGTGGTGAGCTGATAGTCGATAGTCATTCCTCGACGCCGTTTCGCCGCCAGAACCAGAGCGGATGAGCCTGACCTGGAGATCTCCTACAGCGTGTTGAGCTGGGAAACTTCTTGACTCGACGATATTCGCCCGACGCCCGATGTCACTCCGTCGCATTGCATCGTTACACTCGCTCTCTCGCTCTCTCACTCTCTCAGATAACAGAAAATGTTATCCTAAGAACCGTAAAAGATACGGACCGTATAACCTGTACCTGTATGTTATGTAACATAGCCACACATTGCCTGTTTGAGGAAGAAAATAAATTGTTTATATTTTTATTGGGCTGTCTTATTAACTAATGTGGCACCTTTTATTTCGTTTGTTAAAAATCCTCTTACTTTTTGCTTCATTATTATCTACCATTTTTGAATTTAGTATACCTACTTCTCTTTGCATATAATAGTAGTATTCTAAAGTTGGTAGATTGACAATTACCTACAGATGCAAGGACAGTTTTCTAATAAATACAAAGGCATCTACACTGCAAAATAAAACCAGTTAATTGAAGATTTCTAAATTAAATGACATTAAACAGTATATACAACAATATTAATACCGATTTTGAAAGTTGAAAATATAAAACAAAAATTGTCTTCATCTTTCTATTTTTTTTTCTATTATCGAAAATACAGGTAAATATACATCTACAAAAGAGTAACTAAATACACAAAATAAATAATAAACTAATATAGTTTATACTTAAACAACTAAATCTGTAGATTTCGCTTTTCCTAGGGGTCTCACAATTAGAGATTTCGAACGAGGAATACTGGTTAAACTTTGGGTCTGAAACATTGTACAATATATTAGTATAGCAAAGAGATATTTAAATCTACAACAATACAACAAATACCACAATGTCTGTTCTAAACTAAAACATGAATTTATTTTCAGTCATAAACATGTAGCTAAATTTTACACATCACAAAGCTAAGGTGGTTAAACTACTGATGAGGAAGATGTATATCAGAAGCTTGGGATAAGAAATAATATATTAAAAAAAAAACGAGAAAATGTTAGATGGTTAGTTTTTAAATTAATTTCCACCAAATGTTAAGTCTACTTCAGAATCAAATTATGGCAAGATTAGATGAACATTTATAGTTTAAGTTACATTTAGCATGAGTTAAACATAGCACTATAAAATAAATAAGGAGGTAAATAGTGATGATTGAACAGAATGGGTATGTAACCAATCTTAATTCTGTATCTTCTTAAATTATTTTAACGGTCATGTTCAACTGTTCAATATGACAAACAACTACGTAAATTTTTTAAGTCAACAAAGTGATCCGCTAAAATTGTATATTTAACGATATACTTAATAAAATGTTTATAATATAATCTTTGTCAGAATTAAAACTAATTTCGTTTTTTTAAACTTGAAATAAATATATTATTTAAATTTTAAAAAGGCTTGTTGGTCTCCGCGGGCTGTATAGCACGTCTGACAGCATATTGTCATCTGTGGCGCACAGCCTCAACAAAGCCTTTTCCCATCAGCTCCTTGGTGATATCAACTCTTCGTTTCTTGCCATTTGGTCTGCCCGGAACTCCCAACGGTTCTGTATGGTCCTCTCTCCGGTTGATGAGAGGATTCGGGAGAATACCATGCTGAACAGTCGCTTTGGGGACGATATATTTAATAAAATGTTTATAATATAATCTTTGTCAGAATTAAAATTAAATTTCGTTTTTTTTAAACTTGAAATAAGATATATTATTTAAAATTTAAAAAGGCTTGTTTAAAATAATAAATAGAAAGAAGCCTAAATTTATTATTTTTTTAATATAACCTATTTCTTCCTCTTCTTATTCACAATGTTCTTGCAGACGTCTTGTGATCCATAAATTATTCTAGTTCATTTTGGTCTCCGCGGGCTGTATAGCACGCCTGCGTACCTCGCATATTGTCATCTGTGGCGCACAGCCTCAACAAAGCCTTTTCCCATCAGCTCCTTGGTGCTATCAGCTCTTCGTTTCTTGCCATTTGGTCTGCCCGGAACTCTCAACGGTTCTGTATGGTCCTCTCTCCGGTTGATGAGAGGATTCGGGAGAATACCATGCTGAACAGTCGCTTTGGGGACGTATTCCATGAATAATCGAGCTATTAGTGCAACGAACTACGAATTTACTGGACAAAATTCATAGCAAACGTGTCCGGATCCTCATCTCGAAAGTATCGATAAGCTGTCTCTCTGATTCCCTAATGATGCATGTTTCAGAGGTATAAAGAAAAATAGAAAAAAAATAGATCTTTGTACGTTTCATAATATTTCTGTCACGCCAAATTTTGGTCATATGATGGCAAGCTGTCGATCTTGTCATCTGTATTCTTCGCCGAATCTCATATTCGCAGTCGGCAGTATTGTAAACAAAGGCTCCAATATATACCAAGATTTACCATGTTGTTTATTACTTCACAGCCATCCTTAAGGTGTTTGGATGGTTATCATTTGCTAGGTTCATAATCATCATTTTCATTTTCTGTAATATACACTTAAAACATATAATCAGAAGCGTATCTGAACCGTGTCCTGTTTGTTATTCTAATAACAAAAAATGTAAAAATAAACGTAAAATGAATAGGACCAACAACAAAACAATAATAGAATTAGCAGGTATCCTTCTTTGGCTAGGTATCTCCTTCATACCGAATTTGCTTACTCTAATATATTGCTCATTATCTATTGTATTCCGCTTTCCTGTCCTCTGTTGTATAGACACGTTCATCCAACACTCATAAAATTGTCTTGTGATAAACATCAATGAATATTTTAAAACTGTGAGGCGCTTCTCCCTCAGGGTGCACGAAATATTTATAATGGTGGAGAGAAACGGCAGAAAATTAATAATAGTTAAAAAACTGTCTAGCAATATGAAAGCTCTGACTCTCTTCATTGAGCATGCTATATACTTTATAGAAAATAAGACAGAAGATACGTTTGTAGGAAAAGCTAAAATAACAAAAGCAGCAATATAAAAAATACTTGATATGAATCAGTAAAATAATGACTAACAGTGCCTACCTCGAGGAATGCATTCTTTGGAAGTTGGGCATCGATGGCCTAGTTCTATTTTTATATGCATCTGCAATTGGTCTACAAAGAAATCCCAATTTTGCAATGATTTTGATCTATGAATATATTTTCCTCTTGCAAGCAGATACCAATAGAGTTGCTTGGAAATGGGTTTTCACTATTTTCTCCTGTGATATTATCATTAGTAGTAAAATATCTAATAAAGAGGATACGAATATATCGAAATTAAAACGGGAAGGACCCAATAAAAGTTTGGCTTACTCTGATCTATGAAACTGAATAATATATTTTCACAACCTTTCTAAATTAGGAAAACATCAATCAAACTGTAATAAGAAATGCAGACTAAAACTGTTATTTAAAAGAATATAACCCCATCAAGGGAAAGATGAAATTGAACATTATAATACCTAATGTTTTCTCCACACATCGCATCTTTTAAAAATTTCAGTAAAAACACAGCCCATAGAAGCTTTTTATTAAGCTTTGAAAAAGGTTCATATTCCGTTTTCGAAACGTCAACGAAACATAATTTTAATGTTTTTTTTTTCTCGTTATCAAAAACACTCTCTAACTATTCCTTTAGCTTAAAGCCACAGGCGTACAAACTATTTCCCAGTAATGTACAGAGTAATTCCCAAAAAAGAAAAAGTAAAAATGTAGAGAATACCTCAATTACCTAATATTAAAATTATGAAATAAAAGTCATATTTACAAACGCCTGCCTATATATTAGAAGAATACAACGGGAAACTGGACCTTATTACGTAATATCAAATTAAAGAAAAAAATAAGTTAAAAAAATTAAAAATACTTTTGGATACGGTATTTGTTTACCATGACTATTAGTATGGTAGGTTGTGAGGTTTCACAGATCATCTACATATGCCATCTCATGGTTTATTTTCAAGCAATAAGAGAATTTAAGTATTTTCTCGGTTATGATTAAATATGTATGTCAATTTTACAGTGTTTAATACAAAATTTGTAAGAGACCACTCTGTTTTTAAACTAAATTTTTTTGATGCACTAGTAATTGAAAATAGTGAAATATCATTTCAGGCACAGATCAAGTTAATCTGTGATTTCATGCTTATCATATACAGCGAGTCAGATTACTGCTCAGTTGGTTGCATACAGTAAGAGCATGGTTAACTATAGGAGATATATTAAGACAACATTTGGTAGAGTTTGGGTTTAAGTAAAATTTGTCATAGACTCAAAACTTTACCTACTGATATTTATAAATACAAATGTAAAAATATAATTTTATTTGTATGTTATAGTGCTATATTACAACAAAATTAAATGTTAGAGCTACAACAAAAAACAGTAGTAACAATGGAAGTGTAAAAAATTACCAAAATAAGTAGATTAGGAGGACGAAAAAAGCCATAGCAGAAAAACTTCTCTCAAATTTTTACGCACACGTTGTACGTGTTTACATATTTGCCCTTATTAAAGAAATAAATAGTTACCTCCAAATTTCTTGGAGTATGGTATTCAGAGGCGTTTCTTCTCATTAAACCATGTTTATATGGATTAAATTTTTGAGAATTCTTGCTCTTTGTTGAGGATAACATAATGGTATCTTGTCTTTTTTTTCTGCGTTCGAAAAATAGCTGCTTGAATGTGCTTCGAAATTTTTTCGAAAGAACACAGTATAGCAAAAAGTTAGACGATGCGTTTACTTCAACTAAGAAGTTAAAGAAATTTCCTAAAACTGATCAAAACTTTAATATATTTATTTTTTCATAAAACGTAACGAAGAATACTCACTTAATTTAATATTGTCTTCTCTTGCACTTTCGGATTCATGGAAATTTTTGTATATCAACAGAGATGCAGTGGGTGTGTGGCAAATTATAAACAGAACTACTACTGCTATCAACATTAGGGTAATTCTTTTTTCATTAGATACTGAAATGCTTTCCTAAAAAATATCGTATTTATAGGCTTTGACCAGGTATTCGTACTTGCAAACGAACTAAAGGGCATAGCAGGATAAGAATGTAAAATCTGCCCTCAAACAAAATTTTGTTTGTTATCAACTATTTGAAGGTGCTTATCCTATATATGATTTCCCCAAAATTTCAAGCCTACAGCCGGCATATTGGAGGGGTTTTTTGAGTTTCGTTATTTAAAATTTTCTCAGATACCGTTGTTCGAAAAAATCCGAAAACAATCACAGTTGTTACTTACATGTTGGACTATTTACCCAATTTTTTTCATAATTTTTAAATGGAAATTTTGTTTGCAAAAAAATTGCAAATTTCTGCACACAATTTTTTGGCACTTTAAGAAAGAAGGCCGCTCTGGATTTTTCATCATAAATTATTCATTTATCAAGGCCTATTCTTAAGTTTTTTTCATATTTTTAAAAAATGTGGAAGATACTCAAAAAAGCGAAAAACTGCATTACCGACCATTTTCTTATACGCGCCTCACTATCATTTGGACTCCTGTGTTTTATTAATAATTGGACATACGCTAACTGGAGAATCTTTAGTCCAAAATATGAAGATTTAACCTGAAACACTTAGATAAAATGTGCCTCCTTACTGAGATAGAGGAAGTTGTAATCTTTTTTTCCTGTTTTTACAATATCTCTACTACCCCGGACCGATCTTCTCTCAATTTGGTAAGGAAACATTTTTTAAGCTAAGAAATAATAATTTATGTATTACATCACTCTAGCCCGTGGAGGGCTCCTCATGATGAATATTTTTTCTCTTTTTTTTTCTAAGAAATGTAGTGCACTTTTGACTAGAAAATCTTATGCAGGAGTTATTTCTAAGTAAAATTTTTGATAATTCCAACCGTTTTCGAGAAAACTGCCGCAGTGTACCTCTTTTATGTAGAAGTAACTCCTGCATGAGATTTTCTAGTCAAAAGTGCCAGTACGTTTCGTAAAAAAAAGAGAAAAATATTCATCATCAGGTATAGCTCATGTGGCGCCCTCCACGGGCTAGCGTGATGTAATACATACATTATTGTTTCTTAGCTTAAAAAATGTTTCCTTACCAAATTGGAAGAAGATCGGTCAAGAGGTAGTTGAAATATTGCAAAAAAAAAGGAAAAAAATTACAACTTTGACACCCTGTATCTCAGTAAGGAGGCACATTTTATCTAAGTGTTTCTGGTTAAATCTTCATATTTTGGATTAAGGATTCTCCAGTTAGCGTATTTCTAAATTAATGAAACACATGAGTCCAAATGATAGTAAGGCGCGTATAAGAGAATGGTCGGTAATGCAGTTTTTCGTTTTTTTTCTACTGTCTTCCACATTTTTTAAAAATATGAAACAAATTTTAGAATAGGCCTTGATAAATGAGTAATTTACGATGAAAAATCCAGAGCAGCCTCCAGTGCCAAAAAATTGTGTGCAAAAATTTGCAAATTTTATTTGCATACGAAATTTGCATTTAAAAATTATGAAAAAAATTGGGTAACTAGTCCAACATGTAAGTAACAACTGTGAATTTTTGCGGATTTTTTCGTACGACAGTATCCGAGAAAATGTTAAAAAACAAAAATCAAAAAAACCCCAACCACTCCTCCAATATGGCGGCTGCAGGCTTGAAATTTTGGGAAAATCAGGGTAAGCCCCCTCAAATAGTTGACAACAAACAAAATTTTGTTTGGGGGCAGATTTTACATGCACATCCTGCTATGCCCTTGTAATAATTTGATACACAACAACATAAGCCAAGATTTTATTAAGGCGCGGTTCTGAGATACGAGCAGTATATAGCTCCATGCCTACGTACAACAAAATTTTTGATATTAAAATTATTAAGAAATTGATACAGTAGTAATTGCTGAGGTGCAATTTTATATAAAACAGATCATAAGAGTTAGAAGTATTACAATATCGACTAGAATATTTCAAATATGTACTCAGATAATATGCAATCGAATTTGAGCTAACATACGGTTCCAGTATTGAGTTCTCACTTTAACTGCATATTTCAAAAATGGAGGAGCGAAAAAAAATTAATAAATTGCTGCCTAAGAAATTACTACTTCCACATTCAGATTTCCTATCAAAGTCTCTTACAACGAAAAAGATTTTGTGACTATATTTGAACTCCACGATAAGGTCAAAATATAATGTAGTCCCAGATTATAATAAATGGGTGTACCTTTCAACTCAATATCATAAACTTTTTCAGACTAACGGTGCGAACGAAAAAGTTAGACAAAACGACAGAGAAAAAAATGTTGGCACTCAGAGAGACTATTCTTTGGTACAAAAACCACTAGTCTCAGAAGGTGCCAACATTATTTCTTTGAAAGGCACCAGTTTTAGTCCATTTTAGCCCGTTTTAGGCCAAAAGTTCCATTTTTGGTAAACAAATCTTAAAAATGGTCAAGCAGAAAATGTTGGCATATGGTTTTCCAGCAATGAGCAATTGACAACGAAAATTTTCCACGTTTCAATTTTGGTCATAATTGATATCGCCAGTGCTGCCAATTGTAAAGAGAAAAAAATGTTGGCATATATCGAATGTTGATCGCCAAGATACCCTCTTCAACTAGCACCAAGCCCCAAAGTGTTCCACTACTGATTATTTTTCAGATCAGGGGGGGAGGTCTGACTTACATAAGAGAAAATACTCAGAAAAATATTTGCTAAAACATAATAGCAATGGCAACAGGTTATATCCCAGGTTCCATATATGTAGCTATCTCCTAGACTATGGCGAGAGTCTCTTTAAAAATGATTTATATTTTTTGATACCTAAATAATATTCTCTAAATTAATTATTTTTTGAAAGGTTTTAACCTAAGTTATATTCCAGTATCAGTAAGTGGTTTTATAACAGATACAAAATGAATACATAATTTTTTCAATTATTTGCTCTTCTCCGTTGTAAATATGTGAGTGAGATCCCAGTACATGTGTATTGCATATTAGTTCTAAACCATATAAGTTGTATTCAAAAAAATATTTTTACTGCAGAAGGCTCAGTTGCTGAATTTCTTAGTGGATGTTCTTAAAAGTAAAATAAATGATTATTCGAAAAGTTCATTTTCTTCACTCAATTGTTACATTTGTATTTATTATTAACAAACAAAAGTTAAAAAAGAAGTCTTTTAAAAAATATCTCAAAAAATATTGCTTTTCGCGAAAAATCTCAAGAACTTTATAAAGCTTATGAAATTATCATTAATTTGTTTTTTATATCTGTATAAGGTACAATTTGACCGAGATTGTGAATTTAAATAGAAAATGAAGAATTATTTTTTTTCATAAAATCCTTTCCAAGTTATTTAATTATTTAATAATTGATAAATTTAATTTTAAGGAAACCATAAATTAAAATGCTGTTAAAACATGCTAATCAATAATATTGTACTCGTTTTTCAGTAAAACAATGCCTAATATGACTTTCCATAAAAAATGACTAAGTTTTATTTTGCTCAAATATTTTTGAAATTTTTTTGAAAAAGGCTAAAAAAGACCAAAGTTTTTATTTTGCAAACTTTACATTTAATCCTTTCGGGACGGCAACGGTTTTAACCTTCGATTAAAGAACTTATATAAGTTCTTTAATCGGAGGTTTTAACAATCCACGCTGCACAGACGGCAGCGGACTGCGCTTGCAGATTTGTCCGTTTGTAGCCGCAAACTATAGGGACTTTTTCAGATATGTACTGCTCTCGCCGTGAATTATACATATAATTATTTAACAAACTCAACATTTTTATGAATTTAGGGGAAATGTCAATAAAAGAATACTAATAATAGAAATAAAACTTTTATTTACCAAAAAAAAACTAAATAAAATAACGGTGGGGAGAGTAAGAAAAAAGGTTGAACAAACAATGTGTAATAGGCGGATACGTATGTTTCCAGTAATTAAGTGCACCTCTTGTCATGCGTAGATATCCGGTTACCGGCTGCCCATCGCGAAAAATTCTTGCGGATTCGTCCGTTTCCCGGTGTGAAAGGGTTAAACCATTTCGCAAAAGGGCCCTAGCGAATTCATTCATTGAGGATTTATAAAAAAATATTTTTAAAATCCGCTGAAAATGAAATATATGCAAAGAATAAAGTCATATGTAAGGATAACTTTTTTTATGAGACATTTTTGTAGTAAAAGTATGATCTTCAGTTCCTATTGACGATTTGCACGAAAGAAAGTTTGGTAAAAAGTGTCATGGCGCACAGTATAAACATGTTGACCAACTCGTCTAATTTCCAAATTTTGCAACAATTAAATACCTATAATATAATAATCATAACATTGTTTTCATTATTTTTAATGTTAAACCTACTTCCATTGAATATAAATCATCTTTATTTGGTTGTTTAGTAGTCTACAATATTTAAAAAATGTCGAATTATGCAATTTGTCAATCACTGCTGCCAACTGTTCTAAACTGAGAGTTGGAAGCAGTGTTTGACAAATTGCATAATTCGACATTTTTTAAATATTGTAGACTACGAAACAAGCTAATAAAGATAATTTACATTCAATGGAAGTAGGTTTAACATTAAAGATATTACAGATATTAAAGATATACATTAAACAATGTTATGATTATTATATTATAGGTACTTAATTGTTGCAAAGTTTGTAAATTAGACGAGTTGGTCAACATGTGCAGTGAATTACAGTGATACCAATCTCGACACTTTTTACCAAACTTTCTTTCGTGCAAATCGTCAATTGACGATTTGCACGAAAGAAAGTTTGGTAAAAAGCGTCATGGCGCACAGTTTAAACATGTTGAACAACTCGTCTAATTTTCAAACTTTGCAACAATTAAATACCTATAATATAATAATCATAACATTGTTTTCATTATCTTTAATGTTAAACCTGCTTCCATTGAATATAAATAGTCTTTATTAGGTTGTTTCGTAGTCTACAATATTTAAAAAATGTCGAATTATGCAATTTGTCAAACACTGTTTCCAACTCTCAGTTTATAGAAGAGTTGGCAGCAGTGATTGACAAATTGCATAATTTGACATTTTTTAAATATTGTAGACTACGAAACAACCTAATAAAGATGATTTATATTCAGTGGAAGTAGGTTTAACATTAAAGATAATGAAAACAATGTTATGATTATTATATTATAGGTATTTAATTGTTGCAAAGTTTGGAAATTAGACGAGTTGGTCAACATGTGCAGTGAATTACAGTGATACCATTATACTGTGCGCCATGACACTTTTTACCAAACTTTCTTTCATGCAAATCGTCAATTGTGATCCCGACACTTGCTCTTACTCTGAAGAGGTGAAAACAATCCCTAAATTTAAAAAAATTAATATTTAGAAAAATGTTAAAAATACAAGTAAACTAGATGAAAAAGTTTATAACAGGAAATTATTTTCGAATATACAGGGCGAGCCAAGACGAAATTACAGGATCAAGTGCCTTTTATTAAATGGAATGTATATCAGTATATTTTTTGAAGCCTCTTTCTAGACTCCATTCATTCCTAGATTATTATTGACTATCTCCCAACCACTTGGATGTAATGAATTTTTTTGTTGAAATAATGGCATCTGCAGCTGCATATTGAAAAAATCACCAAAGTCACAATTACGGGTTTTAAGAAAAACTTATGTGAACGCTAGTTACGAGACATCCAATTAATGTTTTTGAATAATCTTTACTTTCTAAAATTGTACAGGGTCCCACTAAACATTTTTCTGTTCCGGAAATGTTTCTGAAATGTATGTACTGAAACATGAAACGTTTCTAGAAGCACGACAGAAACGTTCTAGACTCATTGCAGAAACTCAAGATGTCCTACCTAAGAAACGTTTCAATGAAACATTTCAAAAGACACGTGCCCGACACATTTATGAATATTTACAAAAATGTTTCCGACATCTCTGCATGTAATGAAAAATATGAAACGTTCCTGGAACTGTTACAGAAACGTTTCAGATATATCGTAGATACTAGAGATGTCCCACCTAAGAAACGTTTCAAAGAAACATTTCCTTCAGGAAAGGTCGCTATAAACCATAGATGTGCTGAGGAAACTTTCCATATTTAATAAAAGTCTGTAAAAGTCATGTAAATAATATAATTGTATGCACTTATTTAGTATCAAAATGAAGCTTGCATCATCACGAATCAGATTTCACCATAAAATAGACTATTAATATACCCAATGGAAAGTTAGAAGGAAAACTTCCTGGAAACTTACGGAGTTTTCAAAACGGAAAGTTTCCAGGAAGTTTTCCTTCTAACTTTCCATTGGGTATATTGATAAGCTATTTTATGGTGAAATCTGATTCGTGATTATGCAAGCTTCATTTTGATACCAAATAAGTGCATACAATTATATTATTTACATGACTTTTACAGACTTTTATCAAATATGGAAAGTTTCCTTGGCACATCTCTGCTATAAACATTATAAGATAAAATTTCAATATCACCTAACTAATTGAACTTTATTATCTAGTATCGAAATTGAAGTCAGTGTAAAATAAACAATAATGAATTGAAATATATTTTTAGACGACTTCAATGACAATATTAGGTAATAAGGTTCAATTAACTGGGAGACGGTAAAATTTTATTTCATAAGCGACCTTTTTGTAAGGCGGTTCAATTTTTTTTTTAACTTTTTGGTATCTTCTTTACTTATTTTCGCTGGGCTGTCGGTCCCATCAATCTTTCTTTGGGATTTAAAAATAAATAAAATTACCCAGTAGATGCAAAACAAAACATGTAATAGAAACACTTAAATATTTAAAAAAAAACATACTATATAAATATAAAAATCTATAACAAAAGTATATCTTATTCCTCCCTAAAGTAAAATATCAACTTCATAAATCTAGTTGGCAGTTGGCCTCAAAAGAGGTTAACCATTATATTGTCTTGGTCTTCTAGGTTTCGAATGTTTTATTCATGCTGGTACTAAGCCTTCGTCAGGGACTGAAAAAGTCATAAAAACAGTCACAAATTGAATGTACAGAACACAAATGAATATTTTTTAACCTTCTATGAACAGTTCTCGTCCATTGCTGAAAAAACAATGTATCTCTCAAACACCACATCATTTTAAATATTAATAATTAACTGACGCGACACTCGCACTATTTTTTTATTTTTGATGCACAGTGTCCTTCCAGATATAAAAGATAAAACTAATAAAAGCAAAATGTAAATGACATTGACGTTGGTTGCGGCTAGCTTTTCAGATGCTCGTCAACTTTTGCATGTTAGAACCGTCATCGGTCGTATGTTTTCGTTTCTCATTTTAATAAATGGATTCCTACAATTTGACGTTTTAATTGGTGTATTCTGTGCAATAACGTACCAATATTGGCATATAGTTGACATCTCGATTTGGAGTTAAGATTTTCAGTAATTATAATTACTAATTAGTTGCTAACAAATAGGCAGAATCGTATCGATCGTAAACGATTGTATACTTTCCCTTCGCGTTTTTGATAAATGTAATTCCACAAGTTGCCGCATGGAGACGATTATATTCTAGTTTTCATGGTTTGCAAATATCAATGGGTATTTCAGATCTTTATATATATTATTATATATTCTCCACATATAATTCGTTGACGTCTAGTTTTCGAGTAATTACTTATTAATAACCAAGTATTCCAGACGGAATCTAAGTCGAGAATAGTTGTAATTTTACAAACATTTTAAAAATCGCGGAGGAATGGACATATTATTACCGATATCATTTGAATTCATGATTTCATATTTGTTTTACCGACAGAACAATGTATATGAAATATTTCTGCAAAATAACAAATATTATGAATTTCTGAAATGTCTCAGAAATATAACTGATATGTTTCTAGGAAATGTTTCATTTCTTCCAGATAACAATTTTTTCCAAACGTTTCATAAATGTTTCGTGTTTAGTGGGATATATATGAAATGTTTCTGCAAAATAACAAATATTATGAATTTCTGAAATGTGTCAAAAATATAAACAGATATATTTCTAGGAAATGTTTCATTTCTTCCAGATTACAATTCTTTCGAAACGCTTCATAAATGTTTCGTGTTTAGTGGGGTGGTCAACAATTATTTTTCAATTAAGAACTTTTTACATTGAATTTTCTCAATTTTTTTCAAATGAAACACCCTATATATTATTCGACCATGTGATGAAGATAGGAAAAACGAACATTTTTGTAAATACTTCCCTATGGCTAATTGCAACCATTTTCGTTTTATTGGGTAATAAGTACTAAATTCGAAGATAAACTTAAAAAATAGATGTAATAATTCGTTAGAAAATGTTAGAAAATATATAATGTGCTCCACATGTTGCCTCTTTTGATTGACACACATCTCTATGTGCTCTTGAAATAAGGTTTCTACTGTTCCTAAAATTGCCGGTATCTAAAAGTAGTTATTATCCTTTCCTTCATATTTTGTACTGTTATTGGTGTGTCTTTATAAACAATTTCCTACACGTATAAAAAGAAATCCATTTTTGTAAGGTCTGGAGATCTAGCAACCCATTTAGTGGGTCCATTCCTTCCAATCCATTGAAGCAGGGTAGGTATTATTTTATTATTTAAGTGGTCTCTAACTGCATTTAAATAAAGTGGTGAAGCATCATCTTGCTGAAACCATATCTTATTTCGAATCCTTTCAGGAAGATTCACCAATATTTGTGGCAGATAGTTTTCCAGAAAATGAAGATAAATAGCGCCCCAGTCAATGTACCGTCAAAAAAATGTGGCCCTATTACATTTTCTTCAGTAATTCCCCCCCAAATGTTTATAGATATTTGCGCTGGTTATCAACTTGCCTAAAAAAGTGAGGATTTTCCGAAGCATAATAATGGAAATTGTGTCTATTAACAAATCCATTTTTATGAAAAGTTGCCTCATCGATGAATAAAACATTATAAAAGAAAGTGACATCTTGCATTTTATCTCTGGCCCAATTACAAAACTGTAGACGCCTTTGAAAATTGTCATCAGATAATTCCTGGTGCATTTGAAATATGAATATGGCATGCATGAAACTTATTTGTTTTTATTCCCACTAACGAGCTCACTGTCTCTGACTAATATGGGGATTTTCAGCCGGTGCCAGCACCACAGAAAACTCATTTTCTTCATTCACAACACATTTTATTCTTTCACTTTATTTTATATTCGACATTTTCAGTTTCCACAAATTGATCGAGAAGGTTTTGGAAGCTGCTAATGTCAGGAATCCTTCTTTCGGGATATCTGCTTATAAATTCCAGTGGCAAGCAAACAATTTCTGTCCGACTCGCCCAAAACAAAAGTAATGTCTACAAGTTTCGCTTTATTAAAATTCATTTTGTAAAACTCGAACTATTTTAAATTTAATACAAATGATAACTAACGATCGATAAGTGCGATAAATGTTCATTTGTAGAAGACAATGTATACCAAACTGAGGTTTCATTGCTTGTCGAGTAACGAAAACACCAAAAAAAAAAAATACAAAAAAACTATTACAGTATGGGACCGGTGAAATACCATTTGCCCACTTCAATGGATTGGAATGCTCCCACTAAATGGCCTCATTTCAAAATTGCATAAAGAGGTCTCTCAATCAAAATGGGCGCTAATGTGGAGCACTTATTACAATTTTTTCTAATGAATTATTTGAAGAAACCTCTATTTTTAAAGTTTATTCGTGAATTTTGTACTTATTGCTCAATAAAACGAAAATGGTTGCAATTAGCCATAGGGAAGTACTTACAAAAAAATGTTCGTTTTTCATTTCTACATCACATCGTCGAAAATTGGGTGTTGCATTTGAAAAAAATTAGATAATTCAATTTCAAAATTTCTTAATTTAAAAATAATTTTTTGCTACCCTGTACATTTTTAGGAAATAAAAACGATTGGAAAACATTAATTAGATGTCTCGTAACTAGTATTCACATAATTTTTTCTTAAAACCCATAATTGTGACTTTGGTGATTTTTTCAATATGCATCTGCAGATGGCATTATTTCAACAAAAAAATTCATTACATCCAAGTGGTTGGGGGATAGTCAATAATTATATAGGAATGAATAGAGTCTAGAAAGAGGCTTCAAAAAATGTAATAATATGCATAGCATTCCATTAAAAAAAAAGACACTTGATCCTGTAGTTTCGTCATGGCTCGCCCTGTATATTTGAAAATAATTTCCGGTTATAGACTTTTCTATCTAGTTTACTTGTATTTTTTGTTTAATCTCTAGCTATCGTAGAACTCGAGATATCGAAGTCCGACGCACTATTGCCTCACCTGTATATTACCAATAAACAATTTTTGACTTTTTTTAATTCTGGGTAATTGCATATAATAAACATACACAATACGCTGTCGTAAGTCATACGAAAAATAAATATAAACAAACAGTAACAAAACGGTGACATTTTTATTAAGAAAATGTCAGCTCGCACATTGTTTCGATCATAATTTTTTTGTTTTTATGATCCTGAAACAAACAGGAATCATTTGAAAGCTTAATCAATTATGTTTAATGTTGGCCCTTGGCATTTTGACGCAGATGTCATCCTGAATTTATAAGCTTTGTTTTTAGTCTATGCCATTGTTTCGTTAAAACTAATTTATTGAGATATTAAAGTTCAATGTTTTTAAAAGCAAGTACTGTAAAGAGACGAAGAAAAATAAGAATTTAGACCATGTTAACGAAAAACAGTGCTTGAGACTAGTATATTTTTTAATTACTGACTGATTACAGTAACAAAATTGCAACATTTTTATTAAAAAAATGTGAGGATGCACATTGTTTTTGTTTGTTTTTATGCTACAGAAACAAACAAAAAATCATTTGAAAGCTAAATTAACAATTTTTAATTACATTTGTTAGCATTTTGAAGCAAGTGCCATAGTTTCTGAGATATTTAACATTTAAATACTTCGTCTCATAAACGTTCTAACGCTATGTTTATACTTTCAAATTCCGCAACTATTAATTCTACTTTTAAAAACAAAAAGAAGATTCGTCTTCAATTTAGAAGATTTCTTATTGATCTCTAGCATGTTTTCTCCAAATGTGATAGATATCTACTTTTCGAGTTATTTGACGAAAACCGATTTGAGACATCTGCTTCCTCGAGAAAAATCACAATTTTCAGGTCGTTATCAACGACTATCAGTTTATACGGAAAATTGCATCGACCTTTTTTTCTCATAATATTAGTTCCAATTAGGCCATTCATATTAGCTTAAAAATAGCACAATAGAAAAAAAAATTATAAAGTTTTGCCACTTGGGATTAAACTTATCAAGGGATGTACTTTCAAAATAAAAAAAGTTCTCAAGCAACAAGTGGGAGCTTCATCCCTAAAATCCACCCCCAAAGTGCAATTCTGTAGTTTTTTGCGTTTTTCTGAATTGCATTAACATAGATTCACGAACATGGTATATAATGTATCACTTATAATTCTAGGCGGCCGGTATCAAACAGTTTGTACAACTATTTAATCGCAGAAAGGACCTTGACGGTGTAATTCAGATTTTTAATTATGCTAAGTCAACTCCAACAGAAATTGAGCAAGCTGGGGAAGGTTTATATTGGAGCTCTATAAAGCTAAATCATTAGAGGGCAGTCTCGCATTGGCGGACCTAGAAATTTCAATAATTTTGTTCTCCTCTGTGGCGCATGGGACCCATACGAAATATGGGAAATAACATCTCGAGAAGCACTTCTTTAACGACCCCTAATAAATTTTGAAAAAGCAGTTTGCGAAAATTTTTTTCAAAATTCGGTTCCCCCCCCCCCCCCAGGTCTAGGGACTCCTGTTTAAAATTAATTTTTTTTGTCATATGCATTTTACTTTTCATGAAAATACGACAATACGTTTTGAAGTTGATGAAAATATTTTCATTACTAACTAAGATACAACGAATTGAAATTTTGTGATTTGTTAAATTCTAAATCACAAAATTTCAATTCGTTGTATCTTAGTTAGTAATAAAAATATTTTTATCAACTTCAATAGGTATTGTTGCAATTTTATGAAAAGTAAAATGCATACGACAAAAAAAATTAATTTTAAACAGGAGTCCCTAGACCTGGGGGGGGGGGGGGTAACCGAATTTTGAAAAAAATTTTCGCAAACTGCTTTTTCAAAATTTTTTAGGGGTCGTTAGAGAAGTGCTTCTCGAGATGTTATTTACCATATTTCGTATGCGTCCCATGCGCCACAGACGAGAAAAAAATTATTGAAATTTCTAGGTCCGCCCTTGAGTCTCAGTGAGCAAAGATATGCTTATTTTAATAAATTTGATTGCCAAGCGAGGAGTGCCGTGGTTCTTTCAAAATTACCTCCCACGTCGCACAGTGGCGAGAAATGCCAGTGTTCCACCCAAATTACTCTAGGCGTCGTAAATTTTAAGTTATTGAGACATTTTTTTTTTAAATGTTCGTCTTGAATTTACCTATCGATCTCTCTAGCCGGATTTTGAAATTTCATTTTTCATTTTTTTTTAATTTTTAATATAAAATCATATTTTTACAAAAAAATACTGTTTTTTCTATTAAATTTATTTTAACGGGCCGTAAATTTGAGTTTTCGTAACAATTTTTTTTTAAATCTTCGTCTTTTAAAGCTATTGATCTATCTAGATGAATTTTTGATTTAGTTGTTGACAACTGTCAAAATTACTGTCAAATATAAGAAAATACGATTTTTAGATAAATAATTCATACAATAACAGGTTGATGTTCAGAAAAATATATATAGTGTTTTCAATGTACCTGGTTCCGAAGTTGACAGGAAAATATGTATTTTTAAATTTGGCAGCTGCCATAATTGTTGTCAAATTTCCAAAGCTAGATGGAAGAGCTTATTAATTTTAAAAATACCCTGTAAATGTATAGAAAAGTAGATATATATTGTTTTTGATCTATTTGATTTAGTAATTGACAGGAAAATATGAGTTTTAAACTTGGCAGCTGTCATAATTGCTGTCAATTTTCAAAATATAGAGGTAACAGCTTATTAAATTTAAAAATGCACTATAGATGTATAGAAAAATAGATATATATTATTTTTAAACTGCCAGATTTAGTAGTTGACGGGGAAATATGGTTTTTAAATTTTTCAGCTGCCATAATTGCTGTCAACTTTCAAAAAATAGAAGTCGAGCTTATTAACTTTGAAAATATCCTGTGAATATATAGCAAAACGGATACACATTGTTTTTAATGGACCTGGTTCCGAAGTTGACAGGAAAATATGATTTCTAAATTTGGCAGCTGTCATAATTGCTCTCTCATTTCAAAATATAGAGGTAAGAGCTTATAAATTTTAAAAACACCCTATAAGTGTATAGAAAAATAGATATATAATGTTTTTAAACTGCCAGATTTAGTAGTTGACAGGAAAATATGGTTTCTAAATTTGGAAGCTGTCGTAATTGCTGTCTCATTTCAAAATATAGAGGTAAGAGCTTATTACTTGTTGCTTGAGAACTTTTTTTATTTTCAAAGTACATCCCTTGACAAGTTTAATCTCCAAGTGGCAAAACTTTATATATTTTTTTCTATATATGCTAATATGAATGGCCTAAATGGTTATTTTACTTCCACATCCAGTGGACGTATAGTAACGACAAAAAAATTTAAAAAAATTTTTATTGTTCAAATAGGCTTAGAATGTCATGAAACGTCGAGATTTTAAGTTTGAGAGAAAAAAAATTTCTGTCTGTCTGTCGGTCGGTCTGTCTGTCTAACTTTTTTGTGCGCAAGTTTACTATGGAACCGTTTGAGATATTGACTTGAAATTTGGTACACATATGTACTTTAACGAGATCTAGAACTAGATTATATTTTCATCTTGTTCCGTCGAAGGGTTGGGGGGTAAATTGGGGTAAATTTGGGGTAAATAGGTAAATCAAGCAAGTAAGAGTCCATAAAATTGGTATTTAGTATATGCAAGAGAATCTAAGGTCTCAAAAAAAATTTTGGCATTAGCCACCCCCATTACCACCCCCACCCCATTATTAAAGGGGATGAAAAAAATTGTGATTTAGTGTGTGTACAAGAACCAGAAACCTCAAAATATTTTTTTACTTCAGCCACCCCCACTACCACCCCCTATCACCACCCCCACCCCACTACAGATGTGGAGTATCATTTTATGGGTTTTTGGGGTAGAGTATTTCAAATATTATATTATTAAAATTCCATAAACAATTGCTTCCACATACAAAATTTTTTCGTGTTGAGTGACTTGGATAGAAAATCTGGATGTGGAAGTAGTGATTCCTTTGGCAGCGGTTTTTTTTAGTTATCACCCCCTATAAATTAACAAGCCCCGCAGAAACGTTTCTTTATATAGTATTAAATTGTATTAAAAAAAAAAAAAAACTTAATTCATGACACTATTGCTAAATTAAAGCATCTAGTTGTAGATTGTAGATTGTTTAAGGGGTCGCTTGGCCCTGAGTTGGCCTTTCTTCACCTCGACCTAAGGTCTTTTGTAAATTACCCTACAACTAGTTGTTGCCCAGGATTCCAAGACTTGTTGCAATACTTGCGATTTTCTAGTTACTGTATGCTGTATGTGTAGTATAACAACGATATTATTAAAATTATGTAATGTAACGAGTGTAGTTCCTTACCTGTGAATTAGTCATTGTTCTCCTCATTCTTTGTGATAAATAAACAGCTCTAACCAAAAAACAGTTAAACGTTGCAATGAGAGCCAATGGAAGTAAATAAAAAAATATTACGCTGTACCAGTTCATAAACGTTGAGTAAGTTTGGTTTCGTCCCAACTTAGTGGGCTCCACATCTATCATATATTTTTTTACACAAGTCATATTGTCCGACATAATTTCAGTCTTGTTATTACTTAAATCAATGGAACTATTCAGTGCTTCTGCTTCACTTGGAGGTTTTTCTAGAACACTTTCCTGACTCATCTCCTCAATTTCAGGCATTGCTGTTAGGCTGGCTTCAGATGCAAGTACCTGGTTTTCTATAAGATTCGTATTAGTAATGTTCTCTTTTGTCATATTTAACGATTGAGGGATGTGCAGGATGCAAATTATACATGGATTTGACGTGCAATTGGAAAGAGTAATTTTTTTTAATTGAGATAAATAGGCATCATTTAAAATGGGATAAGAAGTTAAATTATCAGATGATGATTTTTTATTATGCATAATGGTATGATCTAGACTATAATGGTGAGTACTAATACTACCATTGTGATGTAATTTACCGATATTTTGGGATATATTTAAGTCCGGTTTGCCTTCGTCTATACAAGTTTCATTAAGGCTTAGCTGATACTCAAATGTAGTTGACGCAGTGGTCAGGATACAAAATATGTATATTATAACTATCATACTTTTTGCTCTTCGTTCTGTGCAAAAATATTTCCCTCGTATTGGATGACAAACTGCTATATATCGTTCAACTGTAAAGGAAACTGTTAACCAGATGGAAGTGCTACCTAAAACAGATGTTTTCGGTTAAAATAAAAATTGTAATCAATCTTTGAGATTCGAAAATTACATTTAGATATTTTTATTCAATACGAATCATCGGTGTAATTCTAATGATAACCAGTAGTAATTGCAGTCGGACGAAGTCGACTGCGAATACATATTTGATTAGCATTTTACTCGAACACGTAATGCAACTGAGATTAGATACACTGTCTTTTTTATTTTTATTTATCCAGTAGGTATTAGTAGTCTGCAACGCCTGACTGCTACTTTCATTCATTCCATCTTACCAAAAATAGCTTAATAGCATTTTAAAGTACAATTGATATATCACACCTAATCGACGTAATGTTTATTCGAACCTGAAAGGAATTGTATATTGAAGTTTCGACATCTCGCACATCGTATTTTAATCAAAAGTACGTTTTTCTCCCAAATTATAATAAATCATAGTTGACATAAAATATATGTTTTTGCACGCCTCTGAAGATCACCCTGTATGAGGGACATGAGCGAATTTCAATAGTGAGTATTCTACTTGGTGTTTTTCATGTACCAAATAAAAAAAATAAGTCTTGAGAAAATTGAGAAAGATATTGGAATTGCAAAAACAACTGGCACTACTTAATGAGGATGTGCATATCATTAAAAAATCTATACACAATCGAGAGAAGATTTAAAACATCTCGAATTTAGAAACATATTGAAAATATGTTTTAAAACTAGTGATTCACACCTTCAATTTTGGTCAGAAACAGAAGTATAGTTTTTGTGTGAAACCCGCCTTAAAGGTGTGGATAAAAAGTTTCTAACACATTAAATGTAGCTTACGTAGCTCCCTCTAGGAGCTAAACTAAAAGTCTATGTTCCTAGGGCCTCAAAAGGTCAAGATTTTGAACCAATTGCAATAGCCTCCGCATTTTTGTGTGCCCCCTCCTTAAGCCTGAACGTCCCGGTCAGGCAATTCAGCCTCTTTCACATACTTCGCCAGTCTATCCAAGTGTACGATCTTCATCTTGGACTTTTTGTTTCGTTGAATACGATAGACGACATCATTAATTCGGGTAATAACAGTATAAGGTCCTTCCCAAGGAGGTTGAAGTTTCGGTGACTTCCCTTTCTTCCGCTGTGGGTTGTACAGCCAAACCAGATCTCCTGCCTTGAACCCTTCTGAACTACCCTTACGGTCGTATCGAGCCTTCATTCGGTCACTGGCTATGGTGATTTGGTCTCTAACCAGCTCATGAACATTTCTTAGCCGTTCACTCATTTCATCCACATAGCTGTTCACAGGAAGCTGTTCTCCGCCTGGTGTTCCGAAAATCAAATCACACGGCAGTCTGATCTCATGTCCAAATACTACACGGGCTGGTGTTTGTTTCGTAGACTCGTGGATAGCAGCTCTGTATGCCATGAGGAAGAACGGTATGTGGAGATCCCAATCGCGTTGATTCTTATGAACCACTTTAGAGAGATGTTCTTTCATGGTCTTGTTATGTCGTTCCACCATTCCATCTGATTGCGGGTGAAGGGCTGTGGTCCGTGTTTTGTGTATCCCCAATAACTTGCAGATTTGCTGAAACACCCCTGACTCAAAGTTCCTCCCTTGATCTGAGTGCAGCTCCAGGGGTACACCAAACCGACATATCAAATTATCTACCAAGACTTTGGCGACAGTGACTGCTTCTTGGTTTGGAATTGCATAGGCCTCTGGCCACTTACTAAAATAGTCCATTGCAACCAGTATGTACTTGTTCCCATCCTTGGTTACTGGGAATGGGCCGGCTATATCGATCGCGATCCTCTCGAAAGGAGCTCCGACGTTATACTGCTTCATTGCACCCCTACTTCTAGTCTGTGGTCCCTTACTGGCTGCACAAATTTTGCAATTGCGACACCAAGCTTCCACATCTTGACGACTATTTACCCAATAAAATCGTTCTCGTACTTTATTCAGGGTCTTATTAACGCCGAAGTGCCCACCGGATGCTCCATTATGCACTTCCTGAAGTACTTTCGGTACTCGACACCTGGGAATCACTAGACGCATAACAACTTCCCTGCCATCCGGGCTTTCCCAAGCTCTCTTTAGCAGCCCGTTCATGACTTTAAGTGAATCCCATTGGGCCCACAAAGCCTTCAATCCAACTGCCTTATCCGAAACATCCTTCCACGCTGGTCGAATTCCTTTCTCCTTTGCTCTCAATATAGCCCCAATTTCTGTGTCATTCAGTTGTTCTTGTCTCATGGCTTCGGTTGTCCAATCGTCCGGAACCTCCATTTTAATAGTGTTGACGGCCACCGTACCCTGCAATTTCTCAACGTGGCGGCAGTGCTTGCAATCTTCCTTGCATGGTCTTCTAGATAAAGCGTCTGCGTTCTTATGAGATCTTCCAGGTCGATGTTCTATTTTGAAATCATACTGTTGCAACCGTTCTATCCAACGAGCCAGTTGACCTTCAGGAGTTTTCAACTGCAACAGCCATTTTAATGCAGCATGGTCGGTCCGAATCTTGAAATGTCTTCCATAAAGATATTTATGAAAATGGTCCACTGATTTTACGATGGCCAGTAACTCTTTCCGGGTTACACAATAATTTCTTTCTGGTTTGGACAGCACCTTGCTGAAGTACTCGATCACTCTTTCCTGCCCATTCTGGATTTGAGACAGCACAGATCCGACCGAAGAATTGCTGGCATCAGTGTCTAAAATAAAAAGTCCTTCCCGTTGTGGGTACGCTAGCACAGGACCAGTGCATAGAGCTGCCTTCAATTTTCTCCATGCCGTTTCACATTCCGGTGTCCATTGGTACTGCACTTTCTCTTCTGTCAGCCGGTGTAATGGTTTCGCAATTTCTGCAAACCCTTCCAAAAAGCGCCTGTAATAAGTGCAGAGGCCAAGGAAGCTCCGTACTTCATGAACGTTAGATGGTCTTGGCCAATCTCGTACAGCAGAAATTTTGTCGGGGTCTGTTTGTATTCCATCCGAAGACACCACGTGACCAAGAAATTTGACTTCTTTCTGGAATAGCAGGCACTTCTTCGGGTTCAACTTCAGATGGGCATTCCTGACTCGCCCAAATACTTCTTGAAGATTTTTCAAATGTTCTGTAAAGTCCTGTCCCATAACAAGCACGTCATCAAGGTAAACCAGGCACGTCCTCCAGGTTAGCCCTCGCAGCACGAACTCCATCAGTCTTTCAAAGGTAGCTGGCGCATTGCAAAGTCCAAAAGGCATCACGGTAAATTGATAAAGACCACTGCCTGCTGAAAACGCTGTCTTTTCTTTATCATCAGGATGAAGCCCCACTTGCCAGTATCCACTCCTAAGGTCTAACGTAGAAAACCATCGTGAGCCTGCCAACGTGCTTAACGTGTCGTCAATTCGTGGTAATGGGTAACTGTCTTTCTTCGTGACATCGTTTAATTTTCGATAATCGACACAAAATCTTAATGTTCCATCCTTCTTGGCAACTAAAACTACTGGCGATGACCAGGGACTCGTCGACTCCTCAATGACTCCATCTTGTAGCATCTTGTCTATCATTGCCGAGGCATCTTCTTGTTTTGCTAATGGCAGCCTCCTAGGTGGTTGTCGAATAGCGGGTGAGTTGCCAGTATTTATCCGATGCTGGACTATGTCTGTTTTTGTAAGGGCCTCTGTATTCTTGGCAAATACTGAACTTTCCTTTTCTAGGAACTTGATTGCCTCCCTTCGTTCATCCTCAGATAAATGCTCCAACTGGGTACTCAGCAAGGTCAAAACTTCCTGGTCTATTTTCGTAGACGAACTCCCCTCTGTTTGTTCCTCGCACCTCGCTACCCATGTGACTGGTTCATAGGAGCCAATCGGTTTGCCTTCCTTAATTGTCACCGAGTGGGAATTTAAATTAACAACTCTAATTGGGATTTTGTCTTTAGTCCGGGTTAAAGTTCTCGCCACAATAATATTGGATAGGGACTTAATCGATTCGTCATCTTCCACTAGGCCAACACGGTACCCTCCAGGATTTCCTTCTAAGGCAGCATCGATCATTTGTTCTGAATGAGCAGGAATCTTGATCGTCTGTGTTGTTAACAATCTCGCTTTATGGAATTGGTCGTCTGCGGTTGCCAGAATAAATTCCTCATTTCCAATTTTTAAGACTCGCTCCCCTACGTCAACAATAAATCCCTGCTCTCCCATGATGTCCAGACCCAAAATGAAATCATCCATAATGTCAGCCACAATGACCTTGTAATTGAACCTCAACCGTCCAACCTGCAGTTCCAAGTTGATTTCTCCATGGACCGCAGCCCTGTCCCCCGTGGCTGTCCGAATGATTACTCCATTTTGCTTCTTGTCAATCTGCAAGCCTGATATAAACCCTGGCCGCACTATTGATGACGTAGCACCGGTGTCAATAGTAAACACGCATTTCCTTCCATTCACATATCCTTGCAACAACAGACTGCTTGGAATTCTTTGGAGCTGGGAAATCTTTATTTCTCTGGGGGCACCGCATTCCCTAGCCAGCACAGCCCCCTTGGTGCTGGCTATCTTTAGTTTTCCTGCTTCTCTTCAACATTCACAGCATTTACTCGACTCTCCGAGTTCTGCTGTCGACAGTCTCGTTTCATATGGCCCACCTTGCCGCAGTTGTAACATTTAATACCACCACTCGGCTTTCCTTTATTTTGCTGTTTATCCTGCTTTCCTAGGCCATCCAATTTATCGAATAGTTTGGTAAACATTTTCTGCATCTCAGTCAACATATGGTTCTGATTCATTTCTGGTTGCGATTCTTCGAGAGTCACAGCTCGCACTCTTGACCTTGGAGTATCTCTGTAGGCGGCTTCTACTTCAAGTGCACGCACCAAAGCTTCGCTACTACTTTGGTGTCTTGTCAGCCTCAGAACTCGCCTGACCTCTTCGTCCCTTATGCCATCTAAAAAGGCCCCTAAGGCTAATTGTTCCTGAAATTCTCTAGGTGCACTCGGATACGCCAGGTGTGCCAGTCTCTCTATCGCAGCTTCGAATTCCTGTAAACTCTCTCCAGCCTTTTGTGTTCGTGATTTTAGCTGGGCTTGGTATACTTGGGCGAGATGTTGGTCGCCATATCTCAAGTCCAATGCAGCTTCCAAGACTTTGAAGTCCCTTTGTTTATCCACTGGGATAGTCTGAAGCAACTCTGAGGCCTGGCCCCTTAATGCCAGAACTAATGCCATGGCCTTTTCCTCGTTATCCCAGTTGTTCGCACATGCTGCTGCCTCAAACTGCCTCTTGTACGTCGTCCAGGAACTTTGGCCGTCAAAAGAAGGAGGTTTTAGTCGCTGACCTGATGATACCACCTGCTGGCTTCCTCTATCTCTCAACTGTCGTTTAAGCCGGTCTATTTCTCCTTTGACTTCTTCTTCGAACTTGTTTACTTTTTCTTTAACTTCATTTACCTCCCCTTTGACTTCGCTTACTTCCTCCTTGATTTCACTCTTTAGTTCTTCATTGGCAGAAATGATTGCGTCCTGTTGTGTTTTTATTTGATTGCTCAGAATTTTCCTTAATTCTTCCTGGCGTTTTTCTTGTTCTTCTTTTTCTTCTTGGCGTCTTATTTCCAGATTTTCCATCATTTTCTTTAATTCGTCTCTCTCTTCTTGACGTCTTCTTTCTTGCTCTTCTTTTTCTTCTCGACGTCGCTTTTCTTGTTCTTCCTTCTCCTCTTGACGTCGTCTTTCTTCCTCTTGACGTCTTTTCTCTTGTTCTTCTTTATCTTCCTGACGTCTTCTTTCTTCATCCTCTTTTTCTTTCTGACGTCTTATTTCCTGATCTTCCATAATTTTCTTTAATTCGTCCCTTTCTTCTTGACGCCGTTTTTCCTCCTCTTGGCGTCTTCTTTCTTGCTGTTCTTTTTCTTCCTGACGTTTTTTCTCCTGTTCTTCTTTGTCTTCCTGCCGTTGCTGCGCCATCATTTTTTGGAATTGTTCGAATAAGTCCTGTATTTGTTTATCGGATGCCATACTTCTTGTTGTTACGGGCATACGATGAAATTAAAATAAAATAAATTTAACTGTCACGTCAATATCGGTAATGGAACTTTCTAGACAAATCTCGAAATAGCACGAAAAAGTCTTATCCAGAGTCTTTTGTCACTATCCAGTTCAGAGAATTTAATAATCTCCACTAATGTCCAAATAGAAAAGTTCTAGAAATTTTCACGCACTAAATGAGTCTTTTTCAGTGTCTCTATCACTTCTCAGTTCAAAGGATTTAATTATCACACTAATGTCCTAATAAAATGTTCTACAATGTCTCAAAAATGCACTTAAACACTGTTTTCCTGTTCGAAAATAACAACACAAATGTCCAGTAAATTAGTCCTGTGTTAGCACTAACTCCCGAGAATACTTCTCGAACACTCCAACACAACTACAGAGCTCCTCTTGTCATAAAATTCCGCTTTCTGACACCAATTTGTGACGTGTTTCCACCCTTAGGAAACTACCCCTTGCAAATTCCGTGGGTTCCAAAGATTATAACAAGAGATGTCCACTAACACACTTTATTAAATATTTACTGGATACTTCACAATACTATTATTAATTTAAATACACTTTACTGACTAAAATCACAATGTTTATTACTTTGTTTATCATTAAACTCTTAACCTCACTTTCTATATTTTCTGAACTTTCTGAACTACTCGCCGAGAATGCGATCGGTCTTTTATACCTAAAAATGACAGATCTAGATTGTTCTGTGATGACGCCACCATTCTCTCGATAATTCCAGATGTCACTTTGGAATCTTCTGGTAGGTTCTTTTTCGAGTAGGTGCAAATACACTACATTCATTCTGACATTCGATCTGTTGAAGTCTGCCTACTTTTTAGTAACCAACATAACCTTAAATTTTTAAGGGGTTGCAACATATTACAATACTTAACTTGAAATTACATATTGCCATTCGTTACTTACTTGCTGCATCACAGAGCCAATAAGATAAACCATGAAACCTCCAGTAAAATGCATATTTTCCATCGTGAATGTTGGAATAGTGTTTGAATGATAACAGAAATACAAAGAAAAGGTGAATGATATCAGCTATGGCAAGTGCTGTTAAATAAGTGTTTGTCGAACTTCTCATTCTCCTCCTGAAATAAAAAAAAATAATAGAAAACATTGCTTGTTCCATTTTTCAGTACTTGTAAAATGTTTTTAATAAATGTTAGTAATAATTGCCTAAAATTATAATCTTTGACAATTTCTTAGTTAAATAATTTAAAGAAATAATTACTTCCGTTAATGTCTCCGAATAAGTTTACTGTAAACATTATCTGCAAAATGTCTAAATATATAATACATTTTCCATAATAATATATTTATAAATTTCATAAACTGAAGGAGAACCAAAATTGATCTGCTATGTCACTACAATTATTTAGAACATTCAAAATTATTTGATATGCAAATACTATTTGAGTACATTCTTGGAGTATAACATTATTCCCAAGAATATACAAGTAGAGTTAATTAATTAAATTAATGTCATAAAATATATATTTTTTTAAATGGAATCTTTTTGTACTGACAAAAATCTTTAATACAATTATTATTGGCCTAACTTTATATTAATATTCATAAAAATAGTGATACCTTGATGTGACAATGATTATCTATTCTGTTTACATTATATTTTTTATTTTTAATACACATAATATTGAACTCAGCTATGGTGTTTGCTTATTAGAGGGAAAACTTACATAGAATGTACTGATGGTGAGGCTACTAAGAGTTTATATTTAAAAAAAATCACATAATTCTGGACTTGCGCATGTTTGAATTGCCCATATCCATTTTCTATTTAAATTGTTAATATCAATGGCAAACATGTTTGAAATTATATAATTATATTATTATAAAATTAGTAGAAGTTGCAATCGGGCGTAACCGATCGCAAATACAATTAATTGGATTAACATTTTGCTCGAATACAGGATATATTTTTTATTTTTATTGTTCTAATAGTCCAGTCAACGGAGAGCTAAAATGACCAAAATCTCTAATTTGAGTGCTAATGAATGAATTTTGATGAAACCTTGTGCAATGTGTTGTAATGACGTTAATAAAAAAAATTGAAAAACATGTTAGAGTAGGAAATGATCGGAAGGGGTAGAAAACACCCCTTTTATTACGGGTTCCGTAACTTGTAGAATTAGGTCAAAAATGAAAAAAAAAAAAAACAATATATTTATCTTTTTTGGTCCAAAATAAGACGTTTTTACGTGAATTTTTTCGAAAAATGCATATTTTTGGAGATATGGCCAATTCCTACAAGTGGGGGAGGGGAAATGTAAAAGTTGAAAAAGAAAAGCTAAAAAAATTCAGGTGAATGTATCTTCGAAATACAAAACTTTTTTTATTTGCAACTTTTCTGTAAAGTGCGTTTTCACCGAGTTTTTCCGGAAAAACATGAAAGACTTCCTTTGAAATTGTAGCGCTATAAAAATATGTAGTTTAAAAATTTGAAAAAATTCAGACTTACGCATTGAGGCCTTCTAAACATTTTTTGTTTCTTGGAATATTTTTGTAACTTGCTAATTTTCCTACAGGCAGTTTTTCACGATAAATAGTGTACTACATTTTTTACACATTTTCAATTTAAAAATTATATTGAACCTTTAAAAATGGTATAACTATATAGGTTTCATATTTTTCTTATATTAATATATATAAATCACGTTCATTTTTCCAATTTTCATGTATTTTTTAATGTGAAAAAAATGTAGTACATAGTATCGTGTAAAACTGCCTATAACTCAGAAAATTAGCAAGTTACAAAAAAATTCCAAGAGACAAAAAGTAATTAGAGAATGTTATTTAGGTATTATGCAAATCACAAACACACTTTTTTATTTATTATGAAAATACCTACTTTCTGTATATTGTTGCCCTAATCTGGGCAAGCTAATATACAGAAAGTAGATAATTTCATATTAAATAAAAAAGATGTGAATGACTAAATGTAAATGAATGATTTAAGTATTTTCAATATATTTTTTTCTTTAAAATGCTAAGAATCCTA
Organism: Rutpela maculata; assembly: GCA_936432065.2. Lineage (NCBI taxonomy): Eukaryota > Metazoa > Arthropoda > Insecta > Coleoptera > Cerambycidae > Rutpela > Rutpela maculata. Next base: position 69,594,314 of record OW386285.2, on the reverse strand, counting down.
TCATGTAATCCAATACTTCGTCAGTATTAGCTAGAAGAGTAGTTGTTTTGATTGGTTCTCCAATAATGAGTGTTTTAAAGTATTTACCTAACTAGTATATTAGCTTGCCCAGATTAGGGCAACAATATACAGAAAGTAGGTATTTTCATAATAAATAAAAAAGTGTGTTTGTGATTTGCATAATACCTAAATAACATTCTCTAATCATGATAAAAGCAAATAAATAAAAATGATTAATGGTAAAAAATAAATCAAGAATAGGCTTGTAAATAATGAATTAATGTTTCTATACTCTACTGATGAGAACTAACGAGTTCGAAAAAACTTGTACAACTTTTCTAGAGTTGAAATAGAATGTAAGGTTCAATAATTCTTGTGAATGACTGAATTTCAATAAATAATTTAAGTATCTTCAATATATTTTTTTGCCTTAAAATGCCAGGAATCCTATCATGTAATTCAATACTTCGTCAGTATTAGCTAGAAGAGTAGTTGTTTTGATTGGTTTTCCAATAATGAGTGTTTTAAAGTGTTTTTCTAAGTAGTATATTAGCGTGACCCGATTAAGGCACCAATATACAGAAAGTAGATAATTTCATATTAAATAAAAAAGGTGTGAATGACTAAATGTAAATGAATGATTTAAGTATTTTCAATATATTTTTTTCTTTAAAATGCTAAGAATCCTATCATGTAATCCAATACTTCGTCAGTATTAGCTAGAAGAGTACTTGTTTTGATTGGTTCTCCAATAATGAGTGTTTTAAAGTATTTACCTAACTAGTATATTAGCTTGCCCAGATTAGGGCAACAATATACAGAAAGTAGGTATTTTCATAATAAATAAAAAGGTGTGTTTGTAATTTGCATAATACCTAAATAACATTCTCTAATCATGATAAAAGCAAATAAATAAAAATGATTAATGGTAAAAAATAAATCAAGAATAGGCTTGTAAATAATGAATGAATGTTTCTATACTCTACTGATGAGAACTAACGAGTTCGAAAAAACTTGTACAACTTTTCTAGAGTTGAAATAGAATGTAAGGTTCAATAATTCTTGTGAATGACTGAATTTCAATAAATAATTTAAGTATCTTCAATATATTTTTTTGCCTTATAATGCCAGGAATCCTATCATGTAATTCAATACTTCGTCAGTATTAGCTAGAAGAGTAGTTGTTTTGATTGGTTTTCCAATAATGAGTGTTTTAAAGTGTTTTCCTAAGTAGTATATTAGCGTGACCCGATTAAGGCACCAATATACAGAAAGTAGATAATTTCATATTAAATAAAATAGGTGTGAATGACTAAATGTAAATGAATGATTTAAGTATTTTCAATATATTTTTTTTCTTTAAAATGCTAAGAATCCTATCATGTAATCCAATACTTCGTCAGTATTAGCTAGAAGAGTAGTTGTTTTGATTGGTTCTCCAATAATGAGTGTTTTAAAGTATTTACCTAACTAGTATATTAGCTTGCCCAGATTAGGGCAACAATATACAGAAAGTAGGTATTTTCATAATAAATAAAAAAGTGTGTTTGTGATTTGCATAATACCTAAATAACATTCTCTAATCATGATAAAGGCAAATAAATAAAGATGATTAATGGTAAAAAAGACAAAAAGTATTTAGAAGGCAGCATACATCTGGATTTTTTCAAATTACATATTTTTAAAGTGCGACAATTTCAACGAAAGGGGTAGTTTTTCATGATTTTCCAGATTTTCGGTGAAAACGCACTTGACAGAGTTGCAATTAAAAAAAGTCTTGTATTTCGATGATACATTCACCTGACTTTTTCATTTTTTTTTTTTCAACTTTTACATTTCCCCTCCCCCACTTTTAGGAATTTTAGAGTGGCCATATCTAGAAAAATATGCATTTTTCGAAAAAATTCACAGGAATAAAGACATCTTATGTTGGGCAAAAAAATGTAAATATATTATTTCTTTTTTTTTTTTCATTTTTCACCTAATTCTACAAGTTACGGAACCTGTGATAAAAGGGGTTATTGTCTACCCCTTCAGATCATTTCCTACTTTAATCTCTTTTTTCAACTGTTTTATTAATGTCATTACAAACACATTGCATAAGGTCTCATCAAAATCCATTAACTTAAATTAGTTGACTGGACTATAATAGGTACGCACAGTCGACAGTGCCTGAATATAACTTTTACTCATTTAGTAATAATAGCCTTATTATAAACCCTTTAAAACAATTACAGAGATCGTACACCAATTTAAACTATAAATGAGAATAGATATGTGATTATCTACTATAACATGCAGAGTGGCGTCTGTATTCGCCAATATTAACATCAACTTTTGTATGTACACGCGGATGAACAATTTAAAAACCTGTAAAAAAGTTAATTATACATGACACGCGAAAAGCTGCCAAGAAATATTATATTTAACATATAACTCAGCGTGTCTCTCAGGAAATTTAGGGAATTATCCTTATCCATTAGTTTTATCTACATATTACAATAATTACCTTGTTAAAACCATGACTGTAATGATGTTTCCAGCAACTCCAATAGTCACTGTAATAGGCACCAAAACCTTTTGCACCCAAAACCTTGAAGATTCCAAAACGGCATATGTCGTAGGGTCCTCATCGGGATTCATTTTTTATCTGTACAAAATAAACACTCACTGTTAATAGTCTATAACCAGCCAGTTAGTTCGTAATGTGATAATAAAATATATATAAGCATTACACTAACTAAACTAAAGCGAATAATATAACATTTTAAAATGCTGGCGCCATTTCCAAGAAAATGATCGTATCGTAATTTTTGCGCTTAATATTAAAACCATTTATTATTTGCCAAAATACACACAACTGACTATGACGATGTTTCTATGAACTTGAAGCTTAGCCAAAAAACAAAGGTGCTTAGCCGCTGCAAGCAAGATAAGCTTTAGACATCAAACACCTAAAAACCATATGTTTAATATGTGCTTGAAATGATAAAAGTAAAAATATTAACGGGTAATGTAATAAATGAGATTTCACCTTCATTTTTCATTTATTAATATTGGTGACAACGAGATAAATACCCAGGAATTTAAAAATTTTTGTTGCTGATGTGTTTACTACTAAATCATTTATATTTAGTGTGTTAGGTTCCATTATTACACATTGATGATTCAACGCATTTGTGTAGTAGATACATGTGGCACAGAAGATAATTTTTCAGGCATATTTACGATTTTCCTGAATTTCTTTAGCTAGTTGTGTAAATTATTAATGATTTCTACAAGAGAAAGACAATTATAAAATGCTACAAATAATTATAACTCGAGTCACATATAAATAATGTGGCTTGAATTTGAACACACTACGAGGCAATGATTCAATATTTACAAGTATTGTTAAATGGTTGTTACCACCCCACTTGCTACTGCTAAACATATACTGTTATAAAGCATTGTTAACCGATTTCAAAAATGAGTTTCTTAGTTCGGTCATATGTTTATCTTCATGTCCTAGTGTCTATATTTAGCAATGACTGTAAGCGTGCCCCAAGGTTCTATCTTGGGTTCAGTATTATTCTTAATCTTCATGAATGGCTTGCCTTTATGTATTAACACCAAAGGGCAAGGGTAGATAAGCTATATATTTTCGCCCACTAATTTCATAAAAATAAAATCATTAAACGTTATTTATTTATAGTTGAACATATGATCTTTATGTTTCTATACATTTTACATTTGAAAAACAACAGTAAGTTGTATTAATAGCATTTCGAAATAAGCATGTTTGCCGTTTTTTTTGCAATTTTTGTCGCTTTTCCGAACTAAATGTATATTTCAGTTAGATGCGCTCTATGAACCAAGAAAATCTATATCTCATTTCATTGTTGAGCATTTAAGCTTTTAAATAATGGTCAATTTATATTGGTTCATTAAGCGCTTCAAAATCGTTTCCGCAGGAGTTGTAGTGGTGTCGACGTTGCGACGTAGGTACCAGCGCTTAAAACCACATATTGTCGTGTACATTGAATAAAAATATTTTTTTTCTGAAATCGGTCAAGAATGTCTACTTTTTCGGCGCAATTTCAGATTCCAAAATACGCTATTCTAGTATTTTAGTCCATGCTAAGCAACTATCAGAAAAGAGTCCGAGAAAATTACTTTCCCGGCTTAGGCAGTAACAAGGGCGAATCTAGGATTTTTCTGAGGGGGGAGGGGGTCGATAATTAAAAAAAAAATTAATATAGAAAGTATATTTTATAGTGAAACTCATATATACTGTAAAACTATATTAATATGGTAAGGAAACTAGTCCTTCTTTTATTTTTGGTTTAACATCATATAGATGATTAATGAATTAACAAACAACTTTAAAGTTGAAAGTAAAGCGTTTCTTGTTTCTTCAGGATCCGAAACAGCACGTCCAATTGGAATTACGTCTCTACAAGATATATACGTGAGAAACAAAATATGTTAAGGTGGATCTAATTGTTGAACTAGTACTGACGTACACATATGAGATACACTATTTATATTGATAGAATTATGTGATACACAATGTTTAATAATTGTATAACCGTATGCACTCAAGATTCTAACCCAAGTAGCACAATTAATTCCTCAAGATATCCCGAGGATAAAAATTTAGGAATTAGTAAATATCTTCCAGAGGTCTGTAAGAGTTCCCTAATTTATTATGAGTATAAGATAATGCATAACTGATTATCGTCAGTGGTTTGTACGTGGCGTCATCTAGAAATAATTTCTGTAACAAACTACGTGGTAAGCAAACAAATTTTATGCATTAAAAGAATTTCTTCTTGCGATTTCTATAGGTGTTCTATTAGCGATAATGATAATATTTCAATTTTAATACTTTATTTGATCTCTGTAATATACAGAAAATTGGGTTGTATGGTAATTCCCTTTTAGAACTTCTAGATGTCTACAAGTATTCTGTTATGGATAATAATATTATTTCCCTTTTAATACTTTATTTGATTTCTGTAATACTTAGAAAATTGAGCTGTATGGTAATTCCCTTTAAGAACTTCTAGTAGATGTCTGTGGGTTAACAAAATTCCTATATAATGCCCAGTTTACATTTCCCCAGTGCATAAAAGTTGAGCACATATAAAGACTTCTCATTCTGATTTCGGAAGGACTCCTAGGGTACATAAATACAAGATATCCTCGCGGGCAGTAAATAGAACTTCTTAAAGAAGAATTCTGTGCTAGTTGGGAAACATTTTTATATAACGTAAAGAAGGATCATTAGAATGTTGAAATTTGACGTCCGTACAAGATGCCTACAAGGTTTAAGTCCTATGTATGTGTGATGCTTTATATAATATTTGTGCCTACTGCATAGACCACGTAAAAGTGCGATATATACACAAGATACAAAGAACTATATACACACTTTTTAGTTGTGTCTTGTCGTGTCTACATTCGACCATTCCGGCATGGAACAGTGTGCGCGCGCAAAGCGTCAGCGTGAGCATACCGGCCATGTGTATCTCATGTGTCCTCTTTCTTCTATAAGAGTGGTCGGTGTATGTGTTGTATGTTCCTTGTGCACTTTGAAACGAAAAAAAATTTTGAAAAAACGAAGAATGACTGAAAAGAGAGCTGCAGTAAAGGCTGGCAATGTATAGTATAAGACGTTTGCGTTTTTACTAATGTATGTATACTTATAAGTTTTTGATACATTTTCTAGTGTTTTCCTCCCCCCTTCGCCCCCCCCCTCCCCACCAAATCCGCGCCTGGGCAGTAAATAATAAACACTGAATCTCTGACTTTTTCTTTTTTATGCATTTAAAAACTTTCTTAATTTATAATAATATTGATTGCGATTTCAGAAAAACTGGCATGTGTACCTCGTAGTAAAAGCACATTCCTGGACTTCAATGCTTGTTTTCCTCGGCTTAACGCCTCGGCCAATAATTTACAGCTTCGTACAGTGGCCCCAAAATGACCGTTTTTATTTCAAATTAATCTGCAGGACTTAATACTGAAGCAATCGGAACGTTTTTTTTTTTAAACCTTCGTTTTCTAATTGCCTATCGATTCGTCAAGCAAGAATTTCGATTTTTGTAGCTGACTTTTCAAATTTTGAAAAATCAGAGACAAAAATCGAAAATCTGGCTTGACAGATCGATGGGCAATTAAAAAAGCCAATAGGCGAAAAAAGGCCATTATCTACACTCGTACTTTTTTCTGTTTGCCGATGACACCACCTTAACTAATTCTAGAGAAAATTTAACTGCCTATTTAGACTCCACTTTAAGGTGGACAATCAATTTGGCTTCAAAGCTATGTAGTAATATTTATTTACTAAACACCTTATCTAATGCGGTGATATAGGCCATGCAGCATCAGGTGACAGTATTTTTTTCAGAATAGGTCAATCAAATTATTTCTTACGTTTCCGAGATGACTGTAGGAGTGCTTTTGTGTTCCATAGAATTATGCAATTTCCATGTATATTTTTCATAAAGATTAAAGCCTAAGGAACAATTCTAGATATGTCCTAAAAAACTGGTTGTTCTTTCAAAATGGCGGCCATATGTTAAAAAAAACTGGTGCAAATGTTGTTTTTGTCATTTAACGCAAAAACTAAAAAAGATGGACAAAAACTTGTTTCGCACAAAACAACGTGCACAAAATTTTCTACAATTTTGTTTCTATCCAATATTTTGATGGGAGTTACCATTTTTCAGATAAATTAGTACAAAACTTAGAAAACACGGAAATTCATATATCGGTAAATCATTTGGAGGAAATAACTTTGACAATTATTGTAAGGCGTATAATATAACTTTATATTATTATAAAATAAACTGAAAAAAATTAATCATAATAATAATATTATAATTTGCAGACATTTATCTCGAAAAAGGTAACAATGGGTTATGAACAGATTAGGGTTTAAGTGTTGATAGTGACATCTTTTGGATTCTGCTGGCTCATTCCAATAAAATTAAATATAAATTATTCTTTGATACCGGATTTCAATAAAAGAAGGCTTATGAACATATCCGCATTAACAGAAGAGTACGGACCTCAAAAATGTTCGGCATTACTGGGCCTTCATTCATTTACTGGATGCGACTCAGTCAGCATCTTTAAGGAAAAAGGAAAGGTAAAAATGTTACTATCTCCCAAATATACCAAATATATCCGAACATTTCAAGATTTGGGGAGCAGCTGGAATTTGATGATAAATTAGTCGCATCATTAGAGGAGTTCACATGTGCCATATATGGATCAAAGAAATGCGCTAGCTTGGACGAGGTTTGCCTAATTGCCATTAGACAGAAATGCGGTGACCAAGATTTGTCTTTATCTTTTGACACTAAAGTTATTTTTCTTCGATTCCACCATCAAGAGTTTGTCTTATCGAGCATATTAAAAGAAGTGTTTACCAACCGCGTATTTGGCGATTGGCCGACGAAGGTATTCACAATATTCCAAAGCCTTGGAATGATTATGGATGGCAAGAAAACGGAGAACTTCTTTGGTGTTCAGTAGATAAAATTGTGCCTCAATCGCTTATTGAAATTCTTCTGGAGATGATTCCAAATCAAATCGAAAGTGAGGATGATAACGATATCATAAATGAAGCAGTAGGGGAAGAAAACTTGGAAGAAATATTCGATGTATCGGGAGACAGCGATAGTGAATCTGAAAGCGAATGAGGTGTTACTTTTTATATTGAATTTTATATTTTATTTTAAGAGCTGAATCATTTATCTGAAAAATGGCAACTCCTATCCAAATATTGTATAGGAACAAAATTGTAGAACATTTTATGTACTTTGTTTTTGTGCAGAAAGTTTTTCTCCATCTTTTTAGTTTTTAAGTTAAATGACAAAAACAACATTTGTACAAGTTTTTTTAACATATGGCCGCCATTTTGAAAGTACAGCCAATTTTTTTTTAGGACATGTCTAGAATTATTCCTTAGGCTTTAACCTTTTTGAAAACCATTGTCCCCAAGGATCGGGTGTGGTCCCGTAGTAAAATGCAAAATGAACATTCGACTTAGGTAAAAAATTAATTTAAAGGCATTTTCGATCATAACATACGAGTTTGAAAGGCTTCAGAGTCAAGAACTAAAAACTAGCACAAAAGAACTGATATGGGTTCGTTAAAACATAAGACACAACCAGGTGAAAATTCGAAGAAACGCCGAATTTTCACTTAGGAAAATATGTTTTGGCCCAGGCCATGTAATCCAGTCAATGAGTGCTCAGAAGAGGGGTGTAGAGTGCATGGAATATGCGAGAATTTTTGACTTCAGGACTTTGTTAGGAGTAGTTAGTAGGTAAACATACTAAAAGTCCCCGCCCCTGGGAGGTGAGCTTACGGTGGAAGGGGGGTGGGAAGGTCCCATTTTTGGGTTTTTCGATTATATCTCGGAAACGGTGGACTCGAGAAAAAATTTGTTTTAAATAAAAATGAAAGCTAATTAAATTTCCTATAAAATTGTTTGCATACATATTTGTCGAATTTCCAACGGTTTTCGAGATATACGTTATTGAAGATCGATAATTTTCGAAAAAATCATTTTTACCTAACTCTTTTTGTCAAACATTTGCTTCTAGTGCCTACCACGATCGTTTCTCAGAAAAATTGTCAGTAACGAAGTTGTAGAGCATTAAATTTCCTTCAATTTGATTTACACTTTTGCTACTTTATCTTCAACCAATCAAAAAAAGTTATAGAATTTGAAATACCTAGCAACAGACCGGACGAATAAACTGGAACGGAGAGAAACAGTAAAGTAGAGAATCAAAGCGGCATACAGTCACAAGAGTAACCATACCGTCCATTGAGAGAAATAAACTATCATGGAACATTATCAAATGTATGTACATAGCCGTCATACAGCCAATTATGATATATGGAGTCAAAAACGCGGCAACAACAAAAGCTAACAGGTTTTTGAGAACAGCAGAAAGGGATATCGTCCAACTAAACAACAAAACTAAAACAGCGACACAAAACATCAATAGAACTATAGAACACTAGAAGACTCAGAAAAAGAAGATTCGAAGAAGCAGAAACACAAAAAGAAGAGCAAGAACACTCCATATTACGACATAACTCGGCAACATATTTCACAAGAAGACTCAGAATAGGCAGAAGTCCAGAACCAAACACAAAAAAGGGAGCTTAAAGGCTCCCTCACGACACAATGCGGTAACGCATCTCACAAATACTTACACCTCCCATCCCACATTCCTTTACCATGCGCCATGTGGCTCTCGCTGCTGGAAATAAGCATGATCCGAGTCCAACCCAGCGTGGACGTAGCGGGCCCAGCTGTATACCTGGGAGTGGGCAGCAATGCCTACCGCATGCTGGTAAATCAATCAATCAACAAGCTATTTTATTTCAAAATAATGGTTTTGGTCACATTTTGTTATTTTGGATATTTACATATTAGATTGAATCTAGTAATTGCTCATTAAACAAATTGGTTTTAAGCGATTATCGTCTAATTGAATATATTAATTAAAATGCACATAAAGTTTAAAGTTTATTTAAAATATATTTAATGTGATTTTCAATATACCATGCTAAATCATGTTTAATGAACATAAGCTTTTAGTGCGTTACTCTGTACAATTGTTAGTTCAGTTATTGTACAAGCAAATGACAAATAGCTTTTAAATTAGTTAAGCAAATTGATTTTGAACACTGATTATAAAACAATATTTCATAATTACTTGGTATGATTTTAAAATATAAATTATGTATTACACAAATAAATGGATTGGTTTTAAATAGTTTTCTGATTATGCTTAACAATTAAACTTAAACACAATGAATAGTCTTTCAACTTTTTAATCGATCAGTTTAACCTCTATCTAAATTTGTCTGTTTGTATGTTCCTTCAGAAGTCGAAAACTTTTAGAGATATGAAACTTTTGTACTTTCTTCAGTGTCATCTAGGATATTTCTGTTACATCTAACAATAATTTTGTATACCTATAAGGTCTATAAAAATCATAGGTTTCATAGTCTGGGGTATACCGGGTGTCTCAGCCGATAGGGGCACTCCTGTAACTTTTGGATGGGGGAATGGATTTTTTTCAAATTTAGTGTAGTAATATGGGGTGACATTTCCAATTATATGATGTAAAGAACCAAAATTCCGGTTTCGATGCAATTTACATGAAAGTCAAATTTTTAAGTGGGACAACCTGTATATTTTTAACAATTTTGGCAAAATCGCGGCCGTCTATGATTAAATCTAAAAATTAAAAAACCTATTTTTGTGGAAATCAAAATAATATTCAAGGGTCAGATCATATGTATTTTGGCCAGCAGCATCCAAGAATGCCAGAATATACAGGTTGTCCCATTTAAAAATTTTATTTTCATGTCAATTTCATCGAAACCGGAAGTCCACCATTTTGGTTCTTTACATTATATAATTTCAAACTTCATCCCTCATCACTACACCAAATTTGAAAAGAATCATTCGCCCGTTCAAGAGTTACAAGAGTGTCCCTATCGGTTGAGCCACCCGGTATGCAACACCACCAGATTTTCAAATTGTTTTAGAGATGTATGTAGATGTTTTTAATCAGGCAGTTTATGTATCTGTTACTCGAAATGTATTGATTTAAGCTGACCTTTATTCTTTTAAGTTGACAAGTTATTTCAAATGTAGCATTTAGCATTTTTTTAATTACATTTTCTGAAAGATCTTTTACTTGTAGAGCGAAATGTAAAAAAATTAATTTTCTAGGGTCTCTATAGGCTTTAAAATTGATCAAGAACATCAACGCGTGGCGCTGTCGTGTTATAGCTGCGTGACGTCAATCACTCCTACCGCATCGGGAAACGTAGCCGCCTGTCTAGATGCCTAACAGCATAGATTAAAGAATATTATACAAGATATAGATAGGAAATTCTCAGGGATTTTTTAAACAGCAAAACTTACGTCGCGGGTAGCGCTGTATTCCCGCCTTTTTGATGCATGCGGGATTGGCATAGGCGGGAATTTTAAATGATTTTCAAACAAATTGCTTAGGCCATCATTACACTACAAAAGTTCTTTGACAAAGAAGATATTTTATGAGATAAAATATCTATCAAATTACTCATAAAATATCTTTTATAAAAGATCTTTGTCAAAGAAATTTTATAGTCTAACAGTGGCCTTAAAATTAAATAAGTCATTTCAAAACTAGAAATTGGTCATTTATTAATTTAACGGAAAATCATTACAATAAATACAATAACATTTAAAAATACATTTAAAAAGTAACTAACGTAAGTAAAATTATTACAAAAGTATTAAGATGTTGAAACTGCATTGAAATAAGTAAAATGTTAAAGTAACTAATGTACCAAAATACCTATAATACAATTTAATAGTGGGTTTATACGTGCATGGATTTAGTGGCGCCAGTAAATATTGGCACGCCAGTAAAAAAGTATTGCACGTATAAACAGTTACTGGCGAGCATGCATCAATGCATGCAAGGCCAAAGCTTGCTCGCCAGTAATTGTTATACGTGTAATATTTTTTTTACTGGCGTGCCAATATCTACTGGTGCCACTAAATCCATGCACGTATAAACCCGCTATAATATACATTTTCACGTCCTTCTCTAATATTAAGGTGGTGTGAATCAGTCTTTTTGGAATTTAGATTTTTCATTATCATATCAGTTACAAAAAACTGACATTGATTGTGAAACGTCATAAGTAATGTATTTGAATAATGTTAATCCAGAAGAAAAACATACGTATTTTTGTTTTTTTTACTTTTTTACACCATTCGATGAGAATGATTTCGATTTATAACAAATGTATAAATTGACGGTGAAAAATTCACAGATACGATGCGACTGCACATAGCTGCGATTGTATTTATTATGTAAATAATGTAACCTAATATTTTGTACATGTCCGTCATTACAAGACTGAAAAACTTTTTCATCGGTAAACACAACATTGGTCCAAAACTCCAACGGACGATAGACACAATTTAAACAAAACATAATACGGGCTTGCTTCTGTTCTTCTGTTAATATGATCTTCTTCGCACTTGTACAGTTTTTTATTTTCGATTTTCCTATCCTTCGGCTAGCTGCTGACCTGGACACCAGAAAATGTGTCATGAACACAGCGTCTCCTGCTGTTTGAAACGGATTTTTCCTCAAATAGCCAAGGAGTGCTTCATCTTGAACTAGATTTGAACTTCTCGATAGGCCTGAACCGTCTTTTCTCTTTACGCTACCTTCCTCTTCCCACTTTTCTTCACACTCATAACAGTACTTTTATTCAACTGATAATGGTTAGCAATTATTTATGACCCAGGAGAAACACAGTTCGCAAGTAACAAAGAACAGGTCCGTAATTACAGCAACCATGGATATAAAAAATACAGACGAACTATCGCTAGAACAGAAAGTGGATCTAATATTAAAGACGGTAATAAAAACTAATGGGGATATGGAACAACTCACAAATAAAGTAAATAAACTCGAAAACGAAAATAAACAACTGAAAATTCAAGTAAATCATTTAGAAGCTCAACTAAATACTCTGGACTCTCAGAGTAGGATCAACTCCCTAGTATTCTATGGAATAGCCGAGGACAAAAATGAGAATCATCTAAACCTTGAAAAAAAAGTGCTAAATATTATCACACAGGAAAACGGCGGTCTAGGTCTAAATGAAATACAGTCGAATGATATTCAAATGGTGTCCAGAATCTAGTTCTAACAATACATGTGTACACCAAAACAACTATTGTAGTTTGTAAGATACATATTGTGGGAAATAAAATATTTCTATCTATCTTTCTATCAATTGCTCTGATAGACCATATCTCTTCAATTTTAGAGAGAATTAAAATGTTTTCATGTTCAGTTAATTTTGGCATTGCGAAAATATGATACTGACAAATAAATAAAGAATGATTTACTAAGGCGAAAAATAGGTGTACGGGATTTCATTGCACAGTGTACAACCTATCAGTCTTTCGTTTTTAGTCAATTTCTTGGGAGTCACGTTCTTTGCAAATCAATAATACCTATGCATGATGGAATTTTTCGAAGTCGCAACACGACGTAAACAAAACACTTACACATTACAGTTTTTAATATTCAACAGAACAGCGTCGTTTCTAGCCAATTTCATTGGAAACTCACATTATTTACAAATAAGCAAATGGACTCCTGCTCTATGGATTTAATAATTATTAGCTTAATGTCCAGAACACAAAGAAAAACATGTAAACGAAAATGGCGCGACAACTGACAGTAGTGACAGTCGGGCAAGATGCAGATTTGCGCAGCCGTCAGCCGTCGATTCAAGTATAAGTAGCGACAGAGCGACGTAAGTTCCAACTAAACACGATGATTTTGAAATATAATAGGAGTGCGCAGGGTCTGCCTAACAATCTGTATTTAAATGCCGCATCTGTATTTAAATGCCGCAGATGCGTCATGCGGATTAAAAGTACCGTTCGTATCATGAATAGTGCAAATATTGTAAGTGATGGAAAAACTAAAGCAAAACGTTCTGTTTAAGTACTGTATTGTGCCCAAATGTATAAACACAGCAGTAGAAACTGTTTATTAGTCTACCGCAGCATTCTCTTAGAAGATTTTTGAGCGAGTGATTTTTAATTTACTAAGTGTTATTAGGATACTAATTATTTCATTGTTTAGAAAGTTGTTTTCACTCCTTTAGGGGGCGAGTTTCATAAAATTCTTGCGTAGGTCCTAAAAACAACCACCATTCAAAATTTTAACTTGCTAGGATTAAAGGTACTGGAGACACAGTGATGAGTCAGTCAGTCACCCACTATCAGTGGTATTTATTTTTAAATATAGGTACACACTTAACATTGTGTAAAAATAAGGAAGTTTAGAGATGATTATTACTAGTGACCTTTTTCTTAGAATGAGATTATATGTCATTAAAACTAAAACACTCTGTATATGATTAACAAAATAACATGTCTTCTTAATAGTGAAAACAGATACGGTAAAAATGCAACTCACCGTTTCATTTTTACTCCTCTCATTTGGGCACTTACAAACTGGTGATTTGTGTTAAAATGTCATCACCATAATTAAATCCACCTTCGGCAGATTAGAATAATCTGCTTTTAAATAGCGGAATTCGCACATAGTAAAAGTTCCTTCGTCTCCTTAATGGACTTGACTGACTTGCGATTGCGGAGGATTACCAAGCGACATGGGGTTTAGGAGAGGGTGACGTCAGCGATTCGAGCGCCTGAGTTTATAAAGAATTAGATTTTAAAGCAGTGTATTTCTGGAACTACTTATCGGATTGACCTCAAACTTTCAGTGAATAACTATTTGATGATTAATTCTCACAATTGTAATAAAAAGTGCAATATGAAATTTGACTAAATGACCACATTGGCAGGCAGAGTACGTCAGTGTTATTTAATTTTTGTTAAATATATGTTTAAGATAGGTAGAGCAGAATATATTCTGTACTTTTAAATAAATACTTACATGTATTGATTCTCAAGTTACACTCATTCTTTAAAGTTTTTATATTGTATATATGGAAAATAATATCCTCGTTTCAGCCCACTTTTTACCGTGCGATCCATCACTATAAGGTCCAAAAAAATATCTGCAACGAAAAAAATTGATGATAATAAAACAAAGGTAATTTAAATATATTCTCATACCATATTCAAGTTTAAAAAGTTTCAATGTCAAGAAAAGTATTCTTATGCGTATTCGTAGTGCAGAATTGTTACATGGTATTTACTATATCAAAATCAGATGAATTTAATAGCAGAGAAAATAATTCAGTAGCTCTTGGTTTGTTAACTTGTCTAGTTTGCACTAGCACTACCTGCGAAGTGGGTTTGAAACACCACACTTAGGGCCGGTTTTTCAATGCTAGGTTAAGCACTTCAGCTAAATTAACTAGAAGTTTAGAACGTAAAGTTGATATATTGAAATGTTTAATAGAAGCACATTCTAAACTTCTAGTTAATTTAGCTGTAGGATAAAGTGCTTAACCTTGCATTGAAAAACCGGCCCTAAGTAGACAACATCCAAATCCAAGGCTGTCCGGGAGGGGATTACACATTTGAGAAAACGCAGACAACATTCGTTACCCACCGATATAGTCATTGTCAGAACTGAGGATAAAACCCAGTACATGACCTACCGGCCAACACGCTTTAGCCCACTGCGCTACCGCACTGTGCTTACTGCAGAATAACTTTTAATTATAAATTCCCAAAAAGTGCTTGGAATTTCACTAAGACTGCAAGGTCCCGTCTGCTTTCACAGACAATTATAGATCCTTTGGACTTCAGAGGGTCATGGTGATGACTTGGAAAGTAGTGAATGAAACATTTAAAATATTAAACTAAGAGGCTATATGTAGTTTTTGTTTCGCGGGATGATTTTAAAAAAATATGTCTCCTTTGTTGTTTTCGTTGTACAACAATACTTATTTATATGCACTGAGGATGTTTTAAAAAAGTTGAACTATACGATATCTACGTAAAAGATCATACACACATAAATATAATATAAAAACACTAAACTAAAATTCGCTATAACACGCTTTAGAACATACTCATAGCTTTAACTTTGACAATATCAAAATTTTAGAACGACAAATAAAATGCTACAAATAAAGGATGTGGCTGAAGACAGAAACGAAATCAGAAATGAGAAACGATTATTTAGAGTGGACCAACGAAATAATGCACATGAAGTTAAAATCTTCGTAATTACAGAATTGAAAAGTATTTTCCTATAAAACCAAACACGTATGTTAACAAAGGTTTAGCAGCTAAAGTTATCTAAAGCAAAACACGGATTTTAAGAGGGCGAAACACCCCAAAAACTGTAAACTGTAAAAATAAGATAACTATTGTAAAAAAGTTTTTAAGACTTTCATATTTTAGGGTGTGATAGCATTTCCAATATTGCATAATTTTGATTTAATAAAAAACAGAGTTTAAGAGGGTAAAACGCCCCAAAAACTATCTAAAAATAATGTAACTATTGCAAAAAAGTTTCCAACACTTTTTTATTTTAAGGTATGTTAGAAAAGAGCATTTCCAATATTGCATAATTTTTATTTAACGAAAAACAGGGGATGAAGGGGCCCTCAGCGTGAAAAAATTTTACAATTTTTATATTATCTTTAAATAGTTTTAGTGTTGAAAACTTTTTTGCAATAGTTACATTATTTTTAGATAGCTTTTGGGGTGTTTTACCCTCTTAAACTCTTGTTTTTTATTAAATCCCAATTACGCTATCTTGGAAATAGTCTTTTCTGTCACCCTCCAATGTCTAAAAACGTGAAAAAATTTTACAATTTTTATATTATTTTTAAAGAGTTTTGGGGTGTACCACCCCCTTATCGCCTGTTTTTTGTTAAATAAAAATTATCCAAAATTGGAAATGCTCTTTTCTAACATACCCTAAAATAGGAAAGTGTTAGAAACTTTTTTTTAATAGTTACATTATTTATAGATAGTTTTTTATTAAATCTCAATTATGCTATCTTGGAAATAGTCTTTTCTATCGCCGTCCAAAATCTGAAATCGCTAAAAAATTTTACAACTTTTATATAGTTTTTGGGGTGTATCACCCCCTTATCCCCTGTTTTTCGTTAAATAAAAATTATGCAATATTGGAAATGCTCTTTTCTAACATACCTTAAAATAAGAAAGTATTAGAAACTTTTTTGTAATAGTTACATTATTTTTAGATAGTTTTTGGGGTGTTTTACCCTCTTAAACTCTGTTTTTTATTAAATCAAAATTATGCAATATTGGAAATGCTCTTTTCTATCACACCCTAAAATATGAAAGTCTTAAAAACTTTTTTACAATAGTTATCTTACAGTTATCTTATTTTTACTGTTTACAGTTTTTGGGGTGTATCGCCCTCTTAAAATCCGTGTTTTGCTTTAGATAACTTTAGCTGCTCAACCCTTGTCAACATACATGTTTGGTTTTATAGGAAAATACTTTTCAATTCTGTAATTACGAAGATTTTATCTTCATGTGCATTATTTCGTTGGTCGACTCTAAATAATCGTTTCTTATTTCTGATTTCGTTTCTGTCTTCAGCCACATAATAAAGGACCCAATAACATTGTTACACAACTTAAGTAACTTTTACATCTTTCCACCAAGTTCACAAAATAAAGTGTTTAAACCGTAATATTTCACACCACAGTTTTCTTTTAGTTGGATCAAAATACTATACTATATTATAAATTTAATAATAATAATTGTAGTATAAAAAAGCACATACAAAATATTGGGTTTTGTGAATAGCAGCTCTGTGATGACGAGAATTAAGAATATAATAATAATTTTCATTTACACATCAAATTTATTGATTAAATCAAATAGATATAATAAGAAAACATTTTGATTGTGTAATAATAATAATAATCATTTATTGATTCCAAAAGATTAAATACATGATATAAAACAAGTCAAATGCGTTTTGGCAACATTACGTATCAATATTTACAATACCATTTATTTATCTCTATTAGCTGCGAATACAGAAATTCATCTATAAAGTAAAATGCATTCTCAACTAAAATAGATTTTATAGTAGAGAAAAAATTTTGTTGGTTTTCCAATGACTATATTTTTTATGTCATTACTTAATCTGTTATAAAGGGTGGTTCCTAGTAATAAGGATATGGTTCATATAGATGAAGCTTATGGATGTCATGGGTAAATTATATCCCAGACGAGTTAGATAGGGATGACATGCATTTTTAAAATTAAATTTTGATTTTTGCTTAACGGCTGTTACTTCAGTAAAATAAAATTAAATTTGAACCAAACCCGGAACCAATTTGTAACAAGCTAATTTCTTCGGGATTGTATTCTATGGCTATCCAAGAGTCTCTGACCGAAAATTCCAAAATATCCGCCCTGCAAAAATAAAGAAAAAATACTCCGTCATGTTAAAATTAGGCACTTTTTTTCCTTTAATCGGTAATAGCCCACACGAATGACACTTTAGGAAAAAAGTAAAGAGGCGAAATTTTGAGAGAAAGAGCTAAGCTTCAATATGGTATAAATCGGTTAAATATGAAAAAAGTTATGATTGTCAAAATGACAGATTCTTTTCAAAAAAAGGTATTTTTGTATTTTAGCACTGTAAGAATGTAACAATAGTCAACAAAAACTTTTGTTGGTAATACTAATTAAACAAGGTTTATTTAAATATGAAATAAAACATATACCGGTTAGTTTATTTGACGATATTTCGTTTCGACACACAACAAAATCATCTCTTTTTTTCTTATTTTGATAAAAAACTTACAGCAAGTCCAACTTTGCCTGACAGTGCTAAACAATTTGTAATAGACTTGCGGGGGAGGGGGCTCCTTAGGAAAGTTGTGTGACAACGCCCGGCTCGATGTAAAGATATTGTTCATCAGTGTGTTTCATTTGTTCGTTATCATTATGGTTTAAATAGTATATTATTTTCGATGGCTATTCTAATGAAAGCACTTCCGTTAAATTTACAGAATATCAAAGCAGAGATAAAAATGCATTTCAGAAAGAAATTGATATTAACCCACACAAAAGTAGTAGAGATATCTCAGATATCTAGCATCACTGTCAAATAAAGATCAGTTATTATACTCTTCGCAAAAACGAAGAGTATATTGTATTTGATTAGCACATTTCTAAAATCGTAAATATCGCTCGTAGAGAAAAAATTTTCATATCATTGTGCTAGTGAACGAATTCTGAACAACTTTCAAAATGTCCGTCTGTCCGTCCGTCCGTCCGTCCGTCCGTCCGTCCGTCCGTCCGTCCGTCCGTCACGTTTCTTGTAAGCACGATAACTCAAGAAAAAAAAATCCGATTGTATTGAAATTTGGACAGTAAGTTAGTGTTAGCTAGAGGAAGAACCCTATTGTTTTTGAGTAAAATCGATCGGTAAATAAAAATGTTATTAATGATTTAAATTTGAAAAAAAAATGTTTTATTTTTATGTTTTTGTAATTGAATAGAAATTTGGTGGATTGATATTTCATTTTAATATCTAAATATTTATAAATTTTACAAATATATATTTCATAATGTAATATACAACCGTGAAAATATGATTTTAGCTCGTGTCTTATAATGTAAAAATTTACATTTTTTTACGTGTAAGGTGGTGGTGTAGTTCTTACGCTTTTAATTGAAATTGACTCGGAATCCAAGGGTCCCGGGTTCGAAACCAAATGGGGTTTGGTATGTTTTTTTTATTTTTACTTTATTTTACACTGATTCTTTTACCAACTAAGTTCGTACTATAAAATTAAAAATGTCTAAAACTAACATTATTTACAAAAAACTGCGAAGAGTATCCTATAGAATGTGTAACAATTATATAAAAAGTTCAGTGAACAGGCGAAGAGTACGTTTTTAGCTTGTTTAAACTTGTAACATCAAATTTCAATCAAAGTAATATCACAGTCAAATGTGCGGATACAGATGCTGGTTATTTAATTGTGAAAGCTGCTATTGATTGCTCAGCTGATATGTGTAACCCTGTTATAGTTGTTGGTCAAGATAGAGACTTAATAACGTTACTTATTGAGCATTGCAAAACAAAAAATGCATACATGATGAGACCTGGTGATTAAGGCAAATCTGATAATATAACGAATATGTTAGTTCAGAACTAAGTAAAAATGTACTTGGTAAAAAAAATACTCTATTTGCACATGCCATATTCGGATGCGATACCACCTCTGCATTCTATAAAAATGGCAAAAACAGTATTTTCAGTTTTAGAAAATAATACTGAGCTAAGTAACAGCCTATTAATTTTCAAAAGTTTTACTGAAGCAAATCAGCTTGCAGTAATTGGATAATTTATTTTAAGATGGTACGACAGTAAAAAAACTAATAGTTTAAATGATCACAGGTTCGTTAGGAATAATCATATTTTTGCTAGGCAAAATATTTTCCAGCACTTCGATCTAACAGTTCTTCCGCCAACATCCGATGCCACTAAACATCATGCTTATAGAGTTTATTGGCAAATTCAAGTCTGGTTAGGCGACAATCTTAATCCAGAGAACTGGGGCTGGAAAACAGCGGTTATCTAGAACCAATAAAAACAGTACAAAAGTGTGCCCCTGATTTCATATTAAAAATTTTATTCTGTGGTTGCAAGAAAAATTGCAAACAGTCTTGAAAATGTAAAAAATATAACCTTAAGTGCAGTACCAGCTGTGTAAATTGCATCGGACAGGACTGTGACAATGCGTCAGAGGTGTTACTTTCTGAGAATGAGGCTAGTTTTACTACCACATCCAGTGGAAGTTTAGTAGCGACAAAAAAATTTAAAAAAAATTTTTATTGTTCAAATAGGTTTAGAATGTCATGAAACGTCGAGATTTTAAATTTGAGCGAAAAAAAATATCTGTCTGTCGGTCTGTCTGTAACTTTTTTTGTGCGCACGTTTACTATGGAACCGTTTAAGATATTGACTTGAAATTTGATACACACGTGTACTTTAACGAGATCTAGAACTAGATTATATTTTCATCTTGTTCCGTCGAAGGGTTGGGAGGTAAATTGGGGTAAATTTGAGGTAAATAGATAAATCAAGCAGGTAAGAGTCCATAAAATTGGTATTTAGTATATACAAGCTAAGGTCTCAAAAAAAATGTTGGCATTAGACATTAGCCCCACCTCATTATTAAGGGGGATGAAAAAAATTGTGCTTTAGTGTGTGTACAAGAACCAGAAACCTAAAAATATTTTTTTACTTCATCCACCCCCACTACCACCCCCTATCACCACCCCCACTACCGATGTGGGGTATCGTTTTATGGATTTTTGGGATAGAGGATTTCAAATATTATATTATTAAAGTTCCATAAACAATTATTCGTTTTCGTTGTGAGCGACTTGGCTAGAAAATATGGATGTAGAAGTAGTGATTCCTTGGACAGCGGTTTTTAGTTAAAGCTCGTATTTTGAGAGTTTTTTATGCTTATTTAATTTATTTATGCTTTTTTAAGAGTTTATAGTTTATTTTTTCACTATTTATGAGTTCTGTTATTGTGTTTGTTGATACGTTCTTTTGTTTTTAAAATGGATTTTATTTTACGAATGTATTACTTTAATTAATTAGTATTGCCGGCAATAATTGTTGTTGCCTTTTGCAGCATTTTATGGTATTAAAATACAAGAAGTATTTTTTAACCTCTCCACAATAAAATTGTGGGAGGTTACTACAATTAGTCCAAAATCGAAAATTGAGATAACATCAAATCTTTACGTTTTGAGGTCCCAGGAACCCAAAAAAGTTGTTTTTGAAAAATGTCTGTGTGTGTGTATGTGTGTGTGTGTGTGTGTGTGTATGTATGTTAGCACGATAGCGGCAAAGCTACTAAACGGATTTGGATGAAACTTTGCATGAGGGTTTCTTTAGTGCTCCAGAAGATCTGAAAAGGTTTCGGTTGAGATCGGATTACGTTTAGTGCCGTTTTGGCACAACAAGTTGTTTATTTTATGATTACTTACAATTTGTAATTGAACCATTGAAAAGCAGTAAAAATTCCGATTTCAACGATATATCACACTTGCACTTTTTCGATTTGGTTTCCGTGAAAAAAATTAAAAAACAAAAATTTTACTTGTTTTGTCTTCAAAGCAGTGCAATGTACAGGGTGATATTCTAATAATGACAGAGGTGTTCAGTGATTTCGGCTGATAACTCGGGAACAGTTGAAGATATCGAACTGAAATTTGAAACGTAGGTATAAATATTGTAGACGGACGGATTACGAGTGAATTAATAATACACCTACGTCACATGACGTCACAAATAAGAAAAATTCCTAGAAACTGGTGCAGATATCGATTTAACTGGAAACATCCAATTAAAGTTTGAAACGTAGGTGGAAATATTGTAGATGGATGGAATACGAGTGAATTAAAAATAAACCTACGTTCTGATGACGTCGTAAAAGCATAAAATTCTTATAACAGGCGAACTGATGATGATATCAAAAAAATATTTCTACAAGACGTCACGATTTTTTTTTTTAATTTCCAAGAAATGTAAAATTTTCGGAGAAATGTCACTTTTCAGAAAAATGTCAGATTTTTAAGAAAATGTCAAATTTTCAGGAAAACGTCAAATTTTCGGAGAAATGTCACTTTTCAGAAAAATGTCAAATTTTCGAAAAAACGTCAATTTTTCGAAGAAATGTCACCTTTCAGAAAAATGCCAAATATTTGAAAATTGTCAAATTTTCGGAGTAGTCACTTCAGAAAAATGTCAAATTTTCGAAAAAATGTCAAATTTTCAGAGAAATGTAACTTTTCAGAAAAATGTCAAAAATTCAGGAAAATGTCAAATTTTCGAAAAAACGTCAAATTTTCGAAGAAATGTCACCTTTCAGAAAAATGTCAAATGTTTGAAAATTGTCAAATTTTCGGAGTAATGTCACTTCAGAAAAATGTCAAATTTTCGGAAAAATATCACTTTTCAGAAAAATGTCAAATTTTCAGAAAAATGTCAAATTTTATTAAATGGACTCAAAGGAAAATTCCCAAAAAATACTACGGGTCCATTTGTGGTATAAATTCTCTGCTAGTGTGTTAAAGCGTGCAGACTGTATGCTGAGTATTTTTGACGTGTCAAGTGCATCGAGAGATTACAAGTTTTTTCGACGTTTATAAAGCCCACGGATGGTGTGAGAGGCCATCCTGAACCGCTTACAAGCCCTACAAGTGTAAGCAGCTCTACCGGAACGCTTTCGGTGAGTTTTTTCCAATAAAACTTTAAAAGTGACAGAGACATTATGTTTTAAAAACTATTTCCGCTACTTCCGGCATCCCGCCGAAAATTCTTCCTGCAACATAACCTAAAAATAGTACTACATAACCTAAAAACAATTTAAGACATTGATACCAACCTAAACATTTTTCAAAAACCAAATTCCCCAGAGAAACATTGGAACCAAAAATTTGACAGCTATCACTTCCCCGGCCGATTTAGTGAAAAATTAATCGAGGCCAACAGATAAAACAAAATATACCAACTCAAACTTAAACGAGCCACCATGAACACTACCCTGGCTACATCTGGCAGGGAAGCTGTCCACCAAGAGTTATATGGTTTTTTCCAAAGATGGCCATCCCTGCCATCCATCCCATTACCAACGAACAGGTTTTTTCGTTTAGTTGTTTCCGAGGTTGTTTCCCGTATCAATAATCAAAATTATTAAGTGCTCTTGCCTACGAACGTTTTTATAGAATTGTGTTTATTTTTATATTAATTTTAGGTCCATGTGGACACATTATAATTTTAACCTAGTCTTTAAGCCTGCCTACAGAAGACAGGAGCTACTTTTCTATTTTTTCTCCAAGCCAAACCGGACCTACCCCGTCCAGCCTCACACTCGCCACGGTGATGTTCACAGTGGTTGTCTGGCTGGCCCCGGGCTAGGATCCGATGAAGCATATATTTGTATTAAAAACATTGAATAAAATATTAATGTTGTGCAGTCTATAAATTTAACACTCAAGTTCTTAGGTCCAAATCCCACCGAACGCAAGACTTTTTTTCTGATTTAATACGAAAAAAATGATTCAACTTAATAAATATAATTAAATGAGATCGTTCATATTGTTTAGTGCTCTTTTCGGCTTCAAAGATTCACCGGGTGGGGAGGTTCCAGCCGCTTCCAGTAGCTGCCGATTTTTTTTATACAAATCTGTCATTTTGACAACCGTAACTTTGCTAATAAACTAATTGCAAAAAACTTATATCACATTAAAACTTAGTTCTTTCCCTTAAAAGTGTCATCCGTGTGGGCTATTACCGATTAAAGGAAAAAAGTGCCTAATTTCAACATGGCGGCGCATTTTACTTCCACATCCAGTGGAAGTATAGTAACGACAAAAAAATTTGTATTGTTCAGATAGACTTAGAAAGTCATGAAACATCGAGGTTTTAAATTTGAGCGAAAAAAAAAAAATTTCTGTCTGTCTGTCGGTCTGTCGGTAGAGGATTTCAAATATTATATTATTAAAGTTCCATAAACAATTATTTCCACATACAAAAGTTTTTCGTTGTGAGTGATTTGGATAGAAAATCTGGATGTGGAAGTAGTGATTCCTTGTGCAGCGGTTTTTTCTTTATTTCTACACGGCGGATATTTCGGGATTTTCAGTCAGAGACTCCTGGATAGCCATAGAACACAATCCAGAAGAAATCAGCTTGTTACAAATTTGTTCCAGGTCAACTTTTAATTTTACTGTACTAGGTGTAATTTCACAATTCTTTAAATCAAACCGGTTTTGATGAAATTTTGCACAAGAATAATGATGATATCATACATGACCTGAAAAGATTTTGGTGCATACCGGATGAAACTTAGTGCCTTTTTGGCGCATAGACTTTCTTGTTTTTCAACATAATATCTATTCATTATTATTGTGCCATTCGAAAGTAGATGGTATTCTGTTTTCAACAATATATCACATTTCACTCTCTTTCGGTCATTTTTCGTCAAAAAGGAATTGTCCAAATTCTGCGACGAAAGGTCGTTAAGAATAAGTTCTAGCGCCCGCGAAACGGAGTCCTGCATCGCATAGCTTAGCGATAACAAGCCTAGTTATTAACTAAATTATTTGACCATTTCGGCTATGTGATCATCACATAACCGAAATATTTCCAATCGATAACGTCCGAGTGAATATATTACAAGTTTTTGAAATGTTATTAGTTTTATGATTTATTAGGGAACTTTGTACTTAAATTTTTATATAAGCAGGATGTGTACAAAATTATAGGATCATAAAATTTAATACTTGAAAAACAAAATTAATAATGTAAATAAACATTTTGAGTTGTTTAGTCAAAGTTCTAACACAACATACATACCTAAATTTTCATACGGGTTCATAAAACATCTTAAAAATAAATATATAGTGGATTTTTATTATTTATATCAAAGCGTATTTTAATATAAAGAAAATTTTATTGTTTATTTTTTTATTAAAAAATATCCACTTTGTTGACTGAAATTTATTACATCTTTAAAGTCGACCAATACCTATTGAAGAATTGAAGAATTATATACAATACAGCAAGTATAACTTTTAACCTGGATATTTTAGACATTGATTACCTTTCCTTTACTGATAAACGAATCACCTTTTACAATATAATATCAAAAGAAGCAGCGTTGGGTCGATATTCTACAGCTTATTCCTCGGGGAAGCTTTAGGTGTACGAGGTGTACGAGAAGAACTTTGTCCAGTGCTTTATGCGCTCTGGGCCCCGAGAGAACAGGGTTTAGATTCATGTAGGTTAAAAGAGAATAAAAAGGGAATTAAAAAGTTATATAGGACAAACTCTGTAAAATAGGTACCTAGGAGGTAGGACTGGGCACACTTTGTCATTAGAATCGTGGACAGTAGACGATTAATATTTGTCCTACCATAGCATACAACACCTGTACCCTACAACTCCTGAGTAAAAACGCTTCAATGGAGAAAGGAGTTGGGTGATGCCAGTGTAGTCGCATTTTTAAACAGAATACATTGTGATATTTCGGATTTTATCCTACTTTAAGATTTAGGGGCATCTAAGTATAATGTTTTAGAGGGACTTGGTCACGTTGGTCATATATATTTTTGCCATTCCAGAAGACTAATTGTAAAACTGAGTGTCGAACATTTGGATGTTGTGCGCATGTAATGTTTGTTTTATTGCACAAATATAATATAAGTCTATTGGCTGAATACATGAACGAAGGTGTTGACTAGAACTAGCTACCCAAATACAATATCAATACAACATCAAACTGCAATAACTGGTGAAAAAGCTTGATCCCTCTAAGCTTTATTAATAGGAATGAACCATAAATCTGTTACGACCTAGTACACGAAAACAATCCATTACAGGGTAAGAAGCTACCAACTTGAGTCAGAGAAAAAATAGTGAATGTACCAGATATCGCATTTTGATTGCAGTAGGTATGAATGTGGGACGATAACTAGCATTTTTGTAACTATTTTATGACACACCTACGATGGGGTAAGAGAACGGGACGAAAACTTATTGGTGACCCCCGGCGGGATCATTTGTGGGATGAAAAGGAATCAAGAAGTCCTAACATAAGAGAAAGCACTCTTGGAAACCGCTATATCAGTATTTTTTTATGTAATGCAGCGATTATGAGATTGCTCCAATATTCATCCCTTCGCACCCTTACCCCCTCATAAAATCCCTATAGATTATGGCGTTCGGGAAAGGGATACTTACCTTTATGTCAGAACATTTCCATTTCCATACGATATAATTATTGTAAAATTGCTCAGATTTCCATCCTCTAACCCCTGTAAATTTCTCTAGAGCGGTGAGAAAGAATCACGAGGCCATGACATTCCTAAAGAGTACTCTTGAAAACCCTTGCTACAGGATTTTCTCTAATGAGATATAGCGATTGCGATGTCTATGATATTCACCCCCTCGCACCCCCACCTTCTTATATTGGTTATCATTCCAGATCCAGACCCACTGCAATCAGAATGCAATGTCTGCTACATTTACTATGTTTTCACTGACTCAAGTTAATAATTCAAGATAAAGGATAGTTTTGCACCCTGTGATGAGTTGTTTTCGTGAACTAGGTCATAACAGCTTAGAGGGTTTGTAGGGTACTTACTTACATATATATGAATATCGCTATGGACACAGAAGACAGGAACTATAGTTCCTGTCTTCTGTGCTATGGATATGAAAAACAAAATAATTTATTAATTAGAATTTTTATATATTTTGAAATACAAATCTTTACAAGGATTTTTATATATTTATTACCATAGCATATATCATATATTGATGACCACGAACGTCTTCACATGTTGTATGCCTCCTGAGAGTCCATAAGAGTTAAAGGCAGTTGTCAAAAATTAGTAGTGAAGACAGAAGTTTAATAGCTTTTGACAGTTAAATAATATTGTTATGTGAACAAATGGTTATGCCAAAAGTAATCTCCCATGGATATTCTAGACAGCTGTGTCAGTCACGGCGAGAATGTGAGGCCGAGCGCAACTGCTCGGCCTACGGGGACGACGTCCACAACAAAGACAGCCAGCTAAAGGTCGGCCGTTCCATAGATATCTTCACTAGATACGGATACCTCAGTCTCTCCATGAAGGTGGTACCGAGAAACGAGTCAGACTGGATCATCAGAATTTCCAGGAGACTTTTAATTACATATTCAAATTATGTACATGTGTGGGTAGGTACTCTATATAGCAATATGATATATGCTGTAGTATTAAATATATAAAAATTCTTGTAAAGATTTGTATTTCAAAATATATAAAAATTCTAATTAATAAATTATTTTGTTTTTCATGTCCATATATATGTAAGTAAGTACCCTACAGGGTTCAAGCTTTTTCGCCAGTTATTGAAGCTTTTATGCAGTTTTGTATAATATTGGAGTAGTTTTCACCCTCTTAATTGTGTGTCTCAATTACTTTGTGTGAGCCCTAGTCAACACCTTCGTTCATGTATTCAGCCAATAAACGTACTATATGTCTGTTCATGGAAGCTCTATAAACTCAATAGCATCATTTTCCCTATTTTCATCCATAGATGTTTTTGGCCCTTCTGTATTAATCAATGGATATACGGATTCGTCGATATTAGATATGAATTCTGGGTAAAAAATACTAAGAATATCTTTATTTCTATGCAATAACTGATAAATATTCACTTTTTGTATAGCCTTGTATTTTTTTATGCTCCTATATTACATCACGCTTATCATAACTTTAATCCATCATTTAAAGTTATGATAAGCGTGATGTAATATAGGAGCATATAAAAAAATACAAGGCTATACAAAAAGTGAAAAGTGAAAATTTCAAGATGAGCATATCACCAAGGATATGCTCATCTTGAAATTTTTTATTCAGGATGTTCTCATCATTAACAATAATTTAGCACTTAGTTTGAAACAAAATTCGAGGGCTAGAAAATGGGCGATTTTTAGACATGAATATTTCAGGATTCCTGATAACAAGCTCGACATTAAAGCTTAAAAATTCAAAATAACGGATATTTTCTTTTACTGTGTGGAAGCTAAATAAAGGTGAAAAAATGATAACGAAATTGAACCGCCTTAAAAAATGGTACCTAAAAATTATGAAATAAAATTTCACAATCGTCCAGTTCATTGAACCTACTCTAATATCCACATTGGGTTCGGTAAAAAATAAACCAAAACGAGAAATCTCGCGGAAAAACCGACTTTAACATCATATTAGGTAATAAATTTCAATTAACTGGGAGGGTTCATTTTTTTTGTTCAAATTTCTCAAAAATATTTACAGCTAGTCTCAGAAATATGGACAATAAGTTCCTTTTAGTAGAGTCAACTTTCTGATATGGTTGACTATAAATTATCTTTAAAGCTCGTTTTGTAGTAGCTTGTATATCCAAGAGCGTATTTTTTAAACGCAAAATATTACCCCTTGAAAAGGATAAAATATGAATATCAGCTCGTCATCATTAAGGCATCCTCGTACATTTCAAGATGTAGTTTGTACGTCCTAGAATGCCCTTTTATGCTATAGATTTACTAGTACCTAATAAAAATATATTATGGATCCATTCGTAATACTTAGAACAAATATTCCCGGATGTTCTGGTACGTCTTTAGTTATAAAGGCCCGTATATTAGACGTCCATTGTATTACACTAGGGATGGCCAAGAGAGTGCCGAAATACATACTTACAATGGGATATGTAGATGTCCATAGGCAAATTCAAATACTAACTGTTGTTTACAATTGTACATTGTACTTTGGAAAGTCTTGTATGGAAAGTCTTCTATTGATTTTTCAGAATTTACGAGAGGGAAAGCATTTCTACGAGCAGACCACTGACTAGTGGTAGATCAAGTCTGATAGCATTCATATTAGGACAACCAGGTACATCATCCGCATGCCAGCATTCTTTTGCTCACAATTTAGTACGGCAGAAAATGTAATCCTGTGTCTGTTTAGTGTTACAAGCAAATATTCAATTTTACTTTATATTTTGGTCCCGAAATTTAAAACCGAAATTTAAAATAAGTTGATGGACATATGGAAGTTATGTCTGATTGGTGGAATGTGTCATCATAATCACTCTAGAAACGAAGGTTACCTTATAATCGAAGTCTAAAATTACCGAAATTACATTACAAGCAGTAGGAAATGCTTATGGACATTAGGAAGGACGCCACGAGCGATAGGGGGAAGGGAGGGGGTGTAGAATTTACTTGAACGAACAAAAATTGGCATTTCTATACAAATACAACTGCAAATTAGCACAGTACCACAGAACGACTCATTCACTCACTAAACTCCCCCTTCTTCTCTCTAAGAACAGTAACACAAACTGCAGTACATAAAATAACTGATACTTATATCAAAAATATGAGGAAATAAAATTTTTACTGGAATTCTAAAATAAAATATAAATAGCTTTATGGAATATTTCGCTCGCTTAGTCAATTTCGTCAATTTTTGAAGGCTAGCAGGATCAGGATCACAAGGTAATGAACACATAATTGACGAATGCCAG
Source organism: Rutpela maculata (assembly GCA_936432065.2). NCBI lineage: Eukaryota > Metazoa > Arthropoda > Insecta > Coleoptera > Cerambycidae > Rutpela > Rutpela maculata. The sequence goes on along the minus strand of OW386285.2, from coordinate 69,564,681 downwards.
CCATTTTGGTACATTTTTTAACCGTAATTGACTGGCTCTGAAAGCGTGAGGTTGTTTGTCTCTATGCCATCCCATGGCTTAATAGTGTAACCGAACAATTGAAGTAGATTTTTTCCTTCAACTTGCTTCTTTTTACCTATATTATCAAGTTTAGTGTGTGGTATACACAACTGGCAAACAAACTTTTCCACTCCTAAAATGATATTGCTACTGATTTATTTAGTTTCGCCAAGCTTTTCAAGTGCTAACAGTACATTATCTTAAAGATGACAAAATATTTTTCAGCAAGACACATTTTTCTTTGAAAAATTGCCTGTTACAACATGGAATACAAGAAGGAGGAAGGATGTTCTCCAAATATATTGATCAGATATATGGGATTAATTGACAGGTACCTGACATCCTTTCCAGAAATTCATTTAACTGGGGTCATGATTTTGTAGAAATCTTCTTATGGCCAATATGGTAATATCTGTGTAAGGAGAGTATATGTGTATTTGAGTAGCTCCGAAAGCAACAAGAACACGAAGCGGCATTTTTGTGTCTGCCTCTTTGTGCGAATCAGTTTTCATATGAAGTAAAAGATTTAAACAGTTTTTATAGCCCCATGGTCCTATAATGGTATATTATATTATAAGAACGTCATATAGGATTTAACACGCGGGCATGGAAATTAATTCGCTATCGCTCGCTCAGTTATCCATGTGAGCATATTAAACCCTATAGCGGTCAAATATTGTAAAACGTTTTATATTATCCTGAAGCTTTTTTCATCCAAAAGGGAGAGAATAAACTAATAAATGTTGTTAATTTTTATGACGATTAAACGGGTAACAAGCCTTATCGGAAAAAATCAAAATATATCGGTAAAAGTTTTTACCGGTCTAACCTGTTATGAATATTTTTACAAATATAGGGTGATTTGAATATGTTGAATTCTCGCAGTAGAGTACCTTTACTCTGAATATCAGCCCTCTCTAATCCAAACAATTATTGCGAAGAGTTGCCGCCACTAGCGGAATACGTAATGACATACTAAATAAAGATTTAAATTTGATTTATTTTAGTCCAGTTAAGTAGCAGTGTGAGCCTGATCCATTTCAGAGGAAATTCCAATTAAGCGATATGTTCAACATAAGCATATTTTATAAATCGATTTTATTCAATTTTGGAATTTTATATCACTATATGATATAAAATATACACCGACCACTATGGAATACAATAGGAGGGATAAAATAATTTAATTAAATTATGCTTATTATGATTTATGGTGAATTCCGATCCTATTCTGGCCCACTGTACGCCACCATTTGCTACTTATTTCATTTTCAGCAAATTAACTGGTTTGTTTAAAATCTGCATTTGCATGTTAACTCTTGGGCAGATTGCCAAATTAACTCAAGCTTGTCGTAATAATGATTTACATAATTTCTAATTACAATGAATCATGTTGTATTAATGAACTAATAAACGTTGGGTGTGCGGTGATAAAAATCCTGCATTTTAAGGCTCGGTGAATGGGCTGTATCAAAATATTAAAATCAACTGTATATAGCTACATATTGTTTTAAATAGGTGTAATTCGTAATTAATGAACGTTACAAATTATCATTTGATTTTGTCGAACAAAAAACAATAAAGAGGATAATTTGTTTAGTTTAAATTATGTTTCTTAAGACAATGAGCATTCACTCTCTTCGTATCTCATTACGACGCGACGTGAGAAGTATATTTACGATGTACTTAATTTGTCTAATTATGAATAAACAACCAAGAAAAATTGCGCGTTTTACTCTCACCATTGAAATGGCTCATTTCTACAAGTAATATATCGAAAATTACAGTAAGCTAACGTAATTTATCCATAATATTAAAATCACCGATGGTACAATCGGCGTCAGCTTAAACTCACCGCCGTTGGAGATGCTCTGTTTCTAATGCGCCACTATTTTTACATTTTGCATCCAGCCATCAATTTCCTCCGTTTATCTTCCTTAATAATTATACTCTGTAGTATCATTAGATTCATATCCGTTAGGTCCATGTTTAATTAAAAACGCATAGAAAACTCTTATGGAATCCCATATCTTCTCAATATTACTCACTGCGTTATTTGTACCCGTTCGGTATAGGAATTAAACAGTATACTATTAGGGCCAGTTGTACGAACTAAGTTGAGCCAAGTTCAGCTTAAACCAAGATCAAAAGCCAAGGTTACGATTGTTACAATATTATTTAGTCAAAAACAGAAGAGAGAGGCTATCCAGTGGTTGATCTATAATACGAAGTAAGCCGGATGTAACCAATGTTACAGGTCGTTTACGAAGACAAGATTACATTAAAGGACTACCCAGCGGTTGATCTATAACAAGAGCTAATATTCTAGGAGCTATTGTCGAAAAGTGAAAAATTTATCAAACCACTAACCGAAGTGGTTTGATGATAGTATTCATCTACACAAGCAAACTTGTCTTATGAATATGGGCCTTAAGGGCCGGCAATTTATTGCGGGCCTGTGAAAAATTGAATGTGTTTCATCGTAATCAAACCACTAGGTTCTTCGGTTTAACTGTAGTTGTATGTGAAAGGATTGCACTGGTACAGTAGGCGAGAGTTTTCTCATTGAGCGTTGCGGTGCGCGCACTCAGAAAAAAAAACCCGAATTGCATTGTAATCAAACCGGACAAAGTTTGTGGCAAATGTTTCAATTGTCCAAAAAATGAAAGAAATATAATTGGCGGGAATTTTGAAAGAGGGTAGGAAGAGTTATTGGGGCAATTATGAGCATAAAATCCAAGTTTACACTCTAAATGTCGTCAAACAAGGAATTCAAGCTAAAAACTAAATTTTTACACACTCCAAGCACCCTATAAAACATTATATTATCATCGGCGAGAATTTTTATTAAAATCAACCCCATTGGGGGTGAATCGTAGTAAAGTTAACTATAGGGCCGTCTATTGCAATTTCGAGCATTTTTTTGAGCAGAAATCTCTAGTGTGACTTTGTTCTTGATTATTAAACTGTACTTATTCTCAAAAAACGCTGAAACCACCCCTACAAGGAGTGGAAACGAGAATCTTCACTGCAAACTGATTGATTTCAATCAAAATAACATTCGTCCTGTAGATTAGTTTATGATTACATATTTTTGAAGACATGATGATGCAACTGTTATTCATCCCTTTCTTCTACACGGGGGGGGGAGGGGTAAATTCGCCCCTTAAATTTTAAAAGTTAATTTTGCATTAAACCGAAGAATTTTTTCTACAGCGATGGGAACGAAAATGTACAAAGAAAGATTTTGACTCTCTCGAAACCCATTCCCCCCCCCCATTTTATTGGGGGGAAGGGGGAGTACTATCCAAAAAATATTATATATTCCGATTTTTTTTTCCATAAAATCGCCAATATCTCACAAAATATGCGTTTTGAAGTCAAACGTTAGATAGGTAAAAAGAAAAATCGAAATGTGTTTGTAAGTTACAAAAATGTTTCACAAAAATGATAAAAAATGCAATCAATAAAGAAAAGAAAACGCGTGTATTCTATTACGTTACATCATCTTAAAGAAAAAAATTTAATGGAAAATTATAAGTATAGGACTAGAAAATTTCGATAGGACTTTTCTCGATTTTTCTTTTCACCTATTTGACGCATATTTTATGAGATATTGGCGATTTTATGAAAAAAAAAAATCGGAATATATAAAATTTTTTTGATAGTACTCCCCCTTCCCTCCCCCTCCCCTAATAAAATGGGTTGAAAAGAGTAGTTTCGAGGGAGTCAAAATCCTTCTTTGTACATATTCGTTCCCATCTCTGTAGAAAAAAGTTTCGGTTTTATCCGAAATTAACTTTTACTAAAATTTAAGGGGCGAATTTACCCTTCACCCCCACCCCCTGTGTAGAAGAAAGGGATGAATAACCGTTGCATCATCATGTCTTCAAAAACATGTAATCATAAACGAATCTACAGGACGAATGTTATTTTGATTAAAACCAATCAGTTTGCAGTGAAGATTCTCGTTTTCACCCTTTGTAGGGGTGGTTTCGGGGTTTTTTGAGGGTAAGTACCGTTGAATAATCAAGAATAAAGTGACACTAGAGATTTCTGCTCAAAAAAATTCTCGAAATTGCAATAGACGGCAATATAGTTAACGTTACAACGATTCACCCCCAATGGGGTAGTTTTGGGTGGTTGATTTTAATAAAAATTCTCGTCGATGATAATATAATGTTTTATATGGTGTTTGGAGTATGTAAAAATTTAGGCGATAGTTTTTAGCTTGAATTCCTTGTTTGACGACATTAAGAGTGTAAACCTGGATTTTATGCTCATAATTGTCCCAATAACTCTTCCTCCCCTCTTTCAAAATTCCCGCCAATTGTATTTCTCTCATTTTTTGGACAATTGAAAACATTTGCCACAAACTTTGGCCGGTTTGATTACAATGCGATTCGGGTTTTTTTCTGAGTGCGCGCACCGCAACGCTCAATGAGAAAACTCTCGCCGACTGTATCAATGCAATCCTCTCACCTACAACTAGAGTCAAACCGAAGAACCTAGTTGTTTGATTACGACGAAATACGTTCAATTTCTCACAGGCCCGCAATATAAATTGCCGGCCCTTAAGGCCCATATTCACAAGAGACAAGTTTGCTTGTTTGGACGAATACTATTATCAAACCACTTCGGTTAGTGGTTTGATAAATTTTTCACTTTTCGACACTAGCTCCTAGAATATAAGCAGAATGTAACTAGTTAGTATTACAGGTACCTTACAAAAAGGAGGAGCAAGTGAAAAAACAACTTAGTAGTTGGCTTATAATATGAGCTAAACAAAGATGTGTTACAGAGCGCTTATCTTAGGCAAGATTTTGTCACCAGTTCAAGAACAAATTGGACATAGTCTGACTTCCTTAGCAACGCCGCACAGTGTGGAATTTACGAGTTTTTTAAGTCAAAATTCTATTTGGGCTCAAAATTTTCTAAATACTGAGCACTTTAATGAAGAACTGCGAAAATTGCAATCCAGCTAATTTTTGACACATGACAGCTGTAAAAAATGTGAAAACCCTATAAAGGCAGAATTTAGACACTGTTATTTCCTATACATAACTCCTTGAAAGTCCATCAATATCATATTTTATCATGATTTTTGACTTGCAGAATCTGAATGTCAAGGTTGAAGAGAGCCAACAATAAATAAATAAATACTATAGGGGATTATTAGAGGAAACTAAAAAATTAAAAATTAAACATTTAACGAATCTTAACAAGTTTATTTAACTTTCTAAGAAACTTAATAATGTAACTTAAGGGGGTTCCGCTGCAAAACATATGTCATATTTTAAAACTTTATTATTTCATTTAAATAGAATGGTTCAAAATTTCTGCCTCTATAGGATTCTCACATTTTTTACAGGCTTTTGGCAACTGTCATGTGACAAAAATAAGCTGGCTTGCAATTTTCGCAATTCTTCATTAAAGTGCTCAGTATTATTAAAATTTTGAGCCCAAATAGATTAATTTTGGTTGTACAAAGAAGGAGTCGAATTTTGACCTAAAGAACTCGTAAATTCCACACTGTGCGCCGAGAAAAAGCTCATCGAGAACCCTCACAAGTACTGTTCAATGTTCATCAGGTGATATCGATATCAAGAAAATGTAATATGACTGAAATAAAATTTTGAAAAAAATAATAGAAATTCGCGAAATTGACAAATTTTTCTTGGGCAAAAATTTCTTTGAATACGTTTTAAAAATAATGTAGTCTCGGAACCTAAAAATTAATTAAGGCCTATATATCTATGCATCACCGTAATCAGTCCCTGAAGCCAACAGAGAAATTCTATTTAAGCAACCAGCGACGTGACGTTTCTGCGAAAGCAGCTACAGAGACCCATATCATGTAAAGCACTTGCAATTTTTTAAAGACTTCGTATTTAAGTATACTTAAACATAGTTTTAGTTGCATTTTCATGTACTGAAAATATTAAAAAATATTCATTTAAATTAAAACAGAGTTGCAACCTCCGATTAAAGAACTTAGATCTAGATACATAATGGCATTGATTTATTTGTCGCTGAAAGACTCACAATCTAAGGCACTTCTTCCCATAAGTTGCTGATTGGCCCATCGGCGTATTCGCGGCCGCTCGTGCACGATCGGCTTCAGTTCGATTATCATAATCTCAGTTGACAGTTCGGCCATTAATGTCAATAAATGTTTTTCGTGTTCTCCGACCAAAAACTGGTGAAAAAGTAATTTTATTTTAAGTTGTGATTTGCTTAATACCTAAATAATATTCTCTATTCATATTTACACAGTTTAGTGACAATATATTTTGTGCAAATAAATAGTGTAGTGCTGTGCCGTTTGCAGAAAGCAGTTTAGAAAAGAAGAAAATCGATCGTTCCATAGTCGTAACATGATGAAGTTCAGTTTACAGTTATAAAGTGAATAGCAATTAAATTTTAATATCCTTTCAATACATATTTATCTTACTGTTTTATCTTACTGTAATATCGTATGCCTACATCACGTATATAAAGAGCCGGTAATGCAGGAATTGCAATAATTAATTTTAATGAAAATATTTATCATTCTACACATTTTCTACACACACAACGCCGCTGTTGCCTATGGGATGTGATGTTCATCTATCCATTTTAATGGACATATAATGTGACTATGTTAGGTGCAAACAAGGTATATAGTGAAAAGATAGCCTGTTATGTATCTAGTTATAAGTTCTTTAATCGGAGGTTGCAACAAAAAACAAACCATAACGGTGTTAGGAAGCAACTTTATATAAAGTCATTTTCAGGCTGCATGGTCTGGAACGTCTTATTTTCCGGTATAAATCAATCTTAACTACGTATGGAGAGAAAAAAATCTCGATTATCTTACGGTACGACATCTATCAATATAGTGCGTTTAATCTTGGAAGAATTCCAAATTGAATAAAATTCAATCTATCTCCATGCCTGACAGCGGCAGCCAAGGCGCATCACGCCATGCGAGTTTGTAACACTTTGGTATACCGACATAAGATTGTAAAATGAGATATAAGCAAAATGCATTATGACATTGTGAAATTAACATAAGTAATAAAGCAATTTAATGATTAATGGATAATGTTAGGCTTAAAGGCGGCTACTCATACGACTGCCGCAGGGGCAATCTAGGTTGCAGGGCGGACGGGTAAATCTAGGAGGCTTCTCTTCACACGTACGTGTCGTTCAGTGTTACAGTGAATGTCAGACGTGTCGCTTGAATCCGTGAAGATTGCTCCAACACTTTCAAAAAATCAAAAGATCGGCATTGCCTTGGCTGTTTCCGTGGTGGTCAAGGAAGCTAGGAAGGTCCGGCGCGGTCTGCCGCCCAGCAAAGGAGACAATCTATGAAATTCCCACTGCTTGCCTACACACGTCACAAACAAGGAGGCAATCAGGGGGTAGCATCAAGAATTATATCACTTTCCATTTTAGTTTCACAGACTAACTGTGATAACTTCCGATATTATTCAAATGTGAAGTACTTAAATAACGTCAGGCAGTGGTAATTATGTAGCTTAACTGTAGGGTTAGTTTCCTAGTAACTTGTTTCTGTCCTCAGGGTAAACATAAGTATTTATATTTTTATAAAAGTTGCAGAAATTATGTACGTTATGTGGTTAATAAAAAAGAAATATCTCCGTTACCGTATGCTCTACAGTCCAAATATAATTAAAGACTAGGAAATTTTCTATAAAACATGTCATATGTATGTTTTCTCTAAAATCAACGGTTTAGGTACAGCAGTCGAGTAATGTTGAAAATGTTCGTTTAGTTTCATCTGAATATCCACATGTTGTTCTGTAGGTGCAAAAGAAACGTTGCAATATCTTTCAATCTCATCGCATAGATTGTGCAAATACACCATTCCCAATGTCCACATTATTAACACGCTATCCGTGATTCCTTCCTCGTCCATGAGTAAGCCCTCCAATAGCTTTCATCGCCCTCATTAATGTTTATTCAATAGTCATATCTGACCAACAGACCGAAACTTATTGGTGCGCCTGATAATGAAAAGGCTGTCTGTTGTAAATTTTTTGAACTCATCAGGAGTCATTTTGTCTTTTAAGGATATCATATCTTGCAAATATAAATGACACGATTTTGCATAATTATGATGGCCGCTTGTGTGGAAATAAGGCAGCATTTTCTGGTCAGTTTCTAGGTGAAGCTGCCAATTGCCCATTCTTTCGGCTTCTATAAACTGCTTCACCAAAGTTATCATGCGAAAATATTGCACACAAAGTTCAGCGGTAGGTCCATTACTTTCCAGTTTTGCTAGTCCTTCTCAAAATTTCTTAGTAATCGTTTTAAACAAACCTTGGTGGTCCAGGATAGTAGAGCAGTATTACAGAAATGAAAAAAAATAGTACGATATTAATAATAATATGTGATCATGACTTCGTTTATAATTTGACTACAATTAGGAGACCCTGATATATCTTGGTGAAGGCTTTCGCGGAGCTGGTGATCTGGTTGCTGGTTTCCGGGTCTTCTTCTGCGTTGCCTTTGTTGAGTGCTGGACGTTTCAACTATTTTGTGAAGCTTCGCTTCAGAAAAAAACCACGACAAAATGATCAAAACGTTAAGAACTCAACAAAGTCAATGCGGAAGCAGACCTAGCGGCCAAAGTCCCTGATATAGTTGAGATAATAAATAAATTAAATCGTCAAATTCTGGCCATTTTCGCAATATATCTAACAAGTCTTTTAAAAAAATGTAGGCGTCTTATTTTACTGATTTATAAGCACCTATAATAAAATAAATATACTGAAATCCCAGACAGAGAATAGCAATATATCATATATAGAAGCGACGTGAAAATAAGATTCAAAATTTAATTTTGATAATGCGTAAATTACTTCTACATCCAGTGGAAGTATAGTAACGACAAATAAATTTTTTATTGTTCAAATAGGCTTAGAATGTCATGAAACGTCGAGATTTTAAGTTTGAGCGAAAAAAAAAATTCTGTCGGTCTGTCTGTCTGTAACTTTTTTTGTGCGCACGTTTACTCTTGAACCGTTTAAGATATTGACTTGAAATTTGGTACACATATGTACTTTAACGAGATCTGGAACTGGATTATATTTTCATCTTGTTCCGTTGAAGGGTTGGGGGGTAAATTGGGGGTAAATAGGTAAATCAAGCAGGTAAGAGTCCATAAAATTTGTATTTAGTATATACAAGAGAAGCTAAGGTTTCAAAAAAAATTTTGGCATTAGCCACCCTCATTACCACCCCCACCCCATTATTAAAGAGAATGAAAAAAAATTGTGATTTAGTGTGTGTACAAGAACCAGAAACCTCAAAATATGTTTTTACTTCATCCACCCCCACTACCACCCCCCTATCACCACCTCCACCCCACTACCAATATGGGTTATCGTTTTATGGGTTTTATTATATTATTAAAGTTCCATAAACAATTACTTCTACATACAAAATTTTTTCGTCGTGAGTGACTTGGATAGAAAATCTGGATGTGGAAGTAGTGATTCCTTGGGCAGCGGTTTTTTGTATATACCTACCAAAAGAAGCGGCTATTAAAAATTTAGATGGGAAAAAAAATCTCAAAATAGGAGTTTACAGAACGATTATTACGTAAAAATATAAATATTTAAGTAAATAAAATGAGGCAATTGACGAAATATCGAAACTTGTTTTTGTTCGCCCCCAAATTCACTCTCCTAGCTCTTTTAGTAAGAAGTGAGAAAAATACAGATTACCTACTTTTCGGTCTTGCACATTTAATTCAAATCTTCCACCATCATACATTTCAAATAATTACTCCATTTGAAACTGACATGATATTGAGTCTGATCGCTTTCTCAAAGTCCTTTATTCTACAACAGATTATACGTATATAGATTTGGTGACATTTGTATATTTTTTTTTGTAATTGTTTATTAGGAAATTTTGATTACAACGTTCTTGGCATCGATGTTATGTATATGTAAACTATCAATCAATCTCCTGACATTGGTGTTTACTAACATTAAACTCATTCAACGGGCTAGCTCAACTACTGAAAGCTTAACAGGGTTACATGCTAGCTAACAAAAATTTAACAGCTTGTTAAAAAATAAGGAGTAATAAAATTACATGAAATAAAATCACGATTTAAAAATAAACTTGTGTGCTGAAATAACTGAAAATATTTATATGATTGTTTTTGAGCCGATAGTCATATAATGCACCTGTTAATAATAATTTAGATATTTCTGTGGAAATGTGGAATATGTATTTATATTGTTATAGGTATCAATGTAAAATCAGTAAGATATTAGTATATTTTGACAAATATTTTACTCTGATATATCCCATCTACTGAAATTTTAGAATTTATTGATTTTAGTTTCTTTAGTACCTATTATAAAAATTCTCTATATTCACAAAATAGTATTAATTTCAAGCGTGCCATACAGCAAACGGAGACAAATTAGAATATTGCAAGGATCAAGACGTTGTGAATAAGAAGATAATAATTTCTTATTTTCGAACATGAAAAGTTAAACGGTTGTTTTTCTCAATCCTGGGCATTCTTCTAAGATAAACAGAAAATGATTGAAATTTTCATACATTGTTTACTGAATTCTGTTAGTTTAAAATTTGCTGAGGATAATTCATATTTGAATACCATAATAAAATTTTGCACGTACTGTCTCCATCATGACTTTATTTATAGACACAACTCATATTATCGCCAGAGGAGGAGGAGACAAAGGTACCGGAAAATGAGTTTTTAGATTTATTTCCAAATTGAGATATTCAATTTTCTTCTAACTAAATAGTAAAAATAACTGAAATATTTAGCTTATCAAACTTTTATGTTGGCTTGCCAGTGTTTTCAACTGTAATGTTCCAAGGATGTTGATAATACAAAAGAATTTTATCACAGTTTTCGAAAGCACGTTGCTTGGTAATATCCCGACGCCGTAGGCGTAGGGATATTACCTAAAAGCAACGTGGCTTGAGAAGCTATTTATCAACCTTCGAGGGGCATTCACATAGATTGTTTTTGCAATTTGTTTATTTATTTATTCAAAATTATTTATTAAAAACACAATTATTAAAAGAGTAATTTGTAAAATTTAATGTAGATACAGATGACGAAATAATTTTATTACAGTTTTCAAAAGCACATTGCTTGGTAATATCCCAATGCCGTAGGCGGAGGATACATGCTTGAGGAAGTTGTTGTGATAAAATTATGAGCTATTTATCAACGTTCGAGGGGCATTCGCATAGAAAATTTTTTGCAATTTATTTTATTTATTTTTATCCAATTCATAATTTCTGGTGCCGCAAAAGTCCATAAATGTATTCCAGATGTACTTTTTACTTTTAATAGTATTATATGATGTGTTCTCCTCTATTATTATATTCATCAAGTCGTTATTTGCAGTGCCAAATCGTAATTGTGACATTGTCAAAAAATAAATTATTGAACTGTCAAACTGGATGACATAAGTGATAATTGTCCTAGGGATGTTTTCAGCTATAAAATCACTAGGACATTTATAATGTACGAGATAATTTTATGACAATCGAAAGCACGTTGCCTTCGGCGTCGGGCTATTACCAAGCAACGTGCTTGAGATTGTCATAAAATTATGAGGCATCTGTCAATGTCAGAGGGATATTCGGTCAGAAAATTTTTTGAAAAAATAAAATCAAAAAGTCGCAACACAACAAAACAATTATTTATTTATAGATTGAGAATTGGCATTGCCAACACGTGACATTTTGAAATTTATTTGGCAGTTATTATGAAGTGGTCAGAGTTAAATAATTTTATTGTCACATGATTGAAAATTTCCTTTTATGGTGTTATCACTTATAATATCACAAGAGCTTAAATTATTTCCGAAAATTTTCTTGAGGGCACCAATATTTTGAAAATTATCCCGAGTCACGAAGCGACGAGGGATAATTTTCTTAAAATATTCGTGCCCGAAAGAAAATTTCCCGGAATAATTTAAGCTTGCGTGGTATTCGGTAAGAAAATTTCACACCACTTATCACCATAATTTGGAAAAAAATTATTAATCCAACCTGACATTTTAAATTAATTTCACTGCTTGTCAAGTTGGCCAGGGTATTGTTGTTTTTGACATATTATGTTGATTTGTCATTTTTGTTTAACCGATTCTGTCACAAAGCTTAATAATTACTAGTTTAAAAGGTCTGTCGTTGAGTTTAATAAGTGTATAGTGAAATGTCGCGATTTGGTAAAGAAAATCAACAAGTAATTAGACAAGAAATTCAAAATATAACACCAGATAACACCCGAAAATCAAAATCAAGTGTATGGAAACAGTTTGTTGAATTTTGTGTGAGGAAAAGTTGTATAATATTCATGAGTGTATGAGTGTAGTACAGGTGGCTACTATACTGGAGGACTACGCATTTAATATGAAAAAGAAAAATTTTGAAGATTATAAGGAAAGTGTGGTCAAAGTGATGTGGAACTCTACTGCTAAGCAGTTACAAGAAATTTATTACGAAAAATGTAAAATAAAATTTAATCCGTTTTCTGATGTGGAATTTGCGACCGCCAGAGCTGCACGCGATGCTAAGCGCAAAAAATTACAGAGAGACCCATTAAAAAGAAAAGTGAGTGCTTCAGCCTTAACCAGCGACGAATACAAAAAATTTATTGAAATGTGGGATGAAAATACTCCAGATGGATTGCAGCGTAAATTTTTTCACATAGTTTCACATGAGCTGGCATGGAGAGGAGGGGAAGGATATTCGGCGTGTATCCAATACTTCAAAGAAGAAACTGATAATTTCGGAAACCCAAAAGGTCGAATAGAATATAATCCAATATTCTCCAAAACCACACAAGGTGGTTCTAAAAAACTGTCGGATAGTAAATGGTTGATTACAAATTTCGATAATCCACAAATATGTCCGGTTCGTTTGTTTAAGAAGTTGATGGAAAAAAGGGGAAATCTTATTCAGACCGACAGATTATTCTTAACACCAAACCCATACTGGAGTCAACCCAATTCGAAAGGATGGTACAAGAATAGCCCAGTTGGTAACAACATTGTATCTTCATGGTTTAAATCAGCAGCCTCTGATAAAGGAATTGGCACTGAAAAAGTAAAAATAACTAATCATTCTGCAAGAGCAACAGCTGTTTCGAAATTGGCCAAGGAAGGAGTTGGTGAACAACAGCTCATTAAAATTACTGGACACAGTAATAGTCAGTCAATCAAACCTTACTTACAATTGGACGTTGAACATCATCATCAGATGATTGAATCCATGAAGAGAATTTCATCAAGTACTAGCAAGTTTAATCATGATCAGAGCACAATGCAAAATAAAACAGAAAGTACCCAGATTCAACCCACCAATTCAAGCCAGCCCACAAACATTTATAATAATTGTGTTTTTAATATTAATAAAACCTATAATAATTAAATTTATTTCGTTATTATTTTGCTTATTAGTCGATATCATTAGAGATTTGCCAATGAAGATATTAGTTCAACATGAAATAAATTCTAAAAAATCATATAAGTATATCCACCATATTTCGTTAAATAAAAAAAAATTGCCAACTTTAGTTACACCAAATGCTAAAACTCAGATGGGTATTAGTTCAATCTATCGCCCTTTCATAATTTTAGGTTACTAAAGGTGGTAGAAATGTATTTTTTGTTAAAGTAATCCATAACACTCCTAATTTAAAAAATATAATATTAACATGGTTTGTTGCAGTAGGTGGCCGTGATATAGGCGGCCATGCTTTTGACAGATGAGGTTTATATTGGTAAATTACATTAAGTTACTGTATAGTAAACCAGCAAACAAAGATATTTTTATGTAAAACATTTCTTGTAAGCATTTGCGTTAAACAATTTGAGAAAAATGGAATGCTTTGAAAAGTACAATTTATGTAAATACTGCAAAGAGTTGAGTCAAGCGCAAATATGTCATCCAAGATTAATATATTTAACGAATTTAATGGAAGATTGCGATCAGGAAGCGTTAGAGTCGAATGGTTTGTTTACGAAAATCCAAGAAAGTCTGCTGCAGATGTCAAGTAAATATGGCCTTTTGTGTAAAAGAGATTTGAACAAAATTGTTTCAAAATATTACATATATGTCTTAAAACATAGACATCTAATTAATTCGTCACCTTCCTATTCACCATTAAGAAAAGAGGATGGGTTAAAATTCAAGGAACATTTAAATCTTACTATGTTTGTACATCCTACGTTTTTTGAATTATAAATTGTTAATGCATAATAATTTAACAAATTTGTGTTTTCTGTTTAATGAAACTTTATAGCGAATAATAAATAATAATGTTAATTCAGAAATTTTGCATTATTCACAGGTATATCTACATTATTTAATGGTTGTAGATCATATGTTTACCTTTTCAACTGTCAAAAAATTTTCACTTAAATATCGTGGCGCCTCGAAAAAATTTCCGGAAATTTTTTTAATTGCCATGGTAACTAGTCAAAATTAAGGTATCTTATTGGTTAAAAAGTAGAGGGTGAAATTTTCACTTATAATATCCCTAGAGCTTAAATTATTTCCGGAAATTTTTTCGAGGTCATGAATTTTCTTAAAATATTCATGAACGAGGAAAAATTTCCGGATATTAATTTAAGCTCGTGGGATATTCGGTAAGAAAATTTCACACCATTATTTTATAAATATTATGCCAAAATTGAACATTTTTATTACGAATGACAAAAATTCATTCATCATAGTGAACCATGGAATAACAACGGGTGGTTAAGTTCCACCACCTGTCATCGAGTCATTGTGTTTGTGCAATTCGCTAATTTATTAGATTGTGTTTTTGAAAACGAAATTTCTTAGTGAAATAACATACCATACTCCAAGTTTAGTTACATGAACTTTTTATAAATAACATAAAAACATATTATATTTCCGTTTTTTATTAACTTTGGTCTACTAAAATTGGTGGAACATCATTTACTTTTGATAATTATTCTGAAGTACCTACCTACTTCAAGATTTATATGTTTAATAAAATAAGAAATTTCTTAGTGAAATAACATATCATTCTCCAAGTTTAGTTACATGAACTTTTTATAAATAACTTAAAAACATATTATATTTCCATTTTTTATTAACTTTGGTCTACTAAAATTGGTGGAACATCATTTATTTCTGATAATATTACTTAAATGCGAGCACAGGAAATGTATTCATTCTTGTCGCAGAGCCAATAATTAACAACTTCTAGGCGGCCATGGAATAATAAAAGGTAACAAGATAGTAATGGCTGCCGCACTTACAGACGTCCATTAGATTAATTTTTACATTCTAATCATAACAAAATTTGATTATCAGCCAAAAGAATAAAGTGCGTGGGCATATATCACACAAATGGCTCCAGGTTCTAAAACATATGGATTGTTATTTTGTGCAAAAAATATTCAGACATTGAAAAATATCACGTCAGCTTACCTACTTGTCACAATTGGTTGAGGATATTCATTATGAAGAAATATTGGATGTAAAGCTATTCAGAAGAATCCAAGAATACCTTCAAGTAAATTTAATAGACTATCTAAATTAAAATTAAATAAAATTGTGTCGAAATATTTCATATATTTTATTAAACATAGACATTTATGTTACTTACATGCGTTAATAAAATTTGTTAGTTTAATATATATTATTGTGATACCCACAACTTTATTTTTGTAAACAAAAAAATAAATATTAACATATTAATTTCTGTACTTATAATATCCTCGTGAATATCCTCCTTTGCGTCGCCAAATAAATTTAATTCTAAAAGCACTCCAGCTCCGTCGCGTCTTTACTTTGACATTTGAAATGACAGAAAAATTTCCACTTATTAATTTGACAGAATGTAAAAAATTTCCGGAAATTTTTTGGGTTGCCATGGTAACTTAACAAAAAACAAGCCTCTGATTGGTTAAAAAATGTGGTGTGAAATTTTCAGTGTAATTTTGTTCTGATTGGTTGTTTCAACACACGTGATTAGAAATGGGCGAATTTAATAGGATTGCTATTTGAGTAAAAATTTTCAGTGTAATGTTGTTCTGATTGGTTGTTTCCGCACACGTGATTAGAAATGGGCCAATTTAATAGGATTTCTTTTTGAGCAAATAATTTTCAATGTAATGTTGTTCTGATTAGTTGTTTCCTCACAGGTGATTACAAATGGGCGAATTTAATAGGATTTCTCTTCAGCAAATAATTTTAATTACAACTTTAAAATCTCTTATAATTACTGTTAATTTGATTCAAAATACCGCAAATTTATACAACAGATGAAAGAGCAGACATGTTAATTATATGCGGAGAATGTAAAAAAAATAGTAGTACGACTTAGTACGTAGCACGATATCCTGATGGACAGTGACCCGCTACAAATTATTTTCATTGTGTTGAAAATCAGATTCGAAGTGAGCTTAATAATGATCCCAAAGAATTATTTATTATTGGGGAAGAAACGGAAATTAATGTCTTGGCCCGAGTGGAAATTGATCAAACTGTTTGGCAAATTGCTTTTCAATTGGACATTAGTCATCAAAGTGTAAGCAGAATACTTCGTAAGCATAATTATAAATCATTTAACTGTCAATTATACCATCACTTGTACGAACATGATCACGCACGGAGAACTGAATTTTAGGTACCATTAATTTAAACCGAACTAACGTACAGCCAAATAATGCATTTCTGTGAAAAATTTTATATTCCGATCAGTCCAGATTTACTAATTTAGACTTATTTAACTGACAAAATACAAGATACTAGTCTCTTTGGATTCAACCTCTGGCTGGGAATAATCGGCACCAATAATATTTGGAGGATCCTTGAATGATGGCATACTTTGGTTTCCTACAAAATGAGGTTGAAGGCTTTTGGCGGAATTATCTTTGAACTTAGAACAGGAAAATGTATTTTCAGTTATTTGAAATACAACTGTGCAAGTGCAGAAGTGTATTGACGTCAACATTTGAACAACATAAACAACACTTTGAACAACTATTACTTCCACGTCCAGTGGTATAGTAACGACAAAAAAATTTTTAAAAATTTTTATTGTCCAAATAGGCTTAAAATGTCATGAAACGTCGAGATTTTAAGTTTGAGCGAAAAAAAATTTTCTGTCTGTCGGTCTGTCTGTAACTTTTTTTTGTGCGCACGTTTACTCTGGAACCGTTTAACATATTGACTTTAAATTTGGTACACATATGTACTTTAACGAGATCTAGAACTAGATTATATTTTCATCTTGTTCCGTCGAAGGGTTGGGGGGTAAATTGGGGTAACTTTGAGGTAAATAGGTCAATCAAGCAGGTAAGAGTCCATAAAATTGGTATTTAGTATTTACAAGAGAAGCTAAGGTCTCAAAAAAATTTTTGGCATTAGCCACCCCCATTACCACCCCCACCCCCTTATTAAAGGGGATGAAAAAAAATTGTGATTTAGTGTATGTACAGGAACCAGAAACCTCAAAATATTTTTTTACTTCATCCACCCCCCACTATCACCACCCCCCACCCCACTACCGATGTGGGGTATCGTTTTATGGGTTTTTGGGGTAGAGGATTTCAAATATTATATTATTAAAGTTCCATAAACAATTATTTTCACATACAAAGTTTTTTCGTTGTGAGTGACTTGGATAGAGAATCTGGATGTGGAAGTAGTGATTCCTTGGGCAGCGGTTTTTTAATTTGTTGTGTTTCTTTTTTGTAATTTACAGTCACCTTAGCCAATTTTCCAATAGGCATTGACAATACGTACAGCCAATAATACCATTGACAAAAACCACAATAATTTAATTTTTTAAATTATTCTCAGTCTTAACTTTTTTCAAAGTAAAAAAAACTCAATCAAACATGCTTTTAGCAAATTTGAATGCTTTTTAATGATATCATTTTTCCTTCACAGTATATTAAGAATTTTCAAATATGCCAGTGACGACAATCGCTTACATCATAAATATTTATTGTCACATTTCAGAGACACTCCTTTTACTGAAATATGTTCTGTTTTTGCAAAAACCTACGACAAAAAGTTGCAGAGGCTAGTTAATTCACAAAAATCGTTAAAGGGATAATTGTCAACATCATTAAACTTTGTTATTTGCCGTTTTCATATCAAAAGCCTAATAAAAAGAAACGTAAATAGATCTCTTTAAATATCTCTGTAATTTGGTACCTACTCAAAATTAAACGCTCCAAGTTCAAAATGTAGGCGTTTTATTTCTATAGTTAAAACTGTAATATGTATTCATTATGTTAATCAAAGCAATTTAAGACATGAAATAAAATTATCTTTGGTATGTATATAGTAGCAACAATACCTCCAGCCATAAATAGGTAGATAGCATTGGAGTATTTCCGAAACGGGAACCGATGATTAATAATTTTAATTTAATTTTGTATTCAAGTCATTTCTTCTTAATTTATAAATAACCTGGCAAATATGCATTCATAACGCTAAGATTTATTTTTAATTGAAATAATAATGCTATCAGGACTAAAATAGATGGCACTTTAAGTGCTCTGACCTTTTGTGTATTTAAAAGAAAAATTAAAAAATACATAGACATTGTGTAGCGAATTTATTGAATTATTATCATATTCGACTATATAAGAAAATCATAAGCATATATCATTAAACTTTTACAGCAAATTAATTTTTTTTATCTGTCAGAGATTGTTAGATCTTTTAGAAAAACTCAGTTTTTAAGCAGATACTCTTATATGTATAATTTGAGTAATAATTTTCTTTTAAATGAATCTATGATATAATTCTAATGTCATTTAACACAAATAATTTTAACCATAGGTATATTCCCTGACGCATTTGAATTATAAGAAGTTATTCCTCTTTTTAAGAATGGTGACTTTTCTTAAACAACACTAACTCCTATAAATGTAAAGTTGGCGAAAGCATCAGACTGGGCTGTGTTCTGTCACCCATTCTCTTTAATGTATATAGTGGACAGGTGGACACGTCTAGCAAGTGAACGTCTAGCAGGGTGGAATAGTTATAGGCAAAGATAGTACCTTTGAGCTCTTGTGGACGTTACTGGCAGCAGCGGAAATAAGATTTGGTGAGGAATACTGACGGCAAGATCGGCAACTTGCTAGTTGAGTAAAATTTAGCGTGACAGAAATATCACTAAAGGCATGAAGATCAGACTTACTAACGCCCCAATTTTCTGCGTCTTTCTTTACGCCTCTAAGTTATGGATTGTTGTTAGGGAAGCATATACTCCAGTCAAATAAGGATTAAACCTCAGACTGAAGTCGGAAAACTAAAAATTTGCATAGACCTTTGTCTTGACGTTCTAAAGACGGAGTGAAAAGTCTCATAAGATCTCATGTACGCTATTCAAGATATCGATGGTCAAAGATCACGAAAATCGTTTTTTTTTGCAAATATCTCGTTTCCTATGCATTGCATGTGGATACAGGTTATTACAAAATTTCTAACTTGTAGAGAATTTTATGCTCTACAAGTTTGGTTGAATGCATTTTTTCGTATGATTGACAGTTTTAGAGATTTAGCGCGCATCCGTTTATAGGATAACGCCATATAAACTGCGGAGGTAGGTACATAGTATACTTTACAAAGTTAATTACATAATAAAAATATTATTATTATTATTATTAATGAACTTTAAAAAAAATATTTATAGAACATATTTAGAAGAAAATGATAAAGTAAATTTTATAAATTGTAAGTTATTGAAATTAAATATTTTAAATACATTATAAGTAACAAATATGGTTTATAAAGAACAAATAACAAAATAATACATTCGTTTCCATACCACCCTTGAGTTAGAATGCAAGGTGCGTTTTTTTTAGACATGGTATCCCCGATAGGCCTAGTCCATGTTGTACCGATGTTACTGGTTGCCCAACCTCCTATATCTAGTGAATGGTATCGGAAGCTACTTGGTCCACAACTGAATACCATCACCAGTAGGTATGTGTCTCAAGATTCTTCTTTTTCGTCGTCGTCCTCTTCTTCTGGTCGCCCAAATTCAATTTCCGGATCATTATCGTCATCCTCGTTTTCCGTTATATCTTACTCTGAAACTTCAAGGACCTCAGAAACAAATTCACTTTCTCCATCAAAATCATTTGATACTGATGATGGAGCGTTGAGGCATGCTTGTCCGTGAGACTGGCCACAAACTGTGGAGCATTGCAATCCTACTTTTCTACATCCTCAGTTGGCGCCACAATCTTTCTTGCAATTGTAGAAGATTTTATTCAATAATTCGTCCGGTGCTAGTAGCGTGGCAATAATGTTATTGTCGGCTCCGGGATCTCGTTCTATAAAACCCTCCACCATTTCTCAAGTCGTAAATCCTTCCCCAACCAAATTTGGATGTGGAAGTAGACCTGATAGATATACTGACGAGCTGCTGCACTTCTAGGTGGAAGAGATGATAATTGCACCGATTCAAACTGGGGACCAAAGGTTCAAAAGTTTCATCTAGAGGCCACAACTTTCAACGAAATTTATAAATTCTGGCAAAATTGGAGCCTTATTCGGAGTTTATCATTTTATAATCTATGGGTTTATTTTCTTGGGTTTTTGTGGGTTTAGAGTTCATTTATTTGCGTTTTAGGATTCGGTTCGGTTTATATGTTTGGGGTCTAAAGGTTTATGTATTTAAAGTATGAGTTTATTAGGGTTTTTGAGTTTGGGATCTGTGGGTTTAGGGTCTGTATATATTATTTATTTAGGGTATTTGGTTTGAAGTCTCCGAGTTACTTTTTTAAGTTTGGGATCTAGATCTGTGGGTTTGGGGTGTTTAAATTTGGGGTTTATAGTTTGGTTTTATGACTCGATATCTATTCAATTTTTATGGGTTTAAAAACCGTGGTTTTAGGGTTATTAATTCATTAACTTACGTTTTTTGTCTCGAAAACTTCAATTTTCATAGGTTTATTGTTATTTTTGAATTTGCATGACACATTTTGAAAATCAGGCTTCGTACCTACGTCTCCTCGAAATTTCTAGGTTTCGTCGAAAATTGTGACCTCTAGGTGGTTTTGAACCAAACGATCTCCATAGCCCCTGTGTGCTGTTTGTTGAGTCTGTTGATTTGATGAACTGTGTGCACCTAAAATTGTCAATACTATGTTCTGATTTTAGAGCATTACACATTGCTAAAAGAACACGTATTCCATTTTCAAATAACGTATTTGGAGGACAGTTTTACAGTTACATGGCGTTATCCTATAAATGGATGCGCATTTCCCACTCTCTGCGCTATATTTCGAAAACGGTTAATCATAGGAAGAAATGCATGTTGTGGATAATTACTTCCACATCCAGTGGAAGTAGGTATTGTAACGACAAAAAATTTTTAAAAATTTTTATTGTACAAATAGGCTTAAAATGTCATGAAACGTCGAGATTTTAAGTTTGAGCGAAAAAAATGTTCTGTCTGTCGGTCTGTCTGTAACTTTTTTTGCGCGCACGTTTCCTCTGGAACCGTTTAAGATATTGACGTGAAATTTGGTACACATATGTACTTTAGCGAGATCTGGAACTAGATTATATTTTCATCTTGTTCCGTCGAGGGGTAAATTGGGGTAAATTTGGTGTAAATGGGTAAATCAAGCAGGTACGAGTCCATAAAATTGGTATTTAGTATATTTAGAGAAGCTAAGGTCTCAAAAAATTTTTGGCATTAGCCCCCACCCCATTATTAAAGGGGATGAAAAAAATTGTCATCCACCCCCACTACCGCCCCCCTATCACTACCCCCACCCCACTACTGATGTGGGGTATCGCTTTATGGGTTTTTGGGATAGAGGATTTCAAATATCATATTATTAAAGTTCCATAAACAATTATTTCCACATACAAAGTTTTTTCGATGTGAGTAACTTGGATAGAGAATCTGGATGTGGAAGTAGTGATTCCTTGGGCAGCGGCTTTTTATACTCTGCAAGTTTTGTAACAACCTCTAACGACATGCGACGGATAGGAAACGAGATATTTGCAAAAAACAATTTTCGTGACCTTTGTACCATCGATCTTGAGCAGCGGACACGAGATCTTATGAGACTTTTCACCCCGTCTTTAGAATGTCAAAATAAGGATCTATGCAAATTTTCAGCTTTTCGACTTTCATTCCGAGGCTTAGCCTTCATTTCGCCTTATTTTATTGCATTAATAGGGAAGCATACGAACGGGGTATCGATGCTTTCGAGATGTACGTCTGGAGATGTTATGTTATGTTATGTTATGTTATGTTGTGTTGTGTCGTGTCGTGTCGTGTCGTGTCGTGCCGTGTCGTGTCGTGTCGTGTCGTGTCGTGTCGTGTCGTGTTATGTTATGTTATGTTATGTTATGAATTCCCTGACCGTACATTGCACTAACCGTTCAGAAATACGTCCCCAAAAGCGACTTTCCAGCATCATATTCTCCCGAATCCTCTCATTTTTTTATCCCATGAATCGGAAGGAGGACAATATAGAACGGACTAGTTCAGAGCAAATCAGATTGGAAGAGGCGATAATACATGTAAAAACCTTCATTTGAAAAAAAAAAAATTGTCCTCCTACGAGTCCATGCACTTAAACAATAAACTATGGAAATTTCGAAATTATTATTGGATTCTAACCGTTTGCATAAATATTTTGCGCTATAATCTAGCGTGAACGTTGTACTTCATAAATTGTCCAAAAAGGTAATTTTTGATGGTTAATATTTTTTTTACAAATTAACAAATTATCAGAAAGTTTTTTCTTAGGCCTAGTCTTATTCAAAATTTTATTGCGAATAATTTGGTATTTTAATTTTTACGATACGATTTTAATTCGCGTCTTTTCTGACAATACAATATGATAGCAGTTATAGCAATTTAGAATATCTAATATTTAGGGAACCCATGAATTTTCGAACGCATATATTTAATTAGACTATTATTCCTGTGACTTCATTGTTGTCAGACTAACAGTTAAAGTAAGGTTAAGTGAAAAAAGAAATACCGATAGGAACGTAGAATGAACATAAAACGAATATCTTTATTACTTTTATTTATTTTTAAAATCCATTTACGAAACGAAGTCCCTTGGGAAAACTTGATATTTTAAGAGAATTTTTAACAGGGAAAATGTAGATCCATCTTTAGAATTATTTAGCAGCAAGATGAGGTAAATTCGTGTGTTGGGTCAACCTTTTCAAAGATTTAGAAGAATAGTTTTCCATCATACTTCTAACACTGTCGAAGTGGTTGACAACGTTAGAGACTCTTTTCATTTACCTGGTCTTGCAGGATGTTTTTTCCTTGGAACATTGCTCCATTTTCGTGTTGTTTACATCCATAATGGGTTTAAAGCGCACGGCAAAGTCATTAATTCCTGGTGATGGTCACGTTGCGAATACATCCATTTGCCATTTTCTATTTTGGGCCAATTTCTAATGCAAGATTATAGTCAAAATGTTTTTGTTCTAAAGAAAGCGTTTTGACCTCAGCAATCAGTTCAGTGTAAGCTTTGACAACGCCTGATATTTCACTTTAACAATGACATCATAATAATCAGAGATATACGTTCGAAATTTTATATGTTCTTTGGCGTTGTTAATTTCTCGGTATAAGAATAAAACGTTTAAACTTGTAATGCATTAAATATATGAAGGAGCGTTTCAGAATAAATGGATAGTTAGAACGATAGAGTAGGTAGTACGAATTTGCAGTTTTAAATAATTTTTTTATTTTCCCACTTAATTTATTTCTTAAATTCAGTCTCTATAGTTGTCTCCGAAACCAAATTCTGAGAATGGATGAAATAATAAGCTCTTTGAATTTATTTGCGTTTCTTTATTTGTTCTTTTTAGTATTATTATTTATCATACAGTTCATCGTATCGAGCAGCGTACTCAAATGTTGCACAGAGAGCTTTAAATAAATAAACGATTCAACTTCAATAAAAGTATATTTTGTCAGATTGTTTAGATTTCATTTTCATTAACACTATAAATCTTATTTTAAGCTATCCTAATATTCTAATTTTATTTAGAGATGCTGTTGAGCGTATGTCATTTAGATACCAACAAACACATTATTTCACGATAAAATTAGCCAGCGCGAATAGAAATTATAATATCTGAGTTTACTACGTACACTGCCTTGCATCACCTCGTAATCGTTAAAGTATTTCAACACTTTTCTGCGAAGAAAACGGGCCTATAAAGAATATGTGTCAAATGACTGAAATTTGACGATAATTAGACGATGGTCTGATTCTGACGGAGGACACTGAAGTAGTTTCATTAATACCAGAACAGTACACTCAAAGCGTGTTTCGTCAATCAAGTTGGAATTATCTGGAGATGATTAAAACTGAATAAGGGTCAGGTGACCTTGCTGGTCTTGGAGACACATACACATCAGCTTCTCGTGTCAACCTCTTGGTCATAACAACAGCATGTAGTTTGGCATTATCCTGCTAGAAAATTGAGTGTTTCAACATCTGAAAATACGGTAACGCAACCGATTCCAAGGCTCTTGTGCATTCATGTTTCTTTTTAGCGGCCATAGAGAAGATCTACTTCCATTATAGACTATTACACTCCATACTATAAACTCCTCTAATAAGTGTTCCTGTAGAACTTACCACTACTCATCTGAAGGACGTAACTAAATTTATTTTTTAATAGCTTATCTACTCAGTGGAGACGAGAATAGAAAAGAAACTAGTTTTTATATAGACTTCTTATTGTTCTTGATCTTGTCCTGACAATTCACTATGACGAAGCTAATCTACAACTGTAGTTTGTGGCAACAAAGGTAATAAGTGGATTCAATCGAGGCTGAAAATATGCATTATTTATTATTTCGGAATAATTACGGGAAGCTTCGATTTTCCTAAAACCTCTTGATATCACTTTTACATAGCTTAAAATAAAGAGTTATAAACATATAATCGTGAGGAAATTTTTTTTTAACAAAAAGAAACTTTTTTTAACAAAATCATAAGTTGAAAAATTTTAAAGCAATTTAATTCAAATTGATATATAAGGGGATTTTCGAGGTCGCTGAAACAGATTATGATGTCAAAAAAGGTAATTCAAAATGGCTGATCCAATATGGCCGACTTCCATAAGCAATAAAATAATTCAAAACATTCAATTAAAAACACAATTTAAATATTTACATAAAAACTCAAAAAGAAGCTGAGAAAACGTGATATTGTACATAGCATTACAAGATAATCTGTGAATAAGTGCCCAAACTACTTTTACAATGCTCTGCGAACACACACAGCGCAGTGTACGGAGCAGGTGATGCGTACTGCTTGCCGCGAAGATGTTGTTTTACTTTCAGTCTCTTTCTATTAGTCAAGCATTATAATTTGACTAATGGCCCTGTACCACGTGAATATTTTTAATATGTTTTCGATATTTTAAACAGGATTAAAATGTAGAAACAATCAACATTCAGTCGATTTACCGAAAAAACATGATTTTTTCAATATTTCGTAAAAAGTATAGGTTTATATATATTTCAAAATTTTTTCATCATCAGATTTACTTCTATTGAGGTCCTACTATAAACGTAAGCAGTATGCTATACTAAATACATTTTTTATAAAAGTTATTAACGTTTATTTTACCCATAATTTCACGAATTTTAGAGTATTTTTTTTTCGTCAAAAAAGAGGGGTTAATTTAATTTTTAAGGTAAATCCGCTTGAAGCACCTTAAAGTACACATTTCAAGCTTTAAAAATCGCACCTACAGGGATCTAATAACGTGATTTAAACCGGAGAAACAGGTGGTTAAAGTTAGTTATCTATATAAAATTTTATCATTTTCTCAAAATTTCGAAATTCTGGAAGTGTATATCTTCAAAAATAAATTTTTGAGATTTTTTTTCACTCATCGGATCTCTTTATACATTACGTCAAGTGTAAAATGTGAAAGACCCAAGTTTTTATCTTTAAATTTTTATAAATGCTAGAGCTTTTACCTATTTCATCGCAAATCTCTTTATGTTCCGACTTCATATATGTACTATTCCTACATACATTCATCTTTATATTTGAAAATATAATAATCCAATAGCTACATGTTTCTTCTTTCATTTAAGCTTTTGTGAAGTCAATTTCATTAATTAGTTAAAAAGTTACAACAAATTTAGTGTTTCCTTGTTCCATTTTTGTGCGTTAAACAAAAAAATCTGGAACCTACATTTTTCGTCGTACAAAAAAACTTCATATACATTTCTGATGTGAAATTTCCCGTACTTTCGAACGGTGTAATTACTTTTTGAAAGAAAAAAAGTATTTTAAGATCTATTTGACAAAGACTGGTATTTAGCAACGAATTTGTTTAATAGCATATTACGCTCAAGGACGTTTGTTGGTAACTTTTGGTATGTTGTTCTTGACATATTCGGATATGTATTCTCAAAAGTTACTGCTTCCCGGAATTTTTCCGAAGTGAAAATCTCTATTGACTCCACTAATAATTTGAATTTGAATTTTGAAGGAGAAAGTTATACCTAACATAGATCGCTTACTACTTCTCTCCAATCTGCCTCCTGATGATGATGTAGTTGTCTTATCTCTAAGCACTACTTATAACTCCAATCACTTTTGTAGAATTCCCCCATTAATTTTCAGGTTCTGATCAATATCCTGAATAACAGACCTGACGATCTAATGAGAATTGATTTACATTCACTTTCCGACCTAACACATGAAAACGCCTGGGAGATTAAACTTAAAGGTAATCATTCAATCAAGAAAAATTCAAGACTTCAATGTAATACCATTTATTGTAAATAAAATTCAAAAATGTATACAAATAAACGTGCTACCTAAAAAAATATTTTGGGGTATCTGCCTACCACACACGACAAATATAGACGCATATTTGACTATATGAGTTGGGACTAACGGCACCAATATATTCACTTAAATTTCGGTTCGCTTGTGGCTAGCTTTAAAAGTTCAAAACTTTATCATTCACAGAACTAGGCATTTGATAAGTGCGTTTTTTATTACAAGCTTTTATTTAACATGCTTGGTATGTTAGTATTATGTTTGTTTGTTTGTTTGCATATTTAGGCGGACTCTTGCAAGTCAATTTTGAACCACTTAATGACATCTAATTGAGCTGAAATTTTGCATACACCTTTAGTTCTGATAATAATATAATATTATGGTACCAAGAGTGCAATGTTATGGAACCCAATAATAATATAATGGAACCCCTTCAAGATAAGACGACCAATTGAGTTGAAATTTTGCATATAAATGTAGTTCTAATGACAATACAATATTATGGTACAATGGTACTATACTATGAAATCCAACACGTGTGGTTCTGATGACAATACTATGTTATGGTACCAATGGTACAATATTATGGAACCAAACGATAATAATATAATGGAACCCCTTCGAGATACTAAGTCCAAAAGAACCGAAATTTTGCATACACGTGTAGTTCTGATGACATGATGGCAATACAATATTATGATAGCAATGGTACAATATTATGGAATTCAACAATGATATAATGGAACCCTTTCGAGATACGATATCCAATTGAGCTGAAATTTTGCATGTAAATGTAGTTCTAATGGCAATACAATTTATGGTACCAATGGCACTATACTATGGAACCTAACAATAATATGACGGAACCCCTTCGAGATACAATGTCCAATTTAACTGAAATTGCGTATATTTTTTATGACAATACAATATTATAGTAGGTACCATAATAATTGAAGACACAAGGGATGTGACATTTTCGAAAAAAACGAGTTTTTTATATGAATGAAGGCTATAAGTACACAAAATTCCCTCAGGTACATTTGTTTCTAATGCAAAATATCTGATTTATAAATTTATAAAGGATTTATGTACTGTTGAAGTTGGTAGGTCGCTAAAAACTTTGAGATCAATTATATCAAAATCACCTTGTTGAAAAAAACAATTTTTTATATGAATGAAGGCTATAAGTACACAAAATTCCCTCAGGTACATTACATTTGATTCTAATGCAAAAATATCTGATTTATAAATTTACAAAGGCTCTATGTATTGTTGAAGTTGGTAGGTTGTTAAAAACTTTGAGATCAATTATCTCAAAATCACTTTGTTGTTACATAGACCCTTCATCCACTTGTGTCTTCAATTATGGTGTAATATTAAGGAACTCAACAATAAAATAATCGATTTTGGGCTTCGCGAATTTGTCCTGATGAGTACTCTGCTCCCTGAGCCAAAAGGTGGTCGATAAATTATCAGAAATGCGTAGATTAAAATTTAAAAATAAAATTAAATGTAAAAAAAGTAAGAAATAAGATTTCACTCAGTTTTACAAATACCTGTCTACCTGTTAGTGAGTAGCAAGGAACTGTACCTTATTATCAAATGTCAATTTGGAGTCGGTGCAAAAAAAATTACTAGTTTCAAAAATATAATAATATTGATAATATTGCACCGACTTCAAATTGAGATTTGGTAATAAGGCACAGTTTCTTGCTACTTTCCACTAATAGGTAGACAGGTATTTGTAAAACTGAATGAAACTTTATTTCTTAATTTTTAAACATATTTTCTGAAGGCGGTTAGATTTTTTTTTCAACCTTTTTAGTAGCTTCACATATTTCAAGGTCCCTGCCTGGAGGATAAACAAATAATACATCATAACCTCACTTTAGTTCCTTATGATAATATACTTTTAGTCCACAGTACATAATGTCAGAGTCGTTTACTTTTCAGTTTCCGCCATTGTACCAGGTTTCACATAAATCTACAGAAAAAGTTGCTGGTATTATCGCATCTCAGTTTAAAAACCATCATACAATGAAATCATCATTAACAGCATTGAAAACAACGACATGAACGAGAGCATGCTGTATAATTTGTTTATAAAAAGGAAATTGTTCAACGGGCGCCTTTCTCAATAAAGTCTCAGTTCATACTGTTGTCGTAGAAAACATTCTTCGGCTGATTCGCCTCCATGCAAGGCTCTCTTTTGTTGCGAAATGGTATATGACATGAGATGAAGTTATAATAATGCTTTGTTGTTTGTGAAAAATTATTATCATTATTATAAATCAAGAACAAAATTTTTAATTGATATCACCGGCGACTCCGCCAAATATTTGAATATGCTCGTAATATAGAAAATTGTAACTTTTGTTCACCTTACACTAGATGTAGCTTGATAAATTTAGTGTGGGACCACCACCGAACCATAACCTACAGCAGCAGGTTTGGCAGAAATCGCTTAACGCCAGAGTAACCATTGAACAAATATAAAAAAAAAACAACACATACGGGTCGAGTTGAGAGCTTCCTCCTTTTTTAAATTTCATGAAATCGGTTAAAAACTTTTTAAAAACAAGCCCTTTATTATTATTTTGGTGTACTAAAACGATAAAAATTAAAATTAAAAAAAATGTCTTAAAAGCTCGTCGCGTGAATAGAAAAAAAAATACTTACTTATATAAGTACTTACAATCTCTGTTAAACAAAATTAATGCCTGTATGAATTTCTCACACGCGACAAACTTTTAAGATAATTATTTTTTTTTATTTCAGTTCTTGTCGTTTTAGTGCACCTAAATAATAATAAAAGCTTAGAGAATTAGGTATTAAGCAAATAACATCTTGCACACTTTTTAACCTACCCACAATAAAATTGTGGGAGGTTACTACAATTAGTCCAAAATCGAAAATTGAGATAACATCAAATCTTTACGTTTTGAGGTCCCAGGAACCCAAAAAAATTGTTTTTGAAAAATGTCTGTGTGTGTATGTGTGTGTGTGTGTGTGTGTGTGTGTGTATGTATGTTAGCACGATAGCGGCGAAGCTACTAAACGGATTTGGATGAAACTTTGCATGAGGGTTTCTTTAGTGCTCCAGAAGATCTGAAAAGGTTTTGGTTGAGATCGGATTACGTTTAGTGCCGTTTTGGCACAACAAGTTGTTTATTTTATGATTACTTACAATTTGTAATTGAACCATTGAAAAGCAGTAAAAATTCCGATTTCAACGATATATCACACTTGCACTTTTTCGATTTGGTTTCCGTGAAAAAAATTAAAAAACAAAAATTTCACTTGTTTTGTCCTCAAAGCAGTGCAATGTACAGGGTGATATTCTAATAATGACAAAGGAGTTCAGTGATTTCGGCTGATAACTCGGGAACGGTTGAAGATATCGAACTGAAATTTGAAACGTAGGTATAAATATTGTAGACGGACGGATTACGAGTGATTTAATAATACACCTACGTCAGATGACGTCACAAATAAGAAAAATTCTTAGAAACTGGTGCAGATATCAACTTAACTGGAAACATACAATTAAAGTTTGAAACGTAGGTGGAAATATTGTAGATGGATGGAATACGAGTGAATTAAAAATACACCTACGTTCTGATGACGTCGTAAAAACATAAAATTCTTATAACAGGCGAACTGATGATGATATCAAAAAAATATTTCTACAAGACGAGTCACGATTTTTTTTTTTTTTAATTTCCAAGTAATGTAAAATTTTCGGAGAAATGTCACTTTTCAGAAAAATGTCAGATTTTTAAGAAAATGTCAAATTTTCAGGAAAACGTCAAATTTTCGGAGAAATGTCACTTTTAAGAAAAATGTCAAATTTTCGAAAAAATGTTAAATTTTCAGGGAAATGTCACTTTTTAGAAATATGTCAAATTTTCAGAAAAATGTCACTTTTCAGAAAAATGTCACTTTTCAGAAAAATGTCAAATTTTCGAGAAAACGTCAAATTTTCGAAGAAATGTCACCTTTCAGAAAAATGCCAAATGTTTGAAAATTGTCAAATTTTCGGAGTAACGTCACTTCAGAAAAATGTCAAATTTTCGAAAAAATGTCAAATTTTCCGACAAATGTCACTTTTCAGAAAAATGTCAAAAATTCAGGAAAATTTCAAATTTTCGGAAAAATGTCACTTTTCAGAAAAATGTCAAATTTTCGAAAAAACGTCAAATTTTCGAAGAAATGTCACCTTTCAGAAAAATGTCAAATGTTTGAAAATTGTCAAATTTTCGGAGTAATGTCACTTCAGAAAAATGTCAAATTTTCGAAAAAATGTCACTTCAGAAAAATGTCAAATTTTCGGAAAAATATCACTTTTCAGAAAAATGTCAAATTTTCAGGAAAATGTCAAATTTTATTAAATGGACTTAAAGGAAAATTCCCAAAAAATACTACGGGTCCATTTGTGGTATAAGTTCTCTGCTAGTGTGTTAAAGCGTGCAGACTGTATGCTGAGTATTTTTGACGTGTCAAGTGCATCGAGAGATTAAAAGTTTTTTCGACGTTTATAAAGCCCACGGATGGTGTGAGAGGCCGTCCTGAACCGCTTACAAGCCCTACAAGTGTAAGTAACCCCACCGGAACGCTTTCGGTGAGTTTTTTCCAATAAAACTTTAAAAGTGACAGTGACATTATATTTTAAAAACTATTTCCGCTACTTCCGGCATCCCACCGAAAATTCTTCCGGCAACATAACCTAAAAATAGTACTACATAACCTAAAAACAATTTAAGACATTGATACCAACCTAAACATTTTTCAAAAACCAAATTCCCCAGAGAAACATCGGAACCAAAAATTTGACAGCTATCACTTCCCCGGCCGATTTAGTGAAAAATTGATCGAGGCCAAAAGATAAAACAAAATATACCAACTCAAACTTAAACGAGCCACCATGAACACTACCCTGGCTACATCTGGCAGGGAAGCTGTCCACCAAGAGTTATATGGTTTTTTCCAAAGATGGCCATCCCTGCCATCCATCCCATTACCAACGAACAGTATTTTTCGTTTAGTTGTTTCCAAGGTTGTTTCCCGTATCAATAATCAAAATTATTAAGTGCTCTTGCCTACGAACATTTTTATAGAATTGTGTTTATTTTTATATTAATTTTAGGTCCATGTGGATACATTATACTTTTAATCTAGTCTTTAAGCCTGCATACAGAAGACAGGACCTACTTTTCTATTTTTCTCCAAGCCAAACCGGACCTACCCCGTCCAGCCTCACACTCGCCACGGCGGTGTTCACCGTGGTTGTCTGGCTGGCCCCGGGCTAGGATCCGATGAAGCATATATTTGTATTAAAAACATTGAATAAAATATTAATGTTGTGCAGACTATAAATTTAACACTCAAGTTCTTAGGTCCAAATCCCACCGAGCGCAAGA
Organism: Rutpela maculata; assembly: GCA_936432065.2. Taxonomy (NCBI): domain Eukaryota; kingdom Metazoa; phylum Arthropoda; class Insecta; order Coleoptera; family Cerambycidae; genus Rutpela; species Rutpela maculata. Next base: position 69,532,370 of record OW386285.2, on the reverse strand, counting down.
CTTTTTTTCTGATTTAATACGAAAAAAATATTTCAACTTAATAAATATAATTAAATGAGAACATTCATATTGTTTAGTGCTCTTTTCGATTTCAAAGATTCACCGGGTGGGGAGGTTCCAGCCGCTTCCAGTAGCTGCCGATTTTTTATTTAGAAATCAACCAATTTTTATTAGAGAGAGAGCGTATCAATAATCTAAGGTAGTGCAACCTTGGCCTATTACTTGTTATATCAAGTTGTATCTTATCTCGAATCCGCCTGCGAGTGGAAGAACAAGGGAAGAATGCGACTGGCGCCCTTGATAAATAAATTGGTGTCGCGTCACTCAGACGCAGAGTATTAAGTTCTACATGTCTCTAATAAAAATTTGGTCTTTCTCTCTGACGGGATTTTACTTATTTACCTAATAGTAATGGATTTTATGCCTAAATATTTTTGAGATGTTTTAAAGTATTTACCTAACTAGTATATTAGCGTGCCCAGATTAGGGCAACAATATACGGAAAGTATATTATGTAAATAAAAACTCAAAATTTACAGGTCAGTGAATCTTTTTCAAAACAAAATACATAAAGAAACAATGCGTGAAAATGTGTCGAGTATGTGGACAAAATAGCACTCACGCTTTATTTTGGAACAGGTGGACAGAATGTGAGTTATAATAGTTTTACTGACAGTAAATATTGAATGGTTTCATTTTTAATATATTTATTCAGGTAATTTATATTGCAGTCACTGTGTTGGTTTTAGTTATAGCAAAGGCTAGTGTATGTACTTTTATTAGCAGTACTGATTTTTTTTAGACATTTATTGAAAATTTGTTTAATTGGTTTCGAAAAATAATTTTTAGCCAGTAAACTCAATATTTTTACATAAACAGCGTGCTTGAAATGTGGTATCTAAACATCCTTTGCCAAAAGATGCTGCGGACAAAAGTCTTAAAATAGCACTCTGTGGTGCCAGGTTTTATTAAAGGCATAATTAATTTTTGTCTCAATCGGTTCTTATCAAAAATAAATTATTACTCAACGATATAGATGATGCATCAATAATAAATCATGCAACTGACATACAAACTTGTATAAATTAATAAATATTACACACTCAAATGACAGCGGTTTTTAATGATTGTCAGAATTATTTAAGTAAGTATATATGTTTATCTGGTATGGTAAGTAGACTATTGTAGATTATTGTTACGTTGTTTTCAAGCAGGTAAGTTGATTTTATCGGAAAAGAGCTAGTTGCTATTGACGATGGGAGGTAAGTGAGCTTACCCCTCTTGGGAAAATAAGTGTTTTCGAGTCATTTGAAAATCACTCATTTGAAAAAATAATTGAGAGCCAGAAAAACTACACCTTTTATGTTCGTGCCGTTTGTAAACAATGCCCAAAACAACTTCTTAATAACGACAAGATCAAAGCAGACTACGTGACATCCATTATGTCAAAAAAATTACTTAGTATCAAAATAAATTAATCAAGAAATGTAAAATCTGATTTACTGTTTCACAAACGAATAGCGGAGCAGATAAAATGTTGTTGGTAAGGAGGTAAGTAACTTTGAGCAGTTTCGGACTCTGTTGCCACTCACTACGCTCGGGCACAAAATCATCCTCGACTGGTAAAAACTACTTACCTTCCTCGTAGTGTAAATAATTGTTTAATAGTGTTTGTGGAGTAAAAAAAATGGGGAGAGCCGTGAATAATTCCTAGTACGAGTAGATTCTTTTTTTAATATATCATATAGGTGGGTTGCCACAATGGTTTAACTAAAATTTTCCACAAAAATACTGTTGCCGCTACGAGCGCTATGTTGGAAAAATTACTGTCAAAATGGGTTTTTCTCATTTATCTCCTTTTCAGTTAGTTAAAATTAAAATAAAATTGAATATTACCAATATTGTAGGAAATAAAGAAACTACAACTTGTATTTAATTTTTTTTTCCATTCTAAATATTTTTATGATTTTTAATGTTTTAATATCAATTAGTAATAAATACGCATGTCAAACGCCGGTGGCAACACAACGGCGGTCTGTGGAGAAGATAATTATAAAACCATAAAGAATAGAAAGAAATAAGCACGTTGCACTTTAACTCATACAGAATCGGTAAATGTAGTTTTATATATCCTGAGATAAACGAGTGCAAGAGAGAAAACAGAGAGAAATTAGGAAAAGAAAGACTGATTTATTGTTCCCAGCACGTTCCATACTTCGTGAAGTCTTATTCTTGTCACCTTGTCGTGTATCAACGCAGGCCATCGATACCTAACGCCTCTGACCGCATTGTAGTGGGATAATATCCGTTTTTCTTTTTCTAATTTCTCTGTTTTCTTTCTTGCACTCGTTGAACTCAGGATGCATATATATAACTACATTTGCCGAATCTGTATATCTATTAAGACTTCATCGAATTTTCCGATGAAAATGTGAAGCAATGGTGACTGATGACATTACCGGGAGCGAGCGTAGAGGCGACTTCAATGTGAATATCAGTCGATATTCCGTTGAAGCAACGTCGAGCGCGGTTAGTACTTGGATGGGCTCCCATCTTGGGAAATACAGCGTTCTCGTCCCACCTTCTAGAGGCTTGTATATCAGTGTATATTCGGAAGTTACGTAATTTCAGATGAGGATTACGTAGTGGATATACCATCCTTCGGAGGGGATGTAAAGCAGGCGGTCCCTTGTCTATTAAATGTTAGGCAAGTAAAAGATCCCTACTCTTCTTAAGGGAAGAGGTTCGGCAAAATTTCCAGGTTGGGGGTAGCTCGTCTCCTGGCGTCGGTGATATGCCCTGGTAGCGGAAATAGGCCGACGTTAAACAGTTAAAAAAAAATGACATTACCGGCTCGGTGGCGCAGTGCTTAAGTTGTTAGGCTTGCGACCACGGGGTCCCGAGTTCGAATCCTGGCTAGGGTATGGATGTGTAGTGGCATTTTTCACGTGTTGCCGAGACGGTAGCAGTGGGCTAGACTGCGGTTGTGTGAGAGACAACACGTTCTAGTCGCTCTCATCTCCTGAGTTCGAGTCTCAGCTGCGGCAGACGGCAATGTCACTGGGAATGGATGTTGTGATGTTATCTATGTGTGAGTGTCCGTCCTGGTTGAGTGGTAGAATAACCTGTTGCTAAACTCCGCCAGGACATTAATATAAATAAGGCGATAAAAAAAAATCTCTCAATAAGCACGGTATCAACTGTGATTGCTCGTGAAGCGATTACCTGTGAATATTGTTACGTGTTTGCACCCCTTTTGTAAACACCCTGTATCGTGGATTCAGAAATTATAGCACCAGAATAACACTAAACACTAATTTATTAACTTACGTACTAATTACAACAATTAATTACTTCACTAATATTACACTATACAAGTACTATAATTCACTACTTCAGTCACTTGATCACTATGCTTACTTGTTCTTAATGTTTCTCAATTCACTCTGAACTAAACTGTCTACTAAACTGAACTGTTCTAACTCGGCTTCTCCATTGCTTTATATACCTAAAGATAAGAGCTCCAGAATGTTCTCTCCTTATTCTGTAATTTTCTAGTAGGCTTTCTACAACTTCCAGACTCTGACATCGCGCGCCATCTCTGGGCCGATTACCTAACTAACTAATTTAGTTTCTGTTACTTATACATACAACTTGTAGGAAACTCACATATATGTCTCTAGGGTACAACATGTAACAATATTTTGAGGTAGTATTGAAAGTTTTAATACTTAAGTATTATATTCGCCACTTTTTTTGTTTAATTTATCGTTATTAAATTATGTTTTTTTGTGATAGTGGAATAAATCAAAATATCGAAAACAAATAATTTTATTTACATATAAGTAACTGAGAAAATCCCAGATTCAATGTTTGATCTAAGAGGTGCAATTCTTTGATTTACTAAGATTACAAGTATTATCTCTATATATGAATACTTTTTCTAGGAGTTGTTTTTCTATCTGACTTGAAATATTTAGATATTTCTAAAAGTATAAATGGAAGAATCACCAATTATAATTAGTAAATATTTGTATGAAACAAATATCTGAAATGCAGATAACTCTGGCAGTGGGTAGAAGGTGGAAAAGCTCACTTTTATTATTGTTAACCTTTTTAATTGGAAATTTCTTCTATGTTTTATGATGTTTACTCGGTCATCGTTCATGCGCACTCCAGATATTGTCCGACGACGAAGACGAATATTTATATTCTCTTTCATAATCTTGGCTTTACTGCCCACTTGTAGGTTTAATCATGGAGGTAGAATATAAATAAGGAGTAGCCATAAAGATTATATCTTACAGTGAGAAAAGGCCGCAGAAGGCGTGGCTTGTGATCACACTGTCATGAACGGTTCGCCAGGTCCTGATTTAAAAAAAAGTTTATACAGCATTTGAGGAGATGCATGTTAGTTGACTTTACACATTGACACCACCATATATCAAGCCAGTAGAGTAATGAATGAGATGACGGTTTCACATTTCAAGCAAATATAATTTAATATAATCTAAAATACAATCTAAAATAAACAGAAAATGGTTTCAACATATCTTTTGAGTACAGACCCTGTTTTAACCTATGAAAAGTGATTCCAAAACATTTCTTCTTATCGATAATACTTTGATTTGTACAGCTACTTGGCGGACACGAAATCATATGCTATGGAGAAAAACACTATTTTCTATCAAAAACATTTATTTTATAATAATATTAAACCAAGATACATGTCGCGTTTTGTTGACGTTTCGATCATACTAAAATGAGGAATGTGCTGCCACATTCTGCTTCTTATGGCGACTCCTTACTTATTTAACCTCCTTGGGTTTAATAGGGAACGCGCAATATATAGTCTTAATAGATACCGTGTGTGTAGTCGCGGGCTAGGCATGGGGAGAAGAATTACAACATCGCGTGTGCCAGCTGGCTGAAATGAAATAACTGAGCTGGAATGCTCCATCGACGGACGAATTTACGGCTGCCGGTGTTGTCATATCTCTCGCGCTATGTGAATGTACATGCCTAATGGGAAATTACACGCACGGTATATGCTTTAACAACACAATCAAACAGTCGAATTTTAATAATATTTTTACACGTTGCGCTTAAATTTTTTTTATCAAATTAAATATATAGCGACATTAACACCTCTGTTACTATATTTTACCAATTTGAAAATTTTTCTACAACCGAATTATATGTTTTTTATTTCTGTTCTAATCATTATTGAATAATGTTATTTTGTATACATAGTACATAATTTTAATTCATACACCTAATGAAAACTGTTCCACGATAGAATCCAATTTGTTTAGTTTCAGAAAAATGGTCCTGGGATGTACCTTCCTTGTCAATGTTAAAAACTGTCTGTAAGAGAAGCTAATTTCTAATCAGATTTAGGCAAATTACGACCGACGTGAATTACTTCCTATTGCTGGGAAGAAAACCAATTTGGTAATACGTGTCGTTACTTGAATGTCGCTCTCAGAGGCGGCTCCGCTTCCTCGGGGGTGGAGTAGAGCCAGGTATTTATTTGGGTAGTGCTTATTTTTCCATACTGATTTTACTTTCGCAAACTCCATAGTTTTGTACCACTGTAATATGATTAAAATTTGAAATTAATTGGTATGATCTACAAGTTGAGATCTTTAACGGAGTCACTTGATTTTTGCTTCATCTACTACCAGAATAGAACCTTATTGAATTTCATAATGATTCGTCGAGTAATTTTATTATTATAAATAATTATTCAACATCATCACCAGCTCGCGCTGACCATTCCTCTCGTTCTCCTCGTATATTGGTTAAATTAATAATGCAATAAAAAATCATTTTTTCGTTTAACTTGCCCTAACTCAGGAACGGAATGATAAATTGGTCTAAAATTTTACCGTGTTACTTTTACATATTTGTAAACAAAACTTGTTAATATTAGTGGAGTGCCGTTAGGCGTGAAAACTAAAAAATCTTGGAACCCAGTTCCTATGAATCAACATTAATGAAACATTTTGCATTGCGTTGCTAATACCTAATACTAAAATGTTTATGGATTAGAAATTGACGTTTTTCTTTTATTGAAAGGTATATCGAGATCTTCTACAAATTCTTTGAAAAAATACTCAATTAACATAAGTTTTAATAGTTTTTGTTCTGTAGACAAAAAAAATCGTACCTGAATAGTACTGTAGAATTGTGATTATAAATATAAGGTAAAAAATTACAAATTCAAAATGGCTGCCAAAAAACTTTAAGCAAGCGTAGATGCGTCTTCACTGTATATGTATCATCGATACTTTAATGTCTAATTTGGTTTTTAAGTCTGCCTGCGGCAGACAGGAGCACTAACCTATATATCATCTGTCGTTAAGCCAAACCGGACCTGCTCCGTCTAGCCTTACAATCACCACGCCGCTGTGCGACGAAGTTGTCTGGCTGGCTCCGGACCAGGTTCCGGCGAGGCGCATAAATGTATAAAAACTATTAATAAATTGTTATTGATTGATTGATTGATCGATACTCCAAGTGAAGCAACGTGCAACGCGGTTAGTACTTGGATGGGTGACCCACTCATCTTGGGAAACACAGCGATCTCATTCCACCTTCTAGCGGCTTGTATATCAGTATATACGCGGAAGCTATGTAATTTCAGACGAGGATTACGTAGTGGATATACCATCCTTCGGAGGGGATGTAAAGCAGGCGGTCCCTTGTCTATTAAATGTTAGGCAAGTAAAAGATCCCTACTCTTCTTACGAGAAGAGGTTCGGTAAAATTTCCAAATTGGGGGTAGCTCGTCTCCTGGCGTCGGTGATAGGCCCTTGTAGCGGAAATAGGCCGACGTTAAATAAATAGGTAAAAAAAAAACTTATTGTTAAATCACATAATTCATAATAATTTTAACAAAATATACTATTTACCTTCGATATCTTCGTTTTCAACTTCGCTTATTTCTATAATAGGAAAAGGGTTCAAGCAACTATCACCATTTCATTCGTATCAAGCTACAGTGCAAGGTAATCCATCCATCTACATACACACCGCATCCTGTCTTACATCAGAGCTTACATGTACAGAAAATAATTTGAAGTAGATTTTTATGGGCTGGTAGCTTATTCATTGTTATCGGTCTCAACATCCCACGATAATGTTTCCATACCCATTTTTGATAATATTTCATGGTGTTTTTTCCGGAAGCATATTATTGTATTTGGCCCAAGAGCAAGAGCAAGAAATATTTATTCAAAAATTAAAATTTTACAAAATGCGCCTCTCCCGAAACCTGGCCCGGAGCCAACCAGATTTACTGGACAATACAGTATTATCCTTATAGTCCGGGAGACAGCGTCAAATTTAATTACATCATTTCAACGAAGCTCATTTTTTCAATACAGGTTGTTTTTTCATTGCTTATCGAAGAATCGGGTGTCAGCTACGTCAATCGCGGAGATGAAGGTCATGGGAGGCTGCGCAATGTGCATCCGGTAAAATACTTTCGTTTTTCACGTCAATCCAACAAGGCTACTAAAATATAAATAGTTTATTTGTGTAATATAAATTTTTAAAAAATGTGTCAGCTGCATAGGGTAAGGAGCGATGGTTGTCAGCTGCCCTAGTCAATATTTATGAAAAACACGTGAAAATTTGTTATTTCAACAAAGCTGAAATTTATTTGTATGATAGTTGACGATATAAAAAAAAACAATTAAAAAGTGTCAGTTAACAATACCATGGGACAAAACCGGTCAGCTAGGCCTTTTAAGTGTACCGCAGGGTCCAGGCGCTCATCGCGCGCGGTGTCTTTAATGCCCCAGCTAACGTATTATTTCATTTTTTTAAGCACTTTATGATCAATTTCAAGTTTCTCTTAACACAAACTAATGAAATACTCTATTTCACGCCTGCTGATATCGTTTTTCTCATATGAAACTTGAAATGAAATCGTATTTGTATGAAATATTAGATAATCATATTATGCATAAATAGTAACAAAGTATTTTATAAGTAATAATAATACTTTATTAATAGCATAGGCTAGATTTCACATTTTCACATTTTTTACATTATTGTATATCAACGAAATTAATTCTATAAATGAAATTTGAAACTAATCATGTGGTATAAACTTAAATATTAAATAGTGACATTCGATAAAACATATTTGTAACAAACATTTTTAAATAACATGAGGCTTTCACAGTTTCTTACAGAAATTGGTAGTTCATTATATTGTTTAAATCCATTGTGGAATAGGTTAACCTGGCTATATCTTGTATGTACTGTTGGAATATATAAATTTTCTCTTGATCTTGTGTCGTGTTCATGAATGTTCCTCACGAAGGTACAATGTTCTGATAAATGTTTTGGCACTAATCCATGTAATATTTTGTAAATAAAAGTCATTGTATTTAAAGTTATAATTTGTTTCACTCCCAGTAACTTCGTAGCATCAAGCATTAATTTTATATTTGTATATTTGTTACAGTTTAGAATAATTCGTAATGCTTGGTTTTGCTTCTTCTGTAGCATATTTATTTCAGCATTACTAAGTAGAGCAGAAGTTGAAATGAGGTAAAATAATGGTTTTATATATGGTTATTTTCGTCCATGTACTAAGATCTTTTCCTATACGTCCCAACAAATTAACTTTTTTAGCTATTTTTTTGGTAATATAATGAGCATGTCCGGAGAACGTTAAATGATCATCAATAATTACACCTAAATACTTGAATTCATTAACTTGCTCAATATTTGTTCCATTTATGGTTACTCCTTGGTTATTTACTGTGTTTACTCGGCTGTATTTACTTTTAATTACCATAAACTTAGTTTTGTCTGTATTTAAGCTAAGGCTATTCATGTCCAACCATTTTTCTATTTCTCTAAGCTCACTATTTATTATGTTTATAGTCGAGTCTACATTTTCACCAACTAAGTATATCAATGTGTCGTCAGCAAATAGTTGTATGTTGCACTTTTTAACGTATTTCATAATATCATTTATGTATAGAACACACAGATTAGGTCCCATAACGGTTCCTTGCGGTACACCGAATATTGTCTCTTTTGGTAAGGATGTATCATTTTTATATTTGGTAGTTTGTGTTCTATTTTCTAAATAACTGGTCATCCATTTCACAATGTTATGTCCAAATCCGTAATTATTTAACTTCAACAGTAATAATTGTCTATCTATTGTCTCAAAGGCTCTGCGGAAATCTAAAAAAACTACCACTATGATTTGTTTCTCATTTAAGGCGTTTTTCCAGCTTGATAACGTTGTTTGTAAAGCAGTGTCGCACGAATTTAGTTTTCGAAATCCAGCTTGATATTTCGATAGTAGGTTGTTGTTTTCTATATATTCTATTATTTGTTCATTAGCAGATAATTCCAGTAATTTCTCATAGACTGGTACCATATTTATGGGTCTATGCTCCTCACATCGAATTGTTTTATTTTTCTTTTCAATAGGTATTACTGTTGACGTCTTCCAAGTGTCTGGGAATATTCCTGTTTCTAAACTGGTATTTATAACTTGTAAAAATTGATTGCCTATTGCTTCAAATGATAATTTTAAAATGTATACATTTATGCCGTCTATACCACTGGGTTTATTTTTCATTTGATTTATAATGTTTTTTAAATTTTTTATTTCCAGTACTTTGAACTTTTCCATTTTACAATTGGTCTTCTCCATGTTGTTCAATATTGTATCATAATGTTTATTTGGATTCAAATGTACCGTAATTTGTTCTATACTTTCCAGAAAGAACTTAAATTAAATTTAAAAGTTAAGTTACTTAAGTTAAATTTCTCAGCGATTACTTTATTATCTGTAGTTAGTTCGTTGTCAAAAATTATTCCATTATTGTTGTCATTTCTTTTTTCATTTAAAAGTAGTTTTAATGTCTTCCACATTTCATTTGAGTTTCCTTTAACTTCATCAATTTTTCTCTGATAATATATTTGTTTTTGTTGTCTAATGAGTGTCATTATCATGTTTCTTTTTTCTTTAAATTCATTCTAGTGTTGCTCGTTACCTGTTCTTATAGCTGTTTTATACAAATGATCTCTTTCTTTGATTTTTTTTACCTATCTCATTCGTCCACCACTTTTTATTTCCCTCTTTATTTGTAATTCTTATCTCTTTTACTGGCGCATGCTCGTTTAATGTTTGAGTTAGATTAATTACTAATTTTTCGGCTAATGTGTTTACATCATTACAATTTGGTATCCATTGTGTGTCCATTAAATCTAATTGAAAATGTGTTTCATTAAAGTTATCGAAGTCTCTGATTACTTTTTTTTGTGGTTCTGCCATAGCATTATTATTTAATTGTACTGTTATGATTGAGTGGTCTGTGATTTTTGGTGTAGATAGAACCTCGAATTTAATGTATTTGGAATTAGTAATTATTAGGTCTATGATTGTCGAACTGTTTTCTGTAATGCGAGTGAATTGATCCATTATTTGATATAATCCTAGATTTTGTACAGTGTTTATTAAATTTCGAGAATAGTGAGAATTTGTAGCAATATTTATGTTGAAGTCTCCTATTACAATCAATGTACCAGTTTTTGTTGAAAAATCACTTAAAATTTCTTCTAATTTGGTCACAAAATCTATGTGGTTAGAGTTAGGTGAGTGATAAAGACTGAATATAAAATACTTATGCCTGTTTATAGTTATTTCTACACCGATTATCCACATGTTCATATTTATGGAGTCATTTATCATTATTTTATATTTATATTCCTTTTTGATGTATATGATGGCTCCCCCCGTATGGCGACTAGTTGAATATGAACATAGAACATTATAACCTTCAATATATATTTCATTATCTTGAATTTCTTCGGTAATATGTGTTTCTGATAGACAAATAATTACTGGTTTCTTTTGGTGAATTATCCAACATAGTTCAGTTTTATGCTTAATTAAACTTTGTATGTTTAAATACATTATATATGTATTTATTGATTGCTATTTTCTGTTATTTTGTTCTGTATGTAACTGTGGGTAGTTAACTCTTTGTTGTAACTGTGTAAAAATTCTTATGTAAGCTTCACATGTTTTGCTATACGCCGGGTGGTTATAGTCTATGTTAGGTATTTTTAAGATTTCGACTGCACGTTTACAGTTAGTGCATTCTTCCCTGTCTGATGTACATTCATTTGCTTTATGTTCACCTGAGCATTTCGGACAAGTGTCCTTATTATTTTTGCATTTATCTGCCATATGGCCAAATTTCCAGCATTTAAAACATTGTACTATATTCACATGATCAACGTACCTGCATGTTCTCCAATCTATGTATAAAACGTTTTTCTGGCTTATCTGATTATATGTATCTGGATCTAATTCTAGAACTATATTATTATTACCTTTTTTTGTTTCATATTTGTATACTACTTTTATAAAACGTTTTTCCTCTTCTGTGTGTATATTATTTTGTAATATTATTTTTTCGACTAGCGTTTCTTCATCATCTATAAGTTTTTTATCGACATTGAATACTTTGATTTTGGGTTTTTTTCTGTCGGCTGGTTTTACCTCATATTCTTGACCTACCTTTTCTTTCATGTCTCTACACACATTCTCAACAGGTTTATCATTGCAATAACTTATTGCCACTCCACCATTTCTCACGTACTTTACTCTTGAAACTCCTACTCCTATTGAACTCGGATTTATTTTACTTTCTAATGTTTGTTTTGTGGCCGAACTTGTTTGTGATATATCTTTTGGTTTTACTAAAACTACTTCTTCCTTTTTCATCTTCTTTACTATTTGGCTATATGTAGGGCTATCATCGCTTCTGCCTATTTTTCCCTTTTTTAATTCTTCTATTTCTTTTTTTAACATATTGATTATTTCTTCTTTGCTGTTTATAATATTTTGTTTGTCTTCTAAACTGTTTTGTAGTAGAATAAATGTATCATTTTTGATGCAATTGGAACAATGAAATTTCAGTGTTCTTCCCTCCTTTAATTGTAGAACTTTTACTTCCGAAGTTGTCAATTTTCCACAGTTTTTGCATAATTGTTTATGGCACCCATCACAACTAAACACATCTTTCGTTTTAGTTTCTTTACACACATCACATTCCATAATGTACGATCTTGTTCCCAATTAGTTATTTGATCCTGAAGCCGGCCCTGACTATCAAATCATAAACAGTTAAGAGTTTTGACAATCTTAACTTTGTAATTTATGCTTTTAGCCTTCAATCTGTCTACTCACTCATCAATGTTTATAGCATTTTACCTAGAGCACTTAGTTTCCAGATATGTCCCTTTTTTTATTGCACCAGATGCACCAGCCACTTGTAACAGAGTTGAGATTTTTACACTGTTCTTTATTTCACTTTATTTATTAATTATCAATTTTTTCTCTTATGTTGAGTAGCATCATTTTATGCGCAATTTTTCGGGTCAGCTTTTAGTTAATTTTCGTCACATTTGTTAACGTTTATACCACACTTTTATAAATTTAAACCAGGAGCGTCACGCCGCGCGTCCGAAGTGTATCTCGCATGTATGATAATATATTTAATATTTAATAATACATTTATCGATGCTCAAATTTCGATATTCTGTATTTGAAACAACAGGAGGCATGTTTTTTAATACATAACATTTCTCAGCACGCACCTGAAAGCCTTGGAAGGGAATTTTACTATACTGGAGGAATTTGTTTGTCTATGTACGGATCTAAAAAAATCAAGAATATTAATCTCGTACGAGTGGCTACTAATTGAAACAGCATTTTTTGCGAATTTCGTACATTGCTCAATTGTGAAGTCATGCACGTCTTCATACGCCAAGTTTGCCTTTGCCAACTGATTATAGACGGGAAGAACACGATGAGAAGTATATTTTCAAATTGTTTCAAGGCGATCAATTAAAATTGAAAATATCATAAATGGTATTCTATGCAAATAATATTTTACTTCTACATGAATTCTCTTTTATTCACTTCAATGATTTTTCGGCAGATATTTGTGAAGACGAAAATGAGAACGATGACGCTCGAAAATCTGAGGAAAATCTAGATTTGGAAGACCATACAGATAGCACTTCCGAAGAGGAAGATAATTTAGAATACAGCAGTGAGAGTGATTCAGATGAGAATTGGTTTGTTTTATTAGTATTGAATGTGCCAAAATAATAGAAATATTAAGACTTGTATATCTCATTATTTAATCCTCACTATTCTCAATCAATGATTGCAATCTATCTCTAAGTATTCTCCAATGTGTATGTCTAATATTTCATACAAATATGATTTTCTGTCAAGTCTCATACGTTAACTGGGGCATTAAAGATACCGCGCGCGGTGAGCACCTGGACGCTGCGGTATACTTAAAAGGCCTAGCTGACAGGTTTTGTCCCATGGTATTATCAGCTGACGCTTTTTAATATCGCACTTTTTTATATCGCAAACTATCATATAAATGAATTTCAGCTTTTTTGAAATAATGAATTTTCACGTGTTTTTCATACAGATTGACTAGGGCAGCTGACAACCTTCGCTCCCTACCCTATGCAGGTGACACATTTTTTTTTTTAATTTATGTTACATAAATAAACTATTTATAGTTTTTTAGCTTTGTTGGATTGACGCAAAAGAGAAAAAAATATTTTAGCAAATGCGCAGCCTCCCACGCTCTTAATCTCCACGGTCGCGTCAGCTGACATCTATTTTAGTTGTTTTTCGAACGAAAACTGACATTAAAGAAACAAAGAAGTCGTGTTGAAATGACGCATAAAATATTGACGCTACTCCCAGACTATTATAGTGTGACAATAATCCCGACTTCATCGTTTTATCATCGGGAATGTATGGTGTTGTTAAGATTGTTTTCAATATTGTTGTAATTTCACCAAATGCCCAAATGATCGAGAAATTTATTTGCGAAAACCAGTAAAGGGTAAAGTTCTGCAAAAAGTTTTTTCTTCCATGAGCTTAGAAAAAGTATCACCTCTCTTTAAAAAGTATATTTTGTTTTTACTTGCTTTTACAGGATGTGACACTACGTCAGCTTTTATAATAGAGGTAAAAATAAGTTTGTAGAAATTAAAAAAAAAAATAAAGATCTTCAAGACGCTGCTGAAGCGTTTGCAAATACCAATGAAGATTTGAATAATATTTGTGAAGTTGGGATGAAATGCGTCCTCGCATTATACCTACGGCGCGCCCAAAAAAATAAAAGATTTAGATACTTTAAGATATGGGGCCCATAACAATGAATAAGCCACCAGCCCCCAATTTGTACACGTAAGACAGGATGTGGAGCTGCTTGTGGATGTAGAAAGCAAGGATTTTCTTGCACTTCAGCTTGTTCCGAATGCAATGGTGATAGTTGCTCGAACCCTTCTATTATAGAAATAAGCGACGTTGAAAACGAAGATATCGAAGATAAATAGTATATTTTGTTGAAATTATTATGAATTATGTGATTTAACAATAAGTTTATTTCCACAGAAATTCTAATATTTTTTGTGTTAATTATGTCTTATTTTAAAGTTTTTTGGCCGCCATTTTGGGTCCCACATTTTGAATTTTTAATTTTTTAAATTTGTCGATTACAAACCTACAATACCATTCAGGTACGATTTTTTTGTCTACAGAACAAAAACTAGTAAAACTTATGTGAATTGACTACTTTTTCAAAGAATTTGTATAAGATCTCGATAAACCTTTGAATAAAAAAAAAACATCAATTTCTAATCCATAAACATTTTAGTATTAGGTTTTAGCAAGACAACGCAAAAAGTTTCATTAAAGTTGATTCATAGGATCCGGGTTCCTAGGTATAAATCTAATGGCACTCCTCTATATGAGCTTCAAATTTTAATAAGTATAGAAAATATTAATATTTCTCTAAGGCTATGTCGATAAAAGTGAAAATTTGAAAGTGTGAGTATAGCAAGTGGAAAACTTCTTTAACTTTTGAAATAGATACCAAGTACATTGAAAAGAAATAAAACTAAAGGATGAAATCAACTTTTTTATTTGAAGATTTTTTTTCTAGGGTTAGCAGCTTTCGAAAAAAATCGCATGTGAAAATATGGAACACCTTCACAGGTGAAACGTTGAAGAGAATGGTGTAAAGTTAGTCTCTTTGTCTGTTATCTGAATGAAGCATATTGAAATTCGTTACCGTTGTAGTTTAATTGTCGTAAGCAATTATATAATAAAACTCACAATAAACCCACTAGCGCCGACTTAAGTCAATGTGTAAAACTAATTTTCCCGTGAGTATATTTCAAGCAATTGATTTATTACTATATTTGAATTAACATAAATCGTAATAATAAAGAATATTATTGTTGCATATTGTTATTAACAATTATTAACTGTAACAAAATAAAATTTTATTTTTTCACAATTGTCAAATAGGAAACAAAAATAATTACGCTGGTAATGGTTGACGAGTGTAGACCGGAAAGGTACTAGGAAAATAACTTTTTTAAACAGTCGACGTTTCGTCACAATTTATTGACATCCTCAGGACTATTTAGGTGTTTTCCTTTCTCAAATAACACACGTTCCCATTGAGCCTCTGACCAGTTGTTAACATGCTCTGTGGCAAAATTTAGCCTAGCTCTCCGGTGATCTCTAGTTAAAGCTGGATCTTAACAGCAACTCTTGGTCTCAAATTACATGCTCTAAATCGCTGTCTAATGGTTTCCCGCTAATTTGTAAATCATTTACTTCGTAGCTGCATTTGTAAATTTCGCGCTGTTACAAAAAGTTGTCGTAAAGTTGAAAGTCTCAAATATCAGTCATTAATTATGTTATTCGATTCCTTCCTTGTCCCGGTCTGCGATCATGATTTCCAGTCTCTCTATATCTTTGTATCACTCGTGGAATAATTGTATGAGCCACATTAAATCGCTGTCCAATTCATCCATAACTCCAACCTACTTCAACCAATATTATTGCTTAAGCACATTCTTCACCAGTAAGATTTCGTGTTTCACGTTCCATATTGATAATAATATTGAAAAAAAAACACGGCTATCACCACAATAATATTCCTTTCAAACGCTTTTTGACATTTACCCAGGGCCGGGCTTAGTTCCTCAAGCGCCCTCGTGCGAAATTTTGACAGATGCCCCTTTTTCTGGTCGAGTCAGGTTTAAGGGCACAAATAATTTTTTTGTGCTGAGGGGGGAGAGGTTAAAAATTTTTTTCATCTCAACATTGATGAGCAGAGGGGTAAAATTAAAAAAAGAATTTTTTTTCGTCCTCATCTCAAAATTTATGAATGGGGGAGGGTAAATTAAAAAAAAAATTATTCTCCCCTCAAAAATTTTACTCGAGAAAAACGCAACTTATATTAAGATCGTGGCGCCCCCTAGGGTACGGGCGGCACTGCATTTACCTACACGTTTCTTCTGTTTTCCATAGCATGCCTCTTACATAAAATTGTGCTTTGTTGGTACTAATATTTATAGTGATTTGCATTATTAGATGCGAAAGTTTACTTTTAGGTGTGAGGTCAGAAAACACCGAACACGTAAAGGGCTTTCGCATCGTGAATGTATTATATTTTTTCTACTACCGAAAGATATTGTAGGATTTAATAATTTAAAACTAATTATTTCATGAAATTATTTGACGTTTTTAATAAATTTTATAGTTTAGGAGGCTGTCTGTGAAAATTGTTTGCCAACGAAACATTCACTATCTGTCGTTGAGGTTGAGTAGCAAAATTTTTGAAAATTTTTATTGTTTAAATAGGCTTAGAATGTCATGAAACTTCGAGATTGTCAGTCGATCTTCTGTAACTTTTTTGTGCGCACGATTACTCTGGAATCGTTTAAGATATTGACTTGAAATTTGGTACACGTAAGTATGTATTTTAACGAGATCTGGAATTAGATTATACAGTGCGTATAATCTAGGCATGTATATTCACGTAGCGCGAGAGATATGACAACACAGCAGAGCAAACTCGCCCGTCGGCGAAGCATCCCAGCTCTCAGTTATTTCATTTCAGCCAGCTGGCACACGCGATGTTGTTATTCTTACTCCCTATGCCTAGCACGCTACTACACACGCTGTATATTGATCTCATTCCGTTGAAGAGTTGGGGGTTAAATTTTGGTAAATGGAGGTAAGTAGGTGAATCAAGCAAGTAAGAGTCCATAAAATTGATATTTAATGTATATAAGAAAAGCTAAGCCTCAACAAATTTTTTGACATTAGCCACCTCCATCATTACTACTCTAATCCCAATATTAAAGGGGGTGAAAGAAATAAAATTGTGATTTAGTGCGTGTACAAGAACCATGGGCCTCAAACATGTTTTTTGCTTCATTCAGCCCCGCTGTCGCTCCCCTTCCATCGCCCTTGTCACCACCACCAATGTGGCATATCGTTTTATGGGTTTTTGGGGTAGACAAATATTATATTATTAAAGTTTCATAACCAATTATTTCCACATACATGTTAAACATTTTAATTTCTGGTGGTTTCAAACTAAAATAAACAAATAAATATGTTTGGTGACGATGAAAATGGGTACAAGAAGCAGCCAATATTGCTTGTGCCTAGCTTTACCCCAAGAAATCCAAAGCGAGGTATATGCAAACTTATAAAGCGTTAAAAGTTGTTTTTTTTTTAATTTTCTGTTCTGGCCACGAAAGTTTTACTTTAGCCTTAGCAACCAAATAACTCGAATGTTTACTTTCGTTATCGCGCTTGTTGCTAGGGTTGCAAAGGTCATTTATATAGACGGTAGTAGAAAAAAGATAATAAAGTGAATAAAAAAAAAAAGAATGTTAAGAAAAGATAAGGCTAGAGTACGATATTAATTCTAACTTGCTGATGTAACTGTTGAACTTCACAGGGTGTTACAAATTTTATTGAAAAAGCAATGTGGAAAAAACAATAGCACATTCACATTCTTGAATAAAGAGCCTATCATACAAAAAAAAAATCGAAATCGGACAAGAGGTCTAGACAAAAATTAACTTCAAACCTCTTGTTATTTTTTGGTGGTGCGTTAATTTTTGGGGGAAGTGTATATCTTGAGTAAAATATAACGAAAAAAAAAAAAATCTGATAGAATTAATTAGTTTTTAATTCGACATCCAGTGGAAGTATAGTAACGCAAAAAATTTTTGAAAATTTTTATTGTTTAAATAGGCTTAGAATGTCATGAAACTTCGAGATTGTCAGTCGATCTTCTGTAACTTTTTTGTGCGCACGATTACTCTGGAATCGTTTAAGATATTGACTTGAAATTTGGTACACGTAAGTATGTATTTTAACGAGATCTGGAATTAGATTATACAGTGCGTATAATCTAGGCATGTATATTCACGTAGCGCGAGAGATATGACAACACAGCAGAGCAAACTCGCCCATCGGCGAAGCATCCCAGCTGTCAGTTATTTCACTTCAGCCAGCTGGCACACGCGATGTTGTAATTCTTACTCCCTATGCCTAGCACGCTACTACACACACTGTATATTGATTTTATTCCGTTGAAGGGTTGGGGGTTAAATTTTGGTAAATGGAGGTAAATAGGTGAATCAAGCAAGTGAGAGTCCATAAAATTGATATTTAATGTATATAAGAAAAGCTAAGCCTCAACAAATTTTTTGACATTACTACACTCACCCCACTATTAAAGGGGGTGAAAGAAATAAAATTGTGATTTAGTACGTGTACAAGAACCATGGGCCTTAAACATTTTTTTTGCTTCATGCAGCCCCGCTGTCGCTCCCCTTCCACCACCAATGTGGCATATCGTTTTATGGGTTTTTGGGGTAGACAAAATATTATATTATTAAAGTTTCATAAGCAATTATTTCCACATACAATTTTTTTTTTCGTTGTGAGAGACTTGGATAGAAATCTGGATGTGGAAGTAGTGATTCCTTGGGCAGCGGTTTTACATTTATTTATCAAATGACACAAAGTAAACATCTTTTACATTTGACTATACTTCATTTTTTACTTTCGGAATTTTTCAATATTTATAAACTAAAAAATGCTGTAAAATATTCAAAAGTCAATATAAAAGAACAACAAAATTGCAAATTAAAGTTGAAGTATAAACATTTCGATGGTATTACTTTATTTTATTTCATTGATTACATAATTTAGTGGATTGCATGAGTCGGACGAAAACCCGACTACTGTCTGATACAATCAGATTAGTTCTCACCCCCGTTTTCGAGGATGCTGAACACCGTGGTGGTGGCAGAATTTCTTGTTGGGGTGACCCACCCCCGCAAACGGCCAAAAACCATCCCCAAACGGAGGTTAACACGTATTATAATAGTTTGAGGCACTCTTACTTGGTGATCCTCCGTTTTCGAGGGTGTTGAACACCGTGGTGGTGGCAGAATTTCTCGTTGGGGTGACCCACTCCGCAAACGACCAAAAACCATCCCCCAACTCGTTTTGTCCAGTGGTATGACGAGAGCGCTCTCCTTTGGAGGGTGGTTATTGGCCTTTGAGGGTGTGAGCGGGTGTCAGGCACACGTCCTAAGGTCCTCCCCATAATTGGCATGCTCGAAAACGGGGGATAAGTTAGGTTCGGTAAAACGTGATCAATACGCGTTTAATCCCGTTTGGAGGTGGTTTTTGGCCGCTTGCGGGGGTGGGTCACCCTAACGAGAAATTCTGCCCCCACTACGGTGTTCATCATCCTTTAAAACGGGGAGGAGAACTACTTTGGTTACATCAGACAATAGTCGGATTTTTCGGGTCTTTTTCGACTCACACAATCCACTAATTTGTCAGATAACAGTTCGAAGCATATGATTCAGAAATAGTTGGTAATGTTAAGATAAATGTTCAAACGTCCAATATATAATAAGCCCCGTGTACCTAATTCTTCCAGCATAAAAGAAACTGATTTTAAATGGGAACAAAAATGTTGAGGCGTGCGTTCCCCGTTTACCTGCTCCAATCCTGCTATTTATGGTACTGAGCGTGTCTCATGTGCTTGTAAGAAAGCTGTTTCGGCTGTTTTCGTGTCGGTGTCTTTTAATTTCGAGTTTCTCTAATTTTATTTAGATTATTAATTCAATAATTTTTGTTTAAAAATTGGATATAGGGTATTTCTTGGCTGGACACCCTAAGGGCACCCCGGAAAACGGGAAGGCTGAGCACCCGCAAGGTGTGCCACCTTCCAAGAAGAGAAACCGGTCGGGATTCTGCTCCGAGGGGGTACAAGAGGGCCAGACAGATCCCCGGATCTGCAGCTGCTCCCCCGACCAGCTACAAGGACGCTGCCTTAAGTCACCTTAAGGTAGCGATAATTGACAAGGACAACCCCTATGGGAAAATCCCAAAGGATAAGGAGGTCCTTGTCAAGAAAATGCTGAGGGGAGAGCTGGACAAAACTATTCTGTCCACCCCCGGAACAAGCACAAAGCAGCCACCCATGTTTCGCTCGTGGACATATTCTGGTGAAATCATCAGGATTGTCTGCGAAGACGATAACACACTGGGCTGGCTAGTGAGTTCGGTGGAAAACCTGAGGCCGTGGGAAAACGCGACACTTGCCGTCGTTCGCGTTGACCAACTGCCAAGGCTGACCAAGGCCACCCTCTGGATCCCCGTGGAAGCCGAAAGCGACCACGAGGAAAAAGAGGTCGTGATCGGTCGCCTGGCAGGTCAAAACCCAGCGCTGAGCGTCCGCAAGTGGTGCCTTTTCCATCACGAAGCCAAAGAAGAACCGAAAGGACTCCTGCTCGTCTTCGGCATCGGAGACGAGGACATTAAAACCCTGGGGGCGAGATCGATGAGGGTACATTACCTTTTTCAATCTCTCGCCCTAAGGGTAAAGGCCGAAAAACAGGAGGCAGAACCAGAAGCGCCCCAACCCCAAAAGAAGATGGAAGTGGAGGTTGGAGAGGATGAGCTATCCGGTAAGACGGATGCCACCACTCCAACTCCCAGCACATCCAGGATGGAAGTCGTCTCCCCTCTAACGGAAGAGGAGGGAACGACCAATTAACTCTCCTTTTATATCCCACGATGGCTGGGACACTAAATAAGGTAAGTGAGGTAAGCATAGTGCAGTGTAACCTGCAACACAGCAGGGCGGCAACGGCAACACTGTGCCGACGCCTGGATGATGAGCAGGATACACTGGCACTAATCCAGGAACCCTGGATAGTTCAAACTAAAATAACAGGGTTGTCAAGACTAAGTGGACTCATTTTCAGCTCACCAACAACAGAGAGACCGAGGACTGCCATCTACGTCCCTCGGCACATCAAAACCCAGCCACTTCAACACCTCTCAACATCTGATCTAACGGCCGTTAAGGTGGAATGTCTGGTGGCAAACAAACTAACAACTGTTGTCTTAGCATCAGTATACCTCCCCCAGGACTCGGCCACACTTCCACCATCAAAAGAAATGGAGGAACTGGTAGCACACTGCCGCAATCAAAACTGGGAACTAATCATGGGCTGTGACGCCAATGCACACCATGTGACCTGGGGCAGTCAAGACAACAATGCAACACTTTATGATTATATAACTGGTAACAACCTTATTGTAAGCAACAGGGGCTGTACACCAACATTTATAAACTCCAGAAGTCAAACCATAATAGATATAACACTAACAACGTGGCATATATCCAGCCTAATCCAAAACTGGCATGTGTCTGACTGCGTAACACTATCAGACCACCAATGGATAAACTTTGAAATCAACCTTATTAAGACACCGAAAAAACCCTTCCGAGATCCCCGGAGGACTGACAAAGACGTATATCGATGTCAACTCAGGGAGAACCTGGAAGGAGTTAGCGTAAGGACACCCGGAAGTAGTGGTGAAATAGAGCAATATGTTAAAATATTGCAAACAGCAATGAGACAAGCTTTTGAGACATCCTGCCCCTTGAGGTCCTCGCAACAGTCCAACGAGGCCACCAAGTGGTGGTGTCAGGGGCTGACTGACCTCAAGAAGAAGGCTAGGGCCTCGTTCAACAAAGCAAAATTAACTAGACAGGAATCAGATTGGGAGTCATACAAAACCAACCTGAAAGAGTTTAAGAAACTAGTCAGACAAAGACAAAGAGAAGCGTGGAGAACCTACTGTGAGGAAATCGAAGACTACTCACAGACCGCTAGGCTTTGCAAAATCCTCGCCAAAGATAAAGACCATGACCTTTGCCTACTAAAAAAGGACGATGGCACAAGAACTACCGACCTTCGTGGAAGCCTAGAGTTACTTATGGAAACTCACTTCCCGGAATCTGTGATAACAGAACGGAAGGAATGGCCAAACGAAGTCGACACTCAGCCCTCAGACCTGGATTGGCAAATGGCCAACCAAGTAGTGAGCGAAGACAGGATAAGATGGGCAATACAGAGCTTCTCTCCTTTCAAATCACCAGGCATTGACGGCATCTATCCCGCCCTACTGCAATGGGGACTGGATGAACTACTGCCGCACCTGGTCGGAGTATTTAGGGCGAGCTTGGCACACCTTCATATTCCAGAGATATGGAGAGAAGTGAAAGTTGTGTTCATTCCAAAGACAGGGCGGATGGATTATACCACCCCCAAAGCATATAGGCCTGTCAGCCTAACCTCGTTTCTCCTCAAGACGATGGAGAAGCTATGTGAACGATACATAAGGGATGTCGTAGTGAAAGACAACCCTTTGCATCCCAACCAACATGCATACACACGACACCGCCCTCCATGCGGTCGCGAGTCGGATTGAGAAATCCTTGGACAATAAAGAGTCCACCCTAGGTGTATTCATAGACATAGAAGGTGCGTTTGATAAAACCACCTTCCCAAAAATCACGGCAGCCCTAGTAGAGAGAAACGTCCCCACGATTATGGGAAGCTGGATATCCAACATGCTCTCCAAAAGAGCTGTACAAATCAGTGTGGGAGACGCTTCTGTACGAGGAATGGTCGCGAGAGGCTGCCCGCAGGGAGGTGTAATATCACCACTGCTATGGAACTTAGTTCTCGACAGCCTCTTGCGCCACCTCAACTCAGAGGGTTTCCACACAATCGCCTACGCAGATGATGTAACAATACTGCTCAACGGAAAATTTGAAGGAGTCCTCTGTGAAAGGATACAGGGGGCTCTAAGAATAATTGAAAAATGGTGCAGAGAACACTCGCTGTCTGTTAATCCCAGGAAGACGGAGATGGTTCTCTTCACAAGAAAAAGGAAACCAGGAGCACTGGAAGCACCAGTTCTCCTGGACACAACACTAAGTAACCTTCGACGCCAAACTAACATGGAATCTTCACTTAGACAGAAGACTAAAAAAGGCTTACATTTCTTATGAGCAGTGCCGCAGGACCGTGGGGAAAACCTGGGGAATGAAACCCAAAGTGGTCATGTGGATATACACTGCCATCATAAGACCAATGATAACCTATGGAGCTGTGGTCTGGTGGCCTAAGAGTAAACAGACTACAGCGAGAGCCAAGCTCAGCCAAGTGCAGAGAGTTGCCTGCCTAAGCATAACAGGAGCTATGCGAACAACGCCGACGAGAGCAATGGAGGTAATGCTGTGTTTGCCACCACTGGATTTACATCTAGGAGAAGTGGCCTTAATAACAATGGCACGCCTCAAGTCCGTTGGCCTACAACCAAATGTAGGCTGTGGGGAGACCAGAAGTCGCCTGTGGAACGAGGCTGTCAGGAAGACGCCTCTTCTACAGGCATGCACAGATGGCATCTCTCCCCGATTTGTCTTTGATAGACCCTACACAATACAGACAAACAGTGAAAACGAGACCGCTGGTGAAGGTGTGATTAACATTTTCACAGACGGATCAAGGAAGAAGGAGGGGGCAGGATGTGGAATATATTCCAGAAGCCTGCAAATCCAATATAAATGGACTATGGATGAGCGAGCCAGCATAGTACAAACTGAACTGGCGGGCATAACCATAGCCGCAAAAGAGATTGTCCGCAGACAAACTACGGGCAAAACAATCAGGATCTACACAGACTGTAGACAATCACTACTAGCCCTGAGAAGTTACAAAATAACCACAGGAGCAGTATGGGAATGTCATCAAGCACTTGTGGGTGCCTCCAGTACGAACAACATCTCGGTATGCTGGGTGAAAGGACACGCACAGTGCGGTGGCAACAAAAAAGCCGACAAACTGGCCAAGAAGGCAGCAGACCAACTTATTTTTGGACCAGGCCCGGCCAGTCTGTTACCGATTACGGCGATAATACAATTAATTAAGGAGAACACCCACAACGAATTTAAGAAGCTGTGGGATGAAACAAGCAGCTGTCAGCTTGCTAGGGAACTACTCACGTATCCCAACAAGAAAACAGCAATGGACTACCTGGCAATGACCAGAAGGAATCTACGTTTTATAACTGGAATCCAGACTGGACACTGTCCGCTAAGTAAACATCTATACAATATGAGATTAAGCGAAACACCTCTTTGCAGAGGTTGTGAACAAGAAGATGAGACGGTTCAACACATACTCTGTGACTGTTCAGCCGTCTCATCAATTAGAGAATCCATCTTGGGAGAGCGTTGGCCTACCTTGGCCAATGTAAGGGAGATGCCCCTAGGCAACATCACCACCTACTTCGAAAGAATAGGTTGGCTGGAGGCCTAGGCGAGTGTCTGCCTAGAGGGAGGATGTACAAGGGGTCCAATGGGGCCTAAGTGCTGTGGTTTTTGACCACCCTCCTGCTGATTCCATACTCCATAGGGTATTTCTTCCATAATTAAGTGTTGAAAATGAATTGAAAATGAATTGAATTTAAACTGTATGATGAAGGTCATATTATTATTTTAACAAATGATTTCAATAGTTTTTGAATTATTATCAATCTGTACAAAAGTAAGTACAATATATCTAAACTGCTGGCCAATTGAAACGGACCAGGCGAATTTTTAGGTTGAATTTATATTCACATTTTTTGAGAAAGAGAATGGATAACAATATGCAGTTTTCAGAATTTAAGAGATTCCACATTTTTTTTATGCGCATTTTTAGTCACAGGTTATTGAAAAAAAAACCGATTTTTTAATTTTTTGAAATTTCTCTTATTTTATAAGATACCGGTTTTTTTCTAAAAACCTGTCATTTTCTCATCTTTTTGGCGTTAGACCTTATTGTGTTTCGTAAGAGGCGATCGTTGTAGGTTATTATAATACTTTATGATGGGTCCTTTAAAATAATAATAATAATAATAACTACATGTTCTGTATTTTCAGTTCATGGTGAATAATGCCTTTTTCCTTGCTAATACACATTTTATTTTTATTATTCCATTAGTAATAAAGAGTTTAGTTCTTCCTTTTTCATTAGTTGACATTTTAAATAATAATAGTGCTTATAAAAATTGATAAATAAATATATTTTCTCATTGTTTATTTAGATTTCATTTTATTCTATGATAAAGATATACATACAATTTTTCGTATATTTTCGTATTTTTTAAGAAATTTCTTTTTGTCTACAGGTAAAGCCTTTTAGTCCTTTTACACATGTGCCAGATTTCAACTTGATATCTTCAACCGTTCCGGAGATAATTAAGGTTCCATTATTATATTTTAATGTAGAAAACCCAAAAAGGTTTCCCAATCCACCGATTTTGGTTACTCTACTGATCACCATGCAAAAAGTGAACTTATTACTGTTTTAAAGGAGCAATGATAAGGTAGATATTATAACAACCTACTACGATCGGCTCTTACAAAACACAATCAGGCCTGAATTCAAAAAAACTTAAAAATGACCTGTTTTTAAGAAAAAAAAATCGGTATAAAGTAAAGGAGATATTAAAAATTTGGGAAATTTTATTTTTCCCCACATACTAGCGACAAAAACAAATGTGTATCAAAAAAATATAAAAATAAATTTGTGGAATCTTGGTAATTATAAAGCTTGGTAAAAAGAAACACGCTTTTCTTTCACACCATGTAGATAGCAACGTGCTTAAAAATAAAAGATTCGGACAAAACTCTGTTTCACAAATAAATTACCTCTTAAATTCTGAAAACCGCATATTGATATCTATTATCTTTCTCAAATAATGTGGATTTAAATTAAACCTAAAAATTCGCTTGGTCCGTTTCTATTGGGCAGCAGTTTATATAAACAAAGTACTTTATACCTTAAATTAAGAAAAAGCATAATATTAAATGTGAGGAACAACATTCCCAAGCTAAATAAATATTTACACTAAAGTAGTTTGTTTGTTGATGCAAAAAGCTTTATAATTAAGCGTCAATGATGAAGATGAAGAATGTGATTACTAATGTTTAATATTGTGTTATTTTAATAATTTGTTTCATTACAATATACAACGATAGAAAATTTACGATTTTTATTAACATTTTTAATGACCATAAAAAATATTTCCAAAATACATTATTTTAAAAGTTTTTTAGGAAAAATGCCGTTTGATCCATATTAGCTCATTATTGTGGGTATTTTCATGTCTAACCAATTTACCAATTTTAGGGTGCACCATTTTTACAAATTATATTATATTATTATATATCATACCTTAAATACTAGTTGAAAACAAAAAATAATTTGGTTAGCCCATTACTTTAAATTTTGATGAATTGTATTCGTTGGAAAATGTAGTACTAATGAATTGTATATAATTTTTGGAAAGCGTAGACATTAGTAAATTAAAAGACACTGATATAATCTAACGATTAACTTAAAATATGTAGATTTAAAATCTTTTCTGAATTAATAGGATTAATTATACTTGACGTTTTTATAGTAATTACCCTCTTTTTCATTTTAATTGCATCAAGGCAATTTAAATAGATGTTTATTAAATATTCTAAAATCGTAGCCTTAAATTTGCAACGTATAAGTAAAGAAAGGAAAATAATAATATAGGTAAAAGATGCACTATTTGAATATTAAATAGAACATAAATTAAGTGAAACTGTGAAGTAATAATTCATCTTTAGTTCTGGTATTAGTACGTTTTCCTTATCTAAGTATTTGTTTTAAAAATGATAGTTTTCATGAGTAAATAAATAATTTAATTATTACTGTTACTATTGTTAGCTTTCTTATTTAATTCAAAGTCAGTAAATATCAAATTAATATCTATACTACACTTACCCGCATTATATTATATTATATCCTTCTTTAAATCCTGTATAATAGAACTATAATGAGTAAATGATTTGAATTCAAAAACTTTCAGGAAAATTACACTTTCTACGTACAACTAATAATTTTCGATTTCTTTCTCACACATTCACTGATTTGAGTATGTAATAAATTCTCACAATTTATTTTCATTAGAATATACAAACATTTTAATTAAAATAGCGATATACTGAAGCAGATGAGAACCGAGTCCACACCATCTTTTAGCACAAGTTGCAACAAAACTAACCATACGTTACGTTAGCAAACATAAGTTCGGACTTGGACAGCGGAGATATTTTAATTTTAGACTGCTAAAATATTGGATTCGGACAGGTTCCCGTATTGATAAATTATTAAGTTTTATTGCATTTTTCTCAGTTTTAATGCACCTACTTTAAAATAACAAACAATAATTATTTAAAAACCGTTTAGTTCTAATGACTAACTATAAAAAATTTAAAACAAATAAGCGTTGTGGTTTAAAAACGTACGCGAAAATATCTCGCAATAGACTCTTTTATAAAATTAGACATTTTGCGTGTGATATATGAGGAGACTAAAATGTTCAGTCGACGGTGCCAATAAACAAAATACACTGAAGTAATCCATAGATAAAAATCAATTTACTCTGATAAGCGTTGTACCATATTGTTATAATCAACTCTTATTATTAGTCCAGGAAATCTACGTTTTATGGTGGAAAAAGAGTCAGTGGCGTAAATGTAGAAGCAAGTTATTAACCCTGTATGATACAAAAAAATCCCATCTAAATAAGCATTTGACGGTATGGGGCCAAAGGGTTTCATTCATACGCATTTAAATTAAGAAACCAGTAGAAGTTGTAATAAGGCGTTGCCGACTACAAGTATCTATTTGACAAGAAAAATAAATAACGCGGTGTACTTAACCTCAGTGGTATTAAGTAAAAGTGATGTGCCTTATGCGAGCAAAATGTTTACCAAATGGGCCACCGGCATGGTAACGCAGCGGGCTAAATCCTTTGGTGTGGTAAACACGCTTGATCACACTGTTTATCGTGTACTGAGTTCAATCCCGAATTACGACATTGGTAATGTCGGTAGGTAATGAATGTTGTTTTTTCAACTTCCTCTTTTTACAGGAGTCAAGGCTTTTACTTTGGCTTTGAATTTGGGAGTTGTCTAATATATTATGTTTTTCGTCATTTAGTGATGTGCTGTGCTGTGTTAGTTAAATAGATATTCGCGGTCGATCACCCGACTGCAATTTTCATTCGTTTGATAATAGTCTTATTAAAAATGCCTTAATAAAATTAAAATTGATATACCGCTTGTAATACGGATATGGGTATACCCCCAATTTTTACTTTATTTTTGCAGATATGTTATTGAAACTTGGTCCTTTTTGCCATATATATTAATTTTTTTCCAATTCCGATTTCAGAAGAAGTGGTACCGTACCAACTTCTGATTTTTAAATGGAGCACTCTGTATATTATTGCATTTTTGGATTCCACATGATTTTCTAAATACAATGATACCATATAAGCGACATATCAAATATCAAACTTTTTTTAGCTCAATTTATATTTTTTAGTTAAAGTGTGCTATGACTGGTTTGATTAATTCCATTCAAACCATGTAATGCTGAATCAAAATCACGTCGAAAATACTAAATTGAGTTTTTTATTCACAATGGTTTTGTGGATTTTTTTCAAATGGAAGCTTATTAATATGGAACAAATACAACTAAAATTACAGACCATCAAAAATTAGAATATTTTATTTTCTTCTAATCAAACGGTAAAAAGTAACTAAGGTGACTGAAAACAATGAAATATTTAGTGACTGGTAAGCAAACATAATGATTTGACAAGCTAAATTTTTCATTGTTTTCAAAGTCGCCCTAATTTCTTTTTATCATTTATTTAGAAGGAAATTAAATATTTTAATTTTTGATAGTCTGTAATTTCAGCGGTATTTGTTCCAGATGAAATGTGGTTATATCAAAAGATTTCTTATTAATGAAAATATTTAATGGTATCTTGGAACCAATATGTTCAATTTGAAAATAATGAGTTTCATCCAAAAAACCATTTTGAAGGCTTTGTTTACTCATAAATCATTACTTCAGACGTAATTTCGATTTTTGTAGCGATATATAGGTTGACTGGAGTCACACTTTAACTAAACAATAAAAATTGAACTAAGATACAGTTTGATATTTGAAATGCCACTTATATAGATAGTATCATTGTAGTCAGAAAATCATGTAGAATTCAAAAATGAATAATGCACAGGGTATTTCATTAGAAAACCAAAAGTTCCGCTGAAACCGGAACTAGAAAAAAAAATGTATCTGTCAAAAAGTGACGTCTGACGATGTACAAAGGACCTCGCACATTTTTTATGTAAATTGGCGTACAGTCATATTGGCTGAATTCTTAATATGTTGTAGATTTCGATTTTCTGATCAAAAGCTCTCATGGGCCCAATTCGATCATATGTCTAGTTTCAAGATACAGCTCAAAAAATGTACAAGAATGACCTCTTGTACAATTAAAAAAATTTCCAATTCATGATTTTTTTCATACATTTTATATTGTGATACGTTCTAATAGACCTTTGTAATATTTTGCACTAAAACCTTTGTTGTTTTAATAAAGATAGCGTAGAAAAAAATTAAAATTTGAATAACGTTGCCGAAGGCGCCAGGAAATCTATATAAAAATAACAAGTGAAAAAATTTTTCGCTCAAATTGACTAAAACATTTTTTACAAAAAACTTTAACTGAAAAACGTTCGAAAATTACTCCCTTGACCTCCAATACCCCATCACAATAAATTAAAAGTTCGATAAGATACAGAATTTTACAAGAATTTATAGTTGTAGCTCAGAAACTAGACATAGGATCGAGTTGGCCCCATGAGAGCTTTTGATCAGAAAGACGAAATCTACAACATATTAAAAATTCAGTCAATTTGACTGTTCGCCAAGTTACATAAGAAATGTGTGGGGTCCTCTCAATAATTTATCTGCAGAAACAAAGAAAGAGTTAGTGGTATGCCATGTTCGTGTTACAACCATATACTTTCTATTTTAAACTTAAAATTTGGCACAAATGTAAATAGCAAAGTAGTCCAGTGTATTTAAATGAAAAAAAATTTGTTATTACGGAAATATTTTGAATGCAACCTTTTGCAACGCGCACTCTAAAAATTTAAAAGTTTACCCATTAAAAAAGTGTGCAAATAATTTTTTTTATAAAAAATTCAAAAAATCAATATTTTATCACAAAATATTTTACAACTGATATAACTCAAACAATTTAAATGATAAAATTACGAAAAAATTCATACAAAGTTTTCGAGACCACTGATTACGATGTTGACATTATAATTGCAAAAGTGAAAATGACGGATTCAAAATGGCCGACTTAAACTTGAAAATCATGCAAATATTGCAAAAAATACATAAATATGTTGCACTTCTTACAATACACACATTAAAATGAGAACGCTGCCAAAATGGTAAGAGATAAGAAAAAAGTGTAAAAGCAAAGTTGTAAAGAATTAAATTCTGTACAAAAAATTTCAGTAAGAGCATATGTCTATCTTTTATAGAATGTGCAAAGAGGGGGGGTGCAAAGTGTGGCATCGTATAGGGTGGATTAAATTAGATGGGATTTGGGGTTTTCTCTAAAACTATGGCAGATAGACAAAAACCAATTTAGTCTGAGCTCCATTTTCGAGAAACAAACAATGTCGCAAACCGCGATCGTCTATCTTTTCGACTACCGAGCTACGAGTTTTTGGAAAATTGGCATTTTTGGATGACCTCTATATCTCAGTTACCAAGTGTCAAATCGAAAATCGAGAAGCACAGATACTTTTTTGAGTACAATCCGTTGCTGATATGAAGGAAATTATGCATGCCTCAGTTTTCGAGATATAGACATAACTTTTGTTTTTTTAATGGAACACCCTGTAAATTATTTCATAATTCAATCACAACTTAAATTAGCCATCCAACGATATATCATATGTCATATTTATCTCTAGACACAGTTGTTTTTTTTTTAACTGTTTAACGTCGGCCTATTTCTGCTACCAGGGCCTATCACCGACGCCAGGAGACGAGCTACCCCCAACCTGGAAATTTTGCCGAACCTCTTCCCTTAAGAAGAGTGGGGATCTTTTACTTGCCTAACATTTAATAGACAAGGGACCGCCTGCTTTACATCCCCTCCGAAGGATGGTATATCCACTACGTAATCCTCGTCTGAAATTACGTAACTTCCGAGTATACACTGATATACAAGCCTCTAGAAGGTGGGACGAGAACGCTGTATTTCCCAAGATGGGAGCCCATCCAAGTACTAACCGCGCTCGACGTTGCTTCAACGGAATATCGACTGATATTCACATTGAAGTCGTCTCTACGCTCGCCCCTACACAGTTGTTAATTTTCGAAAAATTTAATATATTTGTGAGGAGGCCATGGAAAACTATTAACAACAACACTTCTTATAATTATAAAATAATTTTGCCAAAAATAGGAAAAACTAAACTACAGTAAATGTTCGAATTGTCTTCCATTGACATCTATGCATATTTATCGCACTTCTAATATGTATCGAGAAGGCCATGGTAAGAAAAAGAAAATCGAAGTAATCGTAAATGTCAAAAACTAATTTGTGAGTTAATTGTGAGTGAGCATTGTTAAAAATGGTTCAATTTAGCAATGGTGAAAAATATGATATGATTAAATGTTTTATAGAATGTGGATAAGATTCAAATTTAGCTTCCGAGCTTTATTTTATTAGGTAAGTTATAAACAGCAAAACTTTGTGCCAAAAGTGCAGCCTAAAGAATATTTTTAGATATCCAGAAAAGAGACAGCCAGACACAGAAATATTCAAAACAAAATTTAAATGAGTTTGGATCATTTGTAAAACCTCTAATTAAAATATATAATAAAGCATATATAATATATATAAAATATATAATAAAGCAGGTAAAGAAGCTGTAGAAAATATTATTATGAACAAATCAAGGATTTCTTTGAAAATGCAGGCAATAGAGACTAAATAAAAGGCTTACCTGGAAAAATAGGAGGGTTTAGTTTTATAAGCTTACCTTATGTTTTTTGGGTCGCTGATTCCGAATTTTTCACTTCCCATCAAAAATTCCCTCCGGAACCCCCTCAAATTTCGAAAAAAAAAAAAATTGTTTTTTTATTTTTTTATCTTTTTTCTTTGTTTTAGATAAAAAATACCCAGATATTCAGAAATCAAACAAAATTTACAACAAAAAAGGTCCTTTGACATTTTGACGTACGACGAACGGGAGGGGAGCGAGTGGGTCCCGAAACATGCGCCGAGGCTCATGTTTCGAGACGTGCTAGCGCTTCCCCGTTCGTTAGAATCTCAAAGGAACTTTTTTGTTATAAATTTTGTTTGCTTTCCGAATTTTTCCTAAAACGAAGAAAAAAAATTAAAGAAAAAAACGGTTTTTTTTTTTGGTTTTGTTCTATAAGTTTGAGGAGGTTCCGGAGGGAATTTTTGGTGGAAAGTTAAAAATTCGGATTCAGCGCTTCAAAAAACATAAAGTAAGCCTATTTCCAGAACTACCATGAATTTTTCTAGGTAAAATTCTATAATGTCTGGAGTACTCCATTCATTAGAGATCATATAATAAGTAAGTAAGTAAGTAAGTTTTATTCCGTTTCATTGGACATATTACATTAGCATAATAATATGTATAAAATAGGTCATTAAAAGACAAAAATACAGTAAATTCAAACGAAACACATTACAATGTATATAAAATAGACGTCAGCACATTATATCCTAATTAATAGTTTAAAAATTCTTGAAGAGAATAAGGTTCAATATCACAGATATACTTGAAAGCTTGCCTTTTGAAAGAGTTCTGGTGAAAGGTTTCTTTTAGATTTATTGGCAGAGTATTATAAAATTTGATTGCGGAGTAATATGGTCCCTTTTCAGTGATAGTCAGACGATGCTGCGGAAATTGAAAATTATCTTTGTTCCGTGTGTCATAAGAATGTTTAAAGTTAGACATTTCAAAACTAAGCTTGTTTGCTTTTAAATACATTAGACAGGAGTAAATGTACAATCCTGGAACTGTGAGTATGTTATTCGTTTTGAAACACCCTTTGCACGACTCATTAAATTTTTTCTTGAGAATTATTCGAACGGCTCTTTTTTGCACTTTAAAAACACGGGCCAGATTTGTGCTTCCACCCCAGATTTCAATGGCATACTTAACAGTGGAATAAAAATTAGCATAATAAACTGTCTTGAGAGCGTCTAAATTAAATGTGCGTGATAGGATTCTAAGAGCGAAGCAGGTTCTGTTTAACTTTTTTATGACATCATCAATGTGTTCCACCCATTTGCAATTACTATCTACCACCACGCCCAATAGCTTCGTGTTATTAGAGATAGGAATTTTTATTTCTTCAGTGAGACGGTCAGGTATTTGAAACATGGAATTGTGAGTCTTAAAAAATATGCAGTTAGACTTGGCTTCATTTAATATAAGCTGATTGGTATAAAACCAGTCTTTTAGGTTTTCCCATGTTTGAGTGGCACATTGTTGAATGTCAGCGAGAATTTTACCTTTAACTATAAGATTGGTATCATCAGCATAACTTATAATATTTACTTTGTCACTGTCACTTACAGTATTTATTATGTCGTTGAGAAATATTATAAAAAGAAGTGGGCCCAAGACACTCCCTTGCGGCACACCATGGCTGTGGCTTAGCACGTCTGATTCGTATTTGTTGTTGTCTATCGTTATACATGTTTTTTGTTTTCTGTCTCCTAAATAGGAGGCAAACCATTTTAAACTATTTCCCCTGACTCCCATTTTCTCCAGTTTGTTCAAAAGACAATTATGGTTTAAAGTGTCAAATGCTTTGGACAAATCGAGAAACAGTCCACAGACAGCCTCTTGACCATCCAAAGCATTTAGTATAGTATCCACAAAATGAAATAAGGCTGTTGTCTATTTTTTACAAAACCATGTTGAAAATCGTGAAAGAAAGTTGTTTTGTTTAAAAAAGCAAGAAGTCTGTTATACAAAATTTTGGAAAAGGCTGATAACATGCTTATTGGTCGATAATTTCCTAGTTCATCCTGATCTCCTTTTTTAAACAACGGTATTACTATTGCCAATTTCAATGCTTCTGGAAAAATCCCCTGAGTAAAGGACGCATTATATATACTTGCAAGTGGGGCAGCTAGTGCACTTACACATTGCTTTAAGAGCTTTGATGATATGCCATCAAAACCACTCGAAGTCTTTGGTTTGAAACCCTTTACCACAGTGCATATTTCTTCCTCAGTAGTCGGGTATGTGAACATGGAATCTTTATTTATGATGACAAGTTCACTGTAGTTTTTTGATATATGGCGCTGGTTTATATCTTTTATTAAGTTAGGAACAGTTTCAACGAAAAAAGTATTAAATTTATTGGCTTGAGTGTGAAAATCATTGTTAGAGGGTAGTTTATTAGGCTTTAGATTACCGATGGTTGAATTAACTAAGTTCCATGTGCATTTTGATTTATTAGTTGCATTGTTGATCGTGTTTTCATAATACCGACTTTTTGCATCTTTTATTTGATTACTATACTCGTTTTTCATGTAAGTATAGGCCCTCTTACCTGGAAAAATTCATGGTAGTCCTGGAGATAGGCTTACTTTGCGTTTTTTGGAGTGCGGAATCCGAATTTTTAACTTAGAATTCCCTCCGGAACCCCCTCAAATTTATAGAAAAAAAGCAAAAAAAATCGTTTTTTTTTATTTTTTTTCTTCGTTTTAGGAAAAATTCGGAAAGCAATTTTTCTGTTTTTTGTTTTCTAAATTTGAGGGGATTCCGGAGGAAATTTTTGGTGAGAAGTGAAAAATTCGGAATCAGCGACCCAAAAAACATAAGGTAAGCTGATAAAACTAAATCCTCCTATTTTTTCCAGGTAATATTCTCTATTGCCTGGAGTAAAGGTTCCGCTGACCTATTGAGTGTCGCAAGACAATACACCCCCAATATTACCGAATTTGTTGGAATGTTAACGAAAATATACCCACACTTTACAGAAAGAAGCATTAAAGACCAGATGTACTAAAATCCGAAGAAAAATCATGAAACAGCTAGAATAAGAGTACAAAAACTTATCAAACACATCACCTTTAGACCTGACAGCGACTCATCCCAAGATCTTTACTAGTATGCCCTCATCAAAATGAATCATACAGAAAATTTACAACAGTAGAATATTAACGGAGTTTCTTCCCATTTAGAATTCTTACAAATCCTAATTTCCGAACAAGATCCCCAAATAATTTGTCTTCAATAAACACACTTTAGTGATAACTACTGCCACAAACTAAAGAATTTCACACATTTCTACAAAAACAGAACTAACCAGGGTAGAGCCAGTGGAGGAGTCGCCGTGTACATAAAAAATACACTGGAAGCAGAAGAAATTAATCTAACTACCGACCTGAAAGCAGTCGCGGTATCAATACTAACAACAAGGAAAATTCACATTTGCAATATATATCTTCCGCCTAATCAAGACATCGGCCTAAACGAACTAGTTCAACTAATCGAACAAATACCTACTCCTAGACTAATCTTGGGAGATTTCAATAGACACAATATAATATGGGGGTCAGAAATAAACAATCCAAGAGGCCGAATGGTAGAAACACTAATAGACAAATCTAATTTACTCCTCACTGACTGGCTAGTTGGATATATCCAGTGCCATTGAAAATATACACAGTCACACAATTTACTCCTAAATAACGGCGAAAAGACCAGATTTAATGCATACACAGGCAATTCATCTGTATTAGATTTAAGCCTATGCGATCCATCTCTTGCTACGACATTTTCATGGCAGGTGCTTCCATATTTGTACCAGAGCGACCATTATCCCATTAAATTTATAAATGAGAGTACCATCCGAACCAGCTCATCCCCTCCTGATAAATGGAATCTGAAGAAAGCAAACTGGTTACGTTTTTCTGAACTAATCGAAAATCAAGCAGACACATACCGAATACACGAAGACATCGATAAAACCGTCACAGAATTCTCAAACATCATAATAAATGCCGCAGAAACCTCTATTGGAAAATGTCCCATATTAAAGGCCATCTACCAGTCCCCTGGTGGGACCCACAGTGTGCTGAATCTATCAAACTAAGCAACAACGCATTCAACAGGTACAAGAAATACAAGAGACAAGAAAATCTACTGATATTTAAAAAACTACGAGCTGAGACAAGATACATTATTAAAAAAAGCAAGAAAGAGTCATAGGCCCAATACACATCAACTATAAATTCTTCTACCCCTACGAGCACCGTTTGGAGAAAGGTTAAAAGTATCAAAGGTATAAATGCATACCACGGAATAAACACCCTAATACAAGATGATGGTACCATAATCACGAACACGGAAGAAATACCAGAAATATTCGCAGATATGTACCAAAAACATTCTAGTAATCAAAACTATACCGTTGAATTCTTACAGCATAAAAATCAAACAGAATCCAACGACATTCCCGTTATAGATGACAACAACTCAATAAACTCACCTTTAACTATAGCAGAATTAGACGAAGCATTATACAGCTTTAGAAACTTCAGTCCTGGTCCAGATAATATCCCTTTTATCTTTCTACAGAAATTACCAAAAAATGGAAAATTGCATTTATTACGCATTTTTAACGTCATCTGGTCTCAAAGAAAATTTCCCAATGTATGGCGTGAAGCTATAATAATACCAATATTAAAACCAAACAAAATAAAAACAGATCCAGAGTCGTACAGACCAATCTCACTAACTTGTACGATGTGCAAACTTCTGGAAAAAATAATAAACAAACGACTTATGTGGTACCTCGAAAAAAACATATTAATATGCCCTGAACAAAGCGGTTTTTGGAAACAAAGATCAGCATCAGATAACATCATCGATCTAGAATCTTATGTCCACGAATCATTTGCCAACAACCAAATATGTGCAGCCATATTTTTCGACATTAACAAGGCATATGACACAGCATGAAGATATCATATCTTGAAAGAATTACACTCTATAGGTGTACACGGAAATATTCTAAGCTTTTTAAAAAATTTCTTGGAAAATAGATCCTTCAGCGTCAAAAGCAATAACGTAATATCTCATAAAAGAAGTCTGGATAACGGTACACCCCAAGGATCTGTAAGAAGTGTCACATTATTCCTCCTTGCCATCAACAAAGCAGTAACAGATATTAAAACTCCCGTCAAACGAATGCTTTATGTTGATGACATTGTAATTTTTACAAGAGGAAAGAATATAAACACCATGCACAAATTAGAAATCTGGTCCAAAAACACAGGGTTTAGTTTTTCACCAACAAAGACGAAAGGCATTATATTATCAAGGAATTCGATCGAAAACAAGCCCATATTGACATTGTACAACTAACAGATAGAATTCGTTAGTAACATTAAGTTCCTTGGCATGCCACTAGATGAGAAGCTCACATGGGATACACATATCAAAAATCTGATAAGAACTTGTCAGCAGGGAATTAATCTACTAAAAATCTTAGCTCATAACAAATAGGGTGCCGATAATCAAACACTTTTATATTTATATCGAAGCTTAATCAGATCAAAACTTGATTATGGTGCCGTAGCTTATTCATCAGCCAGCAATAAAGTACTAAAGAAGCTGGATACAATTCATAACTCAGCTATCCGTATAGCCCTAGGTGCATATCGAACCAGCCCTTTAGAAAGTCTCTACTGTGAGTCAAGCGAATAATCCTTAAAACTGATAAAACAATACCTCTCATTATCATATGCTGCAGGAGTAGCAAGTAATAGAGGAAACCCGGTATACAACAATGTTTTCGCATCCAGATTTACTGACGCATTTAAAAGGAAAAAACTAGCACCACCACTTTATGAGAGAGTCAAACAGTATATGTCCCGATTGGATATTCAGATCCCAGAAATTTTTCCCACAATCCCAAACTCTTTCCCTCCCTGGTTACTCAGCCCACCAATGTGTAACACGAGACTTACCCAATTCAGTAAAACAGAAGACGCAAAAGACCTAATTCATATTAATTTCCGAGAAATATGTGCAAAATATGAAGAGCATACTCTCATTTATACGGATGCGTCAAAAGCATCCCAAGCAACATTCAAAGAGATGGGAACTGGCATCTGAGGCATCGGAACTTTAATATAGTAGGAATGACATAACTGTTACTAATATTGCGACTTCAGGGTAATATTCACTTTGTGGTATGCATTTGTAGTGACAATTAAGTAGATTCTACTGAATTTAGGCACTGTATACTTATAACACTTTCAAGTAACTGCTGGAGAATCTGCAACGTCGCGGATACTACTCTGCATTACTTTGAAGCTTCCTCAACTGCAAAGTGAAAATTGCTAGTAATGCCGACTGCACAGCTTTACCAAAGGACCACTTGAAAGTAGTCTAACTTATTAGTGACATCTCGAGTAAAAATGAGGTTATTTCTACGAATATAGGGGCTTTGAAGTTATCTTTACTACTCCCCACTAATTGAAAATGACTTAAAAGTTACATATACCTTGAAAATCTACTATATAGTAATATTAACTTTTAAGACAATTTATATAATTATTCGCATTGAATAAAATGGCGGCATCTGAAATGCTCAGTGAAAGCGAAATAAAGTTTATCAGCACTCATCCACGTTTTATAGAAAACTGAAGAAACAGTTAAACAGTAGTAGAGAAATAGTGATTCTTCAGAATA
The DNA here is from genome assembly GCA_936432065.2 of Rutpela maculata. Taxonomy (NCBI): domain Eukaryota; kingdom Metazoa; phylum Arthropoda; class Insecta; order Coleoptera; family Cerambycidae; genus Rutpela; species Rutpela maculata. Next base: position 69,493,410 of record OW386285.2, on the reverse strand, counting down.
TGATGCAAACATGAAAGATTATTTGGCCACAGCAAAACCATCATCTTTGGCAACAAGTGCAAAAGTGCTCCCATCAACACAAGAAGAGTAATCGAAAACTATTGTAGTGATTAATGATACTGTGTACTGCTCGAAAATTACAACTTGTTTTTAACACACAGATTGACCCATAGTTCAGTTAGTGATCCACTGAGCATATTAAATGAATTTGCCGATTAAAAACTCCAAATTTAATAAATATTATGTCGATGGGGAACAGACAATGTCGGTATAACGTCATAAGACATTATTTATGTACAATAAATTGAATTGAATGAAATTAAATGTAAACTGATCACTAAATAAATATGAAAACTCTTATGTATTTTTTCCATTATTACACACCTTACGTTAATAAATATATTTATCCAACACTTTCATATAAAGTGATCTTTATTAATAAGACTTTGAAGGTATAAAGTGACCCATAAGTCACTCGTGAGATAAAGTAGTAAGCTAAAGTGAGGTAAAGTGATTTAGTCACTAAAGAGTAATTTTAATATAAAATAAAGTCCAAGGAATTTATTTATTGTCTCCATTATATGGAAAATTAACAAAACAAAGAATCCATGCACTAACATTTATTTATATTTATGTTAACATTTATTGTCATCATACTCGATTTTTCACAAAGAAAACTGCTCTTCTGTACACAATTTTTCTCTATACTAGTAACGACGTCTGTATTGCCTGACTCGTTGTGCTGCTCTCCCTGAATTTTTTTAGCAATAACAATCTTGTTGAGACTGAATCTTCCAAATAACCCTCCGCCACGGTGGATGATTTCCATACACCGTGACGTTTAAGGGTGGTAATGTCACCCCCAGCATTGGCCAAAAGAGTTGATGAGGAACGGCGCATGCTATATGGCCAGTATACAAATCTGCATCTGGCAGTTGCAAATAATCAGCTACAGTTCTTGGAATTTTTTAGAGCTTATTTAATTCAACGCATTGGACAGTGCACTTTCCCTTTTGAAAATTTACGAAAAATCTTTTGTGAGACACATTTTGCGGTATTAAAGACACATCTTTCCTAATTGAATCAAGTGAGTTTACCGAAAATCCTTCATTTAAAACTGTGAATTTATTTGTCTTGGTATCTGGTATGGATATATACAGATACTATTCTTTATCTCTTATATCTGCGACGCTTAAGGTCAGTTCACCGCAACGGCAGGCACCGTAAACTCCCAATATCAATGCAACCTAAAAAACCCAAACAATTAAATAGGTACACAAAGGTAAGATCATAATAAACACCTACCTCTGACATAAGATGCTCACCGTCTGGGGCATCCATCAAATATTGTTCGATATGTGCTCTTTCCAAATAATATCTTTCTAATAATATCAGATAATAAAAAGTACTTATAAAAGTATAAAATTATTTTTAATCCACTTACTCCTGTCACACACAGTGACAGTGACACTTTAACAGTTATTACTGCGTTGCCAATTAAAAAAAAAAATTACCTATATCGATTCTGCCAATTCTACCAACATGAAAATAAGTTGGTAGCAACAGTTACTAAGATCTTATAGCGTCATTGGTCCCATTTGCTACATCTAGGTAAATATAACTACACAGTGAAATGTTGTAGTTCCCGTCACCACTTTTAAAGTAACAACAACTATAACGTTGGTGGCATCTGCTACTTTATAGTAAATGTAACTTGTAGGGAAATAATTTTGGTTTTTGCAACCTCTAAGTTACTGCAATTAAAATCGTCATTTTTCTGTTGTTGAATGAAGACGCCATATTGACACATAAAAATATAATTCAATACAAAATTTCTTTTTATTATAGTCATTTACAAATATGTTTTCTAAATAGATTATTACTTTATAATATATAAAATTAAAAAAAAAACGTTTTCCATAAAAAATTTTGTAGTTTTGCTTGTGCACATAATTTTTGCAAAAATTTTTTTTTCCGAAAAAACCATTTTCTCGAGGGGGCGTCTTTTTTATCGAAGCATCATGATAACATTTTACAGAAAACAAGTGGTGGTTTTAATATCCACACCCAGGGTAAATGCAAAACATCACGATTTATAATATATGCTTATGCATGTTGTATATAATCACCTTAACTTGGACCTTGGACATATCATGTGCTTAAACTCAGTAAGTCATTAATTAGCTATTCGAATAACAGAGAACCAAATAAATAGTTTGCGCTCTCCCCTGTCAAAAAAATCTCATCAATCCGTATTGAAAATTATCAAAAATTAATAAGTATCTATGAGAACCTATATGGTCAATAAGTTTCTATAAGAGTTAGGTAAAGTTGCTGTTGAAATTGTTATCAGTTTATAGCCGCATTGACCAGCAAAATGAGTCAAGCCATATCCAATTGTTAATCCAAACATTTACTTATACCATATCAATGAGAATTTATGAGCACAGTATCTAATGTAATTCGTGCGGCTTTCCATGATTAAAAGACAAGTGTTTCTTTAAGAAACGAGCTGCATTAGGTTAGAACAGTTTGGATTTGCAATTGAAGATTACAAATTATAATGTTTGAATAGGGATTTATGAGATCAGTTTCTATGAGTATTAATGTTTTTTTTTCAGTAATATATTAAATGTGTTTTCATATGTTTGAATGGGTAAAAAGAAAGGTCAGTTTTCAACTGCAATTACAAATACAAGTTTAATCGCTTCGAATGGGATTATATGCGATCAATTTCTAAAAGTATTTATGCTGTTTTCCGAATATAGTTATGATGAGGTTTAATCAGTAACAAATTGTTAACTACTTGTTATGATATGGTCGGAAATTCCAAGTACACATTTAGTATTCCTTCAAGAGGATTGATGAGAGCAGTTTCTACGAGTATCTATTTGTTGTTCCTATAGTAAATTATATAAGTCTTTATCAGTACAGATTCGGATTTAATTTAAATATGAAAATTATATCAGAATAAAGCAACCAAATATTTTAAACAGTATCTATTTGTAAATCCAAACATTTACTTATACTATCTCAATGAGAATTTATGAGAACAGTATCTAATGTAAAACGTGCGGCTTTCCGTGGTTAAATGGCAAGAGTTTCTATAAGAAATGAGCTGCATTAGGTTAGAACAGTTTTGATTTGCAATTGAAGATTCAAAATTATAATGTTTGAATAGGGATTTATGAGATTAGTTTCTATGAGTATTAATGTTTTTTTTTCAGTAATATATTAAATGTGTTTTCATTTATTTGAATAGGTAAAAAGAAAGGTCAGTTTTCAACTGCAATTACAAATACAAGTTTAATCACTTCGAATGGGGTTAGATGCGATCAATTTCTGAAAGTATTTATGCTGTTTTCCGGACATAATTGTGAAGAGGTTTAATCACTAACAAATTGTTCACTACATGTTATGATATGGTCGGAAATTCCAAGTACACATTTGGTATTCCTTCAAGAGGATCGATGAGAGCAATTTCTAGGAGTATCTATTTGTTGTTCCTCTAGTAAATTATATAAGTCTTTATCAGTAAAGATTCGGATCTAATTTAAATATGAAAATTATATCAAAATAAAGCAACCAAATATTTTAAACAGTATCTATTTGTAAATCCAGACATTTACTTATACTATCTCAATGAGAATTTATGAGAACAGTATCTAATGTAAAACGTGCGGCTTTTCGTGGTTAAATGGCAAGTGTTTCTATAAGAAACGAGCTGCATTAGGTTAGAACAGTTTTGATTTGCAATTGAAGATTACAAATTATAATGTTTGAATAGGGATTTATGAGATCAGTTTCTATGAGTATTAATGTTTTTTTTCGGTAATATATTAAATGTGTTTTTATTTGTTTGAATGGGTAAAAAGAAAGGTCAGTTTTCAACTGCAATTACAAATACAAGTTTAATCGCTTCGAATGGGATTATATGCGATCAATTTCTAAAAGTATTTATGCTGTTTTCCGAATATAGTTATGATGAGGTTTAATCAGTAACATTCAAACAAATGAAAACACATTTAATATACTTATTACTGAAAAAAGAACATTAATACTCATAGAAACTGATCTCATAAATCCCTATTCAAACATTATAATTTGTAATCTTCAATTGCAAATCAAAACTGTTCTAACCTAATGCAGCTCGTTTCTTATAGAAACTCTTGCCATTTAACCACGGAAAGCCGCACGTTTTACATTAGATACTGTTCTCATAAATTCTCATTGAGATAATATAAGTAAATGTCTGGATTTACATATAGATACTATGTAAAATATTTAGTTGCTTTATTCTGATATAATTTTCATATTTAAATTAGATCCGAATGCATACTGATTAAGACTTATATAATTTACTATTGGCACAACAAATACATACTCGTAGAAACTGCTATCATCAATCCTTTCGAAGTAACACTAAATATGTACCTGGAATTTCCTCACGTAACATATAGTGAACAATTTGTTACTGATCAAACCTCATCACAATTATATTCGGAAAACAGCATAAATACTGTTAGAAATTGATCGCATATAATCCCATTCGAAGTGGTTAAACTTGTATTTGTAATTGCAGTTGAAAACTGACCTTTCTTTTTACCCATTCAAACAAATGAAAACCCATTTAATAAATAACTGAAAAAAAAACATTAATACTCATAGAAACTGATCTCATAAATCCCTATTCAAACATTATAATTTGTAATCTTCAATTGCAAATCAAAACTGTTCTAACCAAATGCAGCTCGTTTCATATAGAAACTCTTGCCATTTAACCACGGAAAGCCGCACGTTTTACATTAGATACTGTCCTCATAAATTCTCATTGAGATAGTATAAGTAAATGTCTGGATTTACAAATAGATACTGTTTAAAATATTTGGTTGCTTTATTCTGATATAATTTTCATATTTAAATTAGATCCGAATGCATACTGATAAAGACTTATATAATTTACTATTGGTACAACAAATACATACTCGTAGAAGCTGCTATCATCAATCCTTTCGAAGTAATACTAAATATGTACCTGGAATTTCCGACCATATCGTAACATGTAGTGAACAATTTGTTACTGATCAAACCTCATCACAATTATATTCGGAAAACAGTATAAATACTGTTAGAAATTGATCGCATATAACCCCATTCGAAGTGATTAAATTTGTATTTGTAATTTCAGTTGAAAACTGACCTTTCTTTTTACCCATTCAAACATATGAAAACACATTTAATATATTACTGAAAAAAAAACATTAATACTCATAGAAACTGATCTCATAAATCCCTATTCAAACATTATAATTTGTAATCTTCAATTGCAAATCAAAACTGTTCTAACCTAATGCAGCTCGTTTCTTATAGAAACACTTGCCATTTAACCACGGAAAGCCGTACGTTTTACATTAGATACTGTTCTCATAAATTCTCATTGAGATAGTATAAGTAAATGTAAAGACTTATATAATTTACTAGAGGAACAACAAATAGATACTCGTAGAAACTGCTCTCATCAATCCTTTTGAAGGAATACTAAATGTGTACTTGGAATTTCCGACCATATCATAACACGTAGTGAACAATTTGTTACTGATTAAACCTCATCACAATTATATTCGGAAAACAGCATAAATACTTTTAGAAATTAATCGCATATAACCCCATTCAAAGTGATTAAACTTGTATTTGTAATTGCAGTTGAAAACTGACCTTTCTTTTTACTCATTCAAACAAATGAAAACACATTTAATATATTACTGAAAAAAAACATTAATACTCATAGAAACTGATCTCATAAATCTCTATTCAAACATTATAATTAGTAATCTTCAATTGCAAGTCAACCTAATGCAGCTCGTTTCTTATAGAAACACTTGCCATTTAACCACGGAAAGCCGCACGTTTTACCTTAGATACTGTTCTCATAAATTCTCATTGATGTGGTATAAGTAAATGTTTGCTGCTCCATTCTGGTAGAAACTGATAGAAATTTCAGCAGCAACTTTACTCCAGGCTCCAGTAGAGGGAGCTGTATACGTGTAGCTAATTCATATCTAATCTAATGTGACCTAAGGAACTGAAGTGTGTTTGTTAAATTAAAAACAAAGCAATCTCTTTCACTGCTAACTCATTCATTGCTTCTAGGCTAGAACAAGAACACCCGAGGAAATAAGGACTTTGCAGAATTTTGTGTTTACCACAATATTAGTATTTCTATTTGAAATATGCAATTTAAACTGTACATTTGTCGGCATGCATATCCAAATTAATACTAATAAAAAAGCAAAATGGAAGTTTACAATAAAAATACATCTGTAAAATATACAATTGAAACTGTACATTTGTTGACATGTATATCCACATTAATACTAATAAAAAACAATGTTGAAATTTACAATAAAAACATGTTGATAAATGGTGTGTTACATACGATAGATACTGAAGAAAGGACGGACTGGAACTCTTATGATATTACTTATAGAAAAGTTTGGAATATCTTTAAAGTTGTATCTGTAATTCCATATGTTTACAGATATAAGGGCAAGGATGCATTTGCAGACACTAAACTGTAGATTTGTTGATGTATATTTCATATAAGTACTCATGAAAGGGCAACATGATAATTCCAAATAGCTCATTCGGAATTACTGTTTCATAACCGATTTAAAACTTAATAAAACAGATAAAATCCTGTCTGTATAATACTAATATAACTTATAGGAACGATAAAACCGCATCACTTTTTTTTTATAAGTTTCTATGTGGAATTTTTGGCAGGGTCATTTCGGTCAGCTGAGCTGTTTCAAAAGTTAGTCATTTCTACTACTTGGTTTCATCCCGTTTACGTAATAACGTAGTTCTCGACACGGTAACGGTAGAAGTACCGGAATAGTAGTTTTGCACGTAATTATTATTCCCCATTTTGGTGAATACTTGGTAGAAGGATGGTTCCCATTACGTAACAGTCCTTAGTTGCGGAAACCAAGTTCCCCTAATGATAACTATTACGTAGAAACTACTAAGATTGCTGCTTGGGATCGGAAGGAGTTGGAGCCTCAGTAGTGACAGACGATCAAAGCATGCATTTTAAGCTGTCAAAAATGTGCAGCAACTTCACCGGCGAACTCTATACAATTCATCAAGTACTACTTCTTACGGAGAGAAAAAATGTACTAAAAACGTTAACTAAAACAGATTCGTTATGTGCAATAAATGGCCTGAAACATTTGTATACTTCTTTTAATGAAAGTCAAAGAGTCCCTCTACGAAATGCGAGAACATGGCAACGAAGTAAACTTTTTGTGGATCCCATCACACACGGGGATAAAAGGCAACGAAGCAGCCGACTATCATGCAAAAATTGCAATAACCGACGACAACGCTACAATTGAAATGCAGCTGCCGCACGCAGATTTGAAATGTTTCCTGAAAAGCCATATAAAAAATAAATGGGAGTGTACATGGTTAAGAGCCGAATCGAAACTCAGAGAAATTAAACCATTTGTATCGACCTGGGAAAACATTCCAAATAACCGCCACCATCAAATTATCGTATCCTGTCTCCGAATAGGCCACACTAAAGCAAACCATGGACACCTACTGAGGAAAGAACCAGTAAGCAAGTGTTCTGCGTGTAATGTAACCATGACTGTTCGGCATTTCCTAGTGGAGTGCCCCAAATTTGCAATAGAAAGACAGAAACACAAATTAAAAGAAGACCTCAGTTGTGTATTAGGAGAAGGCTGCAATGTCAAAAACTTATTGAAAAGTTTGTACCCATATAAAACGTACATGTCACCTACTGCTAAATATCGCTTATGCAACAGTCTTGTACTCTCAATCCTTGATTATGGCGATATAGTATACATATAACAATTTCATTAGTGCCGTTACATGTCGTCTGATACAAACAGTTCAAAATGCTTGCATGCGCTATGCGTACAATATTCCCTTTACAAATCACATTACTCCTTATCTAAATCAAAATTCTATCCTAAATATGAAAAATAGACGTATATCACACATGTACGGACTCATTTATAAAGTGATGACTACTGGTGAGCCCCACTACCTACGAAACAAGTTCTTGGTCCATAATCATGATCAAAGTACAACGCATATGCAAGATTTAAGAATACCCAAACATAAATCCTCCGCTTACCAAAAGTCATTCACATATAATGCAATCCATATGTGGAACAGGCTGGATCCAAACAATAAAAAGTTATCTACAAAAACATTTAATTGTAAAATAAAAAGTATGCTGCTTGCCGATCAAAATGTTGCCACCTAAAATCAGCGGTACCCTTCCCTGCATGCACCATTTTAATAACGAAATTTCAACTTTAAATTGTTCTGATTGATCTCCCTCCCCTGCACCAGTGGCGCCACATCGTAGCACATTTTTATACATTTTTATTCTTTTATTCTTCTATTATTGTATGTACATAGTTTTAAGTTGTAGATTACCTCCTTCTTGTTAAGGCCATTGGAAGAGCACCATCTAGGTGAAATGGTACCTATTTACCAATTGTATTTTTTTATGGTAAATAAAGATATTATTATTATTATTGGCGTACCTCTCCGATATAAAAATGTTAAATAATATCTGATAATAATAATTTATAAGTGTATGTGATATATCTACTCCTAAAATTTTTATTGTATTTTTATCATTTACTGCTATATAATAATGTAATGTACCTTGGATAATAACCCCCGTGGTTGATGCTAAATAAATAAATAAAAATAAAAAATATTGTTTTAGAAACTATAAGAGAGAATCATAATATATTGTCTCGCGAAATACAAGAAAATTTAGGAATCCCAAAAACAACTGCCTTATACCCAAACGACTTTCAAAGGCGTCTTGATTTTTGCCAGTGGTTTTTGCGTCAATGCAATGAAGTGTCAGGATTTGAAGGAACAATTATATTGACAAACGAGTCTCATATAAGCAGTGCCGAAATTTTTAATCGGCATAATAACCACCATTGAGCTCATGAAAATCCGCACGTAACCGCTAAAGTTAATCATCAAGGACGATTTGGATTTGGTGTACGGTGTGGTTTTATTGGATACCAAATAATAGGTCCTCATTTTTTTCACGGTAATTTGAATACCGAAAATTTTATTAACATTCTACTACAAGAAATAGAGCCCTTTGTAGACAATATGCCTGTAAGATAATTTCAAAGATTCATTTACCAACACGATGGCGTACCAGGTCATACGTCAAATAAAACACGAAATTATTTAAATGCTCAATTTGGGGAGGATTATAATCATAATAATAATAATAATAATAATAATAATTTTATTTACCTCTGGTTGCCACAATAAAGTGGATAAGGCAAGTCAAAAATTCACATAAAATTTGTAAAATACAAACAGATAAAAAAAGACAATACGATATATAATACTACAGAATGTAAACAAAAAAAAAAATCCTCTCGAGATACATTTTTAGATTTTAGAATCTTAATTTATTTATTTATTTATTTATTTTTTTTTAATTTGTTGATTTACTTATCGACGTTCTAATAAAAATGGATTAAGCAAAAATTAATTTTTTGTATATATTGAGCGTTCAGCTATTATTGAGGAAGTTTTCAAACTCTCTTAACTTATAGAAACAGTTTTCTACGAGGAACTTCTTTATTTTAATTTTAAATCTTATGATCGTTAAATGTTTGTAGTTTGCTGGTAATAAGTTGTAGTATGTGCACCTAGTATACATGGGTGATTTTTTTAAGTAGCTGTGGTTAAAGCGATTGATATGAATGTGATTTCTAGTCCTAGTGAGGTGTGTATGTATGTTATTATTAGTTACAAATTGATCTTTATGTTGGTGCATGTAACATAATAGCTTTAACAAGTAAATTCCAGTTACTGTTAATATCTTTTTGTTTTTGAAGCTATGTCTGCACGATTCTTTATAAGTCAAATTAAACATAAGTCTAATTATTCTTTTTTGAATTATGAAGACGCGATCGATCTCAGTTGCTTGTGTACAGAGCAGAGTGTACATTAGCATAATAGACACTTAAAAGTGCCTCTTCGTTTAATGTTTGTTTTAATGTGGCAATGGAAAAATACGACTTACTTAACTTAGTGCAAACATTATGTATCTGATTGTTCCAACTAATCCTGTAGTCTAAATAAGTACCAAGAAATTTGGTATTGAGTGATATTTCAAGAGCTGTGCTGTTTAGGTTAAACCTCCACTCTTTATTAGGATATTTATATTTTCCTGTAAATTCAACACATAGCGTTTTGCTAATGTTAATAATTAAATGATTTGAAACACACCAGTTAAGAAACTGTTCCATCACTCTGTTCACAGTGGAATTTAAAGTTTCTTTACATTTATCTGAAATGATTATTGTTGTATCATCCGCATACATAAGAACTTTTGCATCTTGTATGTAATTTGGCAAATCATTTATATACAACAAAAAGAGTAGAGGCCCTAGAACACTGCCTTGTGGAGTACCTAGCTCCATTTCAATTTCTTCCGAAAACATATTTTCAATATTTACGACTAGTTGACGGTTAGTAATGAATGAAATGATCCACTGGTTTACATTTCCCCTAATGCCTAGTTTCTCTAACTTTTTAGATAGGAAGCTCGGATCAAGAGTATCGAACGCCCTTGATAAATCAAAAAATACTCCAACAACATAATCGCCCTTGTCTAATTTTTCAGTAATGTATTGGGTAATTTCTGTTGTTGCTGTTTCTGTAGAGTACCCTTCCCGGAAACCGTGTTGACTGTTCGTTATTAAGTTATTTTGATTGGATAGATATTTATATATCACTCAGGACTAGTGTATCAATGTCTAGTTAGCTAAGTTAACTAAATTGATAACTAACAATTAGTTTAGCCAACTGGACATGATAAACAACAAGGTAGTTTAGATATTGTTTAATTTTTAGGAAATAATGGTCCTATTTTGTGGCCAGCTACATCTCCCGATATAACCCCTGCCTACTTTTGGCTTTGAGGTTATTTATAAAATATTTATATAGAGAACGTTCTAACAACATAGAAAAATTGGAAAACAAACATTAGCTGCGTTTCGGACAATAAACTCCTATGATTAGAAATGCAACAAATGCTGTAAGGAGAAGGTGTCAAAAATGCATAGATTTCAATAGAAGTCAATTCGAACATTTATTGAAGTTTAGTTTTTCTTATTTTTGGCAAAATTATTTTATATTATAAGAAGTATTGTGGTTAATAGTTTTCCATGTCCTCCTCACTAATATATTACATTTTTCGAAAATTAATCACTTTTTCTAGAGATAAATATGATTTTTGATCGAATAATGAAATAATTTACAGGGTGCTCCATTTAAAAAAACATAAGTTATATTCATATCTCGAAAACTGAGGCATGTATAATTTTCTTCTTACAATAATTATGGATTAACATCCATACACATATAGGTCGAAAGGTAATAAAAGAGGGAAGCGAATAGGATTATAAAATACAGTATGTTCCATTTGAAATAAGCGATTTGGTGGAGGTCGAAGTTGTCGAAGTTGGACCACATTTTCTAGACACCCTGTATATTTTGGGGCAATTGTAACTTGAGTCCACATCTCTGATAGACATATGGGAGAAAAATTGGTTATCGGAATTTATCATAGAGAGGGTTATTAATTTCCAACATTTCACATTTTTCATTAAAATCGAAATATCTCAAAAACGATTGGTTTTTTAGATGGGGAATGTTATTGAAAGTTACCTAAAAATAATGAATAGAATTCGAATCCGGCATAAAAAATAAGGCATGTCATTTAAAATAGAAGTTGATGTTAGACGTTATTTTCATTAAATAGAGTACCCCTGAAGACCCATCATCCTAAATTTTCAGCTTCAAATTATTTGTAGTTTTTCTGAAAGGTCTACTAACCGTGATGGACTCTGTGTATTACGAATATCTAAAATATTTTATATTTATTCTTACATGCAAATTCTAATAGAGATTTCCAGTATTTAAATTTTGATAAACCTTGAATTAAAAAAATATACATATTTCAACGCACTTATTTATAAACACTTAGGTATTAATAATAGTATAGAAAATAGGTAATGTTTGCTTAGGATTTATTTATAGATGACACATTTCATATCTATTTCCTGTCGCAATATTTCAAAAAGGAAATGATTACCTTTTAATTAGTGATATACCTACCTACTAGAAAAACAATTAAAAAATTATTAGATTCTTTAAACATATTATACCTTTATAATAGCTGTAACCACTGGAATAAATTATATACATTATACATTTTTTATTGTACTTCACGCTTTTGTTTTCATAATGTTTTATTTTAACACAGATCAAATTAAATTACAAATAAAACAAATTTAAAATGCAACAAACATAAATATTAAGGATTTATTAAAATAATTCACGTTATAGTGTTTAAACTACGCAATTAATTGTTATAAGTTATCTTACTATTCAGAAAATTTATTTTCTTTCAAATACTGAAACTTCATAAATAATAAGTTGGAAACCAAAATTCTAGATTAAATTCACCAAAGTTGACACCTTCAAGTGCATAAAAGCATTTAATATTAATATTCGAGTATAAATATTATCGAATAGATCCACCATCTCCTAATTTAAAGGTTTTTAAATCGTTCACGTGCGTTGACGTCACAGTTTTTGGGACCTTATGACAGAAGGTGTCATCGAGCGATCCGCCATTTAAACGTGTTTCTTTAAAGTGAATTTTGTTGTTTTTATGGCATTTAAAAACTTGTTAAATTAACATCTATAACTATTCTTAGTACTTTCATATTATCAATTTTCTTCATCAAGATGACGATTCATTCATATTTTGAGCAATCTTCTCCTGATGTAAAGGTTAGTTGTATGAAAAAAGTTGGTGTTATCGAATTAAAGTGTTTTGGCAAAAGAAGACTTCAGTATAATATTGACGTATTTCAGAACATTACACATGGGGATATATTGGATTACTTGATTTTTGAGAGAAATTCATAAACAATAGGATGAATTCAAGGCATTCAAAAGTCTTAAGGTTTACAACCAATTTATTTGCAGTTGGGTGAGAGAAGATATCTCCAAAATATTTGCAGAAAAATCGACTTTAAACCACTTCACTGTTTTAATCTCATAGTTTTTGAATGTTAAATTATCCAATATTGAGTTTTTAAACATCACACACTATACTTAAAACAACACATTTTGTTGCCAGACCACTCGATGATAACTATGTTGAATTTCCTTAATTCATATACTTCACCAGATATCTTAATGCGCATTTGCCTCTTGGGGTATACCTCATTTAACAAAATTTCTGCTATTACACTTTTTTCCCCTTCGGCATCAGCTTCACCTTTGCTCAACTAAAATTTAAACACAAGAAGTATTTATTAAATATAATTAGAAATCAATATAAAGTGTTAATTTTTTTACCATGAATTATTTATTGCTTGCTTTAGCAGCAGTTACTATTATCACAAGCACTTCCAGTTTCACATTTGGGTTTAGAGTTGTATCCCATATTAAGAGAGGATATCGAACTGGATGGATCATCATGATCTTGTAAGATACGGCCGTTTTTCCTATAATATAAACCCACTAAAAAATCAAACTGTTATATTAACATGCAATAACTTACCCCCAATAAAATACTTGGAATACCCCTGTAAAATAATTTATTTTAATTGCTTGCAATCAGGAATCTTCTGGTTGTAAACCGACGTTATTTTATAAAAACTGAAGTTGTCTTGGGTTGTAACACATACACAATTAACAATACAACAATAAATTGGTATTTTGTATGATATAATGTCCACAAAAACACTAATCAGTCGGCATTTGATAGCTAACGAATTTTGGTTTGTTTTCCTAAGCTCTCAAATCTCAAAGTTGTAAAATTTAACGTAATAGAATCACAAAAAGACGATCCCCCCCCCGGATCCTTGGGACAATGTTTTTCATAAAGATTAAAGCCTAAGGAACAATTTTAGACACACAAAAAAACTGGCTGTACTTTCAAAATGGCGGCCATATGTTAAAAAAAAACTGTTGCCAATGTTGTTTTTGTCATTTAAGTAACACAAAAACTAAAAAAGAACAAAAACATTTTCCACAAAAAACAACGTGCATAAAATTTTCTACAATTTTGTTCCTATACAATTTTTTGATAAATGAGTCTAAAATTAAGAAAACATGGAAATTCATATAGGTATCGGTAAATCATTTAGAGAAAATAACTTTGACAATTAGGAAGTTTCCATTTTCTCGTAATAAATAGTCGTAAAAATCTAAAAAATATCTGTAATTTTTTTGTTTAATTATCTGTATAAATAAAAAAGTTAGCGCTCATCTGGGCTGAGGCTCAACTTCCCAAAAAAATTATCGGAAAGTTCCGTTATTGGGATAGGAGCGATGAGCTCCCCTCCAATTTTTGAGACAAATCTAGGTAGGTGCCCTCTTACCGGTTAGGAACGATTGTTCCGATTTCGACAGACCAAAAGGTGGCAACTCTGATTGGTGCATTTAAAAAAAAAGTTAAAATCATTAATATTTTTTAATAGGAAATTCGTTTTTATTTTTTCAGTGCTTGGAAGAGTTATGTAAAAACACTTTTATCGCATTTATTGACATAAAGCTTATCTTTATAAAACAGAACAAAAATAAAACCATTGGGTAAAAACGAAAAACAACATGATTAGAAATAAAAAAGCAGAAATATATAAAAATCTAAGATTTTTAAGACCCTTAAAAGGGTTCATTTGTTTAATGATGGATCAAACAGTCTGGAACTTATTTTTCTGCAAAGTAAGCGAATAGCTGAAAATGCTTCTGAGTATTTCCCCTGTACATTTTCTGCATCAAAATATGTCATATCTCTGTCTTTCTCGATCACTTTATTGCGGATGTCAGTGGTTCGATTTTGCTTTTTATAGAAATTGATATAGAAATAGTTTATTGATGTTACACACTTAAAAAGTTGTACACAAGTCAAATTAGTTCTAGTTCTAGTAATACAAAAATTTTGATAATAATCCAAGATATTCAATTAATAAACACAAATAAATCAAGCACATAGTTTTGACGAAAAGGAATTAAAACAAGAGTTAAGTTTTACACTTTAAAATATTTTTAAAATTGGTAAAAAATTTCATACAATTTTATTTGAAAGATCAGTTGAAAAAAATTCTTGAAAATTATAGAAAGCTCTGCTTATTAGTAAACTTTTAACCTAGCCATAAAACTGTTCGTATGGCAAAAAAGTAATATGAAATTGGAATTTGTTAAAAAATCAGGGACCAAAGTAGTTTTTTATTTTTTTTCTAATCCTAGATATCTCAAGGATATCTTATTTATTATTGAACCTTGTATCATGGCCATGCATATATACCTATGAATGATGCAATCGTTTATGTATCGTTAATAGATATTAAGCACCTATAGATATAATAACTGTTAATATTCCATGTTCAATGAATTTATATCTTACATCATCTCTATATCTGAAACTAGAAATCGATCTTACAACACGTCTCTGTAAACTAAATATTCTGTCTAAATGCTGTATGCCCCCAAGTTAGAATTGCATAAGAGGTACGTTATTGGAATAATGAAAAATAGACTGTCCTAATGACATTTAAGGATACTTCCCCTATGAAAGTGTTTATCATATAAACACACCTTGACAGTCTTTTTGAAACATTCTCCATATGTTGATCCCCACACAGTTTGGGATCAAAAACTACTCCCAGAAATTTTACATTATCTGAGTTTCCATAGTTTTCAATATAACGAGTAGAAAATACCATATTTGCTGTTTTGGTATCATTTAGACATAACACATTGGCTTGGAACCACTCGGAAGTAGTCCACTGTGTTTGCAGCATAATATTGTCCAACTCAATCTGATTCTCATTACTTTAGTAGCATCATCTGCATACAACACTTTAGCGTTTGAAACATATTGTGGTAAGTCATTAACATAGATCAAGAATAACGGAAATCCCTCTATACCCGCTATTGTTGATGTCACACTGTTTGTTATAAGCAGTGATTTGGTGTCTCTTTTCGAAAAAACGTAGTTTTAATGACCTTTATTTTACACCATACTTGTACAGTTTTTGTAATAATATATTATGCCGAACTCAGTCGAATGCCTTCGAAAAGTCACAAAAAGTGCAGCCGGCGTACTTTTTATTCTCATATGCATCTGTGATGTAATTCAAGAGTAAACTTATAGTATCTGTCGTTGATTTCTTTGATCTGAAACCAAACAGCCCACTGAAGAAGAGGTCATTCGTTTCAAAAAAAATACATTAATCTTGTGTAGTAGCAATTTTTCAAATATCTTTCCAAGAATGGGCATAACTGATATGGGGCGGGAGTTAGACATATCACTTAACTCACTTTTCTTGAATATTGGGACAACATATAGACATTTGTGCACTTAGTTACTTTTTACTTTCCCAAATACGGGTATAAAACGAATATTGTACAAAATACGATTTTGAGTTTTTGATAGATTTACATGTTTTTAATCCCTCGGTATGCAAAAGAAAAAATTTTTAAATATGTGCCTACCATCTGCAGTTTTCCGTTTGCCTTCTGTCATTTGTCGCCCGTCTGTGGTCGCACCTAGAGTCCAAATCACTTTTGTGAAATTATCTCCGAAATTATTAATCCTACATCAATAAACAAAAATATAATTAATTCCCAGTTTGTACTTTCTGTAATTGGTCTGTAACACTTTTTCGACAAAGTAATACTTTTCAAGATACTAGACGAAAGCCGTTTTTTTTAAGCCAAAATCGCAATTTTGAAGTCACTATAACTTAAAAACTATCAATTTATGTGAAAAATTGCATAGAACCTTTTCTTCTTAAAATTTGATTCTACTTCAGCTCCAATAAATATATATACTTTTTAAGTGCCACCCCCTATAAATTAGCAAGCCCCCGCACAATATAGAAACATTTCTGTGAAGCATTTACTATTATACTGCCAAAAATGAACGAAATCCATTCAATATGACATTATTCCGAAGTTAAAACCTCTAGTTACTGTACTATACGTGTATATAGGTAAAATATATTCAACATTGTACTTTATTAAAAATGGTTTTATTAATAAATTGCTATTCATATATTGTATTTGTTTATTTTACTTATTCTTTCTGATCAATAGCCTATTAAAAAATCCTAATTGAACGTCAGTCCTACGCTTCCCAAGAGTATCAAACATTACAAGAGTATTAAACATTGTTTCCCTTTTTTTATTCTAAACTAGTTAAACAACCCTACGTTGTCTGGACCCGGAAAGAAATATCGTCCATCCCTTATATTTTACTCCATTGTGTGTGAAGCATAAATGGAAAGAGCTTCCAGGAACCTTAGCATTGTGGATTTGATGTCAAGTCAGATGAAATGTCTAAGCAATAAATTGTTTCTCCACATCATTTATATGTATATTTACACTCATATTTTATGTAAACAATGTATGCAGATTTATTGTTCTAGTAATATATTACTATGCATCTATTTTCTAATGTATGTGTTTGTTTTGTAATATTTGCCAAACTTCGGGCATTATGTAAATATTGTATTTTAAAAAATGTGAAAATATTATGAACGACACTTAATTTAAAATTACACTCCAATATTTCCAAAATACAAAAAAATAAAACAAACATGAGAATAAATAATAGATAATACGTATAGTCTCTAAAACAAATGATTACAAAGTTAATCGTTTGTGGTGTTCTTGGGATTTTCCAGCCATTTTCCTCTGTTCTGACGACAGATTTTCACTTGTTTAAACGGTCCATAAGCTAGACAAGAACGTCTAAGCGATTTGTTCTTTTCTTCATTTTTTCATGCCACTTTCCCGTAGAGCGTCGATAATTAACACTAGAAGTGCATATTGAAATGAAATGAATGAATGGAATAATTTTAATATAATCTTTTTTATTCACAGCGTCCTTTCGTGATCCACACATTATTCTCCTCAGCCTGCTATCGTTGTATGGCACGTTTAACAGTATTACGCCATCTGTCGTAATTGCTTGTTAAACGCACTGCCTCAACAAAGCTCCTTCTCGTCATTTATTGGTGACATCAACTGAACGTTTTGGGGGACATGTTTTTCGCCTCTCACCATCTGTTTTTTCTTGAATAATTAATATTTATGATTTCTATATTGTCTTCTCTCCACTTAATGTGGCCAAAAAATGATAAGAATGCGTAAGATGCCAGAGAGTTGGGACGTATTTCTTGGAGAATCGAGTTGCTGGTGGAATGGGATATCTTAGGAATTCGTAACAGGTCCCCAGACCATCTCTTCGAAAGCGTCAATATGCTGTATCTCCACCTTCCAAATAATCTATATCTCAGAGTCATTAAGAAAAATGGAGAAAACTGAAGCGTTAGCTTATGTTTAATCCGCCGGTCCTTTGGTCCAGGGCAGTGGCGTAGCCAGAATTTTGGTTTGGGGTGGCCCAAACAAAAAAATTTAAGACTTAATAAAAACAATCAAAATATAGATAAGAGGTACCTACACTCTACACTGTAAATTTCAGTCGCCTCTTACTTTTTGTAGCTAACATGGTGAGAACGATATCTCAATCAATTTTTAACTTAGAATTAGTATCTATGCTGACAATTTCG
The DNA here is from genome assembly GCA_936432065.2 of Rutpela maculata. NCBI lineage: Eukaryota > Metazoa > Arthropoda > Insecta > Coleoptera > Cerambycidae > Rutpela > Rutpela maculata. The sequence goes on along the minus strand of OW386285.2, from coordinate 69,474,721 downwards.
GGCTCCCCTCTGGCTACGCCACTGGCACATGGTGTTAAAGAGGATGTCTGACAATTTTGCCAACTTTACATTTATCGTTTACATTTATCGGAATTAGTGCCGACTTTCATCAAAGCAGAATTTTTTTCAATAACTAGATGTTTGGACACAGAATAGAAAAGATTCTATGCTGTGGTCTGGATGTTCCCATCTCTAATGATATACAATCCACAATTTGTCCCGTTCGCCATTGTCAGTCGTAGTTATCTACGAGACAAAGACAAATCGGCACGTAATATTCTGAACCTATAGTTTTCCATTACTAAATTTGATATACAAAAATAAGCAAAAAATATTAATGCTTTTTTATAGACAATAAACGGTTTATCTATCTTTTACACCACCTTAGTTTAAGATTTCCTTTTCCGTTCTTATACTAAATGTTTACAATATCACACAATATTGTTTTAAGTGTTGCATAATATAATCTACCACGTTTATATTGCTATATAATAAACAATATTGTTTTCTTGGCGTCTAATATTTATCAATAAGTAATATCAAATTCAAATTCAAATTATTTATTGGTGTCATTAACATAGTACATGTTTTACACAGGTCAATACATAGCACAGAGCTTTGGATAAATATATTTTATAAAAACATATAGTTTATAAAAATTTGGCAAGACAATAATAATATGCAAAAAATAAATAAACATTAAAATAAGAAACACAGTACATGAAATATCACATAACACATTGCGATGCGTCTATATTTAGATATTTTAAAAACATTTATACATCTATATGTCCCTTAGATATATGGTTAATTAATTATTGAATACTAATTAATATTTAATCAGTTCTTAAGAAATAGAAAGCGATGTAATTGACATTCCAATTAATAAAATAAAATTTTAAATGATTATTTTCTTTTCATTTTAATAATCTTAAAATGAATATTAATATACCTAGTGACAACGATATCACTAGTACCTCTTTTGCCCCTTGTTTTTCAAAATATCAAACTGAAACTCGACATAGTCGATACATTTTGACGTAAATTAAATTCGTTTGACTATCTAAAATAATGAAAAAATAATTTACTTGAAGGTTTACGTAGGAATATTATGGCCATACTTTAATAACACAGGTTTACAAAAAAAAAAAAATGTCCGAGCAATGGGATTCCATTACCGTACACCGAAAGTTTTTGACGTACTGAACACGATGCCGTAGTCCGTCCATCACGTCAGGATTTCGAGAAAAATTAACCTAAAAGTGCTAAAAATACCCTTTTCGCCTTCGTTTGTGCACAAATTAGTTCACTCAAACGACCCCAAAAAACCCCAAGTAATAATTTTTGGGCCACAATCTTAAAATTTTTATAAATTTCTGGATTTTAGCATCTGCCATATTGGATCTGCCATCTTGAATTTATAAATTCTGACTTCAGATTCGTGATCAGCCAAAAACCCCCGAGTAACAAAATTCAGGCCAAAATATTGAGTGAATTGATTTGTGCATGAACGAAAAAGGTATTTTTAGCACTTTTAGGTTAAGGTTTCTCGAAATCCTGACATGATGGGGCAAAACGGACTACGCCAACGTATTCAGCATGTCAAAAACCTTCGGAGTGCGGTAATGGAATCCCATTGGTCCGACATTTTTTTTTTCTAAACCTGTGTAATTCATCATCCTGCCATAAATCCGTCGACAGCTGTCGACTTTTAAGGGTTTGATGGAACCAAGCACGTCTTGATTTATGTTTCTAAGAAAATAAATAATACGTTAAAAATTAACACTTATCCGTTATACGTTATTACTTATCTTCTTTTCCTTTCCCTTCTTGGTTTGGTTCATCCCATTACACCAAAAACACTGAGGAGTTCTGAATCATGTGTGTAATTAATCACTAACTATATTTCTCACAGGACCGCAAATCGTACACAGCGAGGTATGTACGACTTTTCGAACATCTGCCACCCCACCCGGCAACTCAAAATTCTAAAATTATGATAGAGTATATTATGAATAAATTTAGTTTCAAGGTATTGAAATAAAAAATGGAGACTCGTATGGTAATGCTACATTTGAACGTAGCCAAACATTTTTGATACATTCGACAAATTCAATTTTCTAATTCACAAATATGTATAGAGATTGAGCTAATTTGCTATTTGTCGTTTAAAAGCAATTCAGTTTAAGTTAAATATAACAGATTACACACCACTGGCGATCACTCTGTATAACGGATATCTCCTAATTACAAGAGGAAGAATTCTACAATGCTATTTTATACCTGTTGCTTTAAAATAAAAAATCTAATAGAATTTATCGTGTTTACAAGGAACAGTCTATATATACACGCACATCCACACATACATACAGACACAGGCATATTTTATTCGATATTCGATTTCATCGTGTTAATAACCAGATGTCTTTTTCCTTCAATAATTATTAAAAAGTTCGGTCTAATTATAATATTCGTATTTGATAGCTGTTTGATTCATCAAATAAATATAACACAGGCACACAAAATAAAAATGTGATCTGTTTCTGGAATTCCATTGGGTGACCATTGGGTGTATTTCGATGTTTTCGATATTTCGATGTATTTCTATGTGCTGAACACGAATCAGGTGTCCTTTTAGTTCCATCACCCACCAGTTTTTAGTAAATCCCGAAAAACCTAAGGAATCAAATAAAAAACCTCATTAAAAAAATTCACACAAAACTTCTTTCTCTGTTTGACGCATTATTTATGAATTATTTTTTCCGTTGGATGACCACCCTGTATGTTTTTTAATTAAAATTTTATCAGATTTTTTCCTGGCCATAGTGACAACTACATTTCAAACATCTATTTTTCGCTTTCCCTTCTTATTTTTTAAAACTGTCAGGGTTGCTCCTCGATAATTATGTCCACTACAATACAAATATTGTTTCCACCATCTTTTATTAATTATTTTTTAGAATAACCACCCTGTATACATTTTTAATATTTTCCTTCTCTGCAGTTGCGTTAACTATATGCGAAATATTATTGCCCTCTATGGCATTTTTTTTATTATTTTTAGGGTGGCCAATCTGTATATCTTTCATATTTTTCTTTCTTAACAGTTGTGTTAACTGCATGTAAAATATTATCGTCCTCCGTCACATTCTTTTCATTATTTATTTCCATATTTTTTCTCCTTCGGCAGTTGTGTTAACTACATGCGAAATGTTGCCCTCCATGACGCTTTTTATTATTTTTTTTTTGGTGACCACCCTACATATTTTTCATATTTCTCTTCCTTGACAGTTGTGTTAACTACTTGCCAAATATTACTGTTTTTCGTCTCATATTATTCCTTAATTATCATTTTTAGATGTCCAACCCGTATATTTTCCACTGGAAGTATATCCCAGTTCTTCGTTGACAATAGCGTCAACTACCTACTAAATATTATTATTCTCCGTCAAGTGGCTTTGCAGATATAGCGCCAACAGATAGATAGGTACCAGACAGGTAGACTGCCGGAATAAAAAGACTGTAATTTTCGTAATCTACAAGTCTGAAACGTAAAAATCCGAGGAAATCTCGGAGTTCCCCTCGCTATGCAAGGGAAGTGAAAACTTTTTCCCGTGAGCTCCAAGTTGACATCGGCTCAATGTCTATATTATTCTATCTTCGATCAATAGAGCAATAAATACATATTATATATATTTTTGTGTGCCCAATGCACGCTTAGGTGCTCTAAATAGCACCCTGTGGGGCTTAGTTCATTTATCACAATGTTTCAGTTTTTAACAATTACATTGTAGTAGAACAATTTGTTAAATAAACTTATTCTATTCTATTATATTCTATTCTATTCTGTTAAGTTATACATGAAACGCATGTACACTGTACTGTGCATAAAATAAATAGTCTGTTTGTGAAAATATATATTTGTTTATTTATTTTCCCATCATTTTAATACCCCAATACCTGAAAAGTTTTATTATTTTTTTTTTCTGTTTAACATGTAAATTATAAATATATTTTTTTTAACTGTAAATTGGACATTTAAATATAATTTATTTAAATATAATTTTAAATATAATTTACATTATACCCATGATATCTTTCATATTAATATTCATTTTACTCACTTAAAAAAAAATCAAAAAATAGAAAAGTAGCATTGTTCTTTCGTCTGTAGCTCTTAAACGAAAAATTTTCTGGGAAAATGTCAAGAATAATAAAATGTTCAAAATCAATTTTCTCAACCTTTCTATCTCTTGATATATTTTCGAGCAATGCTTCATTTACGAGTTATTTTTTTAATTTTAAAGTGTGTTGCCCCACTTGTCACGCATGCGGATAGTTGGCACATGTTTGTGGACATCCCAAACTATACTTTAAGAAAAAAAAATTGCTGGTAAACGACATTTCGTAAAATGATCCTTTTTTCATCTATTCCGACTGGCCTATATCGTATGTTTCTATCCTTTTTGTTATTGTTTTCCCTCCTATTAATGGTTACGTTTCCGTTGTCACTTCTGGTTCTATCGTGCTTGTGGGTAGTTGGACGATGTCCTCTTCAGCTCTCCTCAGACTTATTATGTTTGCTTTGGTCATTGAGTCCAATATGTCATCGTTGGCAATATGAAGGCCGTATATGTGCTTTTGATCAGGCTCCATATGGTGGTTTATTTTTTTGACGAAAAGTAGAATTGTCCTTGTAATATCGTTTTAAGTTTTCCTTTCTCTCTTTTCAATTGATTTGCAGTAGATATATTCCTAGGTATTTCAGTTTGTTCGTCTCGTCGGTATTGGAGGTAGCCATCTATTTTGTATTCTTTAGTGACCGGCAGACTTTTATTGACGGATTTCGCATCATTATTAGACTCTTTTTATGTTTATTCCAGGCCAGATGTGTGGAATTCATGTTTTCTAGAAAGTTGAGGAACTAGCCTGCTTTTCTTCCGTGGTGATTCAAAGATCATCTGCGTATGCTAGTACGATTGGGATCTTCAATGTTTCTATTTCTCCATTAAAATTTTGGCATTTTCTTTATTGTACTTGGTATCAGTTAGGATCGTGGCGAATAATTCGGGAAACAGGGACATCCTTGCTTGACTCCTATACTCTTCTGTTTAGTTTCTGTTGTTTATCCGAACCATTGAATTATCTGTTTATTAGATAGTACGGCAAACCTTTGCTACGCAGGATGTTGACTATAGCTGATAGTACCAAATGCCTTTTGGAGATCTATGGCGATTATGTATAATTGTATTTTATCTCTCCATTTTCTTCCAGGATTCTTCAGATGGTGTACATATGACTTGTTCCCAGTACTTCATTGCGTATGTTTTTATCCCTTTTATTATTGTTTTCCCCTCCTAATAATGCTGACATTTTCTGTCATTCCTTTGGTCCTATTGTTTTTGCGAGTAGTTGAACGATGTTTCTTTCAGCTTTTGTCTGGTAGTTTGTTGGTTTTATGTTTCTCTAGTTTTCTTGTTAATCTTCTGTAATCATCCATGTTCTGTGGAGAGTTGATTTTGAGGAGGGGTATTATAGTATGGTTGTGTTCCATTCCATAGGTAGAGAAGTGCTTTCTATCCCATGCCTTGGTGACAATTTCTAAGGTTTGCTCTTTTAATCTTTCTCATCCGCAGTGCGTTCATTCGTTATTTATTTTATTGATTCTAGGTTCATTATTTCTTCGAGTTCTAACCATTATTTCTTACAAACGATCCTTTAATAACAGAGCCCCACAAAAAAAAAAAGTTCAGACCAGCGAACCAGACCGTGGCCTACGTAAATGATTTTATCAGGCCTACGCATTGGATTTCAATGGCGGCCGTCGGAGTCCTAGCATTCCGGTGCATACTGAAACCCTTAACGCTTTCTTGCATATTTCTAATAAAATTATATGAACTAATACAACAAAGAATGTAAACGTATGCTTAAAAATGATTTACTTTATATAATTAATAATAAAATATATTATAAAAACATAGTTTTCTAAAAATAAATAAATAAATGATTAAGAATCAGTATTATTGTACTATTAAATAAAATATATCTATAAAACTAAAATACACACTTATTGATTCAGAATAAAATAAACACTTCTAATAATAGTTAATAACAAAACAAAAAATAATTATTTCTTTAATCTCTAACAGCAATAAATTGTGGATAACAAAAATTTAAAATGCATCTCTAATAATAAGTTACAACAGTTATTGTAATAAATATTAAAAGATCGGTACATACACGAGTATGTACAACATATTTATTTTAAATCTAATTCCTATCACAGAGATTGCAACTGTTCAACTTTTCTTTTACTTCCACATCCAAAAATTTTTTAAAAATTTTTATTGTTCAAATAGGCTTAGAATATCATGAAACGTCGAGATTCTAAGTTTGAGGGAAAAAAAATTTCTGTCTGTCGGTCTGTAACTTTTTTTGTACGTAAGTTTACTCTGGAACCATTTAAGATATTGACCTGAAATTTGGTACACATAATATGTACTTTAACGAAATCTGGTACTAGATTATATTTTCATCTTGTTCCGTCGAAGGGTTAAGGGGTAAATTTGGGATAAATAGGTAAAACAAGCAGGTAAGAGTCCATAAAATTGGTATTTAGGATGTACAGCCACCCCCATTACCATCCTCACCCCATTATTAAAGGGGATGAAAAAAAATTGTGATTTAGTGTGTGTACAAGGACCAGAAACCTCAAAATATTTTTTTACTTCATCCACCCCCACTACCACCCCCTATCACCATCCCCACCCCTCTATCGATGTGGGTTATCGTTTTATGGGTTTTTGGGGTAGAGGATTTCAAATATTATATTATTAAAGTTCCATAAACAATTATTTCCACATACAATGGTTTTTCGTTGTGAGTGACTTGGACAAAAAATTTAAATGTGGAAGTAATGATTCCTTGGGCAGCGGTTTCTTTATCAGACTTTATTTTAATCTCTTCATTGCTAGTCATTTTTTTTCTTATTACACCTCATTTTTTTCCTCACTGATACGATTATTTTTCACTTTAGAATAATTGTTCAACAATATATCAGAAAAGTATATAAAGTCTCTCACAACGAAAACATTTTGTACGTGGAAATAATTGTTTATGGAACTTTAATTAATATTTGAAATGATCTACCTCCAAAAACCCATAAAACGATATCCCACATCGGTAGTAGGGTGGGGGTAGTGAAGGGGGGTGGTATTGGGGATGGATGAAGTAAAAAAATACTTTGAGGTATTTGGTTCTTGTACATACATTAAATAACAATTTCTTTTCACCTCCTTTTATAATGGAGTGGGGGTAGTAAGGAGGGGGTGTGGCTAATGGCAAATTTTTTTTGAGACATTAGCTTCTCTTATATATACCAAATATCAATTTTTTTGGACTCTTACCTGCTTGATTTACCTCTTTACCCCCATTTACTCAAATTTACCCTTCAACGGAATAAGATTAAAATATAATCTAGTTCCAGATCTCGTTAAAATACATACGTGTACCAAATTTTCAGTCAATATCTTAAATGGTTGCAGAGTAATTGTGCGCACAAAGAAAGTGACAGACAGACAGAATTTTTTTGCTCAATCTTAAAATCTCGACGTTTCATGACATTCTAAATCTAAATGAACAATTGTAATTGCTTACTAAAGTGATTAACGCAGATTACTGAATTTTTATTCGAGATAAAATGTTTTCGGTGAATGCTGTGAGACCATTTTTTGCCAGGTTCTTGTCCGACGGACAACGAAACAGTAGTATATCGTTGTTTATTGTAATTTGATTTGCACTGGCACACAACATCGACGCCATCGACGGTGCATTCTTTTAATTGACATTCATTAATTAAGGGCGTTTTCATAATGTTCACAGTATAAAGATACAGTAATAAATCAATATCTAATTTCAGTATTAGGAGGCTGAATCATTTATTTGTAGTATTTCTCACGATCTATTTTCTGAATTATTACTGTGTTAGGCACATTAAATATTTAAGTAATTCCCTTTTCATTCGACTCCAGTACAAATTGAAATCCAATTAGTTGGCACTAATCCATACTCAACTTAATACTAAACAAATTATACGAAGAAATAAAATATTAATCTTGCAAAAGAGCGCTAAATCCACCCGTAGCCGCAGTAACTTTGTAAAGTCGTAGGACTCCTTTCGTGACGTCACACACGAACTCGAGTGCAATGCGGTGGCCTGATAAAATCATTTACGTAGGCTACGACCAGACCCATGTATCCCTATGTATTTTCGGTCGCTGAATCCGAATCCGAGGTCAAAAAAATTCGTACACCCCCAAAATCTTGAGCTAGAGCCAAAAAACACCCCTGGACTGGGGTAAAAAGAATATTAAGCTAAGAGAATAGTTATTACATCCTAATCTATCGAATTATACAAATTAAGGTTAAACAGCAGCGTACATACAACAGATATGAAACACACCCCCAGGGAGGGGTGAGAAATCGATCGAAAACATCAATGAGTACTGAAAAAGCTCGAAATGTCTAAATTTTGTTAAAGTGATAACAAACTTCATCAGGTCCAACGTAATCTTCATAAACTGCCCCTATAGGGTTGAGAACAACCACCTTCAAGTTTAAAGGACACGAGAAAAACAAGAAAAAACGTAAAATCTAACAGGATTTCTATTTTCATGAATGCTATGATTGGCTGAAATTGCGTAGTACTCTAAAATAGAACTAGAAACTTACGTATCATTAACGCCCTACAGTGTCAACCCTCAGAGGGTGTGAAAACTACCCCCTAAACTAAAAAGTTACAGTATAAAAATGTAGCGTAAAAATTCGAAACACCTGCGTTGTGTGGAAGTGAGAAGAAACTAGACTATGTTCGACGCTATGCTTGAAAACCAGCCCCACGGGGTTGCGAGATACCACCCTTATATCTGTAGGATGCTGGAAAAACAGAGAGTAACTAACCGGATTTACATTTTTATGCTGTGATTAGCAAAAATCGTGATGCACACTTCCAGTGTCCTACGAATATAGGGGTAGCATCTCGCAACCCCATGGGGGTGGTTTTCAAGCACAGCGCCGAACATAGTCTAGTTTCTTCTCACTTCCACACAACGTAGGTGTTTCGAATTTTTATAGAAGTCACTGTAACTTTTTATAGATAAATCTTACATAGGGGGTAGTTTTCGCACCATCTGAGGGTTGACACTGTAGGGCGTTGATGGTACGTAAGTTTCTAGTTCTTAAAAAATAAAAATCTTTCTAGTTCTATTTTAGAGTACTACGCAAAATAGAAATCCTGTCGGATTTTACATTTTTTCTTGTTTTGTGTCCTTTAAACTTGGTGGTTGTTCTCAACCCTATACGGGCAGTTTATGAAGATTACGTCGGATCTGATGCACTTTAACAAAACTTAGACCTTTCGAGCTTTTTCAACAGTCACTGCTGTTTTGGATCGATTTTTTTTATAAATGGGGGCTAGTTTTCACCCCTCACTGGGGGTGTGTTTCATATCTATTGTATGTACGCTGCTGTTTAACCTTAATTTGTATAATTCGATAGATTAGGATGTAACAACTATTCTCGTAGCTTAATATTCTTTTTACCCCAGTCCAGGGGTGTTTTTTGGCTTTAGCTCAAGATTTTGGGGGTGTACGAATTTTTTTGACGTCGGATTCGGATTCAGCGACCGAAAATACATAGGGATACATGGGTCTGGTTCGCTGGTCTGAACTTTTTTTTTGTGGGGCTGTGTAATCCTTGTCCAAAGGCCGGTGGTCCGGTTTTTGTATTTACTCTACTCGTTTTTCCTCTGCGTTTCCTTTTCTTGGTCCAATGATGGAGTGGTATGTCTCTTGTACGTATTGTGGTTTTTTCTGAAGGTTGGGTTTAATCGTTAGCCTACTGAGAGGGTTTCAGCGTCTCGAAGAATTTTCTGCATTTTTCTCGTCACGGCTTCTCTCCGCCTGCCTCTCTTTTTTTTTCAATTAAGTTTTTAGTCCTTCGTTCATATTTTGTATCTATTGTCGCTTTTCTGTGACCTTGATTTTTTTTTTTTTAGTTGTTCATATATGTTATGTGTTTCCCTTTCGTGACATTTCTCTTTTGAACGTTTTTCTTCAGGCTGTAGTATAGGGCCAAGTTTCAATAAGTATTCTTAAAGAAATAAATTACTAGTCTCCCATCGTTATTGCTTACAGTGCTTCTGACAAGGTGTTTTTCATGCGTCCCCTCTAAAAAGCCATAAGGAAGTTATCTTCCTTATGAAATGAAAGGTACTTATTTCTTCACCACTTCATAACTTTTGTTAATTAGATTTATAACAGTAAACCTGAATAGATAATACCATCTATTTGTAATAACTACACCAACGATAGGTACTTCATTTTAAATTTTCAAATAGCTCTAATAGCTAGATAGTTCAATTTTTTATTGAAATATCTGACCACGATAACATTACACATTTTTAATGCATTTTGATTTACGGAACTATGTACACCTGACCTTATTTGGTTCAGAAGACCATTGTATAAGGAACAAACTGGATTAACGCTTTATTGTTCATTGATTTTCTAGGTCACTGCTCGGGCAATCGTTATTATAGACATTATAAAGTTATTTTGTATTATAGCAGAGGTTTAATGGAACTAATTTTGATAGATAATTAACATTAAAATGTATGTAGTTGTGAAAGATGATAAATCTTTTATAATATTGTAATTAAGTACCATTAGTCTGTTAGGATACAACTGTTTACACGTTCATAATATTACATTAATATTGGAAATTGCTTATTATGACTAAAGATACTCACAATTATTTAATCACAACAATTAATTATATGTAAAAATTGAACAGAGTATAAAACCGAATCAAATCAACACGTTTATTCCATATAGTACCAGGACCGGCCTTTGAGTGGGGCAAACGTCCCTGGGCTTCGAATAATTGCGATGCCAAAATAAAACCAGTATTTAAAAAATATATATGAACCACAATTGAATTTTATTATTATGTTGTAAATAACCAATAATGCCTTTGAGAAAAGTTAAAATATCTTATTACGATCGAAAGTTCTGTCTCAAATATTTCTTTTTATTATTATTCTTTTTGATAAAAATATTATCTTTTTGAGATTGTTTTCTAATTTGCTACTATCTCAGGAAATCCGAGGAAGTCCGAAGGAAATCTTTCCTTTCCGAATTTCTCCTCCCCCCCCTCTTCAAAAACATTTTTTCTCAGGAAATCTTTGAGAAAATCCGAGGAAATCTGTGTAAGCTTCGTCAAAGAAGAAATCTGATGTACAAACTTTTGGGTGCGGTTGAACCCTCGGACTATACTGAATCCATAAAATGTACGTAATCATCGCGTATAAAGAATCCTATTGACATTTGACTTCGGAGGGTGTGTAATCCAAAATAATTTTTTGAATGGCTTATCAAATCAACGTCCCTCTGTTACATATAGCGGGGCAGCTTAATGTCGAATTTCGCGTTAATGTGGACACAGCGGACAAAAGCACCAAATTTTTTACAGGTACTAGTTAGGTATGTAGCTTTCAATTTTTGATAGGAACCAACTCCTCCGTCGGCCATCTTGGATTTTATAGCGGCCATTTTGATACCAAGGTATATTATCAATATCTCGGCTTCTAAATCACTTAGGACCACAAACTTGGTGTCTAAGTAATTAAGTATACATATTTGGGGTCAAGGAATACAACTACACAATTTTCAAATGTATCACACTATACATTTATTCACTAATATATGTACCAATTAAAAACTCTTCACCGATGAACTGTTTTGTCCGGTGTGTTCACACCAGAGCTGGGTAATTACTTGTAATTTAAAAATAATTACAATTACAAATTACTTTTTTAAAAAAGGAACTAATTACAATTACAAATTACTTTTTAAAAAAAGGAACTAATTACAATTACAAAGTACATGTCTTTAAAAAAGGAATTAGCAATTACTTTTATGATAAAGTAAATTATATCATAAAAATGATTTGATTTGGTGTTGTAAAAATCACCACTAATAAAGTACCTTTATTTTTCAAAATATGAAAAAATTTCACTAAGAAAAGTTATTTAGAATGCAATTTTATAGCTCTATACCAAATTTCAGGAATATAAAATTATTTTTTTGAAACTTCCCATTTTTTGCGAATTAAGAGTTGAATTCATATTTAAAGTTGTGTAGAAGCAAATGTTAATCATCTCAAAAAATAGGCTATTGGTAAATAAAAAATTGAATATACGAGATGTAGGAAGGTATAATGTTAATCGAACTAATTGTAAAACAGGAAACAATTACTAACAGAAGATTAATGAGGTTTAAAAATTATAACAAGTAATAAATGTCAAAAACATAACAGATTCACAAACAAATTAATTATTGACCAATACAAAACAATGTTTACAATTTTTTTATTATTCGATCTAGCTACCACCCACATCCACACACATTTCGATCCTTCGCCTGAAAGTCCTTAAAACTGTTTCGAATATGATCTAAACGAACTAAAGGCATATCTCTTAAAATATTTAAATGTTCTTCAGAAAATCTTTCAAGAAGCTGTAAATAAGTGTGCTGGTTTAACCTTCCCTCAATGAAATAAGGTCCAATAACTCCAACGTGATAAGAAACGGCACACCACACATTCACTTTCTTATAATATTGTCTTCTACAATGAATTCTAAAATTTGGATTTTCAGAAGCCCAAAACCGACAATTCTGAGATGAAACAACACCATTGGTTGTGAATGTGAATTCATCTGAGAAAATTATGAAATGATGAAAAAATCTCTCTTCATTGATTTTTTCTCCAATGGTCAAACAAAAATCAAACCTACGGCCGTCATCTCCCTCTTCAAGCGTATGTTTATAATTTGCTTTATATGCCCTAATTTTCTTTGCCTTGTAAATTCTTTGGAGTTCAGACTTGCTAATATTAATAAGAGCTGATTTCTCTCTTAGTGGCATCCTAGGATTTTCTATAACAGAGGCATGAGCTATGATAGCCCCAACATTGTCTTCATCATATGCTTTATTTTTCTTTTCATGTTAAGAACACTACCAGTAGCCAGAAACTTTTTAATTTTTCTCATAGCCTGAGTACGTGACAAAGCAGTGTTTGGAAATTTCAAATTAAATTGACTTACCACTTCTCTTAGCGAGTTTTCACCGCCAATTCCGTAGCATTGCACAATATAAATTTTTTCACACTATGAGTACAATTTTCACTTAATTTTTTATGCTTGGTTCGTTAATTTGAAACAGAAATTAAGGATAATATTGACTACGTTTGACAGATATGTCAATAATAAATGATAAATGTGTATCCACTGCTTTTCTCATAGCCTACTTTTAGCTTCTACATAACTTTAAATATTAATTCACAAAAAATACTTTCTATGCAGTTTTAATTGAATGGTTCAAAATAAAATACTAATTTATTGAAAAAAATGGGAAGTCTCAAAAAAATAATTTTATATTCCTGAAATTTGGTATAGAGGTATAAAATTGCATTCTAAATAACTTTTCTTAGTGGATTCTTTTCATATTTTGAAAAATAAAGGTACTTTTATACAACTTTACTTATAAAACAATCTGTAAAACACCAAATCAAATCATTTTTGGTATACTTTAGTTTTACAACAAGCAGGACTCAATCCCCAAATACCATTCCAAAATTTTTGGTCCATTACACCTCTTGTTACATCTATCCTGGGACACACTGTATATAAAACTTTTTTTTTTTTAACTGTTTAACGACGGCCTATTTCCGCTACCAGGGCCTATTACCGACGCCAGGAGACGAGCTACCCCCAACCTGGAAATTTTGCCGAACCTCTTCCCTTGAGAAGAGTAGGGATCTTTTACTTGCCTAACATTTAATAGACAAGGGACCGCCTGCTTTACATCCCCTCCGAAGGATGGTATATCCACTACGTAATCCTCGTCTGAAATTACGTAACTTCCGAGCATACACTGATATACAAGCCTCTAGAAGGTGAGACGAGAGCGCTGTATTTCCCAAGATGGGAGCCCATCCAAGTATATAAAACTGCAAATTCAAATTCAAAAAACCCCTTTTCGGCCAATAAAAGACAGTTTCACCCAAGATTTAATAGAAAGGTCGTCCTAATAAAGCCATCTCTTGCGTCAGCGCAAGATTCTGGGGTTTTGTTATACTCGCCATGACAAACAATTTGCGCCGCGTCTGCATCCATCTTAAAAAATTTCCCAACCTCGCTATTTTATTTACAAAATCGACTCCACTATAATAACAATGCCTAATAATAATAAGAATGATAATAATAAACAGTAAACACATTTAGTTTTTAAAAGTTTATTGAACAAAAAACATAAATGTGCAGCGGACCACGGCAAAAACTAGTTTTTAGTCAGTAACTTTTTTTGAACTTTTCAGATTCATTTTAAACTATGGAACTGTAAAATTCTGCTTTAATGCATTCTTGTTTGTTAAACCAGATAGGCATGTTCTTAAAGTAATTGTAATTGAAAAAAGTAATTGTAATTGCAGAAAGTAATTGTAATTGGAAAAAGTAATTGTAATAGGAAAAAGTAATTGTACTTATAGAAGTAATTTGTAATTAGATAGTTCAAATAATATAATTACAAATTACAATTCCTTCAACAAATTTTCCTGTAATTACAATTCCAAATTACTTTATAAAAAAAAGTACTTAATTACAATTACAATTACACGAAAAAAAAAGGAATTGTAATTGCTAATTACTTTTTCACCGGGAATTACCCAGCTCTGGTCCACACTTTCTAATATATTTTTTTATTTTGCTTCAGATTGAATTGTAATACAAGATAGATTGGAACAAGTGAATGATCTGTCGAAAAACAACTTCAGAAAATCTAAAATGTCCACTCAATGCACATAGAATCGAAGACATACCGGTCTTTCTTGAACAATATCAATGAGTTTAGAAGTTTGGAGTCATTGCCAGTGGAACTAAATTTTGGAAGCGACATGAGTGCGGATGAACTAGTCCAAAACCATGGTGCATAGCACAAATCTTGTTACGTCAAGTTCAGCAATTTGAAGTTGGATAGAGCTAAATAGCGGGGAAATACTTCAGGAGGCAGCACAACTGTAGAGAAACGATACCAACCTGAAACGTGGAACAAAATGACGTGTTTTTTATGTCATGGAAGCGATGGACTCCTTCATGAATTTCGAACATTAACAGCTTATACGAGCATACGAAAAATGGCAACAGAACTGCAAGAAACCTAGTTGTTGGCAGCATTAGAAGGTGGTGATCTCATTGCCCTTAGTGCCAAATATCATCTGCAATGTTATACAGCACTACAATTGCAATTTCTTTGCGCACTAACTTGGCAGTCTTAGCTAACAAAAGGACATCATGTTCGTAATCACATGACATGGCCTGCTGCAGCATTTCCCGCATGCCTTCTTCAAACACCAACACTTTATACTCTCCATCACTTTGTTCTTGCGCTTGTGGAAAGTAAGCTAGCACTTTCTTCTCTGGTTCTATTAAGCTACTGCTCAACGCCAAGGATTTTTAATCGGTTCTCATTCAGTTCATGCAACTTTGAAAATTTAAAGTAGAATGTCCCATCTTCCACACAGTTCTCTATATAAAGCTCAACGAATGCTGTAACCTCTATCTGACTTTCCTCTGCAGATGCTCCCACCACCAAATCCTGCTCTAGTTTCCTTAGATGAGACCAGCAGCGATTTCTCAGTGCTGTATAACATTGCTGGAGATATTTTGCGCCAAGGGCAATGAGATCACCACCTTCTAATGTTGCCAACAACTGGATTTCTTGCAGTTCTGTTGCCATTTTTCGTATGCTCGTATCAGCTTAATGTTCGAAATTTATGAAGGAGTCCATCGCTTCCACGATATAACAAACACGCCATTTTGTTACTCGCTTCACGCCGGGATCGTTTCTCCACAGTTGTGCTGCCTCCTGAAGTATTTTCCCGCTTTTTAGTTCTATCCAACTTCAAATTGCTGAACTTGACATAACAAGATTTGTGCCATGCACCATGGTTTTGAAACAATTCATCCGCACTCATATCGCTTCCAAAATTTAGTTTCACTGGCAATGATTCCAAGCTTCTAAACTCATTGATATTGTTCAAGAAAGACCGGTATGGAGTTGTCTTGTCTTCGATTCCATATGCATTGAGTGGACATTTTAGATTTTCTTAAGTTGTTTTCTGACAGAGCATGTACTTGTCCCAATTCATCTTGTATTACAATTCAATCTGAAGCAAAATAAAAAAACATAGTAGAAAATGTGAACACACCGGACAAAACAGTTCATCGGTGAAGAGTTTTTAATTGCTACACATATTAGTGAATATATATATATATATATATATATATATATATATATATATATATATATATATATATATATATATATATATATATATATATATATATATATATATATATATATATATATATATATATATATATATATATATATAGTGTGATACATTAAAAATTGTGTAGTTGTATTCCCAAATATGTATACTTAGACACCAAGTCTGTGGTCCTAAGTGATTTAGAAGACGAGAATTTGGTGCTTTTGTCCGCTGTGTCCACATCTCATAATAAGCTGCCCTACTAATAAGCCACTTGACACTTTACTATAGTAACATAAAATGTAAGAAAATTTAAAATATATGAAATAGGTATATAAAAAAAATAAGAGATACCGAAGGAAAAAACACAACTAAAATAAGCCTAAATCTAAAAAAGTAAAAGATATATTAAGCTATTGACTATCAAATAAAATAAATATAATAAAATTACTTGTTTTCTTTTTGCGTTTAAAAACCTGAAAAAATAAAATGCGTTTTCAAGTACAATTTAAGTTGTTTTTTATTAAATGAATGAGTACCTACTATTTATGAATTGTAATTCTCTTGGCAGGGCATTTGCAAGTCTTAGTAGCGTTATAACATGGACCTTTTTGATAAATATTGTGATGATGTACTGATATTCTGAGGTCAGCCCCATGTCTTGTTGTTATCGCTCGATATATAAAGTTATTTCTTGTAAACTCATTTGTATTCTGTTTAACGAATAAAACGAATTTGTACTTATACAGAGAAGGAATGGTGAGTATTTTTTATTCTTTAAAGAAAAGTTTACAAGAATCTGTACAAGAAACATTCGTCATACATCTAATTATACGTTTTTGGTTAATAAATATTTTCTGCCAATATAGGGAGAAACCCAGAATATTATCGCTTATTCTAAAATACTCTGTAAATATGAAGAATAAAATATTCTTAGGCTGTCCATTGAAAGTTGGTTTCTCATGAGACATATGAGATAACAAGATGAATTTAATCTTGATAGGTATCAAAGTATTAGTTCAAGTTTAACCTACTGACTAGCATTATGCCAAGAAATTTCACATAATTGGACTTACAACAAATAATAAGGAACATTAATTGAAGAAAATATAACAAGGGTAGTTTTACTTCCATTTAGGTTCAAGCCATTCGAGCCACAGTTCTTAGTCATACTTGAGAATATTATGGTAAGTTTATTTGCTCAAGCCACCAGTTGCCATGCAGGAATTATCATCTAGATACTTATATATGATATAAAGTATCTACATATATTGATATTAACTCATAAGTCATTAGTATACAAAATAAATAGTACTAAATATAAATCCTTACGGCACTCCTTGTAATACACGAACTTTATCTGAAAAATAGATTGAAGTGTTCCATTCTTAAAACTGTTACAGCAGTAACTTGAAATTTATCTGTAAGATATGATTGAAATAGTTTGTTATATGTGCCCTGTTCACTATAACAATCTAACTTGCTTAAAATAATGGAATTATGAATGGTATCGAAGGCTCTTGACGTATCAAAGTAGAGGCTAGCTACCTTTAAATTTAAATAAAGTGCGGAGTATTAGTTCTGTTGAGCAATGAGGTATATAAAGCTGAACTGATAATCCTTAATTATTTTATGTTTAGAAAAAAAAATGAAATAATTCTGTTATAAATAGTTTTCTCTTTATTATATCAGAAAGTGAATCAGCATTACTATTTTTTATTATCGTTACCAGTTGATTTCTTATTTGGTATTGCAAGAACAACTTAACTACAGCTATTTCCTTTTGGACAAAGTCTGCTTCGTTTTTTTCGCTTTTAGGTAAAAAGACTATAAAATTCGAGATGACAAAATTTTCAAATTTTCGACAATAATACACCGGTTTTCACAAAAAAGTAATTTTTGTATTCGTTCTATACGTATATTTTGTTTATGGTATTTTTTATTGAGCTAAACACTAATATATTATTAAAATATTTATCTTATATTAATATTATCTAATATCTATCAATTACGAGAACTAGGAACACGCTGCTTGGATTTGTGCCAGTTTTCAAAATATTGACAAATTCTTTTATGAGGAATCTATTTTAAAAAACTCTGTCATGAATCATGAAGAAGAAACAAAAATAAACGGGAAAAGAATTCGGAATATATTAATTAAATTTTAATGTACCACTTAGAACAATAACTGAAGATATGAAGAATGTATATTTGGTCATGACTCATGAAAATTTTCTTAATTCAATATCCTGTGATGTACAAACTAAAGTATTCAGGTAATGTAGGTTAAAAACTTGTATCATTTTGTGGCGTCACCATAATATTCTTTAAAGCATAATTTTATAGAAACGTTAAATTGCGATTGTATAGCGTGCCAAAAACACTTCAACAAAGCAATTTACATTCAAAATTATTATTTTCCAAAATTAAAAAATGAGATGATTATTTCACTTTATATAACTTTATAATATACAGGGTGTTCCCGGATGGAGTTTTAAAATAAGTCAAAATTAAAGCTATCGCAGAAGTTAATCAAGAGAGATCTATTTACGATGAATTTAAAGGGCGATTACAAAACTGTCTGGAAGTTGGTGGTTCTTATATTGAATAAAAACTTAGTTAACTGATGTGTTTAGTTGTTAATTAAAATATTTTTTATTTAAACCTTTAGAATTGTTTGCTTTTAAAGAATAAAATTGTTTTTCTAAAACTTTATGGGATTATGACTAAGAAAATAAGTAACTTTTTAATTGGAATTTTCAGTAATGATGAAAAATAAAGGTAAAGTCAAGCAAAATTTTTTATAAAGAAACTTTTTGCCAAAAAATACAGGTGTCCCATCCTGGGACACCTTGTATAACAATAAATTTCACTTTAATACTATCAGAACTTGTCGCCCATTTTATTTAATACATTTTGATAGTTTTAAAGTATATGTGCTTACTGCCGAGAGAAGTTTAAAAATGGTGGTGTTGCTCCAGACTACACGAATCTCTCTGCACCAAATATATTTGAGTGTTGTGTAGTAGAAATCATTGGCACTAATATAAATGTATTAGCTGTTTATCGTTCTCCTAATGGTGATACTGGTCATTTTTTAAATAACGAGTAAACTCTTTTATTCATTTTTACTTCCACGTCCAGTGGAAGTATAGTAACGACAAAAAAAATTTTAAAAATTTTTATTGTCCAAATAGGCTTAAAATGTCATGAAACGTCGAGATTTTAAGTTTGAGCGAAAAAAAAATTTCTGTCTGTCTGTCGGTCTGTCTGTCTGTCTGTCGGTCTGTCTGTCTGTAACTTTTTTTGTGCGCACGTTTACTCTGGAACCGTTTAAGATATTGACTTGAAATTTGGTACACATATGTACTTTAATGAGATCTAGAACTAGATTATATTTTCATCTTGTTCCGTCAAAGGGTTGGGGTTAAATTGGGGTAAATTTGGGGTAAATAGGTCAATCAAGCAGGTAAGAGTCCATAAAATTGGTATTTAGTATATACAAGAGAAGCTAAGGTCTCAAAAAAATTTTTGGCATTAGCCACCCCCATTACCACCCCCACCCCCTTATTAAAGGGGATAAAAAAATGTGATTTAGTGTATGTACAGTAACCAGAAACCTCAAAATATTTTTTTACTTCATCCACCCTCCCACTATCACCCCCCATCACCACCCCCCACCCCACTACCGATGTGGGGTATCGTTTTATGGATTTTTGGGGTAGAGGATTTCAAATATTATATTATTAAAGTTCCATAAACAATTATTTTCACATATAAAGTTTTTTCGTTGTGAGTGACTTGGATAGAGAATCTGGATGTGGAAGTAGTGATTCTTTGGGCAGCGGTTTTTTTACATAGCAATAAGTTTTTAGTGATTGGTGAAAATGTCAGCAAATTCTTCTCTAGTTCATGATTTTACACTTTTCTTAAACTGTAGGAATATGTGCACAACAATTCATGAGCCGACTAGGGTGACATCCTTCTTCAGTAAATATATTGACCACATAATGATAAATGACAAGGAAAAAATATTTTAATCAAATATTATAAAGAGATCACTACATATACCATTGTATTAGAAGCAGTTTCAAGTATTGATGACATAAATAAGGTAAAACGGTTTTTTAATGAAAACAATATCAATAGATTTTGTAACTTTATAGAAAATACTTCCTGGACAGAAATTTATGCCATCCCAAATTACAGCATAGCTATTAATACATTTATTTTATTTTGAAAAATGTTTTCCATCGAGAAAAATTACAAATAAGCACCCAACAAAGCTTCTATATCAATTTTTGATCATAAAATAATTTATGCTGAAAAACAGGTATTATCTATTTGCAGATCTCAGTAGACAATATCCTCAATTTAGTGTTAAGTTTAAAAGAGCAAATTACGAGTATCCACATATTTTATCAGATTTTTAGAGTGACCATAATGATAAGTTGGTTAGTATGGTTAGTTCCTCGAAAAATAAGACCTAGGCTATGTGGAGCATACTAAATAGTTCCTAGGAAAAATTGAGAAATGATAAAAGTGAAAATAGAAGAAAATGGCAAAATTTTCAATACCATTGAATTATCTGAAAATTGAAGAAAATGGCAAAATTTTCAATACCATTGAATTATCTGAAAATTGAATTTTCTGAAATTATCTGAAAATTTTTTAATAAATGCTTCCTATGCTTACATATAACTGACCCCAATATATTGATTTTCATTTTGTAAATAATTGTTATGAAGGTGCAAATATTTATTGCTCCTTTGGTTCTTTTTGAAGATATTTTAAACTTAAAAAAATCCAATTTCCCCGGACATGATGAAATATCAAATGTATTACTAAAGAGTATTGTCATATAATACTCTTATCTCTCTCAGAAGCAGAAAATTTATGCCTCTGTTAAAACTGGTATTTCATTGTGTAAGAAAACAATTTTTGGAAACAAATTGAGCCGCCTCTAAAGAAGGTCGCTAAAACTTATGAAATAAAATTTCACCATCGTCCAGTTAATAGAACCTTATTACCTAATATTGATATTGAAGTCGGTTAAAGATACATTTGAATTCGCTATAGGTTCATTTTTGCACCTACCTCTATATCAAGGTTAAATTTTTTAGTGGCCTTCTTTTTAGGTCCTATCCAGCGTATAAAGAAACGTATCTATTATTTTGAATTTTAAGCTTTAACATCAGGCTCGTTATCAGAGAATCCTGAAATCTCCATATATCAAATTTCATGTAAATCTGCAAAAATATTGCAATTATGGTAGCCATATTGGGTTCACCGTTTTGCATTCTTAATTTTTGAGATCAGATTCGGTATCAGCTACTTCTGAAATACCTACTAACTACCAATTTTCATGCAATTCTGACGATATTTTGCGCGACGCCTTTGTCAAAATGGTTAAATTTTCAAGCAAAAAAATCTTGTTTCCAGTTGCACTAGACGTAGCTTGATGAAATTTTCAGGAGACCATCGCCGAGCCATTCCTTGCAGCTTGACATAGATTTCATAAAAATCGATTAAGTAATGATTGAACATATATTTTAAAAAAACATACGGGTCGAATTGAGAACCTCCTCCTTTTTAATTTTTTTGAGGTCGACTAAAAAGGTAACCCAAACTTGTTGTGTAAATTATAGTTTATCCCTCAATGTGGTAAAGGTTTTTGAGTCTGCTATAAACTCAAATAGATTTTTAATGTTACTCAATAAGCTTTCTCTTAGTCAACATGGTTTTAAAAAACAAAATATAGACACTGCTTTAAGTGATTTTTTAAATGGTGTTATAAGTACAATGGATAAAACATAAATAACTATAGTTTTTTAAAGAGCTTTAGACTGTGTCGATTATTCTCTATTACTAACAATACTCGAAAAATATGGAGTAGAAGTGTTGTGTCATGATTGGTTTGCATCATATTTGTCAAAATTTATATCACCCAGTTATTTGTACTGACTATACATATATGTATATGATCAAATCCAATAAATTTGCCGATGTTGAGAGTTGGTGCGATAAGCTGTCCAAAGAATTCGTAACAAGCCTCTCCAAGCCCACATCTCGAAAACATCAAATCAAATCAAAACGCCATTGACATACCTCTCAAACAGTTCATGTCCCAGAGGCATAAAAGAGATGGACAAAACCAGAGCGTTGTAAGCCTGATCTTAGTGCATTTTATGGTATTTATATCACGCAAAATTTTACTCAACTTCAACTGACAAGTTGCTAAACTCGCTATTTGTATTCTCCGTCAAGGGCCCCAATGGGCACCATCTTGTTTACAACCCCACATCAATTCTTGAAGTGTTTAGATAATTTTCATTTGCTCGGTCTATAATCATAATTTTTATTTAGTTGTAATTTACACTTAATCCGTACTTAGAGCTTTTTATCTGAAGAATGTCGAGCAGGTGTATGAGCCCATCTTCGCTTGCTGCAACTAAGATGGCATCATTTGCAAATCTTTGGTTAGAAATATTGCTTCAAGGAGTGAGCGCAAATCCGTCTTAACCATATGAAAAGTGAAGCAACGATAGTTGCGGTTAGTACTTGGACAGTTGACATTAAGGAATACATCAACCTCATTCGAACTTCTAGAGGCTTGTATATCACAGACGGTGTGTACGCAGAAGCTATGCAATATTAGACGACGCGTCCTTCAGCATACGTCGTATCATATGCTCATTATAGATGCTAGAGAAAATTGGTAACAAAGCACAGTCCTCTCTGACCTATTTGCCAACCCTCATTTGCAAATTCTACATTTGTCAGAATGGACTCATTTAGCAGCTAGCTGCATCTTCATCCCCCTCTTTTCGACACATATGCTGCATACTCTTGTGTTAAAATACTCCAGTAGTCTCCAAATCACCATAATCAAGTACATCTCTGGCAGATTAGAAAAATCGCCGAGTTCTAACAGCGTAAACGCGACTTCGACGCAAAATGACGTCAGCACATTGAGCGTGTCGATTCATGTTTAAAGCAGTTTATTTCTGTAAGTACTTATCGGATCGACCTGAAATTTTTAGTGTTATAATTATTCGACGATTACTTCGTACTAAAAAGTAAAATATGAAAATTGACTAAATGACCCCATGATGTTGTCGACTTTTACCTTGAAGATTACAGTAGGTCATTTGGAACTTTACGTAGATTAGGCGATATATCAATTTTGCTTTACAACAGGGCCCCCACAATGGGGGAAGGGAGTCAGTAGGTACCGTGGTACCCAGGCCCGGCCATTTTAGGGGCCCGGTCTGACTAGTAAACGCAAAAATTTTTTTTTACATTTCTACCCCGCCCCCGCTCATTAGTCATTAAGTGCGAGGGCCCGCCAGAGATCTTGACAATTTTTTTTTTATTTCTGCCTCCCCCTCGTTCATGAATTTTTAAGCACGAGGGCCCGCCAGTGAATTTGGTACCGGAGCCCATGATTGATGTGGGGGGGACTGGTTGCCAACTGCAGATACTTGTTTGAACAATACAAATAAAAAAGATGTAGGTTATGTACTCAATCTGTGGCATCACGTATAAGAGATTATTTGATTTAATAGTTTGTAATTTATTCTTGCATTTTCCGTAAGTATTTAACCCTTTAAGTATATACTGAAAAAATATATCGCTTGCGTTAATATTAACCCTAATATTTGATTTCGAATTTGTAACATATTTGAAACGGCTGACGGCGCGGAGCGTACATCTGTGATGTCACACTACTCGACTCCACTGGTTCTATGAGTTATGTAGTTTTATTCAGTTTAAGATATTTCATTGTAAACTGTGCGGGGGTAGTGTTATTTTAAGTTATTTAACTTATTTGATTCTATTATTTCTGGCACATAAAAATATGTGTTTTCAAAAAATGGATACATTAAGGCTGATTCCAACATTTTGCCATGTGTGGACATTTTTATGGTTATGGAATATTTAGGTCAGTAACGCTACGCTGTTAGTTATGTGCAAATAAAAGGTATTTTATAATACATATAATTTTCCATATCTTCTTCAAGCTACAAATTTAGTTATTGTACAATTTCTGATAACCTATTACACTAGACTTGATCCTCACAACAATACTCGTCCCTTAATTACTAACAAATTTCTCCCTGTGCATAGCTCGTCGCCACAAATTCCTAATACTTTTATCACTTAGTAATGAAATAAATATTTTATTGGGAGTACACACTGATGTACTTTTACAGCCTGGAACTATACAATATTTATATAACCTTCTTTTATCCATGTTAATAACAAAATACAGAACACAATGCTCGCTCTATTTTCATTATTTATTTTGAGGGAGAAGCAGCTGAAAAAAAAATCTAATATTTTGCACATTTACTAACTACAAGGTGTACTTTCGAAATATGAATTTAAGAAAAAATACTAAATGAGCCCACTGAGCCGTATTCGAGCAAAACTTTGATCAAACAGATTTACGAAGTCGGTCACGGCCGACTGCAACTTCTACTTATTTGTACTTGAAAAGTAAATTTATGTACTATTTAAATCCTTCTATCTGAAACGATAATTCAGTTTCATTTTTATGCTAGGATAATAAATTGAAATGAACGCCTATTTATGTACACAATAAATGTGTATAATACTCTTACCCTAGTTCTCCGCCCATGTAACTACGGTACTTGAAGTAGTATTGCGGGTACTGTTATTTAGCTCCGGGCTCGAACCAAGTACATCATTATTGACTCCAGTTACTGCACATTTTACTAATTATTTCATTCATTACGATTACCATTACTAAACATTTTCAGGGCTATTTAACATATTTAATTTCTAGGCCATTTTAACATTAAGTATTTCTTGTAAATTAACATTTTGTGTATGGAAAACTATTAAAAGTATTAATTTTATTTTAGAATTTAATGGTTAGTAAACATTTAAATTCTAAAGAATTAATTAATATCATAAAAATTAAAACTTTTTCTTGCAAAATTATTCAGAACTCGAATATCTAAAATATGTGGCAACAGTAATATTATACTTGTTTTGCAAACATAATCAGATACTTCTGTTACCATTTTAAAACAACTTTTTTAATAGGGCCCACATTCTTTATTTTATTTATTGCCTTTATTTTTATTATTACTGCTTAATAAAACATATAATACAATTTTATTTTAGATGTTATTTCTATTTTCACTTCTGTGCCAGAAATTTTTTATTTTCTCTAATAACAATTGTCTGATAATTGTCTGACAATTGTCCATCACAAATGCCTACCTTACAGTTCGCGGGGCTCAATGCGGCATGCTGTTAAAGAGCCCTTTAGGATCCCCCAAAAAAATGTTTTTCTAACTGTTAAAAAACTGTACATTTTTCATTATCTTTGGGACAAAGAACATGTGTTTATGGTAATAATGAAAAAGTAAGAATCGTGGAAAAAAGAAAAATTATTTCACTCTGAACTGTTCGTTAGCCATTATGTAATTGTGATAACGATGATAATTTAAAAAATTGCAAGTTTGGTTTATAACTCGTTTATTTAACAAATACATGATCACTCTATGCAGCCTTAAAATGACTTTACGATGTTCAATCTAAAAACCGCTGTCCAAGGAAATCACTACTTCCACATCCAGATTTTCTATCCAAGTCTTTCATAACGAAAAAAAAAATTGGTACGTGGAAATAATTGTTTATGGAACTTTAATAGTATAATATTTCAAATCGCCTACTCCAGAAACCCATGAATGATATGCCACATCGATAGTTGGGGTGGGAGTGGTGGTAATGGTGGTAATGGGGATGGATGAAGTAAAGAAAAATTGAGGCCTTTGGTTCTTGTATGCACACTAAGTCACAATTTTACTTTTTTCACCCCCTTTAATAATGGGGTGGGGATGGTAATAGGGCAGGCTAATAGCCAACAAATTTTCTGAGATCTTAGCTTCTCTTATATATACTAAATACCAATTTTATAGACTCTTACTTGTTTGATTTACCTATTTACCCCCCCATTTACCCCAATTTATCCCCCAACTCTTCAACGGAATAAGATCAAAATCTAGTTCCACATCTCGTTAAAATACATGCGTGTACTAAATTTCAAGTCAATATCTTAAACGGTTCCAGAGTAATCGTGCGCACAAAAAAAAGTTACAGACAGACCGACAGAACGACAGACATTTTTTTTTCTCAAACTTAAAATCTCGACGTTTCATGACGTTCTAAGCCTATTTGAGGAATAAAAATTTAAAATATTTTTTTTGCGTTACTATACTTTCACTGGATGTGGATATTCTCAATGTCGCCCTTTATATTTTTGTATATTTTTCACTAGAAGTATAATCCATTTCTTTGTTGACAATAGCGTCAACTACCTATCAAATATTATTCTTCTTCGTCAAATAGTTTTGTAGATATAGCGCCAACAGACAGACACACACCATTCAGACGGACAAACTGAATTAAATTGAATCGTAATATACGTATTCTGAAACGTGAAAATTCAAACAAATTTAATAGGAAAGTAAAACTTTTTCCCAATTTTCGCTCACTTTATACTAGACGTAACTCCTCCTTTTAAAATTTTTTGATAAAGTTTTTCAAAAGGTACTATTATGTTACTATATTTTTGAAGTATATTCAAATTTTAACCTTACCTAAAATCTTCTTCTATTACTTCCACATTCACGTAGTGGAGTATAATACCGGTGAAAACAAATTTTGATTTTTTTTTTGTTCAAATAGGCTTAGAATGTCAAGAAACGTCGAGATTTTAAGTTCGAAAAATCATTCTGTCTCTCTGTCGTTCTGTATGCAACTTTTTTATGCGCACGATTTCTCTGGAGTGGTTTACGATATTGAAATCTGATACACCTATGTATTACAACGAAATCTGAAATTAAATTATATTTTGATCTTTTCCCGTTGAACGAAAAGTCAAGATCTCAAATTTTTTTTGGCATCAGCCACCCCCAGTACCACCCCCACGCCATTATGAAAGGGGTTAAAAAAATGAAATTGTGATTTAGTGAGCATGTACACTAACCAAGGGCCACAGTTTTTTTTTTCGATTTCGATTTCAAATATTATATTATTAAAGTTCTATGAAGAACTGTTCACACATAGTGCAGTGTATCATTTCGTTGTAAAAGACTTGGATATGAAATCTGGATGTGGAAATAGTAATTCCTTAGGTGGCGGTTTCCATTTAATATCACGCAAAAAATATGTCTGTTTGCACCCTACAACTAGTGGAATATGTAAAACAATTACAACAAATCGTGATATATAAATAATTACATAACTCTGTACATATTTTAAAGTAATTTATTTTTGGTTTGCTTATACTTACAGTAAAAAAAATCCTGTACATACTTTGTACAAAACCTTTTAGACCTACGGCCAAGAGGCAAATAAGTTACCTCATCGGGTACATAAGGTTTGAGTTTTTGTAGTAAAAGTACCACATATATGTAGCAAAAAAACCGACAGTCTGCCGGGGCTCAATGGTCAACTTCTCATTATTACAGCTTGTCAAAAAGGCGAAAAAAATCGCTAAAGTTACCTCATTGGGTACATGCTTAAAAACGTGACAATTCATTGGGAAAACCATTACAATTTTTGTTTTGTGTGGCACACGTCAGTATTTGAACGCATACGTAGAGCAGACGCCCGTCGCGATGCCCAAAATTCCGACGTTTTTTACTTCATGAGGTACATGTACAAGCCTGGGTTCAAATCAAAGATCTTTTTATGTAGATCATAAATATTTTTCAAAAAGATCGGCAGACGGTCAACTATAAAGAGCAGACGCTCTAGAAAATGTAACCTGAAAGAATAATGCCAAAGTCGGTACAGGGTTTTATTGAGTACATGTTCGGAAATTTGACGATGCACTAGGAAAACTATTACCATTATTATTTTGTTTGTCAGACTTCCGTGAATATATAGGCGAAACAACTGCGTATACAAGATCAACAGCAATACAAAACAATAGTAGTAAATAAAAATAGCAAGGTTTTTTGTTTTGTTTGATAATAAATCTAAAGAAAAATAACTATTCGTCATCACATGAATCATTAAAAGCCTTTTCATTTTCATCATGAATATCCCTTTGCTCCATGCCGGTTTCGCGTACAACTATTTCGTCTAGGGTACTAGGTAATTGAGCTCCATCAAACCAAATTGGCGAAAACTTATTATCATTTTAATTCCAACCATTTTCTGAGGGGTTATAAAATTTTGGCGTTTTCCTTAATAAATGTAGTCAAAAAAACAGTACAATCGATGTGATTGGGTGGAATAGAATTAACTTTTCTTTCAAGAGCCTTAAAAAGGCTGGATTTGTCTGTCTTATTCATGCTACCATCTATATGGCACAATGAAAGTGGGAATGGTGTTAATGGAAATGACAATAAAGTTACAAGGTCAATTTTATTTTCTAATGCTAAGGCTAAGATTCTACTCATCAAGTCACGTTCAAATCTAACCTGAAACTATATTTCTCCTTGTGTCACCGATAGATGTTATATCTAGTGAATATTTTCTGGTTCTCTCAGTTGCCGATTTTCCACATTTACTATTACATTTATTAGGGGAAACACCACAAACGTTTGGAAAATTAGCTGGACATGTGTTAAAAAAAGTTTGTCAACATAAAGGCAATGAAGTTCACATATTGTTCAATAAGTTCGTTGGCCCTATAAAAGATATTGAGCGCGATAAAAGGGCTAATTTATATGAAAGAAGTGCCGAATTTTTAATTCAAGGTTGTGAACATGGACGGCCATCAGACTTCATGAAAGCAATTCGTAACGACAATTTTAAACAAGCTTTGGTCAAGTTTTTTTGTGAGTTTTGGCAAAATGAGATGTTTGTGGAAATACTTCAAAATAAAATTTTATACGCAAATTGCATCAAAGAGTGTTACAAATTTGGTAAACGGGCATATCGAAAAAGAAACCACTGACATACTAAATTGCTACCATGAAGAGGCTGATATCCGAATTATTTACCATTTATCCAAAATTAAAAAAAACAGTAATGTTGTAATTAGAGTCTGTGACACAGACGTCCTAATAATTATTTTTGGAAATATGCATCATATTGATCAGTCTGTAAATGTATGCATGGAAGTTGGAATTGTATCCAAAAATATTTGTCGATTTGTAGATGTCAATGCAATTTTCAATGCACTAGGATTTAATGTATGTAAATCTCTACCAGCATTTCATTCTTTAACAAGGTGTGACTACACGGCAGCTTTCTCCAGAAAATGGAAACACCTTAAAAATGACAAAGAAATGCAGGAAGTATTTGGTACATTTGGCAACAATAAAAGCATTTCCAAAGATCAGATTACGTATGTAGAAAAATTAATTTGTGCTATGTATGGGAAATCCACATTATGTAGTGTCAATGAAGCTCGATTCGACATTTTCTACTCTCATTGTAAACCAAAACCAAATCAGAGTCCCTTCGATAACCTGAAAAAGTTTGATAGTACTATGTTACCTCCATGCAAGAACGTATTGCTTTTAAAAGTACAAAAAATGAATCAAATATGTGCCATATGGAATAGTGCCACCGAAAAACAACCAAAACTTTATAACCCCTCAGAAAATGATTGGAATTTAAATGATAATAAGTTTTCGCCGATTTGGTTTGATGGGCCTCAATTACCTAGTGCCCTAGACGAAATAGTTGTACTCGAAACCGGCATGGAGCAAAGGGATATTGATAATGAAAATGAAGAGGGTTTTAATGATTCATGTGATGACGAAGATGACGAATAGTTATTCTTCTTTAGATTTATTATCAAACAAAACAAAAAACCTTGCTATTTTTATTTACTACTATTGTTTTGTATTGCTGTTGTTTCTTGTATACGAAGTTGTTTTGCCTACATATTCACGGAAGTCTGACGAACAAAATAATAATTGTAATAGTTTTCCTAGCGCATTGTCAAATTTCCGAACATGTACTCAATAAAACTATTTTGCTATTGCTATTTTTATTTACTACTATTGTTTTATATTGCTGTCGTTTCTTGAATAGGAAGTTGTTTAGCCTACATATTCACGGAAGTCTGACAAACAAAATAATAATTGTAATAGTTTTCCTAGTGCATTGTCAAATTTCCGAAAATGTACTCAATAAAACCCTGTACCGACTTTGGCATTATTCTTTCAGGTTACATTTTATAGAGCGTCTGCTCTTTATAGTTGACCGTCTGCCGATCTTTTTGAAAAATATTTATGATCTACATAAAAAGACCTTTGATTTGAACCCAGGTTTGTACATGTACCTCATGAGGTAAGAAACGTCGGAATTTTGGGAGTCGCGACGGGCGTCTGCTCTACGTATGCGTTCAAATACTGACGTCTGCCACACAAAATAAAAATTGTAATGGTTTTCCCAGTGAATTGTCACGTTTTTAAGCATGTACCCAATGAGGTAACCTTAGCGATTTTTTTCGCCTTTTTGACAAGCTGTAATAATGAGAAGTTGACCATTGAGCTCCGGCAGACGGTCGGTTTTTTGCTACATATATGTGGTACTTTTACTATAAAAACTCAAACCTTTTGTACCCGATGAGGTAACTTATTTGCCTCTTGGCCGTAGGTCTATTTGTTTTCTCAACAAACTTCAAAATAAGTTCAGATTCTTAATTTGACAAAGAATGCATGCAGGCAAAATCCTGTTACTGATGTGCTGGTTATTAAGGGGAATTCTTCCCCTACCCAAGGGGCCCGCTTTATCACTTGCTGGCACTTACATCAAGCGCCACCTCAGGTTTGAAATGGAACCATTAAGAAATCATAAAATATACGAAAAAAGTCTATAAAATTAATAATTATTGCAACATACAGATTCGGCAAATATAGTTTTATATACACAATTCTTAATAAAGTATAGGCCAATATCTGTTATTAGTAATTGTGCGAAGATATTTGAAAAGTATTTAAAGTTTGGGTTAGAACAGGAAATATACTTTTAGAACAGGAAATATACTTTATAAAAAATAATTGGATTTCCGAAATAATAAAAATACTGAGGATGCAGTATTTGCATAAACCAATAATCTTATCAATAAATAATCTTAATAATAATTAAAAGTGTCTTGCAGTATTTTTAGATTTAGCTAAAGCCTTTGACACGGCGAGTCACAAAATATTATTTGAAAAGCTTGAAAGTTGTGGAATTAGGGGCGAACCACTAAAACTGTTTCAAAATTATTTAACAAATAGAATGCAAAAAGTAAAACTAAATAATGATATAAGTAATGGATAAATAATAACAACTGGTGTCCCCCAGGGTACAGTACTGGTGCCTATTCTTTTCCTTGCATATATGAATCAAGTTAGAAGTTTACCCATAGAATGTAGTGTTATCTCTTATGTTGATGACACTGCTATTGTTTTATGCTAAAACATGGTCAGATGTGTACGAGAGGGCAGAAATGGGTCTCAGTGCGATGCTAGAGTGGTTATCTCTCAGCTTGTTAAGTCTTAACACATCGAAAACTGAGTTCATTACTTTCTCCGCTTCAGCTGTTGACCAACCTGAACAACATATTTTAAAAATACATAGACACAATTGTAATGGAAATATTAAAAAATGTATATGTACAACAATAGAAAAAGTATTGGAATTAGCACGCAAATTATTTAACAACAAAAATAAAAAAAGTCTTCTATAAATTCTATCAGTTGAGAGATATTCTGAGCAGAAAATTATTTAAAATATTAATTATGTCTATAGTTGAATCCATTTTTCGTTACTGTATAATTATCTGGGGAGGCCTATATAATAATGCTGTAAGAAATCTTTGTGTCTGTCAAAATACTGTTTTGAAAATAATCTTTAGGAAAGAACCTTTGTTATCATCCCTTCGACTTTATAAGGATACCGGCATCTTAAATATTAGTAGTCTATATATTTCCTTACTGCTGCCTTAGTTATATAATAAAAATCTCTGAATTAGGTCTAACTATTTCTCCAAATTATCAAACTAGGTCTAACACAAACGAATTATTGAAAATACCACAGTGTAATAAATCTGTTTTCCAAAGGATTTTAACTTATTATGCACCAAAATTCTACAAAATACTGCCTGACCCCATAAGACATTTATTATATAATTGTAAAAATTTTAAAACTGAAATCAAAGAGTATATTCTCAAATGTTCTGATAAATTTACTCAAATATTGAACAACTAAAAATGTATGATAATACACATAACATCATACTCTGTATTCCTCCATTTATCTTTTTTCTACTTATATAAAAACCGTTTATTAATGTGATCTTACCAAGTCCCTCCTAGGTAATATCCTACACCTACAGCTATAGCAGTATAGTATATCACCTTTTCTCTTAAAAGGGGGATATATACATACAAACTGGATATACAGTTTAGGTGAGGTTCCCCTTTTTATCATAAATAAAAATACAATGTAACTGTATATATATGTGCATGCATATATTATTTATACACACTTGAATATATTGTAAATTTGAATAACATAAATGTTAGCTGTATTTTGCCTATGTAAATTTGTAATTTATAAACCAGAGAATAAAGCTGTATTGTATTGTATTGTATTGTATTGTATTGTATTGTATTGTATTGCATTGCATTGCATTGTATTGTATTGTATTGTATTGTATTGTATTGTACTGTATTGTATTGTATTGTATTGTATTGTATTGTATTGTATTGTATTGTATTGTATTGTATTGTATTGTATTGTATTGTATTGTATTGTATTGTATTGTATTGTATTGTATTGTATTGTATTGTATTGTATTGTATTGTATTGTATTGTATTGTATTGTATTGTATTGTATTGTATTGTATTGTATTGTATTGTATTGTATTGTATTGTATTGTATTGTATTGTATTGTATTGTATTGTATTGTATTGTATTGTATTGTATTGTATTGTATTGTATTGTATTGTATTGTATTGTATTGTATTGTATTGTATTGTATTGTATTGTATTGTATTGATAATGAGATGAGATAATTAGCCTAAGAAAGAAAAAGATAAATTAGGAAAAGAAATACGTAGGTACCTATTCCCACTACAATGCATAGGCGGTTAGAAGCAATAGGTACCGATGCCCTACGTTGACACACGACCAGGTGATAAAAATAAGATTTCACGAAGTATGGAACGTGCTGGCAGCAGTACATCCGTCTTTCTTTTCCTAATTTCTCTGTTTTCTTTCTTGCTCTCATTTATCACAGGTTATATAAAACTACATTTACCGAATCTGTAGTTGATTTTACTGTACATTTTATTAAGGCGTATTGAGTGGCGAATATGCTGACCGATTGTCTATCGCGCTCTGGGTTCGAGCCCCAGCTCCGGTATTGAAAACACCGGTGGGTATGGATGTCTGTTTGCGTTTTTCCAAATGTGTAACCCCTTCCGGACAGCCTTGGCTTTGGATTTGGGGATTGTCTACTACTATCTGTGGTGTGTTAATTAATATCGAAAATCTTAAGGAATTCGGGGTGCATTAGGCTCCTGCCTCGTTCACCTTGGTCTTAGGCCGACTCTTTGAAATTTTCCCATTTCAACATCTACTATAAGGCAGCTTATCCAAAAAATGTTTATATCGATTCGAGCATACCTTAAATACCTTTATACAAACTTTGAGCCCAACATCTGATATAAGGAGTTTGTTACACATTGACTAATTTTTGTTTTTGTTATTTTTTGGTTGGCTTTGTCTAAACGAATATCTTTGTTTACAATAAAAAACAATACATCGGTAAATTGGTACCATTTTACCTAGATTGTACTCTTTCAATGTCCCCAAAACGATAAAGAAATTTACAAGAATTTATTTATTTTTTATTCTTTTATAGCACTAAGTTATATGAAGAAATGTTTGGTACGATGTGACGCCAATGATGCAAAAATTTTTGAAGCTTTACACTTAATTTCCTACAGGTTTTTAAATGTGCTCTTAAATAATAAAAATCAAAGTTTTAACATTAATTTAAATTTTCAAGTTCTCGCATTCTTCTTATGGCTAATTCCGCTAATTCGTGTCATAAAAGAAACACGTTGAACATGGAACAATAAATCTCTCCTCTCAAGTAAGATTTCATTCATCATTTAACTTTCTTCAAATTCTTAGTATCCCTGCCTTGATACGTCACTGAATTCATATACGGATTTGCAGTACCGGATAAAGATGTTTTGTAAGGAATGAAATTGCACAGAATGAGTATGATATGAGATTAATAACGTAGGTAAGTTTAATAATAATAATATACCTTTTCAAGAGGCCTATAATTATCATTCGTAATGGTATTATACTTCAACGAACCGTTAAAAATGATTTCAATCGAAACTAATGGTAAAGCTGATTATTGGTTGTTACTTTTACATAGTTTGAAAAAAAACATCGTTACTGATATAATCTGAGTTTTCGGATAGTTTTAAATAAGTATTTTGACAATGAGAGGACAAGATTTTAGTTCTACATTCCAACCATATAATTCTGCGTTTTGTTTGATGAGTAATAAACTAATTCTTATTTAAAAATCATAAAAATAACACTTTAAATAGTATACATGTATTAGAAAGATTAGCTGTCAGTGGCAATATATTGAAGTGGATTAGCAGTTTTTTTACTAGTTGGTTACAATGTGTAAAATATGATAGTTTTATCATCGTCAATTAAGGTAACATCATGGGTTCCTCAAGAATCGCATACTGGGCATCTTTTATTTAATTTCTCTGTGAACGATATAGGTTCTGTAATAAAAATAGTAATTTCTTAATGTTTCTTGACGATTTAAAAGTGTTGAATTGTGTCCCATTGGTTCATTGGTATGATGTAATGTCCTATATTTCAATGTAGCTAAGTGTTACAAAATTGCGTTTGCGAGACAAAATTCGTCTTACATGTATCCTTACGAGATTAATAATAGAGTGTTGCACGAGACTGATTACCTAAAAGACCTGGGAATTATTCTTGAAAATAAATTGTCCTATTTACATACAGATTCGGCGCATGCAGTTTTATATATCCCTAAATGAAAGAAAGAAAATAGAAATTAGGAAAAGAAAGACGGATATACTGCTCCCAGCACATTCCACACTACGTGAAATCTTATTTTTATCACCTTGTCGTGTATCAACGCTGGGCATCAGTACCTATCGCTTTTATCTACTTATGCATATAGTGAAGGTAGATACTTCTTTTTTTTTCCTAATTTATCTGTTTTCATACACTCGCTTATCTCAGGATCCATATATAAAACTACATTTGCCGAATCTGTGTACATGAAATAATATCAAAGTCATTGAAAATGCTGTGATTCAAAGATATGGATCAATTTTTTTTTGTCGACAGTCTAAAATTGTTGGTGCGTTGAATTCTAAGGTAATATTGCTCTATAATTGTAATATTGCTCAATAATTATAATATGTAATATTCAAATATAAAAGGTGCCCAAAAGAGGTTTTTAAGATACTGTGTATTTAAGTTGGGATATATTTGAGATATAAATATGATCATGATGACATTCTTACTCGACTTAATGTTGATACATTAGAACATTGAAGGTTTCAGGGTGATACCTACATAAAATGCGTAATGGTTATATTGAGTGCCCTGAATTTACTAGCCTAAAGATTTAATGTGAATGATAGAAGAAATTGAAATTTGAACGTAGTTTATGTATCATAAAATCATACCAATTATGGACAAAAAGAGAAACTGACTAGGACTTTAAGAAATACTAATGCAATTCAATATAATGTGGAACTATTTGGATCTTCTCGTCTTTTAATCAGTCAAACAACGGTAACCACTTGGTATTATTTATAAAATATCTTATATATGTTTATATGTTGTGTATTTATACTAACCTCTAATTAAATATTTTTTATTCTTTATTAAATGAGCTTGCTCCGTAAATAAGTAAATAAATAAATAAATAAATTGTGAAAGATGTCAGTTTCCATTCGAAAGTACGCTGATGAAATAGCGACCTTTTGGGTGACCGAGCTGTAGTATTAATGATATTATTAACGGAATGGTATTAAATAAATTTTAAAAAAAGTAAAAAAGCATTACCGATTTGCAATCAGAATCATTAGATAATGATGATAATGCAACTGATAAATATTCAATTTTTTTTCGATGATAATGACGATGAAATAGTCCTAAGCCTGGGTACACTTCTATAGGGAAGTTGATAGTTGATAATTTTTCTTTGTAGGATGGTTAGAGGTGGTTATAACAACTAATTTTCAATCGGGTGATAAGCCATTATGTGGTACGTTTTTTACAATGACGTCAGAAACTATGGTGGCTGGCCGTTCCTTACTATGCTTATATCTATGTAACTACTAAATGAATTTATGTAACCAAAGTCTAAATAATAAGTAGATGGTTCTGAATTTAATGGTCTTGTATTATTAATTACATACTCCAATATTTCTATATTTTATTTTACTTCCACATCCACGTAGTGGAAGTATAGTAACTCTAAAAAAGATTAGTTTTAACCTCCCCACAATAAAATTGTGGGAGGTTACTACAATTAGTCCAAAATCGAAAATTGAGATAACATCAAATCTTTACGTTTTGAGGTCCCAGGAACCCAAAAAAGTTGTTTTTGAAAAATGTCTGTGTGTGTGTATGTGTGTGTGTGTGTGTGTGTGTGTATGTCTGTTAGCACGATAGCGGCGAAGCCACTAAACGGATTTGGATGAAACTTTGCATGAGGGTTTCTTTAGTGCTCCAGAAGATCTGAAAAGGTTTTGGTTGAGATCGGATTACGTTTGTTGCTGTTTTGGCACAACAAGCTGTTTATTTTATGATTACTTACAATTTGTAATCGAACCATTGAAAAGCAGTAAAAATTCCGATTTCAACGATATATCACACTTGCACTCTTTAGCTTTGGTT
This sequence comes from Rutpela maculata, assembly GCA_936432065.2. NCBI lineage: Eukaryota > Metazoa > Arthropoda > Insecta > Coleoptera > Cerambycidae > Rutpela > Rutpela maculata. The sequence continues at coordinate 69,437,409 of OW386285.2, read as the reverse complement.
TACGTGAAAAAAATTAAAAACCAAATAACACGCTTCTTGTGTAAAATATATTTTATAGTGGAACCACAGAATACAGTAACTGCACAGAGGCGAAGTCTTTGACGGTTCCTTTCAGTTTTGATGGCTCGTTTTCTGTGACCTTGCGTACCAGTTGCGTCTACACCACGGTGTATTAAATAGGTGGTCCGGCACTTTCCTATTATAATAATGGCTTCGTAAGTGCATGGTTTCTATTTACTTTAATAGATGGCGCGAGCAATAAGGTCCTACAATTACCTGGGCATGTGCATCGTATAACTAACACAACCTCAAATTTTAAGGTGTTTTCGTTTATTCTCATATTTAATGTTTGTATAGGCATTTTTAGCTCGGAGCCATACTGGCTCCAAGCAAATATTTAAAATTTCACGCAAATAATTTTTCAATATTGTTGATTAATAAAAATAGACTGCTAATTATAGGTTAGATTCCTAACCTGCAAAAGCGTCTTATTTTATTGTGACAAACTATTTAAAACTTCATACATATTACGTTGAACTTGACTTTGGTTGAAAGTACAGGAACCAGGCAGAAATTTTAATAATAGCTACGTAATACCTGTAAATCTTAAGAAATATATATTTTTGAGTTTAGCTGTGACGACACGTGCAATACTGCAATGTTTTAATTTAGCTAATTAATGTCAGATGTCACTGGACTCTTGTCAAAAACAAGAAGCCGGGAATGTATGCAACACTGTATGTACGTATGCACAGAACCTGTAAAATTATCTATCTATGCGTAAGTAATGAGAGAACTTATTGGTCCTGCCATCTATTACAAACTAGTTAGAACTTTATAAACATTACATTGAACTAGATTTTGGTCGAAAGTATGGGAACCAGGCAGAAATTTTAATAATAGCTACGTAGTGCTAAATTTTAAGAAATATATATTTTTGAGGTTAGCTATGACGTCATGTGCAGATCCCCATTTAAGGATACACTGAAAAGACAGTGTATTTCGAGTTGGATTGAAAAATATTACGATTTGAATTGCTTATAATCGGCGCCTATTTTCAATTGAGTTGTACACTAGGTTTTATTTATGAGAATTTTAATTCTCGCTTAATGTTTTCAATATCCCAAAATGAGTGGAAAAAAAAATTCACAAATCCAAACTTAACACGATAAACATCAACAGTGTCAAGATAAAAGTGAGGTTGATTGTTAAACAATTAAGAAATGGCGATGAGTATACAAATTTGGTTTTGGCGGGAAGGCTAGCTTTCGCCTCTGTATAGTTACTGTACTCAGTGGTCTAACCTAACGTTCAATAGACTAGTGTGTTAAAGCGTGCAGACTGTATGCTGAGTAAATTTGAGTGTCAAGTGCATCGAGACATTACACGACGTTCATAAAGCCCACGCAAGGTGTGAGAAGCCTTCGTGAACCGCTCACAAGCCCTACAAGTATAAGCAATCTCACCGGAACGTTTTCGGTGAGTTTTTTCCAATAAAACTTTAAAAGCGACATTATATTTTAAAAACTGTTTCCGCTACTTCCGCCATCCCACCGGAAATTCTTCCGGCAACATAACCTAAAAATAGTGCTACATAACTTAAAAATAATTTAAGACATTGGTACCAACCTAAAATATTTTTTCGAAAACTGTCAAAAACCAAATTCCCCCAGAAAAACATTGAAACCAAAAATTTGACAGCTTACTTCCCCGACCGATTTAGTGAAAAATCGGCCGAGGCCAGAAGATAAAACAAAATATATCAACTCAAACTTAAACGATCCACCATGAACACTACTCCGGCCACATCTGGCAGGGAAGCTGTCCACCAAGAGTTATATGGTTTTTCCAAAAGATGGCCATCCCTACCACCCATTACCAACGAACGGATGTTTTTGTTTAGTTGTTTCCCGTATCAATAATCAAAATTATTAAGTGCTCTTGCCTACGAACTTAGTTTTTATAGTGTTGTGTTTATTAACCTCCCCACAATAATTGTGGGAGGTTACTACAATTAATCCAAAATCGAAAATTGAGATAACATCAAATCTTTACGATTTCGAGGTCCCGGAAACCCAAAAAAGTGGTTTGTAACTAATGCCTGTGTGTTAGCACGATAGCTACGAAGCTACTAAACGGATTTGGATGAAACTTTTACATGAGGGTTTCTTTAGTGCTCCAAAAGATCTGAAAAGGTTTTGGTTGAGATCGGATTACGTTTAGTGCCATTTTGGCACAAGTTGTTTATTTTATGATTACTTAGAATTTGTAATTGAACCATTAAAAAGCAGTATAAATTCCAATTTCAACGATATATCACACTTGCACCCTTTCGATTTGGTTTCCGTTAAAAAAATTAAAAATAATTCGTTATATGCGCACATATGACAGCATCCAAAAAATATTATTGGTATTATTGTTAGGGGAAAACGTATTTTGCCATCTGTCAAAAATATTTGGGTTGGTAACCTTTGTGAATGTTGATTTATAGCTTATGGTACGTGACGTCACAGCTAACCTCAAAAATATATATTTCTTAAGATTTAAGAATATTACGTAGCTATTATTAAAATTTCTGCCTGGTTCCCGTACTTTCAACTAAAATCTAGTACAGTGTAATGTTTATGAAGTCCTAAATACTTTGTCCTAATAAAATAGGACTCTTTTTGCGGGTTAGAAATCTAACCTGTAATTAGCAATCTATTTTTTTATTAATCAATCATTTTTAGGTCACATGATTTTGACAATTTTGACATTTTGCTTGAGGGACAACAAAACGCAGTTTGTGTGGTTTTATATATTTTTTTCTGATTTTCTTGAGAAACTGTGTGTGTTTTCGTAATAATGTCATATAGTGAATATTATCCAATCCTTATGGGTGATGTAAAGTGTCGCTACGATGAGAAAATCAAAATAATAGACAATATTGACCCATACACCCTGGAGTGGAGACTGGAGACCTTTCTGCAGATTTGTCTATTTTACCTTGTGTGTCCGTAATTAATATGGTAAATTACTTAGTGTCGACTCACAGCTTCTTCGCAGATCAGCAGTTAAAGGCATACAAATCTTTACAAGCATATAAATATTATGAGGCTGGATTTGTGCAAGAAGTTTGTGCAAGAAAGATAAACTCAAATGTATTCATTGTTATGGGCAAGGCAAGTTTACATTTAAATAACTAAGTGCTAGATTTCAGTGATATATTATCCGTATGTAGTATTCAATAGACTCTGCCAGAAAGTGATTTCTTTACCTTTCTTCTAAGGTTTTTTACATTCAAAATAAACCTTATCTCACAATCGCACCTTGTCGCAAAAAAAGATGGTGTTTTATTTTTATTTCACATTTAAAACTGAGATTACTTCTTTGTTTACATTGGAATAAAAAGTTTGGTTATCCCTCAGGCAATATGGTCGACTTATCGTGACGTCATCCTAAGATGGTCTATATAGAAAAATTATTTGCATGAGTTTTTTAACTATCTGCTCGGAGTCACTGTGGCTCCAAGCTAAAAATGCGTAGTCAAACATTAAAAATGAGAATAAACTTGAAAAACTTAAACATGTTATGTCCCTAAATATATTTCATAACCTAAAAATCAACATTCGTAAAGGTTACCAACCCAAATATTTTTGACAATGTCAAAACTTATTTTAGTTGTTTTTTTTTAAGGTAATAATTGTTTATAGCCGTGTTCGGATATTACGTCTGATTGATGCGACACGTCACAATCGTTCATTGCAAATCGAGCTAACTGAGCTAAATCTTAAACGTTCGAATATTACAAAATAAAGGCCTCGGACGAAGCTCGACTTGCTCAACCTTTTTGATCGAGCAGGAAGATTTTAATTTGATGCATGCGTAGTCTGCTTGAACAGTCCATAATGTTATTGACTTGTTGAAGTTAGAGTGTCATTTGGGCTAAATTCTGTGTTATTATTTTTTTTTCATTATCCAATATTTTACAAAATCTTCGAAACGTTATCTGTTAATACCCTTATAATATCCGGCAATTGATTAACATGCAACATAAACAAACATGAGAGGTTATGTTTTAACAGATTGCTTGTAGTCCGCTTCAGTTCGTTCGATATTTGTTGATGAAATAAATGGCTCCAAAGTCACGTGTAATTTATCTGTTTGCTCAGTGCTCTGATTTCCGATGTAATATCCAAATACAGCTGATAAGGATCCACCGTGTGGGGAGGTTCCAGCCGCTTCCAGTAGCTGCCGATTTTTTTTTTTATCAAATAGGCTTAAAATGTTATGAAACGCCGAGATTTTAAGTTTAAGAAAGAAACATATTTTCGTCTGTCTTTTTGCGAGCACTCTGGAATGGTGTACGATACTGACATGAAATTTGGAAAAATCTGGAACTACGTTATATTTTGATCCTATTCCATTGACGAGTTGGGGGGTAAATGGAAGTAAATAGGTAAAGTAAATAAGTGAGAGTCCATAAAATTGAGACTTCGTTGTATGAGAAGCCAACTTCTCAAAATATTTCTGGCCGCCCCCGCTTTCACATCTACTCCATTATCAAAGGCGATAAAAAATGTAATTGTAATTTAGCTTGTGTGGATATTAGAAACAAAGTCCTCAAAATTTGTTTTGACATTAGCCACCCGCACTAAATACGTGGCATATCACTTTACTACGGGTTTTTGGATTAGACCATTTCAAGTATTATATTATTCAAGTTCTGCGAACAGTTATTTCTTCATATAATAGTGGAATGCAAATATACCTAGTATCATTTTTTTTCGTTGTGACTTGAATAGGAAATCTTGATGTGGAAATAGTGACTCCTTAGGCAGCAGTTGATCCATCCTTGTTTGAACTCGAATAATTCACCCATTCTCTTTCTTTTTCTGACGTTCGTAAATTTTTTGCTTTTACAATAGTCATTACTCTTGTATCGTCATTCACAATTGTTTTATTTTTAAATTTTTCTAATAATTTTTTTATGACAATAATGTTTGTAATACTTATTTGTCACATGGTAATGAAATACACCATAATTACTAAATAACAGTGTCATTACTAATTGCTGCTGCGGTTTAATATTTTCCTTCCCATTCGCTGTATTTACTACGCCACTATCACTTTTGTTGCATATACATATAACACATCTCTTTTGATCACTATGAAAACCTTGTTTTTTTTATACGCAGATGAGCCTTATAGGTTCCATAATTTTAATGTTTTAATGCTGTAAAAGGAGAGAAAATGAGTAACTAAATTTATGTAGAAAAATAACATTTATAAATGAAATGGTAGTTTCAAATATTTTAGATATTTAATAATATCAACTTATTCGACTTATATGCAATATATCTAAAATCTGGTAACACTCCTGAATTCAGAAAAGTTGTATTGGTCGATTTAGATGTATACTTAAAAATATTAAGAAATTTAAAATTTATTAGTTGACTTACAAAAGCCGACATCTTTAATACGCGTAGTACGAGAAAACGAACCTTATTCTCGAATCAGGGAGCAGAGGATGTGAATGTTTTATCTCTTTTCATCTCCTTCCTTTTCCTTCTTTCCTTCTTTTTCCTTTCTCCCGAAATGAGCATTCTCTCGACTGGAGAATAGAGGTCCAGGTGTCTCTCTATCACCCGAGTGAAAATTAGTTGTTTTTACTCTATCCATTCCACAAAATAAAATTCAAATACATCACTTTCCCTAAGGAAGTATACTCAGGCTCTGAATTAAAATTGAAGATGTATCTGAAAATAAAAATCATATATTTTCATGAAAATTCGAGACAGCGATACGGAAGACCAGTCAGACGACTCGGAAATTAGTTGTAAGCGAATCCGGTTGGCTTAAATATTTTGCAACAAAAATTAAAAGCATACTTTTCCAAATTTTTGTTAAAATATAAAGCATTTACGCTAAAATATTTCAGAAAAATGAAGTATCGGCAATGGCATCGGTTTTTATTATTATTATTTTTATTTTTTTGAGTAGGAAATTGAGTTAAATAAGTCTAACCTGTACAGTTACATAGAGATACTTATTCTTATTATTCACAACGTCTTGCTTGGCAGACGTTTTGTGATACATAAATTACTCTAATCGGTCTCTCTTTGCTGAATGGTCGATCTGACAGCATTCCGCTATCAGTCGCGCTTACTTGTTATGTTAGGCATATAGCTTCGCCAAAACCTATTTCCGTCAGTTTCTTGGTGATATCAGTCCAGCGTTAGATACATTCATAACGAACAATTTGATTTTCTTTTGTCCCGATCCGGCTTATAGAAGCAGAGATATTTAAGAAAAAACTGAGCCGAAGACACGAAGAAATCGCAAATTGTCAGAAAAATCGTAATAAATGGGGCTTACGGTCAACTCTGAATGCAAAGATTTTAGTTATTGACTCTCTCCGATAGCTGAAATATTGGCCTATTCCTAGATTTTTTAAAAGTTATGAACATTTTTCGGGATATGAATATTAATTCCAAATATTTATACATTAAATATAAAGGTTAAGATGTGATAATTTATAATATTAATTGTTTCAGTTACAGTTACTGTCATTATCGCAGTTACGTTGCCGAATCATATATTTAACCAACTGCAACATCATTATCGCTACAGTGTAGTACTGTCTATACAAAGCGGGATACTGTTTCTCTGAGAGTTGCTAATAGCTTAGTGACTTATGTGTTTCATACTTCCACTTTCGAGTAAAACAAAACCTTTTAACTATGCATATACTAAATTAAAATAAGCAGATTTTCGAACAGATCCACTTCGAGAAATCGTGCCCCTGCCCCCTTAAAGCAGCTACTTGTATCCGCCTATCCATTTTTTTTCTCAAAAACTGTAAGAGGTGGAGAAATAATCTTGCTACATTTGATTGAACATAAAATTTGGCATAAAATCTTTATTTTGTCTTTTACTATTTTTTCTTACGTAAGGTCTCACAGCAAAAAAAATGAGGGGAGCCTGCCAGCAATAACATATAATATGTTTGGCTGTAACTTTGAAGCGGTCCAATAACACAAAATTTTACAAGGCATAAGATATATCATTTGGTATATACAGGGTGCATCACGGTTAGTGGCCTATTAGACGTTTTAGAAAATCTACCAATAATTTGAAACTGAAGATTTAGGAAGAGTGATGTATTTAATGAAAATAACGTTACGTATGCGACACTTCCGATTATACCGGAAATTGGCATTAACTTCCTTATTTTAACTGGCATGTCTTATTTTTTATGCCGGATTGGAATTCTATTCATTGTTTTATCAATCCCTATCTAAAAAACCAATAGTTTTTGAAATATTTCGATTTTAATAAAATCTGATGCGAAAACTAACTCATAGTTAAAAATTAATAACATTCGCTATGGTAAATTCCGATAACCAATTTTGAGATGGGGTCAGGGGCGCAGCCGGGGGGGTGCCATGCCCCCCCCCCCCCCCGGCCGTCCTCCATGAACCAAAAATAAAGACTCATAATCTCTATCAGTACAAAACAGTATTTAAACTATCCCTTGAAATAAATATTTTGTAATTAATGCCAATATTATCTAGTAGAGGAATCTATACACATCCCTTTACAACAATTTTCTGAAAAGTTTTCCCCATCCTTTGGAGAGGCCGGTTCTATTGCCCCCTCAAATGAATTTTCTGGCTGCGCCACTGGATGGGGCTAATATGGGCTAATGTGGGCTCAAGCTACAAATGCCCCAAAATATACAGGAAAATGAGGTCTAACTTCGACAACTTCGACAACTTCGACCTCCATTAAATCCTTATTTCAAATGGAACATAACAGTATTTTATATAGCAAGTGGCTAAAATAGTGTTTTTTTTTTACAAGTGGGGCGTTTGTAGTATGAGCCGAAGGCGAGTGCTATAAACCACACGAGTGAAAAAAAACATATTTTAGTCTCGAGTTATATACAAAATTTTTTGTATCGCCATTCGAAATTAGAAAACAATATACCTAAGCTAGGTATATTAGGAAAAAAATGAGGGTTCAGAGGAAAGTTTTGCTATAGTTTTGATTTTCTCACCCTATGTTTGTTGGGACACTGAACATGAATTTGAAGTTTGCAGGCAAAAATTTGGCCCGGAACTTTGTTTTATATAGGAATATAAGACCACATATTTTAGTTAGAAAAATTATTTTATCGCTCCACCAGTGGCGTCCCTCCAAACATGTCCTCTGATATTTTTTACCAAAAATATGGTACGCTACTGGCATTTTTCCATGCGGATATTGTTCCTGATAAGTCTGGTTAATTAATTCTACATGAAAACGGCCTCTTGCCTTTTTCTCATCAGACGCACAGTTCTTGATTAAAATAATTAATTTCAAATTGAAACTAATTATTAACATCGATAATGATAAATTTTGTTTTATAAAAATTGTTGGAAATGGTCGCTATCACTTAATAGGCATGCTTCCGCCCGTGTTCGCATCGAATTGCGCACTCGTTCAGATATTCCCGGCGTATATTTCACACGAGGCAACTATCCGCTCTCTTAAATCATCTAAAGTGTTAATGGGAGTTTTATACACCAGGATTTTAAGATGACCACACAAAAAGAAATCCGAGATCGGGGGACCTTGCTGGCCATTTGATTCCTTAACGCAACTGGTACATCTTCAAGCAACACTTCGTGGAGAAAATGTAGGTAAGATTGTCCATTAAGGCGTCTTGTCAGAAAAAAAGGGCCTATAAGATTTTTACCAGTAATTTCTACACATGATTATTATGGAAATTTTGAATAGCATTTCTAGAAAAATTTGCTTCATCTGTGAACATAATTTGTGACTCAAACTGCGGATCTAGTATAACATTTTGAAGGTACCACTGACAGAAGTTCACACGCTGTAGAAAATCCCTGGAAAGTAAAGCATGTACTCGTAGAATATGATATCTAGCAATCTTCCTCGTACTCGTCTTAGGATGTTTGTCGATGTCCTGCTGCATCACTTCCTCAATTTCGGGTGTTCTGACTGTTTGAGGTCTACCTTCCGAACAGAGCTGGGCAAATACTTTGAAAAAGTATTTAAATATTAAATACTAAATACTTTCAGAAAATTGAAAGTATTTAAATATTAAGTATTTTCAATAGATAACAGTATTTAAATAATAAATAACAAAAGTAATTAAATAGTTTAAACTTAGTATTTAAATACTTTCTGAATATTTAAATACTTTGATAACACTAAAATATTTTGAAGCATAGTTAAGTGTAATAAAAATAGCCTTTAATGGCTAAACTTCGCCAAATTGTATTTTCTATTTTTGTAGAAACCAATAAAGACTTAATATTATCATTATCATTATTATTATATTAAATACTATTTGACTATTTGAGGTGTCAAAATTTTAGGTTTCATGACTTTCATGAACTTCTACAACACTATTTTAATACCTCTATACTTAATCAGTTCTAGTTGGGTATTGAACTTTTACTTATCCGTAGAGCTAGACCTTTGCGTCTTCTGCAAATACCCAAATGAAGCACATAGACTATGGCACTAGTTCAACTGTTCTCTGTCACAATCACAAAACATATACATGCAGAGTGAGAGGGAAACATGCGTTTATTTTCGGTTTATTATAAATATTTAAAAAATCATAAATGGTATAATCCTTAAAATAGTTTCAAATACTGCTCTAAGGAATACAACCATATACAGTTTTTATCATAAACTTTGTTAAGTTAAACGCCATACTTTAATAATGAAATTAGGAACTATTTTCATTGACAAACTACGATATTCAAGTACAACAGAAATTTACAATAAAAAAAATATATAGTTGTATTCGTTAGAACAATAGCAATTATTTAAAACAGTTTTAAAGGTTGTAGCATATTTGGTTATTCAATTATTTATAATAAACCGAAAATAAACGCATATTTCCCTCTCACTCTGCAAAAGCCTAACCTTAACAGTTAACACTTACTGCCTATGTCTGCTCTCAACCAACTTTCTGGGAATTAAGACGTGAATGACTGAAGACTGAATTATGCAATGTGTTTATTAACTACATAGTATGGTACATGTCTTGATTCTTGACGAGTATCTGCCTGTCTCCCTGGTGTATCTGATTATATTTGTTGTATTTATTGAAATACTTCTGAAAGTATTTAAATACTGTCAGAAAAGGATTTAAATACTTTTTTAGAATTATTTAAATATTTCTCAGTTATTTAAATAGTTTAAGTATTTATAAATACTTTAGGATCATTTTCACAAATACTAAGTAGTAAATATTTCAGATAAAGTATTTGCAAGTATAAATACAAATACTTATTGCAAGAAGTATTTAAATACTTGGTATTTAAATACTTTCTAGTATTTAAATACTTATGAGGTATTTGTAAGTACATATTTGCCCAGCTCTGCTTCCGAAGTACCTTTTTGAAAACTACCAGTCTGAGCTGGGCAAATACTTTGAAAAAGTATTTAAATACTAAATACTAAATACTTTCAGAAAACTGAAAGCATTTAGATATTAAGTATTTTCAAAAGATAAAAGTATTTAAATAATAAATAATAAAAGTAATTAAATAGTTTAAACTTAGTATTTAAATACTTTCTGAATATTTAAATACTTTGATAACACTGAAATATTTTGAAGCATAGTTAAGTGTAAAAATAGCCTTTGATGGCTAAACTTCGCCAAATTGTATTTTCTGTTTTTGTAGAAATCAATAAAGACTTATTATCATTATTATTATTATTATATTAAATACTATTTGACTATTTGAGGTGTCAAAATTTTAGGTTTCATGACTTTCATGAACTTCTACAACACTATTTTAATACCTCTATACTTAATCAGTTCTAGTTGAGTATTGGACTTTTACTTATCCGTAGAGCTAAACCTTTGCATCTTCTGCAAATACCGAAATAAAGCACAGAGACTATGGCACTAGTTCAACTGTTCTCTGTCACAATCACAAAACATATACATTAACAGTTAACCCTTACTGTCTATGTCTGCTCTCAACCAACTTTCTGGGAATTAAGACGTGAATGACTGAAGACTGAATTATACAATGTATTTATTAACTACATAGTATAGTACATGTCTTGATTCTTGACGAGTATCTGCCTGTCTCCCTGGTGTATTTGATTATATTTGTTGAATTTATTAAAATACTTTTGAGATTCAAATACTTCTGAAAGTATTTAAATACTGTCAGAAAAGGATTTAAATACTTTTTTAGAAGTATTTAAATACTTTCCAGTTATTTAAATGGTTTAAGTATTTATAAATACTTTAGGATCATGTTCACAAATACTAAGTAGTAAATATTTTAGATAAAGTATTTGCAAGTATAAATACAAATACTTGTTGCAAAAAGTATTTAAATACTCGGTATTGAAATACTTTCCAGTATTTAAATACTTATGAGGTATTTGTAAGTACATATTTGCCCAGCTCTGCAGTACCAGTTTCACAAAAACGGCGATGAATAGTCGAAAAGTATCGGCTGTCTGGCAAGGCACGATTAGGATATCTTTCCTGATACGTACTTCTGGCTTTTGTTGCATTACCATCTGCGAGACCATATACCTAATGTATTGTCGTCATTTCCGCATTCGTATAAATCACCATATTTACTGAGATATTCGAATAAAAACGGCGAAAAAATAAAATAAATTCAATGAAACACTAAAAATCGAAGAAATAATACGATGAGATGGTTTTGAACACCAACAACTTACTTTATGTCAACAAATACTGTTTTATTAATTTATTTCAGGATAAATAGATTTATTTGTTCAAAAACCATTAGTCAATACTGCTAAATGAAGCAATTTGAATTTAATTGTTTTGACGAGAAAAACGCGCAAGAGACCGTTTTAATGTAGAATTGACCAGGATAATCAGAAAAAATATCCACATGGAAACATGTCAGTGGCATACCACTTTTTTGGTAAAAATGATGACATGTTTGCAGGGACGCCACTGGTGGAGCGATAACTTTTCTAACTAAAATATGTGGCTTCATATCCTATCAACACATACCAAAATTAAAAACAATATCTAAAGTACTTTCTGAGATAATAAAAAAATAACAATTTTAAAAAAATTCAACACCCTGTAGCAAAAAATTTAAGTCGTTGCGAACATACGTTCATATGAACTTTCTTCTTAAAACGACCTGAGGAATCACACCCTGAAATATTAGCACGTCATTAAGGAACACCCTGTATATCTATGAGAAAAATTAGTAAAAAAATGTGTACCCATTTTTACATTTTAATAACAAATCAGTGAAAATTAAACATACCAAATTTCTTTCAAAATTAATTCTTGTATACTCTGGATAAGTAGCTTTTAAGGCAAGCCAATCATGAATTAATTCATTACCCTCTATATATTTATGTATAGGCACAAGCTTCCAACAATTTTTTCGTTTACTCATTCCCGAAATCCTGTCCTGCATTGAGTAAGAGCGTGTAAAAAGCAGGCCTCTCGGATTGTTTTCATTCTCAGTGAAGTTCTTAGTGAACGTTAGTTGACACTTCCTCGTTATCGGAGGTCACCATTTCTTCATTTCTTCCCATCAAGTCGATGAGAGTCTAGTGAATGTTGATCTCCTGTAAAGAAAGCACCTCGCTGTCGGGCGGACTTATACAGTCAATTTAAATTATCCCGGGAAATTTATTTTTAATAATTGACGGGATGTGATGCATGCAGTTCTCAAAGTTGGTTCTTTTATTTACTTAAGGATTATGGTGCTTTAGAGGGGTGAATATTTTTCATCAAATTTATACTGTGATAGCTAACAGTTGATGTGGAATATCAACAGGTAAGAAATAATATTAACTAATGTAGGTAGTCAAGAAGTTCCCTTTTCAGGCTAACAAAATAATGTTTACACTTTAAACTAGTGTTTAAAGGGGAAAATTTAAGCTTCAAATCGTCTAAAAATTCAAAATTAGCCTTTTAATAAACCATGACTTAAAAAGTTGCAACCTCTCGTGTTAGATATCGTTGTATTATTTAAGACTATTTCTGTTTAAGAACGGTCAGGTTTACTGAAATTTGATTCACATGTGTTTACGATATACAAGAACGAAAATGTAAGAGTTGAACCTAGAAATCATTGGTGAGTTAATCTCGAAAACATTAGTTTTTCTCAAATAGATTTTGTAAAATATATGACGTTCATATATCCAATTTCTTACTTTGTGGTTTTTTTGTAGACATAGATTTTTTTACAATTATTAATTTTCATAATTTTAGTAAAGTGAATACATTTTTTATTTAATTTTATTATTATTTACGTTTTTAATTACGTTTTACATATGTATGTGTGTATTTCTTAACCAAAAGCTACGATATATTTATTTATTAATTGGAACAAATTTAACAAAATAAGTCATGAATATGGCAAATACCGACTCGGTTTAAAGTAAAATAACACTTTCATGAATTATTATTAACTTTCCCTTGTCCACGAGATTTTTATTTTTGTATTTTCTTTACCATACCTAAGTATAACAAATTAGCTTGATAGAGAAATAGTAGTTTACCTGTTTATTTATAAATCCGGGATAATAACGAATATACTTTTTCAGTGAAGAAAAAACAGTTGCATAATTTTTTCAATTTCCTGGTAACCGAATTCTGGAATTTGTAACGAAAAAACATTAAGTATTATCAACTTTAATTTTATTGGTAATAATATATTTTTGTGCGATATTAAAAATTGAGATGTGCCACTAGGTTTGTGAATCATAATAAGTTAGTTTTATTAGTCTTCTAAAGAAAAAGAGGGAAGTTTGATGCGCAATTATTTATTTTGCCCATAGAAAAAAATATGTTAATGCAATGTGACGTACGGTAAGCAAATTTTATATTAACAGTTAAATAAATGTGTGTCACCGGCAAAACAACTCAACAAATTAAACTTGTTATTTCGGCCTTTTAATATATTAAATTAATTAAAGTACAGAATCTGAACAACTTTGCTCGTTTACAACTATGTAATACATATTGAATTTTAATGGAATTGCGGTAACGGTTTGTTGTTAATTAATAATGAAATTATAGAGATAATATTACAATACTTATTACGAATTAGATTTATAAAAGCTTTTTTAGTTGTAAATATCAAAATCCGTAAGGGTACGAAAGCGAAGAAGAGTCACTTATTTTACTAATTTCGGAAAAATATTCAAAATTTTGCTAAAATTTTTTGAAAAAATTTGGAGTAGGCTGCGAAAGGTACAATACAAGCTTCCGTGTGCCTCTTGGTAAGACAAATGTGGAGTAATTGCAATCTCTTGGTTTGACTTAATTAAAAAAAAAATAATTTTAAATACTGTTTTTCGTTAACATGTAGTATGGTCTTGGTGCTCAATTTTTTTTGACCGCTTACAGCATTTGATTTAGAAAAAAATTGCACTTTAAACTATAAAGAGATTTTCAAAAAAACGTAAAATTACATAGGCACACGAAATAAAAAATGTGTTTTTTCCTGGTAGGTACTCCATTGGGTAACTCACATGTATTTCGACGTACTGAACATGAATTGGGTGTCTGCTTAGCCCCATTGGCCACCATTTTTTTGAAAATCGCGAAAATAACCTAAAAAAACTCATAATTTAGGTTATATTCGCGATTTACTAAAAATTGGTGGGTAACGGAGCTAAACGGATACCTGATTTGTATTCGTATTCAGCATGTCGTAGGAGTCCCAGAAGCAGATCACTTTTCGCATTTTTTGGTGTCTGTGTAATATTTATACACGATTTTCTAGAAATTATATTACACAGACACACACAAAAAAGGTTTATTTCTGGGACTCCATTCGGCAACCCCTATGTATTTCGACATGAGTTTTTTTTAGGTTATTTTCGCGATTTACAAAAAAATTACGGCCAATGTAGCTAAACGGACACCTGATTCGTGTTCAGCACGTCGAAATACATATGGGTTACCCAGTGGAGTACCAGAAAAAGACCACTTTTCTTACTTTGTGTGTCTGTGATTGTTCCTTTGCAAAATCATGCTTTGCAAATATCTAAACAAATATTAGTTTTAGCGAAAATATGGTGAAGACCAAAAATAAATATTTTTAAACTAATAGGATGAATTTGGTTTTCTTTTTGTTTATGTAGGATTAATAGTTTCGGAGATATGGAAGATTAAAGATGATGTCCGAACGTTTGTAGGATGAAGTAATTATTTCTTACGTTTGCCACTGTAAAAATACTTTAAAATGTTTATGAAAGAAACCTCTACGTCAAAAGGATCAGAAATCATGAATATGTCACAACTAATGAATTATAAACAATATGAAGTAATTAGTTTAAATATTGAATAGCTTAGAAACCTTGACATCTGAGTCGAAAATGGTAAGGAGATAATTAATAATGCCTTAAAACGATTCTTTGTTTGTTCCTGTATCATAAAAGTCAAAGAAGTTATGATCGAAACCTTATGTAGCCTCACATTTTTTTTAACAAAATTATCAGCATTTTATTACTGCAATTAGACAGTAATTAAGAAGAAAATCGCAAAGACTGTTTTAGACTGTTTTTCTTTATTATATGGGCATCGCTTAGATGCTCATTTTTTTGTCCGCTTTTTGTTCATCAATAGTATTTTGAAACTTTAATTTTGAGTTCAAATTCGTAACAAGCGATCCCAAAGACATAAATACATTACGTTTCAAAAATAAATCAGCATTTTTTTTTCAAATATTAAATATTGAAATTTGGGGATGCTTTTCACTTCTTGGAGGTAAAAGCGTATGATATGGTATGGTATGGTATGTGAAAAGCGATGATAAACGTATTAAAACCGGTCCGATTTTCTGAATATACGTTATATATACCTGAAAATATCCACGACATAAACGTATACTGCCGGTATATAATAAACTATTAAACAAATTAAAAATTAAAAAAAATGATTTGGCATAAAAGAGGTTATTAAAAACGTATAAAAATTATATTTGAAATATTAGTTATATTTGTAACGGTGAATACACGTTTTTTTTATATATATCAATATAACGTATATTAAACGTTAAAGGGAAACGTCATATAACAATCTTTTAAGATTCATTGAAAATCTTGAAATAAACAAGATTGAAATACTAAAACTAAACTAAAACTAAAAATGTGTTTCATTATTTAAAATCAGCAAATACGTTGTAATTTTCAATTAAGGTTAAAGGACGTGATAACCATTACGTATAAAAATGTTTATTATATATACCATATTATATATTTATACCAAAAATATACCCAATGTACGTATAATACACCATAAATATACAGATGTGTGTTGCTGGGTTTTATATAAGACCTACTATTTTCCTAAAAAGTTTACTTTTAGAGTTCCAAAATTAGAATAGCGGTACCAAAAATTAAAAATTCTATGAGCAATAATCTCACCCAGCATCTCTTGATAGCGAAAATAATGGAGATTAAGCCTGCATGAACAATAACAGACTTTCACGGGATTTACCCAGTACACATTCATATTATGACCTTGTTTCCAGAGAACCCTAACGTCAGTTACTATTAGTGACACCACACGGATCACTTCCTCTGAAGTACAGGCAGAGGGAATTAAAAAAATAAAATATAACAATTGAATCAAAAAGTTAAATCAAAATATTTTACCTGCTCCTATTCATTACTGTGTAATACAGTCGGTGTCTTTTAGGATAAATCTGTTAGTCTTAAGACTTCTTCATCGTCTTCGAACTCCCCCTTATTGCTGCATCAGTCAGGATATACACATCTCGGTACACCTTAGTCCTTTCGAGGAAGCATGAACAGCGACAAAGTTTCAATATAGGCTCTGCAGCACATGATGTGGTACACTCAGCTGATTTGTACGTACTGGTATTCCCAACTTTCTTATCCGTAAGGTTAGGTGGCTTATTATTTATTAGTTTGCTAGACGATGTCCCGATTCCACTCAAAATTCTTTAGATGAGCTTGTAACAAAACGGGGTTCAGAGCAGATTTATTTGAAGGGAGCTTATCATATTACTTGATATCTTTCCTGTGTGACCAGCAAACAACTTATAGCTTCGATATCAGGCAGTGTTTCGGAGATATTTGATATACAGCAGATAAATAAACGCATTGAAGCTAGCTAGCTTTTCGGTGAAAGAGAAAGAGAGAGAGTGTGTGTAGTCCCCAATCTGGCCGAGGCTATTAATAACCCATCACCTACAATATTGTATATCTACCATCGTTTTACTTTCACTTTGTTAGGAAAAGATCCTGTAGATATAATTTTGAAGTGCGTGTAATCTAGGGAGTGCATCAGACGCTTTCAATGCTTTGTAAATTGAGCTAGCTGAACAAACTTTTGTATATTGCGACCAAGGAAAACTCCAAACACTGGTGTAAGTTGCTAAAACATCAGTCAGGTGAAAACAGGATCTTGATCCCTCTGACTGCTACGTACACCTCCTCTTGGGTACTTGAAAGACTCGATACAACAACATCGTGTGATAAAGCTGATATTTTGTTCATCCAAATGGTTACGAACTTTTTCCCATTGGTCACATCGAATTGAAGAATGTCGGAAAACCATGAGTTTCTACTTTGTCTTATCATGAGCCAGTAATGTATTAATTGGTATACTTCCAATTATTGTTACTGACCTCTGATTTTGTATTGGACTGAATCTAAGCTTTTTAACCAAATATCACCTATTCCATCAAAGAGTTCCCTCTGTAAGAGTTGAAACCTACTTGAACTTTACTGCAACTGTTGAATTTTGCATAAATCTAATTTTTGAAGCTTACACCGAGGTCACGGACACATTTAAAGTGGCTTAGGCTTGTGGTAGATGTCAGTTGGGTTACTGATTTAGAAATTTTTTGAGACAAATTTTAAGTTTAAAATGTGTAGTAAAAAAAAGTTATGAAGTGATTTAAACGAATTATGTATGTAATGTGCAGTTTTTTCTTTAAATAAAGATATTTTTCAGGAATGCCACTACAGAAATTATATTTCTCCAAGGTCAAAGGATGAGATTAAGACCACTTTTCACAATTACATCGTCAAAAAACCTGTTTTTGTGCATTCGACAGCTACTTTCCGGAATTTAATAAAATCACAAATTTTATCTTGGGATCTTCTAAAATTCGGTCTTATTTCATGAAATTGTATAAAACTCAGACTTTCGTTGGAGTTTAGTAAAATTTTTTTCTTAAATTTCTAATTACTAAAATGAAACCTACTAGCGGTCCTTCTACGTTCTTTAAAATGCCATCTTTATATTAACGTCCTGGCGGAGTTCAGCTATGGTTTCACACCACTCAACCAGAACACACGCATACAACAGACATCTACACTACACAACAACCATTTCCTGAGACATTACCAGTTGAGACTCGAAGTCAGGAGGGATAACGTCGATTTACCTTCACTCAACCGCGATCCAGCCCACTGCTGCTGTCTCGATAACACATTTAAAATACCACTAAACATCCATACCCTAGCCAGGATCTGAACCCGGGACCCCGTGGTCTCAAGCCTCTTTCATAAAAAAGAATAAACAAGCTAAAAACGTACTCCTAGCCAATTTAATGAGCTTTTTATATAATTGTTACACATTTTATAGAATACTCTTCGCAGTTTTCTTGTAAATAATGTCAGTTTTTAGACATCCTAAATTTTGTGATATCATCTTTGTTGTGAAAAAAATTATATGAAAAAAAAAATGAAAAAAAAAATCCAACCTGTGTGGGATTCGAACACACGATCTTTGGATTGCAAAGCAAGCAAGAACAAATTTATTTTAAATTAAGAATACATATTGTCCTCCCCGCGCACTCATCTGGAGCCAGCCATACATCCATGGTGCGAATCGCCATGGTAATTGATTGACTGGACAGAGCGAGGATGGATTGGATTAAAAATAAAATGAAAATATAAAGCAAAACTTTAGCCGCTGCACCATCACACATTGCTACGAAAACTGATTGTCTGTAATATATATATCTTTCGACAATCATACATATTTCAACTCGGATATAAAATTCATAAACAAAAAAAAATATATTATGGAAATAACATTTGACAAGATTTCTATTTAAGTACAAGCGACAAAAATTAAGAGAATATATTTTTTTTAAATTAAATAATTAGTAACTTTTTTATTTACTGATCGGTTTTCATCAATCAATCAATAGGGTTCTTCCTCTAGCTAACACTAACTTACTTTCCAAATTTCAATACAATCGAACTTTTCTTTCTTAAGTTATCGTGCTTACAAGAAACGTGACGGGCGGACAGACGGACATTTTGAAAATTTTCAGAATTCGTTCACTAACACAATGATATGAAATTTTTTTCTCTACGAGCGATATTTACGATTTTGGAAATGTGCCGATCAAATACAATATACGCTTCGTTTTTGCGAAGAGTATAATAACACACTTTGAGTTACCTGAGTCATATTCAGAATCACAATATATTACATAAAGTGGCTGGGTGCGAAGAAAATATAAAACTTTATATTCATTCATCAAAATACTAATAAGAATTCACAATTTTTATTTCATTTACTACTTTTCACAGTTTATAATAAATAATTGACTTTAAAATAAATCATACTCTTAGCTTGACATGCTCTGGGACTCATGATTGTGGGATTTTTCAATTATTCATACACCACATTAAATAAAGGAGGAGGGTCGATTTGGGCAGTTTTTGCCCCAAATTATTTTTGGATGAAAAAATCAGAAAACATTTTTTTTAATGTCTACTAACAATAATAAGTCGATTTTACCCTAAACGGATACAGTTAAAAGGGAGTTAGTGTGGTAGTGTGGTATTTTATCAAGCAAATATAAGTTTCAAAGCGATATATCTCACCAAGAACGCTGTTAGCAAGTGATGGCATATTCAGGATTGAGGAGTGGCTAGGGGGTGGGGGAACATCCGTTTAGAGTAAAATCGACTTATTATTCTTAGTAGACATTGAGAAAAATGTTTTCTGATTTTTTCATTCAAAAATAATTTGGGGCAAAAACCGTCCAAATCGACCCTCCTCCTTTGTTTTTATGAATAGAAAAAAATCTTATGAAATTTTTTTATGTAATTAACGCTAAGTGCAGTTCTAACACGAAACTTTATTCATGTAATCACAAATTATTTTTATTTGTGTAAAATATATCAATAGTGGAATAATATATAAAACACCGTGACTTGAATGAATATTTAAGAATTTGTGCAAAATTTATCAGAGAATGATTAAACAGATTAGCTTCTCTGTCTGTTCATAATGAAATTAATATTTATAAGATATGAAACTTTCATAATGAAAAATATTGTACCTTAAAATTGACAGAATTTACATTATTAATGTCCAACAGTTTATTTATTTTAATTAATTAATTTATATTGAATTATTAAAATTACTTTTTCAATTAAAGTTTTTTGATCAGGAAGACACATACTTTATGTAAAAAATGATTTGCCAACTTGACCGAATATTTTTTTCACTTATTATTTTTATGTAGAATTCCGAAATCTACAACATACATCTGTATCATTTTGCAATTGGTTCCCTCTCAGATACAAAATGTAAATATACTACTGGGAAGTACGAAAAGAGAATAATATAATGTATTTACTCTGCAAAGGAGATCTCAATGATGGATCGCAAAACGAACTGATTTTGTCGGTCGTACTTCAAAATATATAAAATATAACATTGAAATAAGTAGTAAACAGTCTGAAACACTGAATTACCCTAAATTGAAAAATACTCTTCAAACTCTGTTTTATTTTGTCCCTCTCAAATTTATCACAATCTCAGAAATAATTATAAGGTACCTACCTACCCATCTATCCTCTTAATTGTATTAATTCTGCACAATTTAGTCAAGTAATTATTCATGTTCCAAGTTGAGAGCATCAATATCGTCAACACATAATCATTACAAAAAAAGTTATATCAATAAAACACCTGTCATTTTGATAGCAAAAAGATAAATCCATTTTCCTGCATATGCTTACCATTAGATACTTTATGTAGCCACATTTTGTAAACAATTTTTTGAAAACAATATAAACAGCTTTTGATACATGATATCAATTTATATCATGATAAAATAAAACGCTAAAATATGAAAATATTTAATGATAAGCAAATGTTTATTCGTCATTTTATCTGTGAGGAAATGGATATGTTTAAGTATCTTCTTTGTTATTTTTATGACACAACTTTAAACATCTAGTGACCTATATTCTTGTTTAATTTTTGTCGTGTCCCAAAGAAACAGTAGTCTACATTTCAACAAGGTCTCCGATCTTACAAACAAAAGTAGCGGTACCCATGACCAAAACAATTTCATATGTTGATTCCAAGACATACACGGTGTTCACGATGGATATATAGACCCCAGACTATTACATTTACATAAGTAGTAGGTAGCCAACAGTCCCGTTACCGTTCCAGTAAGAACTGCTTTTCTATAAGATCACAAGATTTATATTGAATTAATTAATAGGTATTAATGTTCGAGTATCAGCCTTTTAATTTTATTTTTAAACAAGAATTCAATATATGAGATAAGTAGGTACACTATATCTCTTAAGAATCAAAATAAAATACGCTTATACGCTTCAGAAAACATAATAGTTATTTATACAAAGAATAAGCATAAATATCATTAAAATATGAAATTTTAATCAAAGTTTGTGAATTAGGTTCACCTACAGGAATTAATAACTAAGTGATATTAACCAAAACTATTTTTCATTTAGAAAAATTTTGTTGAAAACCAAACAAAATAGCGAGTTAATAAAGAACAAAAATATTTTGTAATAGTTCATCGTGTATGAATGAATTGTGCTAGTCTTAAAATGTTGATTTATGAACTTAGGTACATACATGATTTAAACGAGCATTTAAAAAAATGTCGGCGAGACAAGGCGAGACAACACTTTGTCGGTAAAAGTTTATCAATAGGCAATATAGTCGAGTCAATGAAGGTTTTCACTTCTTAATTCTCAGCAACAGCTCCGACGTAATCCATTTAAAATTTACTTTGTTTAAGTACTAACAGTATGTTCTAGAAGGTTTAGGATGCCTATTTGAAAAAAAGTTTGATTCAAATTTGAAATAATGTTTGAAATTTCTTAAATTTTCGTTTTTTCGCAATAATTCAAAGACTAAAGAGATACATAAAAAATACTGAGTACGAATATTTAGGTTTTTTTCACTGAAAATTTTGTTGTTTTTTTTTATTTCTCTAGGATGAAAATTAATTGAGATATCGCCGTTTTAAATTTGCACTTGAGTGTGAGGACCACCTTCCCCGAGCCCTTTAAACTCAAAAATCTCAAAAACGAAAGGTTCAAGGAAGTTCAACTTTACACGCCTTGTAGCCCTTAAAGTTCCCTGTAAAATGATTTTTGGAGCGATTGAATAGCTTAAAGATTAAGGAAGTTATATAAACGCTGATAAGTCTTCGACACGGTTCAATTTTTTCAACTGTATCTCTTTAGCAGCTGCGTACAGTATTATTGTGCAGTACCTTCCGTCTTTTAAAATTTGTACTCTAGCATTTTTTACGTATCTTCTTTAGTCTTTGAGTTATTGTGAAAAAATGAAAATTTTTTTAGAAATTTCACAAATCATTTCAAATTTGGATCAAACTTTTTTCAAATATAGGCATCCTAAACCTGTAAAACTTTTAGAACTTATTGTTAGTACCTAAATAAAGTAAATTATAAATGAATTACGTTCAATTTCAATTCTTGTGGTGAAGCCATTGGTTTCATTGCTGATTTTTTCTCCGAAAAAAAAAGACAACCATTTTATTTTCATCATAAATCCGTTAGTTTTTATGCTAACGACTTTTACCAAAGTTCTTTTTAAAGGTCTTTTCAACAAGTACTTTTAAAAATGACGTCTGTGGTTATTTTAATGTAATAATTTCCACCCACGACAAGGGGTGGCATCCACTCCCAGGGTAAAAGCACGCATCAGCACTATATAACTTTGATTTCTTGAGCCATTCCCTAATTATAGTCCAAATTTCACCTCAATCGGTTTTATCCGGAAGAATTCTGAGCGAAAAACCTTCAAACACTGAACTTAATTAACTTTTTCATGAATATCGGAAAAAAAACAAAAAATAGATTTTTCCTATAAAAGATGTTATTATTGTTTAAACAATATAAATAGTTATCAATCCCGACTCTGAGAAACATTTTTGAACTTAAATTTTCAATAAAAACAACTCAATGTTTTATAAATGTCGCGAAAAAAAAATTTTAAAATATATTTTTTTTGGAATATTGTTATTATTGTTAAACAATATAAATAATTATTTGCTAAACTTGGAATGTTTCTGATTTTGAATAATATTAAAAAACACACATTTAAAAAAAATTATCAAAATTGAAGCTGTTGCTGAGAATTAAGAGGTTTTGACGATTTTTAGGCTTCATTGACACGACTAATAAATCAATATGTGTGTTCTATTTTAGTTACATATCCATTTATACTTCACAACTGATATGTGAAAATATTCATTTGTTCATTTTTATTTTTTTAAATTCTTCCAGCTTTATTGTGTCAATTTGCTCATTTTAAAATTAGAACACCTAGTCGTAGTATTTCTTAACAGAGTTATTTCGAAATTAATGCTTTCTTTTTCAAAAATTACCATAAATTTGTAAAAGTTAAGAAGTCTCTAGAGAATATTTAAATAGCGAGTTATTTTTAATATAATTATAATCGTAAAAGTAAGTACTTAAGTAAAGGTAAAGGTATTTACAAATTAAATTAAATGAATGTTTAGCTAAAATTTACGTACACAAAGATACTGTGTTTATGCTTGTGTTCACCCAGAAAATATCTATATAAGCTTTTTAAGGAAAAGTACGACGCACTCGCAGAAACAATTGTAATTTCTTGTTTAAACCACGGACAGGTACAAAAGTTATATAAAAAAATAACCACGAACAAGTCGAATTACTCAAAACCTCACTGTGCAAATGAAGCAGGTAATCAAGGGACTATAGCCCTTATAAACTGCAGCTTCTTTGGGCACAATAGAGAAAAAAGGTAAAAGTTAATCTACTTTACAGTCTTGACGTATTCACTACGATATCTACGAAATCAAATGTAATA
Source organism: Rutpela maculata (assembly GCA_936432065.2). NCBI lineage: Eukaryota > Metazoa > Arthropoda > Insecta > Coleoptera > Cerambycidae > Rutpela > Rutpela maculata. The sequence goes on along the minus strand of OW386285.2, from coordinate 69,413,273 downwards.
GCTCGGTATCAGAACTACGACAGTTAAATTGTAAAATATACACTATTATTTAGCAAATAAACACAGTGGCCATAGTAACGTATCTTAACGTAGAAAACTTTTCTGGAATTCAGTGCACTCATGAACTCACGGGAACAAACTACTCAACCAACAAATCCTACAGGCGTAGTTACTTAAATATTAATTGTAGAGAGTTAAATTCACTCTCATTTTATCAATAACAAAACTTTGGACCAAAGATCGCCCCAAAGCGGCCTCTTCAAGGGCTCGCCTCAGACCCTCTTCGTTATTTTACTTCCAATGCGCACGCTATATCGGTTGCTAGTATCTATGGAACATTCTAGTGCTACAGGGCCAGACTGGAATTAATTTATGACGGAAAATAAATAAAAGGTAATAAATTTGGTAAAAACTAATCATTTCTAGAGGTCAGAAATGAACCGTTACATGTGACCGAACACAAAATTGATTTTTAACCTTCACCTCAACCATCTTTTCAGACTTTTTGGTGGTGTTACGAGATTCCGCTTCATTGAATCCAGTAAAGATAAATTATTACAGGAATGAGCATCTTAATATATAAATAATGGGTAGCTCCACTAGACGTCATAGAGAACATTTTCTAGTAATAACTCATTTCTGTCATAAAAAGGCAATAATTTATTAACATTTGAAAAACTATAAACCGCAGATCCGTAACTAAAATGCATGTTATTTATCGTAAATGCTTTGCAAATTCAGTTTCCTCAAATTTTATGGTAGATGTCATAAAAATTTATGTTTTCATTTTTTATTTTACAAATTACTTCAGTTTGTAGTAGGCCGGCGAATTCCGCGATTAACGTATTTTTGTATGTAGTTCGATACGCAGATATAGGCTCGATATTCTGATCTTATCAAATCTTTGTGATCCATTATTCTAAAAGTTGAACAATTTTTATAGTTTTTTCCTATAATTTAGAATTAAAATATATGATAATATATTAAAATATATGATAATATATTTTACTCATTATTATAAGATGCAAATACGAAAATTCATAATAATGCGAATCACATCAAATGATGTCAATAATTCACATATTTACCCAAGAAATTGAACAATATCTTTGTAAAATAAGAATGCTCTGCACATGATCTGAAGCATGATCCAAACATACATGGTGTGCGCATTTCCCTGAAACCCCTCAAATACCATGACGTCACAAAAAAGTTTGCTTAGCGGGGAAATTTTAAACAGTCACCACACGAATCCACCTTTGCTCCTTAGTACCTACAAACTCAAAGTGGGTGTGACTAAGGAAAAATCTGCGCTAAAATGCATTTCTTTCCAAATGGCAAGTTATAGAAAAACCGCCGTGTGCATAAATAAGACAAAAAGCCATTTTGCCAAATGGTCGCTCGAAGGCGAACCCGTGTCACATCCCCTATAATTGAACCTATATGAGGACCGGTACGTCGCGAGACTGACAGAAAGTTGCAAACTCATATATGATATCAATTCATATTGAACTCCGTTCTCGTGAATGATACAAATACGATAAAGAACATTGAAGCTATTCATAAGCGACCCAACATTATTTAAGCAAAATATTTTTATATTATTTCAAGTCAGCCACATTAAAAACCCAAAAATGCTTTTATCAATTTCCAGGGAAATTGTGTGAATCTTTTCTACGGAATCGATTGTTAGCGCACGCTCTCCATTGCATGGTAGCTAGGGTGTCCCTTATAATACTGAATTTTCAAATTTTTAAGACATCCCTCCCGAAGTTTTTTTTATTTATTTCCTTTTAGAAAAAAAAAAAATTTTGTGCAAAAAATCAGCTCGATCAAATGATTTTTCACCCTTCCACAAGCCGTCCGAAATTTTAAATAAAATGCAAATTTTGTCTTTTCTGTTCATGTTTCATTTATATGAAAAATTAAATGTTCAGTAATATACACTGTTTATTTGGACGGGTTACTACAAACACAACTACAAACTTAAAATGATCTTATGGATATAGTTTCTTTGGTACATGTAGAACTTTCGCGACCTGAGGCGTGGACTACAATCAGTAGATTCTGTAAATTTGCTTTGGACTTAACTCGTTCCAAATACTCCTGCGTCAACGTCACATCTCTCTTAAATATGAAAAAAACTTGTGAGCCATTATAAAATCTTCCCGAGAACGCCAAGTTTCAGGATCGTAACTTAGGAAATCGTACTCTAGCCCAAATCTTTCATAGAGTTTGACAGTATTCGAGGTTACCAAATAACTCTCTTCTAAACCAACTCATCATTTAGTTTTACTACCAGGAGTTGTAAGCCAGAACTGTTCACAGTAGACGACGAGGCTGTGCTGCTACTAGCATCATTTGTCAAATTTCTTTTACTATGTTCCCTTTTACCGAAAGTAGCACACCTTTCAGTCAGGTACCATAAGTGTCCAGTGAATTTCTTTAAGCTTACATCGGATACAAACTTGTTAGTTTTCTTATAGAGTTTAAGTTCTGTCAAAAACTGAAAGTTGTTTCGGGGAGCGAGTAAACTGCTTTTGATATGACGTGGTGGATCGCGTCCGACTTGTAAAATGTAACACCATGTGGCGGAGTCCCTCACAAGGGACTGTAGTCGTCACGGAATAATAGTATTCCTAAAACAAGTCGTGTGAGTAAATATTTGTAAATAAACTTTATTTTATTCCTTATTACTATAAGTATGAGATTGTAATTATAGTTTATTAAACTTACAGTTAGCTGAATAAACCGAACTAATTCGTCTGACTTTTCTTTTAAAATCGGGGGGGATCTCGTTATATAAAAGAAATAATTTTATTAACTCGTCGTACTCATATTCATTTTTTCTTGACAATGTTCCTTCCTTTTCAGTAGTTTTTATCTTTTTCTAATGCTCTCTTTTCTCTCTTATAAAGCTTAATGTCTACATGAACCATGCAACCAACACGTCCTTTTTCTCGTTGTAATGTTACAAATTTTCTATCTTCATTTTTTATTTTATTTATTGCGTCTGCAGGTACAAAATGAAACAACTCATCGAAAACCTGGAAATTCGCTTCGCTGTTTTTTGGAGCGATCTCCATTCGGCATACATTTTTTTAAGCTGACACAACACAACTTTTTGCTCGGTAGAAGTACGCGCCTTCAACCAAACCTGCATTGTCTCTTGTGTTGTGACAGTATGCTTTAATCTGAGACCCTTTACCAGGATTAGCACGTAAGTTATGACTTAAAATTTTCAACACTTGTAAAGTCGAAGTCAATTTTGCTCCACTCCTGAGTGTATCTTTTGTGTGTGATCAATTTAGGTAAATACTTTTTCTCAATGCTATTTTCGTCGACCTCTACTTTAGCATAGACAAATCCATGTTCACTGTTACACTGATCAGTAGTGCTCTACTATATTAACTTAAGTGTTTAAATTTACAGATATTCGAACAAACATAGATGCAATGCCTATGTTTTTGCGCCTCTACTGAATTAATCCGACTGGCACAAGCGCAATTCGCTGCATCCGTGTGTTCGACGCTGTGCATGTTTTTTCACGTTTAGAAGTTGCCGTGGAGTTATTCGAGAGGTGTACAGTACTGACAAGTATCCTAATTTTGCCCTGAGAGGGAAAGAGATTTGTCAATAATGCGCTATCCGTCTCAATATCGAAAAAAAGTTTAGGTTTTCAGGGCCTTGTGGCAGGGTCAAAACTTTACGTATCGAGCTCAAATTTTGTACATATACTTTTTATGTGAAAAGGAACAAAATAAAAGAACTTCCCGTGGTCAGTTAAAAAGTCGATTTTAAAGGGACACCCTGACCCAGGCAACACGGTCACGTCATTTTGACGTTATTTTTTCGGCACCTTTATCACCAATGCGACGTGAAAATGACGTGAAATATGACGACAAAATGTCACAGCCCAACAGACGTCTCTTAAATGACGTCGATGGGCTTGCATATGTAAGCTATTTTTGATTAATTAATAAATGTACATATGAGGAATATAATAAATAAGCCAATTTGGTGCAATATGGCATGTAAATCGATAGTCAGTTTACCAAATTCGGTCCAGTTGGCGCAAGACGTCACGCGGTGATAGCGGGATTTTAAATTACATAGGATTTTCCTCATGATACAAAGAATTTGTATCATGGATTTACCTGAACTCATTGGAATTTTGAATAAATAGGGATTCTTAGTGTTCTTAGTAAATGAGCTTTATCTCCGCATAAATACGTTTTAAACATATTGTCACTTTTACATGATGCCAATGCACAACGCATTTTTATAACTAAAGGTTATTGCAAGAACACTAAAATAAGTAAAATAATCCAAAAAACAACTTCCACAGCCGTGGAAATTTCATTTTTTTTTACCGTTAACCGAGCCGAGCCGTTAACACACGATGTGTAAGTAATTATTTTGTCGGGTGCTCAAGTACCTGATGCCGGCGCCTACGCGGAGAATACATTTTTACTTCAAAATTATCGCGAGGTTAGGTATTTTTATAGCAACTTAGAATTTCCCAAAATAATGAATTTCCTTCCTTAAATACTCTTATAATTTTATAAATGTCATTGCAACATACAGAGTAAAATCTATAATATTTTCATAGCTAACTCTAATACAAAACTGCTAATGCCTGCTAATGAGGATTACCCAAGCAGCACTTAATCACTGCAAAACGTAAAAATCAGGTGTAAAAAGTTTTAGATAACAAGCTGATTAGCTTCAACGGGCTTACTTAAAACTACACAGAGGCAAGTCGGTTTGACAAATTTTGCACAACGTTGTAGGAAAGGGCTTGTTTTATTTTTTCAAATTTGTATTTTTTTTAGCAAAATTGTTTAAAAACGTAATACTTGCACCACCTCATTATTCTAAATAGGTATTTTTTCAACTACCAAAGTGGTTACCAAAAAATACACATATAAATTGAAATAAAAAGAATCTACTTTAAAGTAAACTAGCAAGATAATTGTTTAAAAATCGGAATACCGTCATGACCAAGTTAATTTTAATGGGTGGCACTAATCAAAATCCTCAAAATATAAATGAAACGTCAATATTATAAATAACTCAAGCATTATTGTTAAAGAACAATGAAAATAGCTATATTTTATAATAATATAGTGACAGTCAATAAATGGAGTATATAAAATTAAATACTTAACAAGTTTTTGACTTTTAAAAATAAGATATAATTACACAGGCACACAACCTAAAAAAAGTAGTCTTTTTTCGTGCTGAACACGAATCAGGTGTCTGTTTAACTCCATTGGTCACCATCTTTTTGTAAATCGCGAAAATAACCTAAAAAAAACTGATCATTTAGGTGGTTTTCGCGATTTACTAAAAACGTGATACCTGATTCGTATTCAGCATGTCGAAATACGAGTACATGGGGGTTGCCCAATGGAGCCCCATTGGAGTGTGTATGTCTCTACTATATGAATATCACCGGATCCTCCGCCATTTTCTAGAAAATCACGTATGCGAAATATTACACACGAATCAGGTATCCGTTTAGCTCCGCTACACACCAATTTTTAGTAAATTGCAAAGATAACCTAAATTATCAGTTTTTTTAGGTTATTTTCGCGATTTACAAAAAAATGGTGATTCAATTAGAAAATGCACACTTATTAGTCGCGTACCTTAAAGCACGTTTAATAGCATTTAGTCACAATCAGGCTGTTCGACGTCCTTCTTAGTGTGTGCCTCTTCTAGCTAAGGCTTTCCATCAGTAGATGCTTGCCTTGAGTTATATAATTGAAGAATGACGTTGCTCTAGGCTGGGCTGATTTAGTTTAAGCTTTTTGATAGTGTTTAGGGTTAATGTGTTGTTAGTTTATAAATTGTTTGGGTTGTAGTATTTAAAATAGTGCACACAATGTGTGTTTTGTTGGCTCTTTTGTGAATGTTTGTTTAATCTTTTGAATGTTTATGTTTTTTTTTGTTTCTGTGTGGTGTTATGGCTCTTTTCAGTTTTTGTAGTTTCTTTTGGTTTGTTTTTTATGTTTTTTTTTTGTATCTTTTGTATGTTTTTTTTGTTTTTTCATTTTTTCTCAAATCAAGTTAGTTTACAGATTTTTAGGGTGTGATAATAACAATTTGTGTACTAATCGGGAGTAGAGGTGTAAAGCTGTTCGACGTCGATCGCTCGCTCCACCTTTGTTTTATATCGAAACATTTGTCTGTGCGCATGTCCCAATATCAACAACTACAGCTGTGACTATAGTGCCAACAGTTCTCTTCAGTCTTTTGCTGCATGAAGTGAAAATGGAAATGGACGCTGAAAAACTCCTTGTATTAATTGAGGCGAGACCGCCATAGAAAAGACAAAATAGTTTTTCCATTATTTCTTTTTTGGGTTATTGGATGCATCCACAATTGTCTGTTCACTTTCTTTCGTGGAGCATTAACCACTGCTAAAAGACTAGTGCTATCTCGGTGGTTTCATCGTCCGACATACTTTCTCAAATAGCACGAATAGATCTTTCTTGCTGGTTCGAAATATTTTGCGACTGATTTTGCTCGGTATGTATGCGGCCGCCCTACACCGAGAAAATTAGCCTAAAGAAAATCTTTGCTACCACTCTTTTTGCTATTAGAACATATAATTTTTTTATAACAGTAAACACTCTATGTTGCAGTTAAAAAAATCGGTATGCTGCGGCACTTCACAGTAACAGAAACATTTTTTGCTGGAATAATAAATAGTCTATACTGTAACACAATAAAATATTTTATAAAACTTTAATTTACAATCACTAAATAATTTCTAACTACCATTGGAATGTACTTTGTTACTTCAGAAAGTCAAATTTTGTAAAAATATTTTAACTGCAGTTGAAAACTTTATTATTGTTCCTAAAAAAAACTTAGCTGGTACAAAAGAGAATTCTTTAAAAAATTGAGCTAACGCATGCTCTTTGCGAAAGTAGACTCGGTTCTCCTCATAAGAGTGAAATTCTAATTTAGTCTCCTTATTGCTTTCTTTGGTTATGCTGCGCGGGATGGAAGAAGAATCTCATTATTGCATTATTTTCTCATTCCTCACAATACAATTATATTTGTATTGGGGCCACTACTGACCCGAGTAGCATACCTATAGTACGTGCCACGTGGTGTGGTGCGGTATACGTGCTAATCTTTGGGTACATGCCGTGTGCCGTGTACACAAATTATGTATTAATTAGTGGTGAAGATATATTCTGTGATTAGTGATTACTGATTAGTGGTGCTAAGCCTTTCGATTCCAATTATTTTCGAGTTGTAGTTATCGTTATCCGTGCTTTGGCAAAATTTCTAGTATGAAAATGACATATTTATTTATCAAAATGTTTCAAAAAGTTTTAATGAGCATTTGTTTTCCTTTCTTGTGGAAATCACTGACATAGAGAGTTGCATTTTCTTTCGAGATTTGAAAATTTATGATACGTACGTATAATTACACGAAATGCAAATAATTATGTATCAGTATGATTACGTTAAGAAACGTGAAACTGATTTCATTTATTTATTTTCTGTCAAGAATTTTCAATTTTCATCTGGCAATGTTCATTCGTCTTTGGAAAAATTTTTAGTATAATTGAGGAGCTTCCAGTAGAAAGAGACTAAGTGCCAAAAGTAAAATTTAAACAGCTTCTTTTATTGGCAACTAACCGCTTTCTGCATATTAGTAGGTGGTATGTAGAAATTTTTGATTGCAAAAACTTAGAAATTTTACTTTCGGCACTTAGCCCTCTTCTACCGGAAACTCCTCAATTACGTATTATTTATTTATCAAAATGTTGTTTCAAAAAGCATTTCTTTTCTTTTGTTGTGGAAATCACTGACATATAGAGTTGCATTTTCAGTAGGTGCCTATAGGTTAATAAATGTTGAACTGGTTTTATTTCTTTTTTTGCATTATATACAGCAATGTATTTTTAAATAAACGACTCGGACATTAAAAAACGTTTATGTGATTATAAAACTACTTTTTCCTTGTCCTGAAAAAATGAATCATGCACCTAGCTAATTTTGTCTATTTAATTTAGAAGACCTTGTACAGGCTTTTCAGGATTAACCATCAAATTTTAAATTTGGATGGGACACCTCAAAATATGAAAAAAATCCTTTATGTATGAAGGTATGTTCAGAAATGCAACGTTGAAGAATTATACCACAAAAATGGCAGCTAAAAATTTTGAAATGGTATAACTCCTTCATGAGGCATTTTCGGATACCTATTATACCTAGGAAATATTTTTCATATTTAGAAATACCTATTTCAAATTTACAATTTGACCGGTTAATTCTGAAACACCCTGTATAATGGCAATAAAAATCTTACTAGGGTAGCAAAACTATTTTATAATGCCAGCAAAGTTACTTTATAGTAACATTAACCTAATTTACGACTATAGGCAAATCAATCTACAGTGACTCCCAAGTCTCTTTTTTGTAGTAGTGAAGTCAATTTATATTCCTTGCAAGTTACTTTATACTGACAAAAATATATTTTGCCAACAACAGCAATTGCTCCTTAACAATAGTAGCAATGTTATCTTCCTGGATCAGAAAAGTTATTTTTTATGAAATAAGTATACTGTGGTTGTAAAGTACTGCCAGCAAATCAAAATTTTCTGCTACAGCACAGTACTACACTGGCGCCTATGTTATTAGAGTTTTCTGCTACTACAACTTATTTTTTCGCTATGATGGTGAAAAAATTTTCTCGGTGTACTTTCTCAAAACAAAAACGTTTTTGACTAAAACTGTTTTGCTCGATATGTGTGCGGCCGGCCTAAGACACGAGCCCGCCGTAAATCACCAGAGTAAATAGTAGCCATTATATGCGAGTAGAATAATATACTTTACCTACGATCACTACTGTAAATAATAAAAAACACACTAACTGCGATCTATGTAAATTGAACTTTACATGTTGTAAACAAATCGCACTGTAAATAAATCAATCGCACGGTAAACAAAACGTACGGGACACGCAATTAAAGGTGGCTTATATCGCTGACCCGGGGTTTAAAAAAACAAATGCGCCTATTAATTTTCAAACGCTGTTAAAATTGACATAATATTTGTTGAATAATATTGCTGACAAGTAAACTAAATCCAGATTTTACTAAATAAATAAGTAAATATGATCGTAGGTACAGTATAGTACATAATTCGAGTTGTAAAGCAATTACGCACTCATGGAAATATGCACTCGCCGCTACGCGGCATCGTGCGTAACTTTTCCATTCGTGCGTAATATGCTTCTTACAAAACTCATTACGTAATATACTATCAGCCACGACTATTACATTTTTTTTATTAAATTGTTTACTGAAGAAATTAATTGATTAATTAATTAATTATGTTATTCTTTTTGAGTAATATGTAAAATTATTGTAAATAACGTTAACGTTTAAATATCATTTACCTACGATCACTACTGTAAATAGTAAAAAACACACTACCTGCCATCCATGTAAGTTGGTTTTTACATATTGTAAACAAAACGCACTGTAAACAAATCGCTCGGTAAACAAAACGCACGGGACACGCAATTATAGGTGGCTTATATCGCTGACGCGGAGTTTAAAAAAACAAATGCGCCTACGTAATTTTCAAACGCTGTCAGAACTGACATAATATTTGTTGAATAATATTGTTGACTAGTAAACTAAATACATATTTTACTAAATAAATAAATAAATATGATCGTAGGTAAAGTATAGTACATAATTGTAAAGCAATTACGCACTCATGGAAATACGCACGATGCCGCGTAGCGTAATATGCTTCTTACAACACTCATTACGTAATGTACTATTAACAAGCCGTTCATTTGACATAACGGCCTACTCAATAAAGTTTTTCACACAATTGTGGCTATGACAGTTAAACGAATAATTCCATTTAACGTTTCAGAAACTGGCCATAAATTTTACTAAAAAGTTGCGAGATTGCACTCGAATTGAGGAAGTACCTGCCTGGAATTAATTATTAATCACTCACTACTAGATAGTGATTAATAATTAATCACTGGTAGTAGTGAACAATGTATATAATTAAGATTGAACAAATACAAGTATAATTGGTATTTCATAAAACGGTCGTGGACAATAGTATATTGTTTTATTAGGAGTAAAAGTGATACTTTTGTGATGAGTGTGTAGGTTTGCCAGAAGAACGAAGTGAGTCCGACAATTACAGACGCGTCACAATAAGTGGCCTTTACTCCGAGTAAAACATGCTATTTTTTTCAAACGACGATTAGCTATAAAAAAAATAAAAATAAAAAATCTCGAATTTCACCACTAAAAACACATTATGTTAATATCGTATGGTCGGCGTATTAAATGAAATACGCGTTGCTATGGATATTACTTTTTGGCCGCTCATGTCAGAAATAGTTATTTATGTACCAAGGGTCGTAAGTACCCTTTTCTTGGTCGAGAATACAGTTTGTAATCCGAGGTCCGTAGGGTCGAGATTTGCAAGTATTCAAGACCAAAAAATTACACTGTACAACCCGCGGAGCATATTATATTTTTCGTCATACCCATGAATCATTAAATTAGAAAAAAACTTGAGAAAAACTAGTGGAAAACTATAATTATTTAAGTAAGATTCATACTTACCAATAGTAAAGGTAGCGATGCTTGGAATATCCATGCCAACCATCAATAAAATAAATTTAGGACTCGGCTTTTATTCAAATGACAACTACTGTCAAGATAAATTAAATCATATAGTAGCTCTGAACATTTTTGAACGAAATGTCGGATATAGAATATAAAAGATGTAGCAAGTAACTCTTGTCTGGATTTACTTCCAAAAAAGTTAAATCATTTAATTTAATACTTGTTATATAAAAGAGAAAATTATCCCAAATTTACCTGCTTTCCCTAGGGACGTTATGAAAAATAACAACCCGTTGCCAATGGCAACAAGTATTCGGTGCATAAAGGGCCACTTACGACCGACAAAACAATGGAATTAGAGTATACTTACGAGGAAGGTACGACGAAAAAGTACTTTTAGCTCCGTTGTTAATGGCAAGTCACAGCAGTCTAAAAAGTCGAACTTTAATGTCATGAAATGAGTTAAAAAATGTCATGCTTTTCTGATGTTTGAAGAAAAAATATATTATTTATTTGCACAATTGCACTTTTGAAATTGTAAATTACAATTGGAATAAAATGTCACACTGATTCTTGTCTGTGTACAGCTCATAATAAGCACAAATTCTCACAATCTCAGACTTCTGCTTGATGTATTGTTTATAGAGTAGGCAAAAATCGACCTTTAGAAGAATATATCGTGTGTTCTTTTGAGATAGTAGTGTATTTAATGATGAAGACGTAAACACCTACATATGTTCAATATCTCAAAAAAAAAAAATCAATAAACCAGAAATAATAGTAGGTACCTAATGTTTATTTCTGAAATATATAAATACCTATGAATAATAGAGATTTTTTCAAGAAGTCAACAGTTTGGCACAAGTTCAGCTTGTCAATTAGAGGTAACTAAAATAAAACGATTACATTTTTCGTTTTACAATATTTTTCGTATCAATAGAACATGAAGTAAATAAATAAATAATATATATTAACGTCAATAAGGATAATTTGGCAGCTGTAGTGGCTATAACTTTTGAATTAAACCAAGTTTCAAGTTTATCCAATAATATAAATGCTATCTAATCTATCTAAATATTTAAAATTATTTATATTAGGTACTAAATCACGATCTTTTTGCCTTAGAATTGTCCACTAGTAGGTACATTTGAATTTTGAAACAAGTAGAATATTTTTATATATGTAGAGATCTCAGAATTGCACGTATGCTCTGTGCTAAAGGCAAAAACCTAACTTTAATTCTAGCTTTTTGAAAGGAAAAGATTTTACTCCAAAAAAGGTATCATTTTTGGATCAATTTAAATTTTTAAGTTCTAGAATTGCAATTGAAAATTTATGATCCACTTTTTAATCGCTTCGTCTATTGTCGAATAAAACCCTATTAAATTCCATAATAATGCGTCGAGTAGTTTAATTATTATTTATAATTATTTAACAGCGATACGAGTTTTCGCGGACCATTTCTTACATTCTCGGCGTCAATTATTTTTTCGCTCTAACTCAAGAACGGAACAATGAATTGGTCTCAAATTACCATGTTTTCATTAATTATTTTTTAAGAAAACGTGTTAATATGAAGATCAAATTGTAATAAGTGTACTACGGGAGCCCATCCTAACTGTATGTGCACCCCCCCCCCCCCCCCCTCTTCGATACTTGGGGACTATGTTTTCATAAAGATTAAAGCCTTAGGAACAATTTTTGACATGTCCCCAAAAAAAAAACTGGCTGTACTTTCAATATGGCGTCCATGTTTATAAAAAAAATATTGCAAATATTATATTTGTCATTTAACATAAAAACTAAAAAAGGTGGAGAAAAACTTTCTACACAAAAAGACAAAGTGCATAAAATTTTCCACAATTTTGTTCCTATACAATATTTGGATAGGAGTTACCATTTTCCAGATAAATGATTCAGCTCTTAAAATAAAATATAAAATTCAATATAAAACGGAAGTAACACCTCATTCGCTTTCAGATTCACTATCGCTGTCTCCCGATACATCGAATATTTTTTTCCAAGTCTTCTTCCTCTATTGCTTCATTTATAACATCGTTATCATCCTCACGTTCGTCTATTATGATTTGATTTGGATCATCTCCTCCCAAGAATTTCAGTAAGCGATTGAGGCAATATTTTATCTGCTGAACACCAAACAGGGTTGGCATGTTTAAAACAAAATATTTTAAACAAAGTGTTTAAAACATGTTTAAAACATCCCACTGTGTTTAAACAAATGTTTAACACATATTTAATACAAAATGCTAGGTTTTAAACAACTGTTTAAAACATAGTTTAAAACACAGTGCGAAGTTTTAAATAAATGTATTATTTTGGAGTTTGTGGAAAAGCAGGAAAAGTGCCGATGACGGTCCATTCCGATAAATAATTCCGATATAGTGGTTGCGTGCACTAAACTGAACATTTTATTTGCAGAGTGCTGTAAAATCCGTTTAAGAGCGCCATCTGACATCAACTAGTAGCAGCAGACATAGTGTGCCTGGCACCATTTAATTTTAGTTGAATATAGTTTTAAACGTTTTAAATCTGTTTTAAACATGTTCTAAACATACCATTTAAAATTTAAAAAAAACCTGTTTTAAACAAAAAAAAACTGTCCAAAACAAAAAAACTTTTTTTGTTTAAAATGAAAAAAAACTGTTTTTTTTCCAACCCTGACACCAAAGAGGTTCTCCATTTTCTTGCCATCCATAATCATTTCAAGGCTTTGGAATATTGTGAATACCTCCGTCGACTAATCGCCAAGTACGCGTTTGGTAAACACTCCTTTTAATATGATCGATAAGAGAAGCACTTGATGGTCGAATCGAAGAAAAACTTTAGTGTCAACTGATAAAGACAAATTTTGTCACCACATTTCTGTCTAATAGCAATTAGGCGAAGCTCGTCCACACTAGCGCATTTCTTTGATCCATATATGGCACATGTAAACTCCTCTAATGTTGCTGACTGAGTCGCATCCTGTAAATGAATGAAGGCGATGTTTTGATAGGAGTTACCGTTTTCAAGATAAATGTCTGCAAATTGTAATGTTATTATTATTATTATTAATTTTTTTCAGTTTATTATATTTTTTGTTATGTTAATAATATAAAGTTATATTATATGCCTTACAATAATTGTCACAGTTATTTCCTCTAAATGATTTACCGATATATGAATTTCCATGTTTTCTTAATTTGGGGCTCATTTATCTGGAAAATGGTAACTCCTATCAAAATATTGGATAGGAACAAAATTGTAGAAAATTTTATGCACGTTGTTTTTTGTGAAAAAAGTTTTTGTCCATTTTTTTTAGTCGTTGTGTTAAATAACAAAAACAACATTAGCAACTTTTTTAACATATGGCCGCCATTTTGAAAGTAGAGCCAGTTTCTATTTTTGAGACATGTGTAAAATTATTCATTAGGCTTTAATCTTTATGAAAAACATTGTCCCCTAGGATTGGGCGGGAGATGCACGTACAGTTAGAGTGGAACCCCCGACTATGTAGGAAACATACAACAATAATTTTTTTCTAGAGCTACGCCAATAAAATTTGAGAATATGCAAGGGTAAATATGGCAAGCGGGAAACTTTTTATCTTTTCAAATAGATACCAAGTACTTTCTTAGTTTGTTGGGTATTTTGCCACTGTGAATATATTTAAAAATTTTGATGAAATAAACCTCTGCGCCAAAAGGATCAGACAGAGGCTGGTTTTACTTCCACATCCAGTGGAAGTATAGTAACGACAAAAAAAATTTTAAAAATTTTTATTGTTCAAGTAGGCTTAGAAAGTTTGAGCGAAAAAAAATTTCTGTCTGTCTGTCGGTCTGTCTGTAACTTTTTTTCGTACGCACGTTTACTCTGGAACCATTTGAGATATTGACTTGAAATTTGGTACATATATGTACATTAACGAGATCTGGAACTAGATTATATTTTCATCTCGTTCCGTGGGGGGTAAATTGGGGTAAATTTGAGGTAAATAGCTAAATCAAGCAGGTAAGAGTCCAGAAAATTGGTATTTAGTATATACAAGAGAAGCTAAGGTATCAAACAAATTTTTGGCATTAGCCACCCCCATTACCACCTCCACCATTATTAAAGGGGATGAAAAAAAAATGTGATTTAGTGTGTACTAGAACCAGAAACCTCAAAATCACCACCCCCACCCCACTACCGATGTGGGGTATCGTTTTATAGGTTTTTGGGGTAGAGGATTTCAAATATTATATAATTAAAGTTCCATAAGCAATTATTTTCACACACAAAATTTTTTCGTTGTGAGTGACTTGGATAGAAAATCTGGATGTGGAAGTCGTGATTCCTTGGGCAGCGGTTTTTATACTTCTACTACAAAATGTCTCACACCTAAAAATATATAAACTGAAACAAAATTGTTAAATGATATATAGAAAAAATTGAAACGAAGGCAGTTGACGTTTCGGAAAATAGTTCTTTTTCCGTTATCAAAACTTTCACTTTTGAGAATGTCAAGCCAGACAGTTTGTTTCAGTTTATATATTTTTAGGTGTGAGACATTTTGTAATAGAAGTATAAAAATCAGCCTCTGTCTGATCCTTTTGGCGCAGAGGTTTATTTCATAAAAATGTTTAAATATTTTTATAGTTTATAAGAAATCATGAACATGCCACAAATAATAAATTATAAACAATACCAAGTACACTGAGATAAGAAAGATAAGGGAAGGAGGCAACTTTTTTATTTGAAACTTTTTTTCTAGGATTAACAGTCTTCGTGAAAAAGGCGTTTGAAAAAACTCCCTCACTGAGTAAAGGTTAGGTAAACGAGGAGACATTCGTCTATTGTCAGAATAGAGCCCTATTGAAATTAATCGTTATCAGCCTGTTGAAAGCAACTATTTAACTAGATTCATAATATATGCACTACCGCCAACTTAAGTTAATCTGTAAAACTAACTTTTGTGTGATTATATTTCAAGCAGGGACCGAAACCGAAATCTGCACCGTACTTACGACTTTAAAGTTCAAAAAATATGGTTGAAATCAAAGATTCAAATCCTTAAACCATGATGTAGAAATACCAAATTGTATGGTGAAAACTAGGTAAGTATATCTAAATCGATTCGTCCATTATAAAGATTATTTAAAGTAAAAGGCAAGTAAAAAGTCAAAAACCGAAATCGAAACCGAAAACTGCACCGTAATTACTAATTTTTTCTAACAGAAGCCGAATTGCCGCGGATCTGTAAACCGAAACCATAACCGAGAACCAAATTGTTACTGCCTTGACAACCGAAACCGTAAATGAAAACCAAATTTTCGCCGTTATGAAAACTGAAAATGATATCCGTTATTTAACCCTGACCTAAACTAACCGAAATTTATTTCGGTTTCGGTCCCTGATTTTAAGCAATGAATTTATTATGATAATGGAATTAACATAAATCATAAATAAAGCCTATTGCTGTATTAATATAACACAGGCACACAAAATTTAAAAAGTGGTCTTTTTCTGGTACTCTGGTACTATCAGGTGTCCATTTAGTTCCATTGGCCACCATTTTTTTGTAAATCGCGAAAATAACCTAAACAAGTTATTTTCGTGATTTACTAAAAATTGGTGAGTAACGGAGCTAAACGGATACCCGATTCATATTCAGCATGTCGAAATACATGAGGGTTGCCCAATGGAGTCCCAGAAACAGACCTTAACCTAACCTAACCTAAACAAAACTCATAATTTAAGTTATTTTCGTGATTTACTAAAAATTGGTGAGTAACGGAGCTAAACGGATACATGATTCGTAAATACCTATTTCGTTTAGCTCCGTTACCCACCAATTTTTAGTAAACCGCGAAAATAACCAAAATGATGTATTTTTTTAGGTTATTTTCGCGATTTACAAAAAAATGGTGGCCAATGGAGCTAAACGGACACCTGATTCGTATTCAGCACGTCAAAATACATATGGGTTACCCAATGGAGTACCAGAAAAAGACCACTTTTTTTATTTTGTGCACCAGACGATATCGGCAGGTCTGAGGATGTCCTCGAGTGGGTTCCAGTCTCCCCTTTTGGGGATGACAACCTCAAAGGATTCTGTGAAGGAGAAGAAGGGCACTATATCATCACTCCTGGCCTCCGGAAGTGAGTGAGTCCCTATCGCGTCGGAAAGGGCCCTTGTGTGCCATAATTGTTCTCCTCCGGTTTTCCACTGACCACCGCTCCTCAGCCTGTAGGCCGCTTTCCGAGCCTCGGTCTCAATCACCAAATGAAGGGGCACGAGGTCTAGAAGAACCTCCAGAGCTGCTGTGGGGGTCGTGCGTATCGCTCCTGTGACTTCCCAAAGAGGCGAGTCTTTGGAGTTGTGTTAACTTCTGCTGAATGTATAGCCTGGTTGTAGCAGGCCACCATACAACAGAAGCATAAGTAATCATTGGTCTTACTATCACAGTATAGTACCACATTGTTACCCTGGGGTTTAACACCCATGTTTTACCAAAGGTCCTTCTACATACCCAGAGAGTTGTAGTGGCCCTTTTTATTTGTCTCTCTATATGATCTTCCCAGGTCAGCTTAGAGTCCAGGATGACACCCAGATACTTCACTATCCTGGAGATCGTTAGAGTCGTGTACTGGTTCGACGAAACTGTCTAGCCTGCGCCTTCTAGTGAAAATTACCAGTTCTACCTTAGAAGAGTTAACTCTAAGGCCCTGGTCGTTACACCATCTCTGTACGATCTGCAAGGCCCTTTGCAAGAGCCCGATAATCGTATTTGGGAATTTTCCCGAGATGGTAATTGCTAGGTCATCTGCGTAACCTTGAGCAAAAAGATCCTCGAGTTCCTGGAGTAGACCATCGAGAACGAGGTTCCATAGCAGAGGGGAGAGGACGCCTCCTTGCGGGCAGCCTCTCCTTACTGAGACCGTTTCCTCGTTGGCAGCTGTAATATGCCTTCCCGCCAACATGGCCCTTAACCATCTGATGATGGTATCATCGATGCCATGATAGGCAGCCGCGGCGCAGATTGAGTCGAAGGAGGTATTGTCAAATGCTCCCTCGATGTCAAGAAAAGCACCAGCCGCAAGTTCTTTGTGGTGCAGCGCCTTCTCGATCCTGGAAACGATCGGATGAAGGGCCGTCTCCACTGTCTTCCCGGCCTGGTAAGCATGTTGCGACGGATGCAGAGGCACTATGGTCAGTGCCCCGTCTTTAATAAACCTTTCAACCAACCTCTCTAATGTTTTGAGCAGGAAGGAAGTAAGGCTGATTGCTCTGTAAGAATTGGCAGTATCGTACGATGTGCGTCCTGCTTTTGGTATGAAAACCACTTTGACAGCTCTCCAGGGTATGGGAATATACCCCATGGCCAGACAGGTTCTCAGCAAGTGATAGACCGAACATATGAGTGTCTCCTGAAGAAGTGCCGGGAACACTCCATCCGGTCCTGGACTTTTGAACGGGTCAAAGGTGGAAATAGCCCACTTGACTCTTTCCACTGTAACCACCCTTGAGGCCGTCCTCCAATCCGCTGCCGTAATAGCAGCGCGGGGAGGCCGAGGGGCTGGCATTTCCTCCGTCTCCACTACGGATTCGGGGAAATGAGTTTCTAGTAGATACTTGAGGCACTCCTCAGTGGTAGACGTTAGTCTACCAGAGGGAAGCCTCAAATTCTCTACTCGTGACGGGCTGTCTTTTTTGAGGGCTTTGCAGAGCCTTGCGGCCTCTGGAAGATCTTCTATGCTTTTTCTCTAATTGTTAACAAAAGTAGTTTTTTCATAATTATCAAATAGCAAATGAAAAACAAAAATAATAATTTTGTTATGTCTTTATTTTTTATATCCATTCACTTCTTTTGTTTATTTAGACCCATTAACGAACTAAAGTTGAAGTATTTTTTTTTTGTTTTGCCAACCATTGTTGAGACTTCATTCTCAAAAAACTAAAATAAATTGTTGTTGTCTGCTATTAATAACAGAATTATAAAACAATAATTGTAGGCAAATTTGTATCTAAAACCTATTATTTTCATTTGTAATTCATATTTATAAAAATGATGTTGTTCAACTGTTATATTGTGAATC
This sequence comes from Rutpela maculata, assembly GCA_936432065.2. Classification (NCBI taxonomy): domain Eukaryota; kingdom Metazoa; phylum Arthropoda; class Insecta; order Coleoptera; family Cerambycidae; genus Rutpela; species Rutpela maculata. The sequence continues at coordinate 69,394,557 of OW386285.2, read as the reverse complement.
TATTATTGTTAAGTGCTCAAAAATGAACTCCAGAAGGTCCCACTTTAAAAGTGTCACTGTAGACTGTTCATCATTCTTAATTAGTAATACTGAATTATTAAATATGATATGAAAATTTATTGCCGTTTTTTTACCTAGGAATGTAATTTTTTCTTTCAAATGAGAAAGTAATTCTTATTTTTTTTAGTACCTACCTGAGCACATTTCTTTATTTCCGTGTATATATTATGTTTGTGTTCATATTTTTGTTCATTTAAATATAAAAAAACGTTAAGATTTTCTGCTTTGTACATTCTAGGTATCCATCCCTCAATATGATATTATCCTCAAAATGATATTTTAAATTCTTGTGTGAGGGGCCTGCAGATCACGTTGCGTCTGAGAACAAATTTTCTAAAAGTGTATTTTTGTTATATAATTAGTTGTAAAACTTTGATGTTAGTTAGGGCAGGGGTTTGGTAATAAGACAGACAAGGCTAATATCACGAACAGAGAAAGACGTCTGGCAGACGTCTTGTAATTCATGTATGCTCCAACTTTTTATTCATCTTATATTTTTCCATTGCCAATAAGTATCTTGCTTTTAAAATCTGCTACAAATAACATGTTAGCCAAAAAAAATGTATAAGTTTTTTTACTCGGTTATTATGGAATCTAATTATATTCGTGTATTAATTAACCTAGTTTTAGTTTAGTAACACTGTAACAATAGCAATGTATATAATCATGTCAAAATAATACAAGAAAGGTTAATGAAAGCATAAATCAATAATTAGTTACCGTTAAATAAAAAGTATTACCTATTATAGTCGCGAAAAGACGGTAGGGCAAAGGGTTAGAGCGCGAATGTGTGAGGCAGCACGTCTAACAATTCGAATCTTAGTTGCAGCAGTTGACAATGTTGCAGAGAACGGTTGTGTATGTATTTTCTGGTTGAGTGGTGGAATAAATATGGCTAAAGTCAACCAAGACGTCAATATAGAGTGGACAAAACAGACACGGTACACCTTGAAATTTCGTTGGACAAGTGTAGCTTTAGTGTTGATTTGAACTTTCTTTATAATAGATCTTGAGAGGTCAACAATAAAAGTTTTAATCATCTCCACATGATGCCAACATCGCTGGCGAAATGTACGTCGAGTGATAGTATTTGAGTGTAGTGTTCAAGTGTTTTGGTGTTGGTGATAACTCCTTCAAAGGCAACAATAAAGGTTGTAAGCTATATGTGCGAATTACTATAATGTGCATTTGAGGAGCGAAAACACTCGGGAAAATATGTACCATCGTTATCTTATGTGATTTATCAAAGGCATTTGATTCAGCTAAACATGATTTGTTGCTGTTAAAACTTAACCGTTATGGTATAGGAGGCAATAGCCTTGAGCTTGTTAGGTCATATTTAGATACGAGGAATAAAGTAACTAAATGGACCGGTTGCATTCAGTTTTCTATGGAGTACCCTAAGGATCGGTGTTAGGGCCCGTCTCCCCACAATCTACTTAAAAGATATGCTACTCTTCTTAAATAAAAATATATATTCCATATCGGGTGGCTCAGCCAATAGGGACACTCTTGTAACTATTGAACGAACGAGCGGATTTTGCTCAAATTTGGTGTAGTAATATGGGATAAAATTTCCAATGATTTGATGTAAAGATCCAATATGGCCGACTTCGGTTTCGATGCAATTGACATGAAGATAAAAATTTTTAGTGAGACAACCTGTATATTTTTGCATATTTGGATCCTGCTGGCACACATCAAATATTATTTTGATTTTCAAAAAATATAGATTTTTTAAAATTTTTGGTTTCAATCATAGAATGCCGCGATTTCTTTAAAATATTATCTCTTCAGATACTAACATTAAACACGATTTATTCTTCATTAAGTTCAACGATATTGGTTTTTCAACGAAAACTATTTTTCTACTGAAGATATACCCGAAAATGCTTCGTAAGGAAGCTACAGCTCTATAAACAAAGCTTTATAAAAGTAAAGAAAGTAGGCTTTTCATAACAATGACATAATTGTTTGAAACTGTCAAAATACATTGTAGTGAATTATTATTTTTAGATAAAAGTTAGAACTAGTTGCTGAGATATTTTCTGAAAATCGACTTTTAGACGCCATCTTTATAGAGCTGCAGCTGCTTTATGAAGCATTTTAGCGCATACCTCCATTAGAGCTTTTGTGCTTAAAATTGGCCAGATAATCACGTACTGAATGTACGTACCCTGTATACTTGGTGGAAACATACTGCCCCTGCCAGCTGCATTTTTCAAACTTTATACTTAAATATCTTGGAAGCCCTTGACTTTAATATGGTTTGAAGTACAACATACACCAGTATTATGATATTTGGCTGAAACCACTTTTTAGTGTCAGTGGAGTCAGTTTTAGGACTCAGTGGATCAATTTAACATTGGTTGTAACTTGCAACATAAAGAGAAATTGGTGGAGGCGTCAAAAGTGTTTTGCTCGAGAGAAAACTAATATTTCAAAATTCAGAGCTCTAATTCTAATATTCCATTGTGTTTTTCATGGTAATAGGTACCACAGAAGACCTATACCAGAAGCGTCACTGTCGGAGGCAGGTTCGATGTTTGGGTGCGTTTGCACGCATCCAGTAATTTAGTCGAGTAGAGAGACGGTCCAGTAATTTAGTAATTGCTTTCCACTAAATTACTTGACTAAAACACGCTGTCCACATTGGTCGAGTACTAAATTACTAAGCGACTCGACTAAATTACTGAGTGCGTACAAACGTACCCTTTCATTGGTAAATTGGGGTGACCTTCGGCCATCTTGTCGGTGGTATTGTCAACCTATAAATCCGCACCTTTCTAAATTCACCGCTGGACGCATTGGTAGATAAAATTCGAAGCTGATTTTGGCTTTGGTTTTCAAAATAGCCAATCATATAAAGTTATTGCTTACCGGTACGCTCCACCGGTGAATTTAGAAACCTGCGGATTTATAGGTTGAAAATAATACCACCTACATATGACATATGCGTATAAAATTCAATATTGGCGGGAAGGCCAGAGAGTCTTTTCTGGTATAGGTCTTCTGTGGTAATACAATAACATAAACATATATACACCACTCATAATCCAAAGCCCGGGCTGCGCGGTAAGAGGTTACTTTCAAAAAAACGCAGACACATCCATTAATCTACCGACATTGCCAGAGTGGGGATCGATCTCAGTACACATAAGCAGTGCGATAAAGCGTGTTGGCCACACAACATACTCTGGCACATTGAGCTGCCGCGCTGGTAGAAAGGAAAAACCTCGAAAGAAACACTTTTCTTGCATAATACACACTTAGCCCAGTCGTTGAAAGTATTTACCTACAAAAACTTGCAAAATGAATAATTTTTTTTTAATGAATTTGTGAAAGTCTATAGAATAATATCCTGAAAAGTTTACATCTCGCTCGGATACAGAACATAAAAAAAAGTGAAAAAATAAATTTTTTTCATCCATTTTTTCAAAATCTTGAAATTAAGTCAAGGTAGGAAAAAATAAAAAATACAGATGGATAGATCACGAATTTATGAACAAAAAATGCTCTAACAAAATTTATCGCTAAAGCCACGGTATTTCCGGAAAAAATAGTCAAGTTACGTTATTACTCGGAGCGAGATCCATGCGTGCGCGCGCTTGAATATGCATGACTGTGACACCGACGCACTGAATTACATGTCAGTAAATCAGAATTTGTTCAATCTACATGAGTGTTGGTTCATTTAAAAGATGGAAATTGTAGCTTTCCGATGCTTTTTTTTTAACAATACAAGCAAAGGATGGATGGGAAAAATATAGTAACGTGGGTTCAAAAAAAATTACAGCTCAAATCATTTTAATTTCCTTGCTTGTTGATTTTTTTTGACCCACTGAAAAAAATAAAATATCACTATTTCGGAAAAAATGTATACTATCCGAATGTTCAAACACAAATTCGTTTACTTGTATGCATTTTTTTCGAAGATATATGATCAATTCCATCTTATCCTTATAACTCTCTATAGTTTTGAATATAAATTCAGGAACTTTTTCAATACATTAACAAATGTATAAGGAATCCATTGGATATAGTTGAAAGGTAGACAGGTATACCTGTAATAAATACAATAATAAAAATTCATGTGAGTGACGGCGCGGCAGATTTGCTTCGATCCAGCGGCTATGGGTGGTGTCTGTGTGTGCGTTCATAATTACATATTTTCCCTCCATATTCACTATTTATCCTCCTATTCACTAAAAAAATATATTAAAAATGTGTAATCGGAAAGAGAAAAGGCTTTATTTTACTAGTTAGAACTGCTAAGAATTTTTAGAGGTTCTATAGTATGCATTTAATCGTGTGCGCTTGGCCGCGCAGAGTGACAAAGTTCACTTCACTTTTTTTGCAGGAATACCGTGGCTTTAGCGATAAATTTTATTACATTTTTTGTCTATCCACCTGTATTTTTTATTTTTTCCTACCCTGACTTAATTTCAAAATTTTGAAAAAATGGATGAAAAGAATTTTTTTTTTCACTTTCTTTTTATGTTCTGCATCTGAGCGGAATGTAAACTTTTCAGGATATTATTTTATACACTTTCACGAACTCGTTAAAAAAATATATTCATTTTGCAAGTTTTGGAAATTTTACTATAAAATTTCCTCTGTCGCCTGGGTTAACTTTTACACAATGATTCTTGATCGAATGTGCACAATTTTATATAGCACCCTGTATTTTTTTGAATGAAAAGGCTCTGGGTAGAACTGATTTCATAATATATCGAATATCAATAAAATGTGCTTTCAAAATCTGCAAAAAAAGTTAAAATCGGTTCACACATCCAAGTAATATCTACTCAAAATCCAACGAAATTTCAAACATTTCCGTTTCTATATTTGACCACGCTAAATATTATGCTCAACAAACCAAACAGTGGAAGTAATTAATGACACCTAGTAAACAATATAAGTCACCACATATAATATGTGATATTTATGTAGATTTGGTGATATAGTAATTTTGCTTTAAAATGTCAAGATATTTTTAATAAGACTTTTATGAAGCAATTAAAAGTTGTAATTGGACGTTGCCGACTGAGAATACCCATTTGAACAATGAAAATAAAAAATTTTCACAATTCCTTACAATACTGCAATTATCATTTATATGCTGATGATACACAGATTTATTGTTCATTTCATGTTGAAGATCTACAGGAATATAGGAATTTAATTAACAACGATATAAAGAATTTGGTGTCAGTCTCTACTGACCATCTACTTAAAATTAACCCTAGTAAATCATCTGCTGTAATATTTTGCAATGACAATGCACGTGAATTTGTGTCGAGAGAAATGAATATACAGATCGGAAATGATACAATCGCCTTTAATAACAGCTCGAAAAGTCTTGGTCTTATTATTGATCATAAATTAAGGTTTAAACAGCATATTACGAGTAAATTAAGAATAGCATATGCTGCTCTAAAAATGATATATACTCAGAGACGTTTTTTAAGCATGGAAGTAAAAAAAATGTTATGTGATTCTCTGGTTTTGTCCCATTTTAATCATTGTGATGTAGTTTATGGCCCTTGTATTGACAGCATCGAGACCCGGCGTATACAAAAAGTACAAAATTCTTGTCTTCGTTTAATTTGAATTCAACGCCGTCAAAGAATATCTCACAAATTGAAAACTGCAGGATGGCTGAATATATACAATCGCCGCAAACTTCACATGGCTTGTTTTTTTCATAAAATTTTAAAGTTTAGATCACCACCTTACCTCCTCAACAAGCTCTCTTTTAGAAATGATATTCATAACATTAATATTAGACGAAGAGATATATTCTCACCATACCACAACATCGTAAGGAAATATTCAAAAGGTCATTCTCTTATAACATTGCTGCCTATATAAATAAGCTACCCTTTAATGGACTCACCCTTTCATGTGTAAGTTTTAAAAAAACATTTAAAAAATATTTAATGCGAAATCAGTAAAGTGAAATCTTACCTTTTCCTGTAACTTCTCTATCTTTTTTTTATTTTTTGTTCTCTCCTTTATTTTAATTTTTTTTTCTCCTCTCATTTCCTAGCCTTCCCTCTCCTTCTGCTCTAGTCTGCTTCTTTTTCGCGCTGCTTTGATGTATTTCTTTTTTTAATTTTCTTATGTATTATGTTTTGTCTAGGTATGAATATAAAGCCACATTACATGTACTTATATTTTTCTACTTCTGACGTTTTTATAGGCGGTAGTGGAAGAACAGTTTACTGGCTTCGACAGTAAACTGAACTACTCGCCTTTTATTTACCACTAGTGTAAATGTAATAATTTATTTTTGTAAATTTTGTGAATTTGGGTAAATAATAAATGCTTTATTATTATTATTATTATTATTATTATTATTATTATTATTATTATTATTATATTAGCTGTTTTTACAATTAATTATTTTTTATTTATTTGCTTTTATCATGATTAGAGAATATTATTTAGGTATTATGCAAATCACAACTTACACACTGTTTATTATGAAAATACCTACTTTCTGTATATTGTTGCCCTAATCTGGGCACGCTAATATACTAGTCAGGTAAATACTTTAAAACACTCATTATTGGAGAATCAATCAAAACAACTACTCTTCTAGCTAATACTGACGAAGTATTGAATTACATGATAGGATTCTTAGCATTTTAAAGGAAAAAATATATTGAAAATACTTAAATCATTTATTCAAATTTAATCATTCACACTTTTTTATTTAATATGAAATTATCTACTTTCTGTATATTGGTGCCTCAATCGGGTCATGCTAATATACTACTTAGGAAAACACTTTAAAATACTCATTATTGGAAAACTAATCAAAACAACTACTCCTCTAGCTAATACTGACGAAGTATTGAATTACATGATAGGATTTCTGGCATTTTAAGGCAAAAAAATATATTGAAAATACTTAAATTATTTATTGAAATTCAGTCATTCACAACAATTATTGAAACATACATTCTATTTCAACTCTAGAAAAGTTGTACAAGTTTTTTCGAACTCGTTAGTTCTCATCAGTAGAGTATAGAAACATTCATTCATTATTTACAAGCCTATTCTTGATTTATTTTTACAATTAATTATTTTTTATTTATTTGCTTTTATCATGATTAGAGAATATTATTTAGGTATTATGCAAATCACAACTTACACACTGTTTATTATGAAAATACCTACTTTCTGTATATTGTTGCCCTAATCTGGGCACGCTAATATACTAGTCAGGTAAATACTTTAAAACACTCAGTATTGGAGAATCAATCAAAACAACTACTCTTCTAGCTAATACTGACGAAGTATTGAATTACATGATAGGATTCTTAGCATTTTAAAGGAAAAAAATATATTGAAAATACTTAAATCATTTATTCAAATTTAATCATTCACACTTTTTTATTTAATATGAAATTATCTACTTTCTGTATATTGGTGCCTCAATCGGGTCACGCTAATATACTACTTAGGAAAACACTTTAAAACACTCATTATTGGAAAACTAATCAAAACAACTACTCCTCTAGCTAATACTGACGAAGTATTGAATTACATGATAGGATTTCTGGCATTTTAAGGCAAAAAAATATATTGAAGAATAGGCTTGTAAATAATGAATGAATGTTTCTATACTCTACTGATGAGAACTAACGAGTTCGAAAAAACTTGTACAACTTTTCTAGAGTTGAAATAATTGTTGTGAATGACTGAATTTCAATAAATAATTTAAGTATTTTCAATATATTTTTTTGCCTTAAAATGCCAGAAATCCTATCATGTAATTCAATACTTCGTCAGTATTAGCTAGAGGAGTAGTTGTTTTGATTAGTTTTCCAATAATGAGTGTTTTAAAGTGTTTTCCTAAGTAGTATATTAGCGTGACCCGATTGAGGCACCAATATACAGAAAGTAGATAATTTCATATTAAATAAAAAAGTGTGAATGATTAAATTTGAATAAATGATTTAAGTATTTTCAATATATTTTTTCCTTTAAAATGCTAAGAATCCTATCATGTAATTCAATACTTCGTCAGTATTAGCTAGAAGAGTAGTTGTTTTGATTGATTCTCCAATAATGAGTGTTTTAAAGTATTTACCTGACTAGTATATTAGCGTGCCCAGATTAGGGCAACAATATACAGAAAGTAGGTATTTTCATAATAAACAGTGTGTAAGTTGTGATTTGCATAATACCTAAATAATATTCTCTAATATTAGCTGTGTCCCAGCAAACACTCATAATTTGCACATAAATGGTCACGCGCACCATCGCGCCAGCATTGTCATAATAATTATGGCAACGCTGGCGATGGTGCGCCCAAAAGAGTACCAATATTATTGGTACTTTTATAGAAAGCCATAAACGGACCTGAACCGAAATGTCGCCCCGGCCAGCAGCTGGCCAACCTTCAATTGGCCAACACAATAATGGGCCATCAAAGGATCACCGATGGCTAGCATATTTTTGGCTGTAATCTAACACATTTTTCAATATATTGGTCTATAGAAACGCTTTCAAGCAGGCATATTTTGCATAACGTACAAGAATTCTATATATAATTTTTTATGTGAAATTTACATAGGTGAACCCAATAAGTTAGCAAAATATATACCTACGTTATAAAGCTATTATAAACCAATACTGAAAAATATGTTAGATACTAGTCCAAACAATGCCGTAATTATTGATATTTTGTGAATTGAGAAGTTTGGAAATGTCAGAGGTATCAATAAAAGCAAAATAAGTTGTAAGCTAACAATAAAATATTTATTATAAATAGTTAAAACGATAAAAATGACAACAGAACTAAAATATAAAATTCTAAGAGATCTTTTTGGCTTGATGACGAGATGCAGGATTTTGTAACTTATATACAGGGTGTAATCAGTTTCATGTCATTAAAAAAAACTAGTAATGGGGACCGACTAGACAAACAAAAATCCTTTATGACTTTTTCCTCTAGGGGTACTTTGAAAAAAACTGACCTAGGTCAACAATTTGAATATTAGGGTAGGAAAAATTTGAGAACCACTGCCTTTCTGGGTCAATGGACATGTAGTTCCCAATTATATAACTTTTAAATTGTCATAAAAAAGTGCAAAGATTACCGACCGATTGGTTCTCGGCGGCCCGCGGCGGCCTGTGGTTTCAAAGCAAAGAAGGGCGGCACCTTTGATGACCGCCTCAACCGACCCGATTATAAAATTGTAAATAATTCGTTATCTTTCTTTGCAGAACTGTAAGCAAACGATGGGCGTAGAGGTTTAAACACAGCATTTCTTTACATGTGTGTTTTTTTAATTTAGAACAAAATATTGGAGCTTTTATTGTTGTTTATAATTTATCTGATTTAAATGTGATTTATTAACATTTGTAACCTAAATGAGTGTTCTAGGTTAAAAGCTTAAAATATGAGTAATTATTGCATGACATTAGGAAATAAAGAGTTAGATGTCTGAGATACGATAACAGAAAACAATTACGTGTATTTTAAGTTAGGAAAAAATCTTATTTATTTAACGAATTGCCAATCAGGTATCGAAAACTAAAATATTCGATAAATCTAGAACTTACCAATAAATTATTGTTATAAAGCTGTTCCGCAGCAGCTGCATTTCCACCATATTCTCCATACATCAAGTGCATATCCGCGAGCTCTGGGTAAGTGTAACCTCCCATAGCGTTCAAAATCTGCGTTTTAAAATACCACGTAAACTATCAACTAACGTTGTCAATAAAGAAAATAAAAACTTGGTCCAAAATACAAAAAGCAACACAAAAAGAACGAACAAGTAAGTAGTGTCTGCACGTAATCAAGAACTTAACGACCTGAACGGTAAGTCAATAAAATAAATCTTAACTGTAAATACGTGGCCCAAAATTCAAAAAGAACAAAAGCAACATACGAAAACAACGAACGTGTACTTAACGAAGTGGCCATAGAAACTAAAATATTGCACAAGGGAGAGTATAGTTTTCTTCAAATCTACTAAGCACTCAGAAAACGCCGACATCTTTCACCTTTACCGCACCGCTAAAGACCTTACCTTACCTACTTTTAAAAAGCCATAAAAGAGTGTGATGATTATCAACTTGTGTCCTCGCCGACGCTCGGTCTCTAACAAGCGCGATGCTTTTATAGAGCTGTATTAGCGTACTTGATGGTTAGAGGCGCCGATATACGTGAAGATAAAAGCCTGTCCCAACATTCCAGCAGTTCTCAAACAATTTTTTTTTTTCTAAAACTATCCCAAACAGCACGTCCAATTGTAATTACGTCTCTACAAGATATATACATGAGAAACAAAATATGTTAAGGTAGATCTAATTGTTAAACTAGTACTGACGTACACATATGAGATACACTTATGTTTATATTGACAGATTTATGTGATACAACGTTTAATAATTGTATACTGTATGCACTCAAGATTCTAAACATTTTTATATAACGTAAAGAAGGATCATTAGAATGTTGCAATTTGACGTCCGTAGAAGATGCCTACAAGGTTTAAGTCATATGTATGTGTGATGCTTTATATAATACTTGTGCCTACTGCATACACCACATAAAAGTGCGATATATATACATGATACAAATAACTATATATACACTTTTTAGTTGTGTCTTGTCGTGTCTACATTCGACTATTCGAGCATGGAACAGTGTGCGCGCGCAAAGCGTCAGCGTGAGCATACCAGCCATGTGTATCTCGTGTGTCCTCTTTCCTCTATAAGAGTGGTCATAGCCACACATACAGCAGGCATTTTTGTTTTTTAACAATATCCAAAACAATTTATATTCGAAAGAGTTTGTAAAGATTCGGCAGTTTTAAAGATATCGAGTTCTTTTAATAATAAAATTAGATTAAAATGTATTAAAAAGCAAAATCTAGTCGTTGCGTGTTCTACTATAAAGTCTTTAAGCAGTTATTCAAAGAGAAGTCAGTGGTTGAGTGAGTTAAACTTTAGGCGGCGACAACAACAACAAGGCAAGAGGTACGCGGTTCGATCCGTGCTCACTCTGTCTTTTTTTTTGTTAAAATAGTTGCGAAAAAACTTTCAGTTGTTTTTTTCAAGGTAATAATTGCTTATAAAACCGATGTACGAATATACTTCTTTTCAATTTTAGGTCTGTTTTAGACCATTAAATATTCTATTTATGTTGTAAATGATATATTATACCTGACCGTTTTTTCTCCAACACGTTTCCCAGGTTTGTATAAGTACTTCAACTTAAAACTTTAATTCTTAACTCAGGTGACACTGGTGACAGTTTAATTAAATTAAATAAGTTCTTAATAATTATAAATAAATAAAAATACTAGTAACTCGAAAAATTCAGGTTTGGGAACACGTAAAAAATAGAAAAAAAAGAGAACTTGAAAGATTTTCATATATTTTAAATAAGGCTAGAAATTCAATTTCACACATAATAAAGACTTCATACACATCATAAATACTGCTTTTAGCATCCGAAATAACAATCACCACGATAGCTCAGTTGGTAGAAGCGTCAGTACTGTAATACGGACAACAGAAACGTGTAGGTTCGATCCCTACCCACCGCAATTGGCAAAGGTAAGTAAAAATGAATTTAATAACTTAATAAACATTATAATTTACAGGCAACCCTTGTGAGAAGAAATTGGAGTGATGGTAAACAATATTAGAAGATGTAAATAAAATATACGGATGGCTAACAAATAAATTCATAGGACAAAACGTATATGCATTAATTACTTTATTTTTATCAAGTAGACTTACTAACTAGTATGTAGTTTTATATGTTCCCATAGGCGTCTGAATTTAAGATGCCAGCGCCAAAGTGGAGAACTCGTGAACTAATTATAGGCCGTTTGTTTATTTATTTGGTGAATACTTATGTCGATTTTTTTCTGTTTATTGTTATTTTTGGCGTTAAAAATAATAACATTAATAATATATGACCTAAAGGTTTGCAAGATTTTGTTGTAAGTGATTTACAAGATGTTAATGGCATTATTCAGCAAAATTCATATTTTTTAGGTTATCTAGTTTTTCCCTTGAAAAGTAATTTCTTCGACATAAACGGGCAGACGGCTAGTTAAATATTAATAAACTTAAATATTTCTTTAAATTTATGTACAGTTATGTAGTTTAAATCACTTTTTTTTTCGGGAAATATGATGAGTGACATTTATGTTAAGCATATTGCAATTTGCAATGTATGGAACATTTGGGAAGCACTAAAAAGTAAAAATTCTAAGTGTGTGTATAAAGGGGAATATGTTTTAAATGCAGGACATATTATTTTGTGTGGTACAATCCATATTCAACACAAAACTTAATAAATGTGTATGCTCTATGTTTACAAACAAGTGTCAGATCAAATACCCATGAAATTAGTGGTACTTTGAATATAGGTAACTGAAAAGATATTTATTAATTCTTTAAGTAAAATAAATGAAACAGTATTTTGTAAAATATGAGATAGAAATATTCAGGGGTAAAATATAATAGTGCATGGTGCAATAGTATATATTACTTTTGTAAATTACTGAAATTGCATATATTTACTTATTTCAAAAATTTCACTTACAATGTGTGATTGTTCAGGCCATTATTATTGCTACTCGGGCCACGGTTATTTGCACCAGCTTTTCCCCCCTCAATGCCTGGTTAAGGTGTCTACATTGAAGAGGGTATGCTTTGAACATTGTCGTGCCAACTCAACTTTCACGAATTGTCCCTGCAATCTACAAAGGATACCGACTAGGTTGGCTCCAGCAAATTGTATCTTGTGTAGCCCCTTTAAACGTTATCATATTTTTAATAACTTAGCATCTCAGTTTATCATTATTTACTTATTGTTGATATCATCGTACACTAAAGAGACAATGACAGAAAAGCCCATAATTAGTTTGACTATAGACCACCAGGTGGCGTACTCCTTATTTTCAGACGCCTATTGCTAAAAACCTGTGGGGGGATTACCAAATATAACCTGAAAAAATTAACGTCTAGCATAAGACGTCATTCGTCTGACACATTAGGAAGTCAATCACTATGTGCATCCGATAACACACTGTGGATCAAATTATTTGTGTGTATGTAAATGGTATACTGTGGCTACATTGTGAGGCGGACGTTTAACCTTTGTGCATACGTGTTTGCCTACAATGTGTAAACGTAGCACATTTACATCGTAGAATTGTGTAACCTTGTGTCTGCATCTAGATACATCGTCACAATGCGAACACTTCGTAATCGTTATTTGGTGTGCTGTATGGGATGGGCTTTAGACCCCATGTTATATAAGGTTTTTTTGTTCGTTTAGTCGTAACTGATTACACCCTGTATAAAACACCTTTTTGAAAGCGACATGATGAGAACTGGCTGAACTTTAACTAACTTACTGTTTTTCCATAATAGCACTATAATTACATCAAACATATAAGACCACAACACACTTTATTACACTTATAAAAGATTTAACAAACTGTACCAACCACAAAGTTAGCTTACACATAAGGCACCGACCAAGTTGATATACAACACGATAAAGCAAATTGTGGATGCTGCTCGGTGACGCCCCTGAGAGATTTATCATATTACACAATACGCATGCGTAATCAGTTATTTTCCGAATTACCTTCACTGGCCCTTCGGATAAAAAATGACATTCCTGCATATTACTATAAAACTATCATCGACGTATAAACTTATGCAGCATTTTTTATGGTTACACAATTGACTAACTCTGGTTATTATGTGGCAATTCATAACAACACGACGTTATGTTTCGCCTGTATATAATTTATTATGGGTCACAAAAGGCTCGCCTATGCTATAATAAAGCCATCGATCGCTACAATGGCCCATTAAATAAGGGCCGCAATTTTTTTGTTTGCTGGGTGCTTAATCTCAGTGGCACCACATTTAAGTAAATTGTACCGTATTCGCTCAAAATGTTAATTAAATAAGTATTCATTATCGACCACGCCCGACTTCAACTTCGGCTCGTTTTAATTTAATATTACAGCTAATTTGGTAGGTAACAGTAATCTGAGTAGAAAGTTGCACCTACGTCTTATGTTCTATTGATTAAATATGCTCTTGAAAAAATGTATATTGACCATGAAGATGTTCAAATAAAAAAGAGAAAGTACCTATCCAATGTTAGAAAATAGTAATTATTTATTTGTCAAGTGATTTACGAACTTATATAATAATAAACTCTTCAAGCACGTAACTGTGCGATAATTACTAATAACCACTCAGTTTCTTCGAAAGGATGGGAATTGGAAGAACTTTTATTTTTAACGCAAAGAAAACGTTTTTATCTCTAAAAAAATTACTAACAAACACTTTCATTTCTATACATACACTTACTTGTTATTGTTTGTAAAACACATAAAAGAATTCAAAATATATATGCCTATAACTTTTCTTCTACGAAATATTTTTTTCTCTGAGATCACTTCTAGTTCTGTCTTGGCATTCATTTATCCCTTTTTTTTATTGTCTAGTAGTTGAAGAATTGAATGGGTGGGCCGCTTCTCCTTTATTGAAATTTATAAGAAACACAATGGCCAAAATGTAGAACAGATTATAAACATTACAAAGCAATAACTAAAAACTTTAAATAGGTCATGACACCAACCACAGAAGTTTAACAAGTCATCATTGTCCCAGTTATTAAACTTGAGATAGTTTCTTACATAATTATAAGAGCGTGTAACCATGTACAAAAACTAACTAAAATATGCATGAAACTGATATATTTTTTTATACCAAACTTTCTTTGGATTATGTTACATACCTACCACATTACAATACATCTCCTTACTTCCTGATGGTCCTCAAAGTAGGTCAAATGACTAGGGCAAGGTTATTATTCTAACCTTGACCAAGCTTCTCCATTCTGTGGTCACCGGATGGCCCGTTATTTTAATATTTAACACCTACACCATGACATTCTTGTGATGATGAATTAATCACCACATAGAGCTTAGTTTCTATATCAGGGGCCAAAATAGGAACAAATATTTACCCTGTGTAACTATTATTATTTATACCGTTTGTCATTCTTTTGTTCAGTTAATTGAGTTTCATGTCCATTGTTTTAAATACAGTTGTAGTCCAACAAAAAAAATAGAACACTTACAATAACTCACCGTTCATTACGTTTTTTTTCATTCGCTATCCGGATGTAGTTTATCAATTCAAATAATTATATCAAAATTCATCTGTCTACGTCGATCAACTTTCACTGATTTAACAAACTAAGAGTGATTATTTTATAAAATATTTATTAGCGAGAAACCAATTTTTATTATCTTTGACCCAAATATAATGGCTTATTATCTTTGAGGTTCATTTTGATAGTATAGAATCGTTGTTTTCTTTTTTAAATTTGACAGTAATACGAGCCTATTTTAATGGAGTACATCTAAAGGTTTGAATTACTTAAATAGTATATTACATACCGAGGTGGAAAGTGTTTCATTGTTGTCGAGAGATAAGATAGTTGGCCGAGGCGCGCAGCGGCGAGGTCAACTAATTCTCGAGACAGCAATGAAACTTTTCACCAAGGTTTGTAAACTATTTTATTCACAATCATCTCCCTTAATGAACAAAAAGCCAAAAAAATCGTTTACTAAATTTTTAAATAGCATAAACACAGGTTGGCAAAAGCTCTTGCCGACCCGAAAACGGGTAAGAAAATGGCTACTTTCCAACCCGAAATGTTAAAATGTCACTTTCCAACCTGCAAATGTCACATTTCAGTTCAATAGGCGTCTGAATTTAAGATGCCAGCGCCAAAGTGGAGAACTCGTGAACTAATTATAGGCTTTTTGTTTGTTATGGCGAATACTTATATTGATTTTTTTTCTGTTTATCGTTGTTTTTGGCGTTAAAAATAATAGCATTAATAATATATGACCTAAAGGTTTGCAAGATTTTGTTGTAAGTGATTTGCAAGATGTTAATGGCATTATTCAGCAAAATTCATATTTTTTTAGGTTATCTAGTTTTTCCCTTGAAAATTAGTTTCTTCGAAATAATGGGTGTCTGGCTAGTTAAATATTAATAAACTTAAATATTTCTTTAAATTTATATACAGTTGTAGTTTAAATCACTTTTTTTTTTAGGAAACATGAGTGACATTTAGGTTAAGCATATTTCAATGTATGGAACATTTATGAATCACTAAAAATGTAAAAATTCTAAGTGTGTGTATGAAGGGGAATATGCTTTAAATGCGGGACACATTATTTTGTGTGGTACAACCCATATTCAACACAAAACTTAATAAATGTGTATGCTCTTTGTTTACAAACAAGTGTCTGATTCAAATACCCATGAAATTAGTGGTACATTGAATATAACTGAAAAGATATTTATTAATTCTTTAAGTTAAATAAATGAAACAGTATTTTGTAAAATATGGAATAGAAATATTCAGAGGTAAAACATAATAGTGCATGGTGCAGTAGTATATATTACTTTTAAATATACTGGAATTACATATATTTACTTATTTCAAAAATTTCACTTGCAATGTGTGATTGTCTAGGACATTATTATTGCTACTCGGGCCACGGTTATTTGCACCAGCTTTTTTCATCTCAATGCCTGGTTAAAGGTGTCTACATCAAAGAGGGTATGCTTTGAACATTGTCGTGCAAACTCAACTTTCACGAGTTGTCCCTGCAATCTACAAAGGATACCGACTAGGTTGGCTTCAGCAAATTGTAGCCCCTTTAAACGCTATCATATTTTTAATAACTTAGCATCTCAGTTTATCATTTACTTATTGTTGATATCATCGTACACTAAAGAGACAATGACAGAAAAGCCCATAATTAGTTTGACTATAGACCACCAGGTGGCGTACTCCTTATTTTCAGACGCCTATCGTCGAATGAAGTAGAAATGTCAAACTTTCCAACTTTTGACGTGTAAGACAATTTGATTATTTTTGTATGATTGTGAACAAAAGAAATTGTCTTACAATGAGGCATTTTTTTTTGCTAGAACTTGGAAACATTACAAGATGTGAAGCAAAAAGTTTTGTAATAAATTCGAATCCTCCGAAATTGTTTTTTTTTCCGTTTTTCTTTAAATCTCTGGTCGTATAGCTCGTACAGTAAAGAATGAAAAACTAGGTTATTCGTTACTTTTTTTTAGCTATTTATTTAACGTCGGCCTGTTTCCGTTATCAGGGCCTACACTCAAAGAAATAGTATGGGTAAATTCAACAAAAAAAATGGTTAACTAACAATATCGTTAATTTTGTTAAACCAAACTATATTGATGGTATTTTTAAACAAGAGGTGATTGTTATTTTAATTAATAAAAAGTTGTCGAACAACAAAACAAACATTAACTTAAAAAATAGATGAATAAGAGTATTATTTTGTTCGTCTGACTATTATTTTATTGAATTCTGTCAAATTAAACTAGATAATAGTATATTTTATTTTTAACTATTATCGAATTGTAATTCTAACCCAGTATTAGTTCGCTGTACTATTGTACTTGGTAGACAAACCAATATTATTGTCGTCTTCTAGAAGTTCTAAAAGAATTACCATAAAATTTGCTTGCTTACCACGTAGTCTATTACGGAAATTATTCCCAGATGACGCCACATACAAATCACTAACAATAATCAATCATGCATTATCTTATACTCTTATGAATTTATAGAAAATTAATAACATGATTGCAATATTCAAATTCTCTCAGGGATCATCGATATATTTGGATGGATCTTATAAACGATCTCTAATCTTTGGTTTGGGTGGTCTGATGTCTCAATACTGAGATTTTGGCTAACCAAAAAAAACTTCATCACACAATAAAGTGTAGATCAACCTAAAAATTAGTTGGTGAACAAAAAACAAAGTCGTTGTACTATTTAATTGTAGACCAAATTGAAAATGGTTAGTGAACATAAAAAAATGTCATTGTACTATTTAATTTGTTACAAGAAGATATGATTATTAAACTACTATTTGTTTACGAAAACAAATAAAGTTGTATGACTATTCTTTTCTGATTGATTTAACTATGAAACTAGATAGGCGCGATTTCATATGCTCTTTTTGGTTGAATTTACCTATCATTTTCTTTGAGTGTATCACCGACGCCAGTAGACGAGCTACCCCCAACATGGAAATTTTGCCGAGCCTCATAGACAAAGGATCGTCTGCTTTACATCCCATCCGAAGGATGGTATATCCACTGCGTAATCCTCGTCTTGAAATTACATACCTAGCTTCCGCGTATACGCTGATATGCAAGCCACTAGAAGGTGGGACGAGATCGCTGTGTTTCCCAAGATGCATTTAACCCATTCAAGTACTATAGTCCATGTAAAACGCGGGGTGTGACGCTCGGAATGCCCCCCTCATCGGGACCACTTGTATTTTATATTTCTTGGAGCACTGATCACGAAAATCGGGGTCCCGCGGCTCTAGAAATAGTGCGTCACCTCTAAAAATGTCAAAAACCACTCCTTTAAGGGGGGTTTTTCGCGGTAATGTGAATAATACTGTAAAATAATGTTATGAATGTGCTAATTGTAATAATATTTTGCCAGTTCAGTATGTTCATCTAAAATAAGGACAAATTTTATGCTGAGAGTTAACCAGGGGGTAACGTAAAATGGAGAAATGATGAAATTTTTTTTCCAACCCTTCAAGGGTGAAAACTACCCGATATCGTCTTTAAATTGAACTAACGCACGCTTCGAAAATAAGTAGAGATGTATACTTTTTAGTTTGCTTATAATTTCTGATAAACTTCCGTCGAAAAAAAATACTAAAAAAATTTTTCACCATTTTAGTGGTAAAAACTACCTCCAACCTTGCAAGGAATTGAAAGAGAAGGTAGAAATATTCTTGATAAATGAACACATCATATTGTTTGCAATATTTTTAATAAAAAAATATAAATATAGTGGTAGTTTTCACCCCTGAAGGGTTGGAAAAAAAAATTCTTCATTGTACAGTCCCCATTCATCTAAACTTAAATCAAAAAATATAAAAAAAATTTCCATTTTATGTCAATTTAAGGGTAGTTTTACTCCCTCAGCATAAAATGTGTCCTTATTTTAGATGAACATATTGAACTGACAAAATATCATTTAGTACAGTAACTAGAGGTTTTAACTTCGGAATAATGTCATATTGAAGGGATTTCGTTCATTTTTGGCAGTATAATAGTAAATGCTTCACAGAAAAGTTTCTATATTGTGCGGGGGCTTGCTAATTTATAGGGGGTGAATGCCACCCCATCTCAGGGGGTGGCACTTAAAAAATATGTATATTTATTGGAGCTGAAATAGAATCAAATTTTAAGAAGAAAAGGTTTTGTGCAATTTTTCACATAAATTGATAGTTTTTAAGTTATAAAGACTTCAAAATTGCGATTTTAGCTTAAAAAAAGGTATTTCCAAACGGCATTCGTCAAGTATCTCGAAAAGTATTAGTTTATCGAAAAAATGTTACAGACCAATTACAGAAAGTACAAACTGGGAATTAATTATGTTTTTTGTTTATTGATGTAGGATTAATAATTTCGGAGATATTTAAGTTTATATTTGGTATCCAAGTGTTTCGAAATTACCTTTAAAGTATAAAATGCATTTTTTTCTAAAGCAAGTGCTTTAAATGAGCAAAAAAATATGAGCATCTAGGTAATGCTACATCTTAACGAAAAACTGTATTTGAAATAATTTTTTTAAGTTACTGGCTAAAAAGGTATAAATACGCACATTTTTCCGTCATAACTTCTTTATTTCTTATGCTACAGGAACGAGTAAAAAATAATTTGAAAGCGCAATTAATTGTCTTTAATTTCATTTCTTAGCATGCGTGACGTAGATGTCACGATTTCTGAGATATTTAACATTTAAATTGCATTTTTCGTCTTATAAACGTTCCGACGCCATTTGTAAACTTTCATATCTCCGAAACTATTAAATCTATGTAAATAAATAACCAAGCGAAATTCATTATCAGTTTATGAAATTTATTTTTGGTCTCTGCCCATTTTTCAATAAAACTAATATTTATTGAGATATTTGGAAAAGGAAAAAAAAATTACGTTTTATCGAAAATACCTTTAGAGTTTAAACTGTATTTTTTTCTAAAGCAAGTGCTGTA
This sequence comes from Rutpela maculata, assembly GCA_936432065.2. NCBI lineage: Eukaryota > Metazoa > Arthropoda > Insecta > Coleoptera > Cerambycidae > Rutpela > Rutpela maculata. The sequence continues at coordinate 69,374,329 of OW386285.2, read as the reverse complement.
TATAAACCAAAAAATTTGAGCATCTACGTCATGCTATATATTAATGAGAAACAGTGTTTGAAATTACTTTTTTCTTAATTACTGGCTAATTACAGTAACAAAATGGCGACGTCGTTATTAAAAAAATGAGTAGACGCACATTGCTTCGGTCATAACTTCTTTGTTTTTTATGCTAAGAAACAAATAAAGAAACAGTTGAAAGCTTAATTAATAACCTATTATTCTACCTATTAGCATCCTTGACGTAGGTGTCACAGTTTCTGAGATATTTAACTCTCACTCTAAATAATTATCTTATGAACACTTGGATGCCAAATGTAAACTTAAATATCTCCGAAATTATTAATCCTACATCAATACAGGCCTGTAGCTAGGGAGGGCCAGGACGGGCTATGCCCGACCTACGGCGATCGCAAGGGGTAATTTCAACTACCTTCGCCCCTCCTCGCTCATAAAAAATTTTTGGTCCACGGGCCCCCCCTGAAAAATTATTTGCCCGCCCTTAAAGCACTTTCTAGCTACAGGCCTGCATCAATAAACAAAAAATATAATTAATTCCCAGTTTGTACTTTCTGTAATTGGTCTGTAACATTTTTTCGATAAAGTAATACTTTTCGAGATACTTGACGAAATCCGTTTGGAAATACCTGTTTTTTTAAGCTAAAATCGCAATTTTTAAGTCGTTATAACTTAAAAACTATCAATGTATGTGAAAAATTGCATAGAACCTTTTCTTCTTAAAATTTGATTCTACTTCAGCTTTAATAAATATATATATATAAAATTCTACCAATTCAAACTGGGCGATATAGTCCACTAACCCGCGATATAACACGGATTAGACAGCATAATGCCATACTTTTCAACCTGAAACACCCATTACCATACCAGGCGTTGCCTATCTTTCAGCAACTTCCCTAGCCACACTTTCCTATACCACAATTTCCTTTCACCACCTTTTACTTTTAATCACCATTTACCTTCAAACCCCTTTCCATCCCCTCTACTGATCTCTCTTATTTTTGTTAATTTTTTTTCTTTTGTCCTTTTTTGTCTCCTTTTTTCAAAATTCCTCCTCGGCCAATAACTTCTTGAAAAATCGAAACTCTTTAAATTACAACTTTCTTTTCACCCCACCTTCCCAGAGGCGGTACAATCACCTGGATGAAGGACGTCATTAGCTCGAACGGGTTTTTTCGTTGAGTTTTCCCCGTATCAGCAATCAGAATTTATAAATACAGTATACAGTGTTCCGTGCAAATAAAAACTAAGGTGTAATTTTAAGTTTTTAAAAGTGCTCATGTCCTATAGACAACTAAATTGTTAGCTTTAAGTTTTTATCTTTTTAAACAAGAGTGCTAACCCACAAATACCTGTCGTTCCATCCGAACCGACCGGGATCCGATTAGGCACAGTAGAATAATTCTTAATAAATTGAAATTGAATTGAAAGTAAAATAAGGAATTAATTTTAATTTTAATCTTTCAAAAAAGAGTGTCGCTGGCTCCCGTACTATAATAATTCATTACCCACGAGCTAGAACCAATCATCATATTCATAATTTAAAAGGTTTTGTGGAGCAATCGTTTTTCCGAATGTGTAACCCCCTTCCGGACAGCCTTGGCTTTGGATTTGGGGGTTGTCTACTATCTGTGGTGTGTTTATGTTTATGTTTATGTTTAATCACAAAAGACAACTTTTTAAAGTTCAAAAACATTGCGTACGTCATACTCAATTCAATCTGATATACAAATGAATCTATCATGTTCAGGCGCTTGCTGGGACGATTTTGGGCCCCGGGAAAATACCTTAGCAAGGGCCCCTGTCAGAAATCTGAAATTTTTTTTATCTTGAAAATGAAAATTGATGAGCGGAGGGAGAAAATCTCAAAAAAAAACTCCTACCCTACAAAATAAAAAAAATTATTCAACAGGGAAGGCCCTTTATCGAGGGCCCACCGGGAAACTCCCGGTATCCCGGTGGGCCAGCACGCGCATGATCATGTGCATGTAGTTTCCTTAAATTTTAAAATTACTATCAAGTGTTTTTCACTAGTTTTCCAAAGTTTATTGTGAATAAATAATGATTCCAAGCGATGATAAAATTACCGAAACGAAAAATACAACTAGTTTTATAGCCCAGTCAATAAACGTTCAATAAGGGGGTCTAGAGGGAAATGCCGAGATCACAATTTTTGACTTGAGAGCTGTGTTTGGACTATTTGGGAGGTAAACATATCAAAAGTCCCCGAACGTAGGAAGTGGGGGGGGTGCAGGGGGGCACGAAGAAGGTCCCGGTTTTTGGTCTATTAATTTTTTCCGTATCTGTTATGGTTCAGTAATGAATTGTATATCTTTTGACTATATTCTAACTTTATTATACATTTATTATAAATTGAAAATAAATTTTAATAATCATCGTAGAAAAAAATTTCTTGTACAGATATCTGTTTCACAGCAGACTGAACTGAAATATCGAGTATAAAATGTCTTTGCGTCTGTAAGTGTGTGTGTACGTATATATCTATGTGTGTGTGTGTGTGTGTGTGTGTGTGTATGTATACCGTTTCTTGTAAAAACGATAACTTCTGTTAGACTTAAAATATTTGATTTCAATTTGGAACATATGTAAAACAGCATATTATCATAATCCCTATTGAAATTGAGCTATATTATTCTTTATGGTTTTAACATAATTGCAATAAATGCTTTTCAAAACTAGACATTTTCAATGCCTATTAGTACTTATTAAAGGCCATTACAAAACTAGACTCTTAAAACATCCTCGACAAATGTTGTGATCAGTGGCGGCTCGTCAGAGGAGGCAGGGGAGGCTGAGCCTCCTCTAGCAGCATATCCAGGGGTGGTAAAATATTGTTAATTGTCTTTTAAATATCAAGCCTCCTCTGCACAAAATATCGCGAGCCGCCACTGGTTGTGATGAAACCGTTATGAAGGAAAAAAGGCCTCTACAAATCTAAAAGGCAAATTTTATAAAACACTTTCTAAAATCTCAATAAAACATTTATTATAAAAATAATAAACAATATGTCTGCCTGAAGTGTCGTTGATGCATGTGTGTACACGTATATTTAGAACACATATGCGCGCGTCACACTGTCAAATTAGTTTGAGGTTGTTTTAAGTTTTTTGTATCAAATGTCAACGCGGTTCGTCTTGGAGGTGGTTCTTTTAAATCCCAAACGTTTTAATACAGCTTTTATCAAGTTCATGTGATCTTCGCTAAGTGCATTTGCATTTATGTAAGGAAGGGATTATTTGTGTGATTACAAAAAGACTAAAAGGACTTCATTTAGAGTAAATGTTCTAGGTCATTACCATTATTAGAATATATAGTTTAATGATAGGACTGTAAAATGACAATTAGGTTTTTAGTTGGCCGGCCATATTTTTCTTGTTATATAAAAATATTCAAAGTCAATCTCACAATTATAATTATTAATAATTATCACTTTTTCTTTAGCAAATTAAGGTAGAATTACAAGAAACGACTGAAAATTACCGTGGGAACCGAGAAGCAGCCTACTTTTTTAAATTTGCTGATTACGCGTCTATGCAGATTTTGTAGTTTTAACGATAAAATCCCTTTGGTTTTAATTTTTTTGTCATACCCGATGTCTTTTTATTACCTTTTAAATCGGCCTTAGAGAGGTTATAGTGCCACTCTACGCTTTATAAATTTCAAATTCCATTTTATCTTCAATAAGTCTGATGGTGTGTTTGCTTAAATCAGTTTAGAAAAAATAAATGCAATAATAAAATTTTTTGGATTCCTTCGTGGACATTCTTATAGCTTCTCAATTCTAATATGGACTTTAAGAATTTTAAAAACCAGTTTTTAGGTAGCCTTCTAAGTGTTTTCTAGAAATGCAGGAAGCTAATAAAAGAGCTTCCGACAACTTTAAAATAGGTTTTAAGAAAGGTTTTAAAACGGCCCGAACAAGGTTTTCAAGAGCGGCACTATGCCTCACTAAAGAGTTTTATGATACAGCAAAATAGATTTTTCAAGGAATTTTATATATAGTTTTATAGCACCCTTGTATATATTTAAGAAACCAAAATTGTTCCTTGGGTAGATTTATATAAAATAGGAATTTTAGGATTCGCTGATACCGAATCTGATGTTAAAACTTCAAATGTAGTAGCTAAATAAGAGGCCACTAAAAAGAATGAAATAAATGTTTGAAAAAATTTGAACCCACAATAAACAATTTTGGTTTCTTAAACATCTACAAAGGTGCTATAAAATTATTTAGGTATAAAATGCCTTGAAAAAATCCATTTTGCTGTAACAACATCCTTAACAACATCCTTAACAACATCATAAAGCAACTTATAGACTAAACTAAGACTTAAGAAGGTTGTTAAGACCTTTTTTAAATCCTCTCATAAAACTTCGTTTAGTGATATAGTAGTACAGTATTTAGAGGTAAAATATATGTAAAACTTCGGAATAATGTCATATTGAACGGATTTCGTTCATTTTTGGCAGTATAATAGTAAATGCTTCACAGAAAAGTTTCTATATTGTGCGGGGGCTTGCTAATTTATAGGGGAGTGGATGCCACCCCTCTCTCAGGGGGTGGCACTTAAAAAATATATATATTTATTGGAGCTGAAGTAGAATCAAATTTTAAGAAGAAAAGGTTCTATGCAATTTTTCACATAAATTGATAGTTTTTAAGTTATAACGACTTCAAAATTGCGATTTTAGTTTAAAAAAAAAAAAGGTATTTCCAAACGGCTTTCGTCAAGTATCTCGAAAAATATTACTTTATCGAAAAAATGTTACAGACCAATTACAAAAAGAAAAATAAAGTACAAACTGGAAATTAATTATATTTTTTGTTTATTGATGTAGGATTAATAATTTCCGAGATATTTAAGTTTACATTTGGCATTCAAATGTTCATAAGGTAATTATTTAGAGTGAGAGTTAAATATCTCAGAAACTGTGACACCTACGTCAAGAATGCTAATAAGTAGAATAATAGGTTATTAATTAAGCTTTCAACTGTTTTTTTATTTATTTCTTAGCATAAAAACAAAGAAGTTATGACCGAAGCAATGTGCGTCTACTCATTTTTTTAATAACAACGTCGCCATTTTGTTACTGTAATTAGCCAGTAATTAAAAAAAAAAGTAATTTCAAACACTGTTTCTCATTAATATATAGCATGACGTATATGCTCAAATTTTTTGGTTTGTATACAGCACTTGCTTTAGAAAAAAATACAGTTTAAACTATAAAGGTATTTTCGATAAAACGTAATTTTTTTTTCCTTTTCCAAATATCTCAATAAATATTAGTTTTATTGAAAAATGGGTAGAGACCAAAAATAAATCTCATAAACTGATAATAAATTTCGCTTGGTTATTTATTTACATAGATTTAATAGTTTTGGAGATATGAAAGTTTACAAATGGCGTCGGAACGTTTAAAAGACGAAAAATGCAATTTAAATGTTAAATATCTCAGAAATCACGCATGCTAAGAAATGAAATTAAAGACAATTAATTGCGCTTTCAAATTATTTTTTTACTCGTTCCTGTAGCATAAGAAATAAAGAAGTTATGACGGAAAAATGTGCGTATTTATATTTTTTTATATAAAAAGGTCGCCATTTTGTTACTCTAATTAGCCAGTAACTTAAAAAAATTATCTCAAATACAGTTTTTCGTTAAGATGTAGCATTACCTAGATGCTCAAATTTTTTTGCTCATTTAAAGCACTTGCTTTAGAAAAAAATGCATTTTAAACTTTAAAGGTAATTTCGAAACCCTTGGGATACCAAATATAAACTTAAATATCTCCGAAATTATTAATCCTACATCAATAAACAAAAAATATAATTAATTTTCAGTTTGTACTTTCTGTAATTGGTCTGTAACATTTTTTCGATAAAGTAATACTTTTCGAGATACTTGACGAAAGCCGTTTGGAAATACTTTTTTTTTTAAAGCTAAAATCGCAATTTTGAAGTCGTTATAACTTAAAAACTATCAATTTATGTGAAAAATTGGATAGACCTTTTTCTTCTTAAAATTTGATTCTATTTCAGCTCCACGAAATCCGTTCAATATGACATTATTCCGAAGTCAAAACCTCTAGTTACAGTACTATAGTGTCACTCTTGAAAACCTTGTCTGGGATCAAAATCTATTTTAAAGCCAGATGGACTCTATAATCTTCCTGCATTTCTAGAAAACCCAGATGGCTACCTTAAAACAGTTTTTTAAGACCCTCATAAATCGATATCAGAGGAGTGAAAAGCTACAAAATGTCCATGAAGAAATTCAAATAATTTTAATATTACATTTATTATTGCCAAACTGATTTAAGCAAACATTGGACCAATATGAAGATAAAATGAACTTGAAAGTAGAGTGGTACACAGTATATAAAGTACCTTGTCTCTCTATATAAGACCGATTTAAAAAAGCCAAAAAGACATCAGTTATGACAACAAATTTCAAACCAACGGCAGTTTATCGTTAAAACTACAAAAAATATGCTCAGAAAACAAGCGCGCCCCCGAAATGATGATGATTACTTAATATCCATAAAAAAATCATACAAAATTTGCATAGACGCGTTAATCACCAAATCAAAAAATTGTCGCTTCCTAGGGTCATTTTCAGATGGTCTTTGTGATTGTCTCTGCCTGCGAAATATTATCGGCCTCCGTAGCATTTTTTTTTTTAATTTTGTATATATTTTGTTGGTGATTACTTTATATTTTTTATACTTCTCTTCGACAGTTGTGTTGAGTACATGCAAAATATTATCGTCCTCCACATTTTTTTAAATTTTGTTTGAGTGACCACCCTGTATAATTTTCTTTTTCATATTTTTCTTCTTCGACGTGCTAAATATTATCGTGTTCTGCCAAATTTTTTTAAAATGTTGTTAGGGTGACCACTCTGTATATTTTTGCTTCCCTCGTTTACCGTAATCGCTAAAAAATCACCCTCCGAGATTTCTCTGGATTTTTACGTTTCAGAATACGTAGATTACGAAAATGAAAGCCATTTAATTTCGTCTGTCTGCCTGTTGGCGCTATATCTACAAAATCACCTGACGGAGAAAGGTATTTGGTAGGTAGTTGACGCTACTGCCAACGAAGAACTGGGAACAGTTTCGTTGACAAATATACTGGGTGGGCCCCATAAAAAACATAATTAAGGGAAAAAAATTGGTAGAACACTGTAATATTTGACATGTAGTTAACCCAATTATCAAGGAAGAGAAATATGAAAAAAATACAAAGTAGTCACTCAAAAAAATTAAAAAATGTGACAAAGGACGATAATATTTCGCATGCAATTGACACAACTGTCGAAGAAGAAAAATATGAAAAAAATATACAGGGTGGGCACCCAAAATTTTTTTTAATGTGACGGAAGACGATTATATTTCACATGTAATTAATACAACTGTCAAAGAAGAAAAAAATGAAAAAATATACAGGGGGTGGTCACCTAAAGAAAATTTAATAATGCGACGGAGGACGATAATATTTCGCATGCAGTTAATACAACTGTCAAAGAAAAATATGAAAAAGAAATACAGGGTGGTCAGTCTAACAAAGTGAATTGATATAAAAAACATATACAGGGTGCTCAAAAATAATTTTTAAATGCGACGGTGAACGATAATATTTCTTATGCAGTTAATGCAACTGTCAAAGAAGAAAATATGAAAAGAAAGATAGGATAGTCGCCCAAAAAAAAATTAAAAAAATGCGACGGAGGGCGAAAATATTTCGCATATAGTTTACACAATTGCCGAAGAAGAAAAAATGTGGAAAAAATACAACTGTCAAAAATGAAAAATATGAACAAAAATATACAGGAGGTCACCCTAAAAAGATAATGAAAAAATATGACGGAGAACGACAATATTTGGCATGTAGTTAATACAACTGTCAAAGAAAAATATAAAAAAATTATACATGGTGGTCACCCTCAAAAGAATTGTGAAAAAATGTGAGGAATAATTTTTCGCATGTAGTTAACACAACTGTCAAAGAAAAATTTGAAATATATACAGGGTGGTCACCCCTGAAAAGAATTAAAGAAACAAATGTGACGGATGGCAATATTTCGCATGCAGTTAATACAACTACAATTGTCTAGGAAGAAAAATATGAGAAATATACAATATTAAAATATAGAATAATTTATGAATCATAAAGGACTCGGCAAGACGTTGGGATTAAGAAGAATAATAAAGTGTGAAAAACAGAGAGAAAAATTTTGGGTAAATACCTTTACCGATTTTTTTTTCATATTTTTCTTCTTTGGCAGTTATATAACTGCATGCGAAATATTATCGTCCCCATATCATATTTGTTTAAATATTTTTGAGTGACCACCCTGTATTCTTTTTCATATTTTCTTCTTTGACAGTTGTGTTAACTGCATGTCAAATATTACTGTTCCGTCATTTTTTTCCCTTAATTATACTTTTTATGGGGTCCACCCTGTATATTTTTCAACGGAATTTTTCTCATTCTTCGTTAGCAGTAGCACCAAATATTATCCTTCTCCTTCAAGTGATTTTGTAGATGTAGCGCCAACATACAGACAAACGAAATTAAATGGCTTTAATTTCCGTAATGTCTACGTACCCTGAAACGTTAAGATCCGGAAAAATCTTCGAGGGTGATTTTTTCACGAATACAATACTTACCTTTATCAGAAGTGAGGGAAGTAAAAGTTATATGACGAAGTTTAATTATCTCAAAAGCCGGTGATTTTTCGAAAATTCTTCGTATCATAAAAGTTGCTTAGAATGTAGTGTCTCATCACAAGCAGGTCATTTCAAGGTTACTGGGACGAACAATTTGCATCGCAACGTCATCTATGCCTCAATTTGTAAAATGACTGTTTTTAATTCATAACTGAAGTCATATACATATATATTCCAGTGAATATCTTTTACGGAATTCAAATATCTTTTAGTTATCCAGAAACTGGTTCCAGGAATTTTATGTGGTAGGGCTGGTTCTAGACATTTTTCAAGTGTAAACGGACGATATTTTGGCGCTCCCCCCCCCCCCCCCCTCCCTCCATCTCAAGGACAATAAAACTGTAGGAACTTGTAATGGAGAAAAATTCTGCATATAATTATTACAATTGCAATTTTCTTCATAGTAGTGCTCGGTGCCCAGATATACGCATAAAAATAAATTCTGTGGGGATTTCGTTGTTACAAGCTGAATTTGATATAAAATTAATGATGATATACTGATGTTTCAAAATCTCAAAGCCGTCAAAAAATGTCCTACTCAAAAAGTCATTATAATCAAAAAACGAGTTATTTCTTAGTGAATTAGGTGTTTTGATATTTCTACTTTTGAGTAATAGCAAATCCTTTTAACCATGAATAGAACTAGTCAATAAGTAGATTTTCGAACAGATCCACCTCGAGAAATCATGCCTGCTCCCCCTGCCCAAAGGGACTGCCTGTATCTGCCTAAATATATTTTTTTTCTCTCAAAAACGGTATGAGCTAGAGGAATGATCTTGGCGCCATTCGATAGAGTATAAAATTTTGCATAAAACCCTCCATTTACTTTTTGATGTTTTCTTTTTTTTAAGGCCCCACAGCAAAAAAAGGGTGAGGAGCCTTCCAACAACGACACATGTTTAGCTATACCTCTAAAACGGCCCAATAAATCAAAATTCTACTAGATCTAAATAATAAAGACCATTATTTTTTCTATCGATTGGTATATTATTTGTATATGTTATTTGTTTATATAAAGCCGTCAGTGGCGTAGAAAGAGAAAGATGCACATGTGCATAATGAATTTATTTAAAATAATTTATTATTGTTGTTAAAAACAATAATAATGTAATAATTTTGAACATGTACAATCAATATTTTCGCAGTTTGTAACAACAATAATAAATTATTTTAAATAAATTCATTATGCACATGTGTATCTTTCTCTTTGTACGCCACTGACGGCTTTATATAAACAAATAACATATGCAAATAATATACCAATCGATAGAAAAAAAAATGGTCTTTACTTTTTATATCTTGTAGAATTTTGATTTATATAGAGGTATAGCCGAACATGTGTCGTTGTTGGAAGGCTCCTCACCCTTTTTTTTTGCTGTGGGGCCTTAAAAAAAAGAAAATAGCAAAAAGCAAATGGAGGGTCTTATGCAAAATTTTATACTCTATCGAATGGCGCCAAGAACATTCCTCTAGCTCCTACCGTTTTTGAGAAAAAAAAATATAAATATAGGCAGATACAGGCAGCCCCTTTGAGGGGGGGCAGGGGGAGCAGGCATGATTTCTCGAGGTGGGTCTGTTCGAAAATCTACTTATTTTGACTAGTTCTATTCATAGTTAAAACGATTTGCTATTACTCAAAAGTAGACATATCAAAACACCTAATTCACTAAGAAATAACTCGTTTTTTATTATAATGACCTTTTGAGTAGGACATTTTTTTGACGGCTTTAAGATTTTGAAACATCAGTATATCATCATTAATTTTATATCAAATTCAGCTTGTAACAACAAAACCCCCACGGAAGTCACAATAAGCGTATTAATGCACTCTACTATCAGTATCCATAGTTTTCCCAAAAATATGAACGACCAATGGCGAAACTATAACTATGAATAAATATTGTACAAAGTTTCAATTTTAATAATTAATTGAACAATTTTTATTAACACAATTAAGATGTATACCCACTATATCTGACAAGTACAATTAAAAATGTTTTCTTGTTTTCTTAACCGCTTCTCAAGTCACCGAAGTAACTCCTTGAAAATCCAGAATGATTTTGTGTTAGGTAAAGAGAAACGAGGCCCTACAGCTTATAGTGGAGTCCGAACCACTTCTTGGGGATAATTTTATAATTAAAATTATTTCGCGATGAGCAGGGATTGAACCTGCTTCGCTAGGTACGCCAGTATGCAAGGTAGACGCGCTAAACCACTAAGCTACCGTACCCCATACGGCTACCGTACCCCATATCTACCGTACCCCATATTGAAACATAAGTCGAAACATACAATTAAACTCATACATTTCCAGTCTAATACTAACACAGGTTTGAGTTTGGATGTTGGTATGTTTCTTAAAAAGCATATTTAGTGGGGAAGGGGCGTTCGTTCAGTGTTTGGCGCTTTTCCCTTTCCCTGTTTGGCGCCCCTTTCAGTTGGCGCCTCAGGATTCAAGATCTGGCCCTGAATAATGTATTCATAGTAGGATAAAAATTAATAAACAAAAATAAAATATTTTAAATACAGTTGGTATCATTAGTAAAGTATGATCATGTAACCACTGTAACCTGATTAATCATTCATCAATTTGTAAAAATTCAATATTATAATGAATGAACATTTTTTAAGTGAAATTATGTTAATTTCAAGCTAAATTTTTCGAATTTTTTGTGACAAATTTTATAACTATCTCGCAAATGCTTACATCTTACATATTTACATTTTTTTACAATAAAATATATATATAAATAAATAATTCACTGTTTTAGTATAGAATATTAGCCATCAACAGTATTTACATAGGTACTATAAAAACACTTTCTTAAGGAATTTCCCTGAGGTAGTTGATATCTGGAAGAGAAAGTGTTTAACAAAATTTCGCTAAACTTTGTATTTAAGCCTTAGTTATGGGTATAAACTACTGAATTCTATGTACACCCATGCCCAGAAACTAGCACCATATAATTTTTGGTCAATCGATCAGGACTCCCTAAGAAAACAATTAGTAGAGAAAACCTGCCATCCAATTTTAGTATTTTTAATCCTATTTTCTCATAAAAGTACTATTTGCAAAACTATAACTATGCTTTATTAAATTAAAACATCACTGCCTAAGGAATCATCACTAAACTTCCACATCCAGATTTCCAATCCAAGTCCCCCACCCCATTATTAGAGAGGGTGGTAGTGGGGGTGGCCAATGCCAAACAAATTTTGAGGCCTTTGGTTCTTTTACATACACTAAATCACAATTTTGTTTTTTACCACCTTTAATGGGGGATGATGGTGGCCGATGCAAAAAAAAAATGTTGAAACCTTGGCTTCTCATACACACACCAAATTTTCATTTTATGGAGTCTTACTTGCCAGCTTTACGTATTTACACTCCAGACAGATTTTTTTTTGCGCAATTACAATTTCAACGTTTTATGACATTCTAAGCCTGTTGGAACAAAAAAAAAATCAAAATTCCACTACTTGGATTTGGAAGTAATAATGAATCGTATTATTTTACATATTTTTTTTGTTACAGATACAATGGAACTAAGATATGTATTAATGACATTATTGAAAATTTTGATCTCCACACCAACAGTATTATTAGTATACAGTCTACCCGGTGTCCATGGGGCGGCGCTTATGGGCGGGCATTTGGATAATAAAAACAATTCAACAAATGTTACAGACACATATTACGAATATGATATTCTTGACAGTCAGGAACTGGAGGAACAAGGTGTAAGTATACTATACCCCAGGCAGGAGACTGGCGTCATTTTTTGGGTCACTTGAGATGTCATTTTTACCTCTGCGATAATATAACAATGACGTAAAAATGACTTGATTATGCCACAGTCCAATTACGTCATTTAGCGACGTTAAATTGACGTCATTTAATGACATTTATCTGACCTATAAGCTATTTTTGTTTATATGAAATAAATGTACATTTGAGAATTATAATAAACCAATTTGGTGCAAAATGACATGCGAATCTTAAGGTCTCTAGGAGGTCTCCATTTTCCAATGTATGATGGGTTACAGGAGGAGCCGCCATGTAGATGAATGGATAATTAATAGATTAAGCACTCACTGGTTTTTATGCTATCTCTGCCCAGCCACAGAATAATGATCTTTAACCTGACCATCTAAATCAATCGATGTTTGAATTTGAACATTGTAAATTATATTATTTATTTTCTATGAATTAATTAGAGTACCTACAAGAAAAAGAGTAACTGATTATTGTCGATGGTCTGTATGATATACCATCTAGAAATAATTTCTGCAACAAGCTACGTGGTTATGCATAAGATCGTCTAAAATTAAAAAATAACGTCACCTATACGTCAGATCGACGTCTCAACATGACGTCATAATTCCGTCACAATATGATGTTACCGAGATGTCATTCTTTTGTCACCTGACATCTACGATCAATGTTACCAAAAAATGACGTCAAAATGACGTCAGTTTGCTGCCTGGGAATATACATGTTTGAAAATAATATAAATCTACTTCAGTTTGAATATTAAATTTCCTTTATACCTACTCCCACGATATTTCTTACACCCGCTGGAAGCCATTCATAAACACGTTCATATAGATTACCCGCTACCTCGTTGTTAGGACCTTCAAGCACTCCTGGAGCGCAAAACCACTTATAGGATAAACTCAGTGCAATAGGAATTTTTGATCAGCATGACTTTAACTACAAAATAGCAAAGTTTCAGCCAATCCCACCGAAGCATGCCAAAATATGACATATATACAATGTTTCCACGGCAAAGCGGTATTATAGGTGTAAATGACAATTTTTTTTGGATTTTTTTTTTGTATTCTGCTCTTGCTTCGCCCAAAAATTATTTTTAGCATCTTGGACTTTAAAAAATGTATAGAGGGCGCTGGTAACAACTTAAAAATAAAAATCGCATCAGGTAAAGGGTCATTTCTGTACGAAATATTGAAAAATTTTATTAGAAAAACTTGCTCAGAATTAAAAAATATGACGTACAAAATTACAGAACTAAAAATTTTTTTTTATTTATAAAATTTTTTTTAATGTTATAAATGTAATGATAATTTAAATTCATTTATTCTACCCATGTTCCTCCATCGTAAGTTGGCTGAATAATAATTTAGCAGAAAAGTGGATTGGACGATTTGGATCCTTTCCGTATCCACCCAGATCACCTGATTTGATTATTTGCGATTTTTATTTATGGGGACATCTGAAGCAAATTGTTTATTCCTATGATTTAACAACGGATGTAAATATATTGAAAGAGAATTAAAAATGCTATAAATTCAATTGACCTTCAAACCATTCAAAATAGCTATAAAGAATTTAAAAACAGAGTTGAGATATGTGCTGAAAATGAAGGAACATGGGTAGAATAAATTAATTTAATTTATTACATTTATATTAAAAAAAATTAAAATTTTATAAATTAGAAACAAAATTTTTTTATTCTGTAATTTGGTACAGCGTCATATTTTTTAATTCTGAGCAAGTTTTTCTAATAAAATTTTTCAATATTTCCCATAGAAAAGGCACTTTACCTGATGCTATTTTTATTTTTAAGCTGTTACCAGGTCCCTCTATAAATTTTTTCAAGTCCAAGATACTAAAAATAGTTTTTGGGTGAAGCAAGAGCAGAATACAAAAAATTGCGTTTGTAATCCAAAAAAATTTTCATTTACACCTATAATACCGCTTTGCCGCCGACACATTGTATATTTTACCTAACCTAAAAATTGATAAAAAAAATTCTGAAAAAAATTCTTGAGCTTTATTGGACTTGAACAAAAATATTTCGACCCTTGCAATTTTTTACTAAAGTTAATAGTTTAAGAGTAAAAAATTCTTGAATGTCTAAAATGACGCAAATTACCTAACTTTGACAAGCTGTATCTCAAAAACTGTCCATAAGATTGGCTCGATGTGATAAGAACTTTTGATCAGCATTACTTGAACTACAAAATATCAAAATTTCGGCCGATTCCACCGAACCAACATGGGCTTTGTTCCGGGGTCCTTTACAATTTACTCATATAATTAAACAATAATTTCATAGATTAAATTGAAAATCGGTAAAAAATTATTTTGAAACATATACAGGGTATTTCATTGAAGATGGGCCAGCCGGCGCAGGGTGATAGAGAACCTCAATACGCATTCATTTGACCCCATGTATGCGATGTGAAATTTATTAATTTAGGTTTTCATTGGATTTTGTAATAAAGATATGTTCTATTTGAAATAATTTGATAAAAATGTCAAAATATACCCAAAATTGACTAGACTGAACCCAGCAAACACTCATAATTGACACATAAACGGTCACACGCCCCGTCGCCAGCTTTATCATAATTGGCACTTTTATGGGGAGCCACAAGCGGACCATTGGCGAAATGTCCCACCGGCCAGCAGCTGGCCATCCTTCAGTTTTCCAGCAGTGTACAATAATGGGCCATGAAAGGACCACTGATGATGCCACCACCCTTTTGCTAGCATATTTTTGGCTGTAAACTCACACATTTTTCAATAAATTGGATTATAGGTACACTTTCAAGCAGTAATATATTTTGCATAACCTACTAGATTCTGGTATATAATTCTTTTATGTGAAATTTACATAGGAGAACCCGAAGTTAGCAAAATATATACTTACGTTATAAAAGATTAGAATCCAATATTGAAAAATATGTTATAGATACCAGACCAAACAAATAATGCCGTAAATATTGTGAATTGAGAAATTTGGAAATGCCAGGTATCAATAAAAGCAAAATAAGTTGTAAGCTAACAATAAAAATATTTATTAAATAAGAAAGTTAAAACAATAAAAGTTATATGACAACAGAAACAAAAATCCTTTCCTTAATATTAGGTTTGATGATGAGATGCAGGATTTTGTACAAACTTTCATATAAAACACTTATTTGAAAGTGATGTGATGAAAACTGGATGGCTGACGAAGAACTTTAGCTAACTTACTGTTTTTTTCAATTATCACACTATAATTATATAATAAACAATATAAGATCACAACACACTTTGTTACGCAAAACAGGTACTTAAAAGACTTAACAAACTATCCAAGTCACAAAGTCAGCTTACACAAATTTTAACGCAAAGGCCAAGTTTAGAACGAAAATGCAAATAGCGAATGCTGCTCGGTGACGCCCTTGAGAGATTTTTCACAATGTGCATGCGCGTAATCATTTAAATTTTAGCCTGCATATTACCATAAAAGTACCATCAACGTATAAACTGAAGCACCATTTTTTATGGTTGCACAATAATGGACCATTTCTGGTTATTATATGGCAATTCATAACAGCATGAAGTTATGGTACGCCTGCATATAATTTATTATGGGCCACAAAAGGCTCGCCTATGCCATAAGAAAGCCATTGATCGCTACAGTGGCCCATTTAAGGGCCGCAATTTTTGTGTTTGCTGGGAAAGGTTTAATAGGAATTGTTTTAAGATTTTGCAGGTCAGATTTAATTTTAGTCACTTTGTAGCAGCACCATGTTGTATGCGATAACCTTTCTATATAGTTTAAAAAAAATGTTAGCTTTCGTTGCGAATACAGTTGTCAGGCGAATTTTGTCCAAAAAAAGTCCATAATTTCCCACTGTGTAGCATTAAGAGTTTTTCTTTTCTTCCTCAGTTTCTCATGACACTCATCCTCAATTCTTCTGGAATATTTTCCAAGCATGCTTATTGCCTAATTCAGTTGCCCAAATCGTCCGCAGTTGTAGGTGTAGTTTTGTAATTTGTATTTTTTATCATCTCCTGACAGATAAAAGTTTTACTTAAAACGGTAGTTCACTGGATGAAGTATGCATGCATACTTCATCCGGTGAACTACTGTTTTAAGTACGACTGTACATACTTTGGACATCTAGTGGATGTACAAGTACGTACATACGTCCAATATTCGCTCAAATTTGTGACACCGGGACGTCCATTGGACGTCTATTGCACCAAATTCGGAACAAAGTCGGACATCGAATGTCCAAATATAGTCCAAAAATATGTACTTTTTACGTCCATTGGATGTTCTTGTGCTACATCCAGTAAGTGAAAATAAAGTACTTAGGTGGGACATAGCCAGGACCTATATTTCAATACCTACTGGACATAATTAGGTCACATAAACATACTTCGTCCAGTGAACTACCGTTTTAAGTGCGACTGTACATACTTTGGACATCCAGTGGATGTACAAGTACGTACATTCGTCCAATATTCGTTCAAAGTTGTGACACCGGGATGTCCATTGGACGTCTATTGTACCAAAATCGGAACAAAATTGGACATCGACTGTACGTACATTATGTCCAAATATAATCCAAAAATATGTACTTTTTACGTCCATTGGATGTACTTGTGCTACGTCTAGTAAGTGAAAATAAAGTACGTACGTGGGACATAACCAGGACCTATATTTCAATACCTACTGGACATAATTAGGTCCCATATACACACTTCATCCAGTGAACTACCGTTTTAAGTGCGTCTATACATACTTTGGACATCCAGTGGATGTACAAGTACGTACATTTGTCCAATATTCGTCCAAAGTTGTGACACCGGGACGTCCATTGGACGTCTATTGTACCAAAATCGGAACAAAATTGGACATCGACTGTACGTACATTATGTCCAAATATAGTTCAATGTACTTTGTACGTCCATTGGATGTACTTGTGCTGTTTGGGATCACATTATCGAGAGATTATTAAATTTAGAAATATAAACTTAATATAACTTAGAAATCTAAACTAATTTTCAAAAAACTGTGAAGAATACATAGTGTTCAGCAATTATATAAATCTTCAATAAACTGGCAGAGTACATCTAGTTCAAATAATTAATGCTATGTTCTATTTCTCTTGCAGACCTCAGATAACTCAAAAAAAGACAATACCGATTCTGAAGAAATTCCTGATCCATCTCCATTGGTATTACCAGGATACAATTTGCCAGAAAATATATTTAATCATGGAAAACCATTCTACGTGGAGAAGGATCCATTAACGGGTAAAATTGACTTCAGCCACAAATCTCCTTCGTTAAAAGTTGATGATGATTTATATGAATATGTAGATGAAGAACCCAGTGATAATATTTACGATAAAGCAAATATTGATAGGAAAGATGGAAGTTTAAGTGGTCACAGACCGAGTGATGTTAACCAGTTAACTCCAAATTTTCATGATTTTTTAAATCTTCCTGTTAAGTACAATCCAGATAAATACGTATATCCACTAATTTCTAGTTCATATGCTAGTACAAAGATACAGGGTAGTGTTAATAAATTTCACAATCATAAAGATTATAATACGAAAACTACAACAAGAAAACCTACAGGTAGTCCAACTTATTATTCCACTAATAATCAATACTTTAATCCCACAAAAACTACTCCAAAGACCACAACTATGACGACAACAACAACACAGAAACCTTTAACGATAAAAAAGTATCCTGAAATTTATCTCACTACCACCAAACCTACAAATTTAATGGACTCTGGAATGTCTCACCCCAGTTTTCATGAGGAATTTGATTATTACGATGTACCTTCTTCTACAACGGTAAAACCAAAACCCAGTAATATATATTTGACAACAGAAAGCATAAATAATATATACCTTACTTCAAAAGCTCCACCTGTTACAACCACTAAAAAGACAATGAGTTTATTTGAGCAGCTTTTTGGGGATTATGATGAAACAGTCACTACTACAGAAAAAACCAAACCACCAATGCTATTTGGTAACTTACCATCTAATAAGTATAACAAAAACAAATTTGAAAGTGAGACAAAGACTGAAAAATCCTCCTACATAACCTCTACATCAGCTACCATTCATGCTCAGTATCCAAATGCTCATGCAGGACCAAATGTTCTTACCGGAACAAGCATGGGACTGGATACTAATTATGATTATGAGGAAGATTATGGTACTGGCAAATACGAAGATAATATTGCGGTTGAAAGTAAACCAGTAAAGAATATTGATGATGAATTAAAAATAGAACCTTTAAATGTTGTCATTAATAAAGAGAATGCATTTAATAAAACAGAGACAAATAATAAAAACAATAATGGCCAATTAGTAGGAAATAACTTTGAACAACAAAATAACACAGATTACTATAGTGAATATGATTATCAGGAAAAGGACACAACAACTAGTACTACTACCACTACAACTACTACTACCTTGAAACCAACAACAACTATAGCAACCACTACAACACCTGAAGCACCGAAGATTAGAGTTACTTCATTACCTCTTGGTGAAAATCACGTGACAAATGCTAATCATGAACCAATCAACCGCGAACCCATTATTGTAGCTACACAAAACTTACGAGAAAAATTGAATAGCGAAAAGGTGCTACCAAAACCATTCGAAAAACCTGTAGTGCAAGAGACTCAATCAGTTCTCCAACATACACAACCCCCAAGTACCAGTAATATTCACATTGCACCTTATCAGGACACAGTATCTTTTGTTGTTGGAAACCAACAAAATGTTGATGGCGGTCAGTACATTGGCACCTCACTGAAAGAAAGTCCTTATGACAGCAACCCTTTCAGACCCTTATATGAACAACAAGCAACATATAACGATGCAGATTCCGTAAGTTATTCTATTCAAGCTGTACCAGAGACTACCCTGCAATCACAATCACCACCACCTTTACTCCAACCATATCCAGAAGTTGTTGGCAGTGCAGTAACAATCCAACCATTAAAGAATTCTGAAGCTTCACTAGCTATTGGTGTACCGGTTAGTGGCATGAAGCAAGTCCCTGGTCAGGTTGTCGATGAGAAGCTTGAAATCAATAAAAATCCTGTTACTTTTCCCAAAGGTAGTGGTTCCAAAATTGTCTTTCCAAATGAAAAGGAGCCCGAGTTTCCAGACTTGCTTCCACCTCCACGACAACCTCAACCAATCCAACCACCACCACCAAATCGAGAGGTTTTGAAATTAAACTCGAAACCAGTATATCATCAGTTGCCTAGCGACTTAACTCCACCAAAAGAAAAAGAAATGATCCCTCCACCACGACCAGAGCACAGACCGATAAGACCTCCATGGGACCCTAGGCCTGGACATTTTTACAGTGGCAAGCCAGAATATAACCGTCCTCCACGTCCACTCCCAGAAATGGCTTATAAACGAATTGACAATTTACCCAATATACTACCACAGTTTAGGCCCAATATGAATAAGCACAGTGGTCCTCCAAGTCATTACTACGATAATAGATTAGTTCGACAACCACTCCTGGATAGACCATCTAACAGACCTATTGGGTTTTTTGAAAAATTACAACCGCCGCCGCCGCCATTTCCTGCGCATAACAATATCCAGAATTTAAGGAAAAGTCCTCTCCCTGCCATCCCTCCAAGACAGTCCTTAGACGAAACTCAAATTGCAGAAGACAGAATCATTAATGAGGGCCCAAGAAGACCCATACAACCTCCAGACCAGTTTGGATTTTTTCAAACGCCACCTCCAGTTAAAATTGCCAACAGAAGAAATGGCGAGGATGTTGTTGAAGTCGAAACTTTACAAATGATACAGGCTAAAAATGCAGAAAAAAACGAAAAAATTGATAAAGACCCCTCACCTATAGCAACACAAGTCATAAACATCCCAGCTGATGACAATTTTAAAGATAATACAGAAAAAACTATATATAAGGTATATCCAGTGAATACCCCTCCCATAAAATTGGATGTAATTGATAACAATAAAAAAGAAAGTGTAGTGATAGGGACCAGATCTGAACTACCTTTGCCACCATCAAAGATAAACAAAGACTTTATATATGATCAAAATCCATTGTTTGATCCAAAGGAACGTAACGATGCTCCAATTTTAAAACCACACCCTAGGCCGCCCACAGCTTTTCCAATAAAGTCTGATTTCCCTTATCCATTAGAACGTCCAGATCCCTCTGTTATTCACCCTGCAGTTCCAGAAACTCCGTCCAATCATGGAAATGATCTAGAGGACGTTCCTAATAATAAGTTTGCTGAGGAGGCAACATATTTATCTAGTAACCACTGGAACACGCTTGGAGAAAATTTAGAATCAAGGATTGTAAATGGGCAGAAAATAAATGCTCCAAATTCAAATCAGATATCAGTCACTCTTAAAACATATACAGAAAAACCAATAGCGGTGGCTTACACACCTACCGAACCTAATTTAAATGCTGACAAGTACTCAATGCCCAACTATGGTAGTCCTGTTATTCCAGAAATAAGGCCTGGAACAGTTGAAAATGCTGAAACAGGCCATGGTAATTCAAATAATGAATTTACAGTGAGCGCTGTTATGCATACACATCCGCAACTTGGTTTGGGAAATGTCGAAAATGTTCCGAATGAACCAATTAAACGAATGGATGAATTAGGTCTAAGCTCAAATCATAAAAGTGATATTGATGCGCCCAATTACCCTAAGCTCGATTTTCAAGCCCCTTTTCAGGCTAGTGTTAACATAGATCACACCATAAACCAAGGTTGGTCAATTGTTAGAGATAAGAATAAAACTACAACTGAGTCAACAGAACTCACAACGATGCCATATGCTACGACTAGTGAATTTGACATTGAGAACTTTAAACCTCAGTTGGAGGGGGGATTTAAACCAATTTATAACTTCCCTGATGAAGAAAAAAAAATCCCCGAAACTGAAGTCAGTGAAAGAGAAGAATAATCGAAGCCAAAATTAGTGTAAAAGACTTTACTATAAAGAAAGGTGATCGGAGGGAGGGATTGATGCTAGTGTTTTGAATATAATTCTGAAGTACACATTCTGATAAGGACTTTTTCTTGTACATCAAAATTATATATTCACACTCAATTTTGTACCTAATAATAATTTAGTGGGTTTATCAACAGATTATTTCAGGAAAATAATTTGCTTGATGAAAAACTTAACTTTATAATTCGACTGGAAAGACTTTTTTAGTTTTAGAAGGTATTTAGTATTCTGAACCACTTTTGGTATTTATTTGCCTGTAGTTGATTTTTTAAATTATTTATTTTAATTTATTATGTGAATGAAGTTATATTTATCTATTTAAATAAATGTTTATTTTGTATTTATTTTTTTCCTATCCATTTATCTCTTAAATTCCTCAAAATAGTACAACTCTAATGTTAAATAAACACAGCACATTATTCGTAAATTTGTATTTATTGTAAAGACTACATTTTGTATACCTACATATTACACGTACAGCAGAAATAAAGCGTAAATTAAATCCTTAAATATTTGATCACTATATATCAGTTAACAACGATAATAAATAAATATTGTCCGAATTTAATGTATAGTTAATTATTGTAGTGTATAAATAGTTCAAAATATAAATAGTAAAAAGTAGTGAGCAAGTGAAACTGGTTTGAGTAAATGTCGTAAAAACATTACCTACATTAAAAATTATTAGAGTAAATCTCAAATATAATAGTACAAAAATAGAGAAGTAACAATATTCAACAAAAACTTGTATATAACAACAATACTTAGAATAAAATTCTTACAAACTGGTTAACATTTGATTTCAATAATTGTTAAACAAATGTAAATCTAATTTTACAACAAGTTCTCCAGATTCAACCTGGTGCAAAATTAACTTTTTTGTTATTGGACCATTATGATTTTGTGATTCTCGTAAAATATCTTTCATCTTCAGTTCCGCTCTACCCAAAAATTCTACAATAACAAATTTGGTATTAGGAGTCAAATTAAACATAAAAAAATAGGTGGAAAAGGAATTCTCTAGATACAACAATTTTATTGTTTTAATTTGTTGTAGGTATAATAACAAGTGCTATGAGAAGTTTTGGATTAAATCGATCCATTATTTCTGTATTTTTGTTTCAACTTTGAAATTTTCTGTAATTTTCCTTATTACCTCCGGTCCTGGTAATCGCATCTCAAAAACAAAAATACCAAATTTTTCGCGCTAAAATTTTGAATAAAAGTAGACATATGAAAAAACATTTTGATAATTTGTCAATTTGAAAAAAAAACACTAGAAATTGCCTTTTTTGGATAATTCAAGAAATGTATTATAAAAATACAATCTACAGTATAGAATTACCTCATATTTGGTATATTTTTTATGAGGGCCCTGAGGGCCCTTTTGCACAGGGGCCCAGGTGGCATTTGCTCATTGGCCGCCCGGTTAGATCCGCCACTAAAATGCATCAATTTTGATAAAAGTTGGTGAAACTATACTCTTTTTTGAACTAAACGTTCCTGCCAAATTTTAGCGCAAACGCATTTAAACGGCTAAAAATCAAAAACGATCTCGAAATTTTAATCGCTTATTGTTTAAGTGCATCGAATCGTAGGAGAACAATTTTCAAAATGTAGGTTCTTACGTGTATTTTGTTACAATGTTATTAATTAAAAAAATGTATCTTCATTTAGACAAATTTTTTTTAATTTCTTTACAATTTTCAAAATCCGGAGTTATTTGAATTCATTTATTATATTATAATAACTATAATTTTGAAAATTACAAACAAAGTTCAAAAAAAACGGTTTAAATGAAGATAAAAAAATTGTTTTGTAAGGCCGCATTAGATTATAAAATTTATTTGACAAAGATATTTTATAAAAAATATGAGAAATGTGATAGTGTAATATACCAAGTTTTATAAAATATCGACTATATTTTATAAATTATTACACATTTCTCATAAAAATATCTTTTATAAAAGTTCTTTGACAAAGATCATTTATAAAAGATATTTTATGAGAAATGTAATAATAGACCAAATTTTATAAAATATCGACTATATTTTATAAAAAATGTCTTTTCTAAAAGATCTTTGTCAAAGAACTTTTATAGTCAATGTAGGCCTCAGACTATAAATGTTCTTTGACAAAGGTCTTTTATAAAAGATAGTGATAGTGATAGTGTAAGATGTGATAGTGTAATCAATCATATTTTATAAAATATCGACCGTATTATACAAAATATTACACATTTCTCATAGGCCACCATTAGACTATAAAAGTTCTTTGACAAAGATCTTTTATAAAAGATATTTTATGAGTAATTTGATAGATATTTTATAAAATATGGTAGATATTTTATAAAATTTGGTCCATTACACTATCAAAGGAACAAAACACGTCACCCCCCCCACCTCTTCTGAAATAACGAAAATACACGTACAAAATCAAAAATATCCTTATTCAGCAACTGTCATGTTAAAATATTTCAATGACCTACAAAAAAATCAACTGAATGCTGGTTATTTAATAGTTTAGGGGGGTATAAAAAGGGGAGGTGAGTGCGAGAAAGTTTCGTTTAGGGTGGGATCGATTCGATATTAACAGTAAATAATAAAAACATGTTTTTCAGTTTTTTTTGTTCAAAAATAAATTAGACCGAAAACCAGCATTATGGACCCTCCTCCTTTCTCATAAATATCTTTTGTAAAAGATATTTGTCAAAGAACTTTTAGTCTAATGGTGGTCTTACACTGTCACATTTCTCATAAAATATATTTTATAAAAGATCTTTATCAAAGAACTTTTATAGTCTAATGTGGAATTAGACTATAAAAGTTCTTTGACAAAGATCTTTTATAAAAGATATTTTTTATGAGAAATGTGTAATATTTTATAAAGTGACTGATATTGTATAAAATTTGATCTATTACACTATCACATTTCTCATAAAATATCTTTTATAAAAGAACGTTGGCAAAGAACTTTTATAGTCTAATATGTGGGCCTAACGGTGGCCTTAAACAATGAGCGATTGAAATTTCGATTATTTTTTTATTTTTAGCCGTTTAAATAAACATTTTGCGCTCAAATTTGGCAGGAATCCAAAGTCAGAATTGTCAGATTGGCTCGTTTTTCATCCCCAACCTCAAAAAACACCCGTAAAAATGCATATAACTCGGGAGGCAGGCTGTTATAACCCCATAACCTCTAAATCCTGTAACTTCATAACTCCAAACTCCATAACCCCATAATCTGGTGCATCCTTAAACCAGAGATGGGTAAACTCCCAGAATTTTGATTACTCCAAAAGTTTCCAGGAACTTTTCCTGGAAACTTTCCACTGGAAAAATTGATAGCCTATTTTATGGTGAAATCTGATTCGTGATGATGCAACCCAACAAACACTAAAGGTCGGCCCATCAGCGGGCCATCATTAGGCCGGAAATAAAACTTCTGGCCCCGTGATGGCCCGCTGGAAGGCCGACCTTTAGTGTTTGTAGGGAAGTTTCATTTTGATACCAAATAAATCCATACAATTACATTATTTACATGACTTTTACAAACTTTTATTGAATAACTGATATTATATAACCACTATGTGTCGTGACCTGTATGAGAAATATGAAGCATTTGGGAGGTTACCGAGTAATTTTTTTTTTGTTTGAATTATTAGGTAATTCAATATAAATAAAATAATATAAAGAATGTAATAAATATAAGGATTACAACATTAAAAATTGATACAAATGTCATAAGACTCTTAAGTTGTAACTTGTTTTTTGTGCACGGTGTAAATACCGAATTGTAGAAGAGAAGACAGAAATGAAATAATAGCTTATCAAAATCTCATATTATTATAGTTATATGGAATGAAAAATTAAAAACATTAATAAACAAAATAATAAACAAATGTTCATTTAAGTTTAACATTTAAAAAAGCTAGTAAGATATGATATGATATTATTGTTAATATACAAAAATAAATTAATAAACTATTGAATACAACATATCATTCATCATAATTTGATTTAAATAAAACTATAAATATATTATAACTTGTAAAAAAACAAAAGTAGTATGTTCTTTAGTTTTTATTTTTAATGCAGCTAAAAAAAACAATGCTGAAGTACATTCATCACGAAGCGGGTAAACAAATAAAAACTGGATTTTTGGCATTTGAGGTTATGTTACCGAACTAGACTCAGATGAATTAGAGGTCACCAGGTAATTGTGGCGGTAATTTTAAATTAAGAGGAATATTCGCGGAAATTTTGGAAGCTTTTCCAAAATTTTGGAAACTTTTGGAATATTCAAATATTTTAATGTTTAGTTTTATTTTTATCAAAACTTGGTTCCGGAAACTTTCGAATATTTTCTGAAATCTTTCATATGGAAAGTTTTCTTTACCCATCTCTGCCTCTAAAGTCATACACCGGGGCAAGCAGGCTTTTGTCAATGCATCACCAAATTTACTTTTCTTATCTACTACTCATCAGCTCAAATCTAAGCTTCTGCTAGTGAATAAAGAAATGGACTGCTTGATGAATCTTAAATTGCATTTCTTGAATTCTCACATTGACTACTTCTCAGATAATATTGGTGATTTCAGTGAAGAGCAGGGTAAAAAATTCCACCAGTGCCTCAAGGATGTGAAGCGTTGATATCAAAGTAGTTGGGATAAACATATGATGGCTGATTACTGCTGGATGCTCCCACGAGATATACCTAAGAGAGGACAAAAACATAAAAAACGGAGATTGCACAGATCTTTCGAGAATAAGAGAACTCGAGATCAAAAAAAAAAAGAGAGACTTGTATACTCCGTTTATATGCAGAAACTCAGATTTGAGCTGATGAGTACTAGATATGAAAAATAAATATTTCCTGGCGATGCACTGACAAAAGCCAGATTTTCCTGGAGCATGACGTTAAAGAATTTAGAGGATATGGGGTTATAAAAGCCTGCACACTCGAGTTATTATATTAAAAGTCGGATGTGTAAAATTTCTGTTTGCTCAGAGTTTTGTGCTTATAGAAGCTTACACGCCCTGATTAATAGGATTATAGGATTATGGAGCTTTAGGGTTATGGGGTTAGAGTGATATAAACTTATGGCGTTATGAGATTGTGAAGTAAGCGTATTAAAAAAAATTTCTACCCACTCATTTGAATGTGAAAGGCAGAAAACCGGCTTTTTGCAAGTGTCTTTTGAGGTTAGGAGTGAAAAACGAGCCAATCTGATAATTCGGACTTCAGATTCGGATTCAGTGGATGAAAATATATAAGCATACACTGATCTGGTCCGCCGGACAGACCACCTTTTTGTTATATGGGCCCGTGTTATCAGAAAGTTTTTTCATAGGTCTAGTTTTATTCAAATTTTATTGCGATTAATTTGATATTTTTATTTTTACGATGAGATTACTAGGACCGAAGATAATAAGGAAAATATCAGAAAATTTCAATGTTAAAATATAAATTGTTTAAATTCTATATGAAGCAATGAGCAGATTTAATCCAAAATTTCTCATTATACTTGTTACACCTAAAATACATTATAACCATAAAATTGCTGCAGAAAAATAATTCCATTCGAAATTTAGAGCAAAATATTGAGAATGATGGTTAATAGTAAACACACATTCTCAGAATAAATGGTTTTGTTGTAAAAAATTCGTTATACATGAAAATATGAAACATCGGCTTAACTTTACAACACAGATGTATGTAGTGCACCCATAATGCATAAGCACATATGCAGAGTTACTCAAAAGTCTCGTATAAAATTAATATTTTACTGCTCCGACACGTAATGGTTTAAGTGTTGTTTGCTGTCAATGTCTCACCCCATTTTGAAAGATGTTTAATGATCCATGCATTATTCTAATTGGTTTCACTTTAATATACAGCACATCTGACAGCATCACGCCAACTGTCGTGGTTGTCTGTTAGGCGCGTGGTCTTGATGTAGAACATCCCAGAAGAGAAAAATTATTAAAATGACTGTTAGACCATAACTAAACAAAAACAAAAAAGGCACAACACGTGGCGCCCAAAATTGAATATACTCGTCCATATGTGGCGCACAAAAATTTTTCACTTAGAAAAATATATTCATGTCCAGACCATGAGAGTGAAAATACATTATGAAAAAGTGTACCGAAAATAAAAGTATATTTTTGGTTCAGGAAAAAATATATTATACTTTTTAAGAGGAGACAACACCAATCACAAAGTTTCATCGGTAAAACTAAAGCTGAAGTGGGGAGCGAAGGGTAGGCAGTGTGAGCGTCTGCTCGTGACGTCATAGCCAACCTCAAAAATATATGTTTCTTAAGGTTTAAGAGTATTACGCAGCTGTTATTAAAATTTATGCATGGTTTCAACTAAAATCTAGTTCAGTGTAATGTTTATGAAGTTCTAAATATTTTGTCCTAATTAGGCAATCCAAACCACGTGACTTCCAACATGGCGTGGCAGTCAACCATTTTTGACAGTCGTTAAACGTTTGTCAAAACAGTTTGTTTTTCCGTTGGCCTGGCTAAGTAACTTGACATTTTTAAAAATATAGTGTTTTTGTAGATTGTGGCAAGGTGTTTTTGATTGTTTTCAAGTAATAAAACTTTATTTAACTATGCAGAGTGAGTATTTCAAGAAGTTGATGTTGGAAAATCGAGATGGAAGGTCTTTTAATCGCGGCTATCCATCTTTGACGTCGTTTTCTCGACAGATCATTTATATGAGGGAAATATTTAGAATTCACCACGTCGGGTACACGGTAAAAGCTAACCTTGTCCCGATTTGCACGATGTCCACAACCCACTACTATGCACATATCAGGCATTTTTTCCAATTATAGCCAATAATATCACGAAAAAATCTAATAAGACACATTAAACAAGTCTTTACAAAAGACTCAAATTAAAAACCTTTAAAACGTAAAAACTACATGAAAAAATGCTGCGCTGGCCACAATCTAAACAATAGAAATAAACCCATGTTTGACCGCCACGCCATATTGAAAAACAATTTTGACAAGTCGTTGGATTGCTTAATAAAATAGGACTCTTTTTGTAAAAACTTAAAATTTTAGGTTATATTGGTTACAGATACTGCTGTAGGTCTAATCTATTAAAAAGCACTGTACTAAAAGTCTTGACTGGGAAAAAGCAGTTTTTAGCCAAACGGCTGGGGTTATTAAACTGAAAAAAAAAATTCTTGTAAGTAAATAAATCCTACACTTCTATTAAAGAAAGTTTTTAGCTAAAAATTGTTTATTACGAAGATTTCTCTTCACATTTCGTAATAAACAAATTTTAGCTAAAAACTTTCTTCAATGAAATGTAGTATTCATTTCCAAGAATATTTTTTTTTTCAGTTTGATAATGCCAGCCGTTTGGCTAAAAACTGCTTTTTCCCAGTCAAGACTTTTAGTACAGTGCTTTTTAATAGATGGTGCCACCTACAGCAGCATCTGCATCATGTAACCAACATAACCTTAAATTCAGGTTTATTCTCATTTTTAATGTTTGTATACGCATTTTTAGCTTGGAGCCGTACTGGCTCCAAGCAAATATTTAAAATTCACGTAAATAATTTTTCAATATTGTTGATTAATAAAAATAGACTGCTAATTACAGGTTAGATTTCCAACCTACATAAAGAGTCCTATTTTATTAGGACAACATATTTAGAACTTCAGAAACATTACACTGAACTAGATTTTAGTTGAAAATACGGGAACCAGGCAGAAATTTTAATAACAGCTGCGTAATACTCTTAAACCTTAAGAAACACATATTTTTGAGGTTAGCTGTGACGTCACGTGCAGATGCCCTATAATAGCCACGCTGTCTACCCTTCACCCCACTTCAGCTTTAGCTTTACCGATGAAACTTTGTGATTGGTGTTGTCTTCTCTTAAGAAGTACACTAAAAGTGTCGCTCGAATGGGAAGTCCTGTCACATTTCTTATAATGAACCTAAATGAGGGCCGATACGTCGTGAGGTAGGAAAGCTGGAGCTCTAATCGAACTCCGTTCTTGTGAATGATATACTTACTAAAAAGGAATGTTAAAACTAACCACTATTGTCCCAAAATTTTGAAAAAGTAAAATATTTTTATATTATTTTCAGTCAGTCCCAAAACCAAAGTGCATATATAAACTTCCGAGGAAGTTGTGTGAATCTTTCTACCTAATCAATTGCTATTGCACGCTCTCAATTAAATGGTAGTTGCAAAACCAAAGTCCTCACTCGTCCTTGCTCCACTTGGAGAGGCGTATCATTGAAATATATAGATTCTCTTATATAGGATACTGTATAATATTATTTGAACATATTTTGAATCTAATCAATAAATGGTGTTATTCGAATTGTTGCATTGTACTGATTGAATGGTTAACTTTCAGTCTTATCCCTCAAGGGCTTTTGTGTGTTAGGCCGGAATTGAGTATCGGGCGTCTCCAGACACCCAAGTAGTTTGTAAATAAAGAACCGGTCTCATCCCGAAAGCTCGAGAGGGATTTTTCTATGAAGGTAAATCAGATATCTAAGCCACAAGATTCATTAAATTGTTAGGTAAATAGGATAAAGTGCATGAAAAAAGAAACCAATTTTGGAGAGAGTGGCGTTAGCAATCTATGGTAAGTACAGCTTTTACCTTTCTTGTCTGTCAAACATATCATAAACATATAGAGAACCCGCCTGGGGGTGGAAAACCACATACGGACAAGGGAGTACGTGACTGGCGCCCTTTGATAAATAAATTGATGTCCAGACGCAGTATGCAGGGTTCTTCCACAGTCTCACCAAAGCTCTTTATCATCAATTCGTTGATGACATTTTTTGGTTTTCTTGGTTGCCTTCTGGTTTCCCTGAACTATCAACCATTCTTTATTGTCCTCTCTCCAGTTGATGCAGTCAAGCAATGAGAGGATTGGAAAGAATATGATGCTGGACAGACATAATTCTTGAGGAATTGAGCTGGTGGTGCTATGGGCTGCCCAGAGAATTCGTAACAAATGTATCCAGATCCACATTTGCTCCTCGAATGGTCCATATCTCAAAGATGTAAATAAGGATGAAGGAAACTAGGGTGTTAGCAAGTCTTATCTTT
The DNA here is from genome assembly GCA_936432065.2 of Rutpela maculata. Lineage (NCBI taxonomy): Eukaryota > Metazoa > Arthropoda > Insecta > Coleoptera > Cerambycidae > Rutpela > Rutpela maculata. The sequence continues at coordinate 69,343,630 of OW386285.2, read as the reverse complement.
GTATATTTAGTGATATTTGTGTCACGCCAAATTATTCTCAGCTGGTAATTTGCCAATTTTGCCATATGTATTCTTCCCTGAATTTCATATTTACAATTACTGGTATCGTCCACAGGCTCTAAGGTATATTTTCTTTACTACCACACAATCACATATCCTTAGGCCACGCGCGTATGGACAATTGGGTTGTTGACGAATTTTTAAAAATGGTGAAATATGGTAGTGGAGGCGTTAATTTAGTTATATGTTTAATTTGAAATAAAAATTCTAAGCGCAACATATTAAAAAAAATTATTAAAGTTCGACTATTTGAATGTACCACAAAAACAGAAGTGACATCATAACGGCAGTTAGATGTGAAGTTATATGCAGAACAGAAGAAGAGGAACAAGTTGACATTGTCAGCAATAAAGAAAATAACCTCAAATGTCAATGAATTTGACATTTAATTAGAAATTCTTAGCAGTGATGGGCATAATCGGATGATTTCAATAATCGGATTCTACCGATTCGATTATTCCAATAATCGGATGATAATTCGAATTAATTTTAATTCGGTCTCGATTCTAGCGATTTTACAACTATAATAATCATATGAATTATGAATTATCAGTTCTTCAAATTAATTTTAAAATGCTATTTGGTGGACTGCGCTATAATAAAACTAGTGTCGATTAGACCACACTTGAACAAGAAGAATGGTATCATTCTTTTAAAATGTTAGGGTTACTCTGTTTTATTTAGTCAGTACACTGTGGGTTTTGGTTATTGGTATTATGGTATTGATTTGTTTTTTATTGTGGGTGTATAATTTCAATCAGTGTTTCCCGGTTCTAAAAAACTAATGCTGGCTCACCAGGAATTGGAGAATCGAATCGAAATTCAAATGATTCAATCATTCAGTTCAACCGATTAAGGATTCGAGTTTTCATTCGTTCAGTAATCAGAAATCATTATTCGTATTTCATGAATTATCACCTGGTTTTCGATTATTTTCCGATTATTTTTAATTCGAATTACGGAACTCTATGATCGAATTATGAAGGTTATTTAAATGATCGGATTACAGGTTATTTTTAATTCGAATTATCCCATCACTGATTCTTAGCGTTTGGTATTTATTTTCTTTCAAAATGACTGAAGCAGGATTTATAAAAGCCAATTCTGATATTTTACCTTCTATAGATATATTTAAGTTCAGCGAATTTTTAAAAAGAGATGATCGTTTTAGCATTGCAAAAGGGCCGTTGCTGTATCCACTACCGGAGTGGATTTAATATCTCACCTTAAATCCACTACCACTAAAAAGTAATAAATAGTATGATGAACAGAGCACATTTACGAAAAATTTTTGTTGCTTTCCAGTAATTAAAAAAGAAATAAAGCAACATTACACAACATTAACCTAACCTAACCTTACAAAGCTAACACATAAATCATAAATTTTTCATCCACATTTTTTTCGTAAATGTGCTCTATTTACCATATTCCCATATTTTTAGAAAATTTCTCAGACAAAAAAAAGAAACAAAAAAAAAGTTGCAGCAACTAAGATTTGAACTCGCAACATTAGGATTGCCAGCTAACTAACTTACATACTGAGCTATTTGATACCTGGCTGAAAGTTTATAAAAGTTTAGACTACTGGCACGGTGTATTAAATAGGTGGTCCGACGTACGGCACTTTCCTATGATAATGGCTTTATAAGTGCATGGTTTCTATTTACTTGAGTAGAAGGCGCGAGCTTTAAAGCCCTACAATTACGTGTGTATAAATAGGGCATGTGCATTACATAACTAACATAACCTCAAATTTTAAGTTTTTTTAAGTTTATTCTCATTTTTAATGTCTGTATACGCATTTTTAGCATGGAGCCATACTGGCTCCAAGCAAATATTTGAAAATTCACATAAATATTTTTTCGATATTGTTGATTAATAAAAAAAGACTTGCTAATTATAGGTTAGATTCCTAACCTGCAAAATGCGTTTTATTTTATTATGACAAACTATTTAAAGCTTCATAAACATTACGTTGAGCTAGATTTTGGTTGAAAGTACAGGCAGAAATTTTAATAATAGCTACGTAATACGTGTCTTAAGAAATATATATTTTCAAAGTTAGCTGTGACGTCACGTGCAGATGCCCCGTAGATGAATTGTCATACTGCATGTAGTATTGCATATATGGGGCCCGTGCACCATTTGGTTTTTAATTTAGCTATTTAATGTCAGATGTCACTGGACTCTTGCTTCACTAAACATAAACGAAAGGCCAGAAATGTATACAACACTATGCACGTATGCACAGAACCTGCAAAATCATCTTTCTATGTATAAGTAAAAAGGGACCTTATTGCTCCTGCCATCTATTACATTATGTACAAAGTAAGCACTTATGAAGCCACTGTGCGGGCTCTTGTCGCATCACCTATTTTATACACCCTGACTACTGGCAAGCAACTGAATTTACGCATGCGCGAGCTGGTAGTGGATTTAAGGTGAGATATTAAATCCACTCGGTAGTGGATTTAGCATCGTCGCGAGGTACGTTACAGCTATAGTTTTGATTATAAATATTAAAAAACAGTTAACCATTCATTTTTACGTCCACCATTCATTACTGAAACACTGAAGAAAAGTTTTTTCGGTTAATTGGTGGTATTATTTACACAGTACGGCACAAAACACCCACGGTCAGTAAATCATACGGTTACCTCGATCAGCAGCTTTAGGACGAGAGAGACGCGGGGGGTGGAAAATCAAATGAAAGAGACAGACATATCTGATTTCCGTGCAAAAGACAGAGACAAAGATTCCGGTAGGGTCTGCAGCCTACGTCAGCTGTAGACACTACGGGCATCTTTGTCTCTGTCTTTTGCACGGAAATCAGATATGTCTGTCTCTTTCATTTGATTTTCCGCCCCCCGCGTCTCTCTCGTCCTAAAGCTGCTGATCGAGGTAACCGTATGGTTTATTGGCCATGCAAAACACCATTTTAACTTATATTTATCCATAACTTTATGCCGCTAAAATAAACCGAAATATAACCTAGAAACGTCAGTTGAATTTGACATTAGGTTGGTTCACACAGGCTGAACTACTGCACCAGTGTAGTTAATAGAAGGAGATAGAGTGAGACTATACATAAGTTGAAGAGCACTGGTGCATATAGTGTGGGGTTTTTGAACAAACTTATTAAATATAGTGTTAAATTCAATCGACGCTATTCTCCTTTTTGCTCCGTCTGTATCAACAGTATCAACAGTTTTTCGCCGTTTCATAACTAACTTCTCTGCAGACTGCCGTTATGTTGTCACCTCCGTTTTAAATGCATATATTTTTAAAATTGACATTGTAATATTATAAGACTTTATTTTCAACTTTTACATGTTTCCAATGATTTTTTATGAAGAAATGTTATTGTTAAACACAGATTCTATTAAAATTTTAACTTAGTGCAACAACCCAATCGTGGAGTCGAGCGATCACAATTGCCCAATTACAGGTTTACACACGCATAGGCGGTTTTATAGGCGGTTTTGTAGTCGGCAGATTGGTCCCAGCGTGGACGAACGGTATTTAATCTAATTTTTAAAGGTACAATCGAATATGCTTTTGACAGGCTTATCAAGAAGACATAGGATGTTATTTGGCAAAAATAAATTAGGGTAGGTAAGGGTAGAAGGGCCAACAGTAAACGGCACATCAAACAATTTACGTGTCTGTACATTTTCTTCGAAAATAATGCAGCTAAAAAATATTAATTTTATAAGGGACTTATGTGGATGTAAAATTGAGTCAAAGTTATGTATGAATTAGAAATTGAGCATCGTTTTGGGACCTAGTAGCAAAGTAGGAATGTAGTTGCCAGAAAACTATGATATTTTAGGATTAAAACCTTGCAACATAACTTAATTTGTGTTTAAAGAAAAATCATAACATTTTGTTGCCTTTTATGTATCCATATACATAAAATGCCACAAAAATGTTTCTACTGTTCATTGAATTTATCAGTTCTGGCGCTACAGTTTTATATTTCCAAATTATTAACGTAATCCACAATTTATTTATTCAAAAACTTACCATCTGGAGTGAATGGATTTTGCTCCAAGACAATGAAAGTAAGTACTTCTTGATTAACATTCCTTAACTGAAACTGCATACTGTAGTTCCAAACGAGAGACGGAATTTGAGGAGCACCATTTTGAGGAACGTTACCGTTATTGAAATGTTCTTGTGCAATATCAGTCTGTAGTTCTTGGGAACCTAATGTGACTTTGCAATAAATATTTTCACTATGCGATTTCCCTAAACAGCAATAAACAATTTTATTAGTTACATCAGAAAAAGACATAAGCGAACAACAAAAACATTACTTAACAATACTTCTACAACCAATAAGTAACTTTCAACACTAAAATGTTTACATGTCATCCATTTGAATTGGTTTGAATGTATCATGAAAATAAAATTATGTTGTTTCTTAATGGTATACAGGATGTTCCCAAATTTATTTGTTAACATTTATTTAAAGATGAACAAAAACGTAAAGTCTAGATACACATAATGAAAATGAAATACACCGGGTGCCACAAGCTAGTTGCTCCCCCCTACATTTCCTTTATTTTTTAATTTATACATTTGAAATTTAGGATGCATAAATTACCTGTAAAAATGGATTTTTAGACATAAAAAGTGCTATGAGGCCATTTCCGGTTTACCCGGAAATGACCGCAACTTTCGATTTTTAAATGGAACACCGTGTATATTTTTACATATTTGGATTCAAGACAACATTCTGAGTATACCATGAGATTTTCGCGAATTTTTGAGTCGTTCAGTTTTTTAAACATTTTAAGACATTCGTCTAGAGTGCTTTGGAATACCAAAATTTGTTCTACGGCAGGTAAAGTCCAAGGGAAAAATATAATTTATCGTTTAATTTCATTAATAACTATTTACGAAACCTCCAAAAAACAAATCACAAAAACTTTTTTTTTTTTGTTCCCTCAAGACATATTGCGGTAACGCTTCTCACAAATACCTACACCTCCCATCCCACATTCCTTTACCATGCGCCTCTCGCTGCTGGCAACAAGCATGACCTAAGTCCAACCCAGAGTGGACGTAGCAGGCCCAGCTGTATAACTTGGGAGTGGCAGCAATGCCTACCGCACGCTGGTAAATCAATCAATCAAATGGGAAGGTGATGGCTCATAGTGTTCAATAAATTATAGATTTTTTTTCTGAATTCATTGATATCCATTTCAAATCTATGCTATTTGTTTTTCTATTTTATTAAATTTATTTAAAAATAAAAAATCACATTCAAAATAATTTTTATTGATCCTTATAGTTTGCACTATTGTACTTATACCTGTTAAGAAACGAAAGAGAGAACCAAAAGGCTATTATTCACAAAAAAGGTAGTTATTCACATTTCATTATTAGACATATGATTTTTGCAAAGGCAACTACGTTAAAGTTCAAGAAAAATTATATTCAAAGTGATTTTTTATTTTTAAATAAATTCAATAAAATAGAAAAACAAGTAGCATTGAAACGGATATCAATGAATTATTTTTTATTTATTTGCTTTTATCATGATTAGAGAATATTATTTAGGTATTATGCAAATCACAACTTACACACTTTTTATTTATTATGAAAATACCTACTTTCTGTATATTGTTGCCCTAATCTGGGCACGCTAATACTTTAAAACACTCATTATTGGAGAATCAATCAAAACAACTACTCTTCCAGCTAATACTGACGAAGTATTGAATTACATGATAGGATTCTTAGCATTTTAAAGAAAAAAAAATATGTATATCAAAAATACTTAAATCATTTATTCAAATTTAATCATTCACACTTTTTTTATTTAATATGAAATTATCTACTTTCTGTATATTGGTGCCTTAATCGGGTCACGCTAATATACTACTTAGGAAAACACTTTAAAACACTCATTATTGGAAAACCAATCAAAACAACTACTCTTCTAGCTAATACTGACGAAGTATTGAATTACATGATAGGATTAATGGCATTTTAAGGAAAAAAAATATATTGAAAATAGTTAAATTATTTATTGAAATTCAGTCATTCACAACAATTATTGAACCATACATTCATTTCAACTCTAGAAAAGTTGTACAAGTTTTTTCGAACTCGTTATTTCTCATCAGTAGAGTATAGAAACATTCATTCATTATTTACAAGCCTATTCTTGATTTATTTTTACAATTAATTATTTTTTATTTATTTGCTTTTATCATGATTAGAGAATATTATTTAGGTATTATGCAAATCACAACTTACACACTTTTTATTTATTATGAAAATACCTACTTTCTGTATATTGTTGCCCTAATCTGGGCACGCTAATATACTACTCAGGTAAATACTTTAAAACACTCGTTATTGGAGAATCAATCAAAACAACTACTCTTCCAGCTAATACTGACGAAGTATTGAATTACATGATAGGATTCTTAGCATTTAAAAAAAAAAAAAATATGTATATCAAAAATACTTAAATCATTTATTCAAATTTAATCATTCACACTTTTTTATTTAATATGAAATTATCTACTTTCTGTATATTGGTGCCTTAATCGGGTCACGCTAATATACTACTTAGGAAAACACTTTAAAATACTCATTATTGGAAAACTAATCAAAACAACTACTCTTCTAGCTAATACTGACGAAGTATTGAATTACATGATAGGATTCCTGGCATTTTAAGGGAAAAAAAATATATTGAAAATAGTTAAATTATTTATTGAAATTCAGTCATTCACAACAATTATTGAACCATACATTCATTTCAACTCTAGAAAAGTTGTACAAGTTTTTTCGAACTCGTTATTTCTCATCAGTAGAGTATAGAAACATTAATTCATTATTTACAAGCCTATTCTTGATTTATTTTTACAATTAATTATTTTTTATTTATTTGCTTTTATCATGATTAGAGAATATTATTTAGGTATTATGCAAATCACAACTTACACACTTTTTATTTATTATGAAAATACCTACTTTCTGTATATTGTTGCCCTAATCTGGGCACGCTAATATACTAGTCAGGTAAATACTTTAAAACACTCATTATTGGAGAATCAATCAAAACAAGTACTCTTCTAGCTAATACTGACGAAGTATTGAATTACATGATAGGATTCTTAGCATTTTAAAGAAAAAAAAATATATTGAAAATACTTAAATCATTTATTCAAATTTAATTATTCACACTTTTTAATTTAATATGAAATTATCTACTTTCTGTATATTGGTGCCTTAATCGGGTCACGCTAATATACTACTTAGGAAAACACTTTAAAACACTCATTATTGGAAAACCAATCAAAACAACTACTCTTCTAGCTAATACTGACGAAGTATTGAATTACATGATAGGATTCCTGGCATTTTAAGGGAAAAAAAATATATTGAAAATAGTTAAATTATTTATTGAAATTCAGTCATTCACAACAATTATTGAACCATACATTCATTTCAACTCTAGAAAAGTTGTACAAGTTTTTTCGAACTCGTTAGTTCTCATCAGTAGAGTATAGCAAATAAATAAAAAATAATTAATTGTAAAAATAAAGCAAGTAAATAATGAATGAATGTTTCTCCAATAATGAGTGTTTTAAAGTATTTACCTGACTAGTATATTAGCGTGCCCAGATTAGGGCAACAATATATAGAAAGTAGGTATTTTCATAATTAATAAAAAGTGTGTAAGTTGTGATTTGCATAATACCTAAATAATATTCTCTAATCTGGATATCAATGAATTCAGAAAAAAATCTATAATTTATTGAACACTATGAGCCACCACCTTCCCATTAAAAAAAATAGTTTTCGATAAAAAAGTGATTTTTTCAATTTTGGAGGCTTCGTAAATAGTTATTAATGATATTAAACGAAAAATTATATTTTTCCCTTGGACTTTACCTGCCGTAGAACAAATTTTGATATTCCAAAGCACTCTAGACGAATGTCTTTAAAATGCTGAAAAAAACTAAACATCAACTCAAAAATTCTCGAAAATCTCATGGTGTACTCATAATGTTGTCTCGAATCCAAATATGTAAAAATATACAGGGTGTTTCATTTAAAAATCGAAAGTCCGGGTAAACCGGAAATGGTCTCATACCATTTTTTATGTCCAAAAATCCATTTTTACAGTTTATGCACCCCAAATTTCAAATGGATGTTAAAAAATAAAGGAAATATAGGGGGGAGCCACTAGCCTGTGGCACAAAAATATTAATAACTATTTCTACTTTTTGTTTTTGAATTGTGTGATCCAGATTAAGGCACAGGCACCCCCCATAATGCCAAACAGTTGCATATGCCATACAAACAAATTTGTATTTTCAATTTTTGCAGAAAATCAAAAATACAGTATGTTTCACTTGAAATGGTAACACTTCAATAACTTTTTATTGTTTTCCAGATTTAAATCAAATTTTACTTAAGTATAAGATAAATTAGGATCTACTTATAACCAAAGAAACATTCGCCTCCTACAAATGCAACGCATACCAAAATATGCGGAGAAAATAAAAAAATCATATTAGGCATATTTTTATTGGAAAATTTTATTAACGAAACTTGTTCAGAATTGCAAAAACTTAAGTCCAAAATTTAATCAAAATTAAAAAAATATATAAATTTTGATTAAAATAATGTCCGAAAATATCATATTAATGGGTTTTTTGTTTAAAAAACTGTACTACGACAATTGTGTTTGAAATTAAACCCAAGCTGCTAGGTAGTTGTCAAACAATTTACAGTTTTTTTAAATAATTATTTTAAAAATTTTAATTTTTCAATTTTTTTATTTTGATTAAATTTTGGGCATTAGGTTTTTGGACAATTCTGAACAAGTTTCATTAACAAAATTTTCCGATAAAAAAAATGCCTAATATGATTTTTTGATTTTCTCCGCATGTTTTGGTACCGCAGGTAGCTTTGCATTTGTACGAGACGAATGTTTTTCTGGTCAAAAGTAGATCCTATTTTGTCCAGTACTTAAGTAAAATTTGATTCAAATCTGAAAAAAAAAGTTATTAGGGGTTACCATTTCAAGTGAAATTTTTTTTAGAACTGAATTATATATATAATGTTAAGTTTGTTTGTTTATGGCAAAATTTTGTGCATCTGGTTGCACTGAGAAAGATGCTGTTAGTTAAGGTCATAAAAAATTGCCATGTATAAAAAAAATACATATTATATTTTTGGGTACGAAAACTGCATGTACTAATAACAAAAAATATGTAATGAAACTTTTGGGCACCACCATACTGTTCTTATAACAATATTATCTTTTAGACAAATACCAAAAATATTGAGCAAAATTTAGTTTAATAAACAATGTAATACAAAGTAAGGATATCTATATTGATCAGAGATTGGTAAGGGAAACTTTCCAATGAAAGTTCCCAGGAAATTTTCAGGAGTTTTCGGAACGAAGTTTTGATAAAAATCAGAGAGGGGTAAAGGAAACTTTCCATATGAAAGTTTCCGGAATGAAGTTTTGATAAAAATGAATGTTTCCAATAAAATATTTGACTATTCCGAAAGTTTCCGAAGGAAACTTTCCCGGAATTTCGGTAACTTTCAAATATTCAAATATTTTATTGGAAACTTTCATTTTTATCAAAATTTCGTTACGGAAACTTTCAAATGAACATTTTGCTTTAATCTAAGGGTTAGTGACTAAAAACAAATTGTTTCATTTTGCTCTAGATCTTGGATTTGTCAATTGGTTATAAAAACAATATGATGAAGGCCACAATTGTTATCAATATATGTAGCTATCACACCCAAACAAAATTTAATTGGTTTTATACAAGGTGATTTTTTATGACTAACCAATGACATATTTTTTCCAAGTCCGACCCTATACTTTTTAAAAAACAGTACTGCTGGGGACAGACTTGTTCACACAAATATGTGTGCCAAGTTTTAAGTTATTGTATAAAACAACTCAAAAAATATAGTCTGGCAGAAATTTGGAGAACTTATATATAGGAGCGTCTTGGAATCAGTTCAATCTCCTCTATCTACCATTGAGCTAGGTACAGTTATTTACTGAACACCCCACCCCGTATACGACATAAGCTCATATAAACATTTTTGTATATATACGAGTAATTATATTTTTTTATTACCTAATTGTCAACTAAAATCAATCAAAATACCTTTTTTTCGAGAATAACTAGTCTGTGGACTACAAATCTTTTTAATTTCATTGCCTTCCAAAACAGTCAGACATAACCATCTGCCAGCATTAAGAACTGAAATAATGATAATAGGAATTAAAAGCTTACCGGATGATATAAAACGTTTTCCCTTTTGCACAAGAACAAGAAGACGTCCACATGTTGGCCCCATTTGGGGTTCTGCACATACAAAACAAAGCTAGGTTTACGATAATTCAACAAAAACATGAAATATAGCAAGCAAGCAAAAGTACCATTTAATTCATTGCTCAAATTAAATGATTCATAACAAAAGTAATTTTGGAAAAATCATTAATGTTTACCTAAGTAGAACAATAGTAATTGGCTGATTTAAGTATTGAAACATTGAAATCATAAAAAATATTGGACCGATAATTAATAAATATTGACAGTAAAACATTGGTACGCCTATGTTGATACTATATTGTTTTTATCTATTCTGGCCTAGATGCAGACGATACTAATAAAAATATATATTGGCTAAGTCGCTTTGAAATCACATTGTTTATAGGTGTAGATAATTTTCTCATTACAAGTTTCTTGTATAACGACAATAACAACAACTCACCTAATCTATATTGATGACGGCCTCCGATTAAAGAACTTATATCTAGATACATAATGGCTATCTTTTCTTCATATACCGTATTTGCTCCTAACATAGTCACATTATATGTCCATTAAAATGGATAGCTGAACATCACATCCTGTAAGCAACAGTGGCGGGTATGTGTAGAAGGGAAAATGTACAATATCGTACCTATTTTATGTAATAATTGTTGGTTAACCTCTAGGAACATTACCGCGGATTTAAAAAATATAATAGGTAGAGATGTTTTATTCAAGGGAAATAAGTATTGAAAGGATATTATTTAATTATTATTAAAACTGTAAACTGAACCTCATCATATTACGACTATGACCTACTTACTTATGAAACAATCGATTTCTGCAAACGGCACAGCACTGTTGCATGCTGCACTAAATTGTCACTAAACTGTGTAATATAAATAGAGAATATTATTTAGGTATTAGCAAATCTCAAGTTTAAATAAAATATGACTTCTTCACCACTTTTTCATCGGAGAACACGAAAAACATTCATTGACATTAATGGCGGAATGTCAAACTAAGACGATGATAATCGAACTTAACCGATCGTGTCCAAAACAGCCGCGAATAGGCCGATGGGCCAATCAGGAACTTAGGGGAAGAAGTGCCTTAGATTTTGAGTCTTTCAGCAACATATAAACTAATACCATTATGTATCTAGATATAAGTTCTTTAATCGGAGATGACGGCCAAGAAGACAGGTTTTAAAAACTACAAGAAGCAGGTATTTGAGGTCCTTATTTTTTAGATCATCTATGCATTTTGACATATACGTGTACATACATTTAACAATATAATATATGTTAATATTTGTTTACCACTTTTGGGCATTGGATCAAATTGTACATAAAACGATGGTAAAATATATAATTTTAAATATTGATTTAATTTAATATCTCCTCAATACAGTTTACCAATATTGAATTGATATAATGAATGTTCATATTTATTATAGGTCCAATATTAGTGTCAACCTGGGTAACACTAAAGGTGAATTATTTTAAAATATTTCGTAAGATTAATCACTTAATTCTGAGCACAATTAGACATTGATGTAATGTGATGAAACTACCATAAACAAAAAAAACTCTTACGTGTCCTTCTTTTAACATGCTGACTTATAAAAGTTTGTTTAGCATAAGCTTCTTTTGCATGTTCTATTCTCTTCATCCATAGGCTACATTCGTGTACAGTAGACGCCAATAGTGCAATTTTGTATGAACTTTTACTATCTAATATATTTAAAACTCTATTTGAATCTGTTCCGTTTTCTACATGGTCAGTGCTTTCCCTATTTATAGACAAATTTTGTATCAAAATTGGCTGAAAATAACTAAATTAGTAAAAATTCATCAGTTCAAACTCACCTATAAATCACCTGTTTATACATCTTATAAGTTATATTACTATTCCTCTGGAATAAAAACTGTGATCCTGATAAACTTTTACTGGCTTGGACTAATAAAAAGAAGTCATTGAATAAAAATCCCAGTAACTCCTTATTACTTTTTAGTTTTATAAGAACTCCAAAATGTAATAGCTGCCTTAGTCCTAGTTTATTTGTATTGCTATTAAATACTAAATTTAAGTCATTTTGAACACATTGTTGCAACCAATCCATTCTATCATGATTTTCCTTTACGCGAATATTCTCATTCACACTACTTACGAATTTTTCTGCAATACGCAAGGCTTCTTCCAGGTATTTATAATCTAAAAAATGCGAGTTTTCAAGGAATGAAATTTGTTTTTGAATATAAATGAAATACCTGGATGGTCCATAGGAGTACTCTCCATTATTTTAGTAATAAGCAATGGATACCTTGTTATCCGTTGCATAGGCTTAATCAAAAATGATGAGAGAGGCATTCCCTTTGTAGCTACATTATTTTGGCACTTTTTTACTAATTCCCTAAATGCTGTCGAGTTCTCTGTAAGTTTCTGTAAAAGAGCCGCACTATCTAGCTGCTTTCCGCAAAATGTTATATAAGCTGTCATTCGAGGCAACTAAAATGATCTCGATTAAAAATAAGAAATCTGCTTTTTGGATTACTTACATGTTGACAAATTATGTCTCCAACGGTGTCACTTCCAGAATTATAAATGTTTAATAAATCCACCATAAAGTTTTTGTTGCATTGAAGAATGTCCTGCCAATTGACAAAAATGTCATCAATTTCTTTAACCGAAATTAATTTACTTTTCCTCAATGGAATTTCAAAAACTTCATGCACAATTGACATGTCATGAACATATGTCTTTTCTGTTTGTATAAATTCATTGATGCTCTCCCGTCGCTTTTTGTCCTGAACTGATTGTACTAAATATAAAAATTATCATCAGAAAAATTGTGTTTAATTCAAAATTCATCACAATAAATAAAACAAATAAAAACTCTCAGACAGTATGTCATTACGATGTCGATTATAAGTAATTTAGAGACCACGATAACGACTGACCTAAAAACGACGTCACTGAGATGCACTGACATAAACATCTTTTCAATGTCATACAAAAAAACGCAATTTAGACATCATAATACTGCGGAAAATTATTTTAAATTAATTTAATTAGGGCTGTAGCAAAATGTTACGATTATAAATATAATAGCATGCTACCCAGCTAGACAGCTAGACAGCTACCCAGAATGCTGTCAGTGAATTGCAATTACGTCATTTTTCTTTACCACCATATATGGGAATTTTATACCTAGTTGTTTGTGTTGGGAATTATAATAATCTATGTAAGCTGAAAATGTGCATAATACTAAAAGCATTTTCCATAATTATATTTCAATCAAAATTGTTTGATCGGTACAAAATGGAATACATTTTCACACATCACCACGATGGCAGCGCTGTCGGCGACATAGGAAATAACTAGAAACATGTTGGTAATGCTCACTTCCTACATGTAGTCCATTTTATCACGTCATCATGAAACAAGTAATGTTTGTGTAGGGACAAGCTGTTTGCTTCACGGTGCCTTTTCAAGCTACATATTTGTAAAAAATCTTGACTAGCTTCGAGGTACACTTCTGTGCAATAAAATCCCGTACACCTATTTCTCGTTATATTAAATAATTCTTTATTTATTTGTCAGTGTCATATTTTCGCAATGCCAAAATTAACTAAACATGAAAAAATTTTAATTTTCTCTAAAATTGAAGAGAGTTGGTCTATCAGAGCAGTTGCTAACCATTGTCAATTGAATAAAAGTACTATTAGGAGTGTGAAGAAAAGTCCGTTTCAAACAGCAGGAGACGCTGTGTTCATGACAAATTTTCCAGCATCGAGGTCAACAGCTAGCCGAAGGATAGGAAAATCGGAAATAAAAAACTGTACAAGTGCCAAGAAGACCATATTATCAGAAGAACAGAAGCAAGCACGCATATGTTTTGTTTAAATTGTGTCTATTGCCCGTTGGAGTTTTGGAACAATGTTGTGTTTACCGATGAAAAAGTTTTTCAGTCTTGTAATGACATATGTACAAAATATTAGGTTATATTATTTACACAATAAATACAATCGCAGTTATGTGCAGTCGTATCTGTGAATTCTTCAACTGCAATTTTTACATTTGTTATAAATCGAAATTATTCCCATCGATTGGTGTAAAAAAGTAAAAAAAAAACAAAAATACGTAGGTATGTTTTTCTTCTGGATTACCATTATTCAAATACATTACTTATGACGTTTCACAATCAGTGTCAGTTTTTTATAACCTATATGATAATAAAAAAATTTAGATTGCAAAAAGACTGATTCACACCACTTAATATTAGTGAAAACTGGATTACTTGATTTTTCAAGTGTACGGGATTTTATTGCACAGAAGTGCATGCATTAGATATTATTATTAGTAGATTATTATCACTTAAAGATAAAAACTGTAGTATGTTTTCCAGTAATAATAAAATTTAAGGAAGGGCGGTAGTTTGGGTTGAGGTATTATGCTCTATGTGTCAAAAAAACGGGACTCATGATATGATGTCAATAAATATTTTTTTATTATGTTAGTATTTTTATTTAACAACTCAGGAGCTATTTTAAAAGTAAATAGAGTTATCATAAAGATCTTGGCTTTTAAGACAAAACTTTTGAAAGTCTCTGTGATACTACATGAATTGATAACGTTAACTGTTTTTTATCTGCCAAAATTCAGTGTATAAGTCTATTCTGTTATTACTCCAGTCAGTATAACTTTTGAGGTTGACAGTCAAACGATGTCAGCGATCTTTTGGAGCTTGGTGAGGGCAAGGTGTTCATTAGTGAATTGTCGGCACTTTACGCGACCGGAGTTTTCCGCCATCTTGAAAATAGAAGAACCTTTTTTTTCAAATATCTGGGCTTCTGTTGAGGCGGCATAAAAAATAAATACGGCGGATTAAAGGGCATAAAATTTCTATTTGACATCGAAACAACAAAATGACGCTGACATATTGTGACCCGTAATAAACATAAAATCGCAGTCATTAAGGACGCCAAATGGATGTCTTGGAAGAAGTTGACTAGACGCTATAACAACGTAAGAGTTCTGCCTGAGCTATAAACAATTTTAATGAAGAATCAAATCAGATGGTGCAGAAAAAATATCTTTTGCACAGTACTTAAGTCAATTACTAAAGTTTATTTCACATTTTGAACAATCTAGAATTTAAGTGTGACGAACAGTCAACAAATTTGCAACAATTATACGTCAAAATATGGTTATCGGATTGCCTTGTACTGTTTTGTCTTCCTGAATGGTTTTTTTTGTTTGGATATTAGTCATCTACCAAATATTGGATTCCCAATAATAAGTTATCTCGTAGATATGTATGCATAAATTTTTTTTGTTTAAATATTTAGGTTATTTTCCCTTCAGTATAGACCATTTTAGGATGACGTCACGATAAGTCAGCCATATTGCCTGAGGGACAACCAAACTTTTGATTCCATTGTAAACAAAGAAGTAATCTCAGTTTTAAACGTGAAATAAAAATAAAATGCCATCCTTTTGTGCGATAAGATGCGATTATGAGATAAGGTTTATTTCGAATGTAAAAAAAGTCAGTAAAAATTACATACAAAATGGTATAAAATACACTACATTTAAATAAAACATTACAGAAACAAATCAAAATGATGGTAAAATATTCTGAAACACAGTAAAATAACTTTCTCCATAAATAAATTGTCAACTTTGGTTTAAAGTCTTTTGTCAGGTTCTGATATTCCCGCGGTATCTCATTGTGAACTTTTATCAACTGCTTTACTACATTACGTTGCACTCAGGGCTGGCCTTAAAGGGAGGGGGGGCGAAGCGGGTGGCTGCCCGGGGCAGCAAATTCTTCAAATCCACAGTTACCAAAAAATATAAAAAAGCTAGGAAACAATTGTTTCACTAATATGGTAATAGTAATGTTAACTTCATATAAATAATTTGTTATTGTTAGTTTTTTTTGTATATAAAGTAGGTTACATGCATACATTCTGTTTCTTATATGTGATTTTATTTCTTGTCTAATTTCTGTGGTGGGGTATTTTTTTTTTTTAAGTTTCAATACGGTTAATTTTTTCAATTATTTTATTTTACCCTTTTAAATACAGTAATCATATTGCTGAAAATCCAAAAATTGCTGTACTTAAACCTTATAACTAAAAAAAACAAACCATCAAGAATATTCAGTAGGTGACTCTTAAAATGTTATAAAAAATAACGGACTGAAAAGATAGGGTCAGGCGGGGTAAAAATAAGACAGACAGGTAGCAGGGTAAAAAAAAACAAGGTGCGATATCCAACCCAGATTGAAATAAATTAAACTCAATTTTTTATTCAAGTTTGTTTTGTACATTCAGAACTGTTTTATGTTATCCAATCAGGTCGTATGCCTACTGTTAATGCGGGAAAAAATATTATTCAGTAAACTCTTTAAATCACTTTTTAAAAATTTTTTAACGCACCTTAGTACTTTTTTGGGGATTTTATAGTTTCTCTATTTGCATTGTCCGTATTTGGCAGACGTCAACTAGAAGTGTCATACGTCATACTTCACATTTTGTGATCAAGTTTATTAATGTGCTAGTTTTAAATAATCAAAAATTTGATTTTAACGAAGAAATTAAAAGCGGAGTAAAAAAGAGACTAAAGAGACCAAATGGGCAGACTGGAGCAGGCACATTTCAGCTTCCTAATTTAGGAGAAGCTAGCCCTTCTGCAAGCCTCTTCTTGTTTAGTAAAAAATCTGAATAAATTACATATAAAAGAAAAAACCCTCCTCTGTCTTATTTTTGCACTTCCATTTGCACGATGTCAATAAAAATGGGAATAAATCACGTGTCTTTTATTTACCCTCCACTGTCTTTTTTTTTACCCCACTTTATTTATCCTGTCATTTTTACATATGATACCAATCTTTCATTAAATATGACCGATTCTAAGCAACCTAAAAATTGAAAGATGTCATTTTGTCTCATTTTTACCCCGCCTGACCTTAATGTTATTTACATAAGAGGGGGGCGGCAAACTAAAACTGTGCCCGGGGCGGCAAAATACTTGAAGCCAGCCCTGGTTGCACTTGGGTGAAATTGGTTTGCAGCTGACCTAACACTGATCTTGCACAACCTCTTAAATTAAATGTATGGCTGGTTTCATATTTGCTAAATAATTCTAGATAATATTTTTTAACGAAGCAAACATTACAAACATGGTACGGTAAGTACACTTTTCTCTCTAAATACTTCGCTACAGGTCTCTCTTCTTTTTAGGGTGGCAAATACTTCTAACACGAGATTTTTGAAGCTTGAAAATTCTAGATGAGTCAATAATAGGATGTTGAGAAACAATTTAGTGACTACAACTGAACTCTTTTTTAAAATAAAAATTTGATTAATTAGAATTTATCACTTGTTTAATTGATATTGAAAAATGAGGTCCCAATACGTGACAAAGAGAATTTCTTAAAAACAAAATGGCGAATGCAGGTTGAACTTGAACAGTTTGCCCAATGATGCCCAATGTCATTATACCATCCTATAAGGCCAAACAGATATTTATTGTTGCTTCCAACTCATCAAAACTTACTACCATAGAATTTTTGGGGGATTGGAAAGATGGAGTTAAGTCAGCTGTATAAGCAGCAGCATTTTTGCCATTTGAAACACTTTGCCTAGCTATTTGAAAGAAAAAAAAAACAATCGTAATCAAAGTACTAGGACCTCTACTATTTCTACTATTCATAAATGATCTCCCACTTGATTGATCTTGAATGACTTAATTACTTATTCTTTGCATATGACACTGCTCTGCAGTCAACAGGAATATCTGCAATTAGTTTAATCCCAATGAGCTTTTTCTAACTAAAGACAAGACACAGAAGAATATGTTATTTACACTAAGAAATAATGAATTTCACGACATTCATGACATCATGACAATTTTTATTATGCTTGATGTTGTTACTTTACTGATTTCGTATGGGTTCGTAGTTATACCAATTTTTTTTCGATAGGTTGTAAATATGAAGTTTATTAAAATTCTTATTTTAGATATTTAATAAGCTCTTGGAATCTAATGAACAGTAATTTGCTCAGTAATTTATTCAAAAAATAAATTTCAGCAATATATTTTGTAGGAGCATATATTTTATCTTTATGTATATAAGCCATGAAGGAAGCATATTCCTTCCCTGAAATAACAACAGATACCTATTCTGAATTGTACAATCATAATAAAGCTAGACCAGAAGAAACCACAAATCTATTTCTTCTAAGCTCATGAAGTAAATATAGTTGTAATCGTTCGAACGAATAGTCAAATTGAGTAAGGTTATTTCCAAATTAGTTAAATTAGCTTTTCCACATACTCAGAAATATTTTTTTAATTTTGGGCACTTTAGTAATCATTTAATCATATATTCGGGTATTTTTTGAACTTAGGTAATTACTAACATGGTTGCCACCAAAATGAATACAGTTTTATCTGTAGTGTCATCTCTCTAGCTATAGTCGTTTGCTGAGAGTCGTTTTTGTACTAGGTGCTGTAGAATTTAATTTTGTCGAAAATTAAAGACAGTGCAAAATAAAATTCATAAAGCAGTGTCATTATATATTTAATTATGCAATATCTATACAACTAATTTATAACTGAGTATTCTTTAACAGATATTTTTTTCAACTGGCTAACAATAATAATGCAATTGGCTTACTAATGACACATAATTCTTACGAACAATCAATATTTAAAATTTTAAAATAATTATATAAATCAGCATAGTTTCGTAGGGTGGTCTATAATTCAACAAAAAGTGAAATCAACTTACTCTAATAATAAAATATTTAAAAAATCTTACCATGATAAAAACAACACCCACCCTACCAAACTTACTGAAATAGAAAAAAAATCAATATAATAAATAGACTAAAACTCATAATATAATTTAAAATTCTAGACTGAGCAAAATAATCACATTATATAAAAATCAGTAACAGTATTGCGATGCAACGAGTTTTAAAAGCAAGTAGATTAAATCACATAATTTGTGCCCCATTTAACAAGCCATTAAAAAACAGTCACCAGATACTATGACAATGAAGCAGTTTCACAAACACCAAAATGCTGAAAACTATAGCCAAATGATGTGCTGTAAGGCGTTTTGCCAACCATGTTGGCATTATCTGGAGGCAACTAAAACTAACTTAAATCTAACACTGTCCTATATTTTTACTAAATTAATTTCATGGTTAAATGAACCTGATTGGTTGAATTAGCTCATAATTTAATTCAATGTATCTACCTAAATTCTGTCAAGCGTACACAATCAAGTTCTCTACCTGAACTTTGACATGCCTCGACGCGCACTTACTAACTAATAAAGAGAATTCATACTTTTCAGTATTCAACCTTCCAAAAGCATCAAGCTGTCTACTATTTGTTATAATTCATAATTACATTAAACTTAAGTTATTGATATATGTTTTATGATCGTTACTGAAGGTATGCTGGCAAACACAAAACTTTTCAGTTTATTTCTATTTCAAATGAGCCTTATGCTCCTTAAATCTGGTGATAACTGAACGTTTCATTTGTCCAACTAAATACAATCCCTACAGCTTATTTTGCAAATCCCTTTTGTTTAATACTAATTCATTTTTTGAGTTGCCAAGTTGTATTTTAGATCCCAAAAGATGGACAACTGTCATAATAATAATGTCAATTGAAGTATACCAATTGGCTATTTACCGAAATTCTGCCAAAATTACATACAATTGTTATTTCTGAATCTAAAAAATCCTACTCAGATCATGAGTCAATCAGTGTTTATAAGGAGTTGATACATTTTTTTCCTAGGATTGATAAACATTTCTTTAATGAATATAAATTTGTAATAAAGTAAACTTTAATTAAGGATATGGCTAAACATAGTTAATAAAATAATTGAGAAATGTTGATTCAAAACACTTCGGAACTCCTTAACATTTCAACCGAATGGGAGAAATCAAAATTTGTATCAATCTCATATGTACCAATCTGTACAAGTTGTCAAAGTAGGATTTTTAAAGACCTTTGTTCATCTGCTGGAAACTAAATTACTATTAGCTAAACTAAAGGGATTTATAAAATAAGCTGTTCAGATTATAACATGTTGGACAAACAAAACGTGCAGTTGTAACTAGTTTTAAGGAGCATATAGCTCATTTGAAATATGAATAAACTGAAAAGTTCTGTATTGGCCAGCATACTTTCGATAATAATCATATAACATGATATACATAAGGCAGACTTGAAAATATTGCCCAGCATGCTTTTGACAGGAATGGTAGAATAGATATCAATAAATTAAGGTTAATTGGAAATGTAACAAATAATAAACAGCAGGATGTTTCTAAAAGCTTGGAAATAGAAAAATGTAAAAGTAGTAGGAATGAACAGTAAGTAACCTTCTCTTATTGTTACGTCAAATAGTCACTTTATTAGTTAGTTAGCTCACCAAGGTACTCAAATTCATGTAGCAATAACCCGATTGACTTAAGTATGACAAAATTTTGGTAGAGAGAGCCTGATTGGTTCAATTAGGTCGTGACCCAATTCAACTAATCAGATCCACGGTTTTGAGACTTAAGTTAGTTTTAATCATCTTCAGACGATGCAATCATGATTGGCGAAACGCACATCTTGTATAATATTCAAGTGTAGTTTCCAGTGTGCAAACTACTTCATTTCACCAAAAGTTTCAACCCCATCTCTAGGACCAGATACTAGGGTTATGGCTTACCTATCAAAACAAAATTATGGCTAAATTAAAATGGGCACTAGGATAGACCTTATCTATTTTTAAATACACATACATTCTGAATAACACATAAACTAGAAATTCTAATAATTCTATAATTCCAACTATTCAGCTTCATGTGGTAGGATGGGTGCAGTCAAATTCCTACAAAAGTAACAAAATGTTAGAATACTTAATGGTTTCATTACAAAGATTTTTATTTTAAGGAACGGATTCCCACAACCAAAATTAACAACAAAATTATGTTTGCTGCAGTTCACACTGCATGTCAGATTATATTGATTATGGTTAGTTAATGTTATAAAAATAACAATTTTTGTGCTTATTTAGAAAATCGACCATGGTTTATACATGAAATGTTTTCCCTACGCGTGTTTATTGATTGCACTTTTGTCATATTCAAAAATTTCAGATTCGTGTCAAAATTGGTGAAAAATAAAATAGAAAAAAAATGGGGTTTATTTAGGAAAAGTTCATAACAATATTAATTTGCAAATTCTTCCTTATCGAGAAACAGTACTCCACTGTTTCCCTCACTTCAGTAAGTGCACTTCCTGTCATAAAAATCACAAGCCACGTTGATTAAAAATATTGTAATGAAGAAGATTCAAGAAGGATGAATAATTGACCTACTTCACGTAAGAAAGTTTGGTAGAAAGGTCATAGCGAGAATTAGATTGGTATCATTAAAAGTAGGCAACAAAAAGTCACTGCACGTGTTGACCAACTCATCTTATTACTAAACAGGGTTGGAAAAAAAAACTGTTTGATTTTTTTTTTTGTCTTAAACAGTTTTTTTGTTTAAAAACAGTTTTTTTCATTAAATCACAAGACACGTTGATTAAAAATATTGTAATGAAGAAGATTCAAGAAGGATGAATAATTGACCTACTTCGCGTAAGAAAGTTTGGTAAAAAGGTCATAGCGAGAATTAGATTGGTATCATTAAAAGTAGGTAATAAAAAGTCACTGCACGTGTTGACCAACTCATCTTATTCCTAAACAGGATTGGAAAAAAAACTGTTTTATTCTTTTTTTGTTTTTGTTTAAAAACAGTTTTTTGGAATAGAATCTTTAAAATGTTTAAAAATCTATTCAATTAAAATTAAATGGTGCCAAGTTACTTTGTCTGCTACTACTATTTGATGCCAGATGGCGCTTTTAAATGGATTTTACAGCACTCTACAAATAAAACGCTCACTATACCATTGTGAGTTAACTATGGTCCTGAACTGGTTGGAATGGACCATCATTGGCATGTTTCCTACTTTTCCACAAACTCCAAAATAATACATTTGTTTACAACATCGTACTGCATCTTAAACTGTGTTTTAAACTAAAATTAAATGGTGTCAAATTATTGTGTCCGCTTCTACTACTTGATACAAGATGGTGCTCTTAAACGAATTTTGCAGCACTCTACAAATAAAATGCTCAGTATACCATTGCGAGTTAACTATGGACCTAAACTTTTCCTGCTTTTCCACAAACTCCAAAATAATACATTTGTTTAAAACATGGCACTACATTTTAAACTGTGTTTTAAACAGTTGTTTAAAACATCACATTGTGTATTAAATATGTTTGTTTAAAACACAGTGCGATGTTTTAAACATTTTGTTTTCTCCTAAACTTTGTAAAAATGAAATACCTATAATAATAATAATCATTGCTTTTAATATCTTTAATGTTAAGCTTACTTTAGTAAGTTTAAGCTTTAAGTTTTAAACTTAGTAAGTTTAACATTAAAGATACTGAAAACAATATCAGGAGCAATGTGGAATACAATAAATAAAAAGAATAAAGAAAATAAAGAGAATAAAGCTCCTGTTATATCTATAACTGAAAATGGACAAAAAATACCAGATGTTGTTGTAGCTAATAATTTTAATCAACGTTTTACAAATATGGTAGCTAATAATTGCGCATACGATCCTGACTTTCTAAGTGCAAATATAACATTTTTTGAAAGATCACTTTTTTTAACTCCAATTTCACCATCTGATGTAATCTCATTAATAAATAGGTTAAAATCTTCTAATTCAAGTGGATATGACAGCATATCTAATAATTTAATAAAACATTGTAGAATAAGTATCTGTCAGCCACTAGCCTTTTTAATAAATCTATGTTTTAATTCAGGAATGTTTCCTGACATATTTAAATTAGCTATTGTTCAACCGGTGTTCAAAAAAGGAGATCCCAACGACTATGAAAACTACAGGGCGATTAGTTTACTTTGTAGCTTCTCAAAACTCTTCGAACTTGTCCTAAAAGATCAATTGTCATCTTTTTTTTACGAAAATAATTTACTAACTGCCTCTCAGCATGGTTTCTCTAAGAATAAAAGTACACAATCGGCACTTTATGATTTTCATGAACTAATTGTGGATGCCCTTGATCAGAAGCAGTACGCCTTAGGATTATTTATTGATTTCTCCCGTGCTTTTGAAATCGTTGATCATAAACTACTTTTTAATAAACTGGAAAGATATGGAGTCAGAGGGATTCCATTAAACCTTCTCTCTTCCTACCTCAATAATAGAACCCAAACTGTCAGACTGAATCGTGAGGTGTCTAGCGATATATGTGAAATAACACAAGGTGTTCCACAAGGATCTGTTCTGGGTCCTCTATTATTTAATATACCTAAGTGGAATACCAAATGTCCATACTATATGTGATGCTGACGACACAAACGTTCTTGTCATAAATAGTGAATTAAATGTAATTGAGAATACTGCTAACCTACTTTATTCAAATATAATTAAATGGTCAGAAGAAAACAAGGTCAATTTAAATAAAAATAAAACAAAAACATTACTATTCACTTTGCAAAGACACATAGATATCAACCTCTCTGACAGAGATATAGAAATATGCGACTCAGTAAAAATTCTGGGAATAACTTTTGATAAGCATGTGCAATGGGGAAATCATCTGGACAGTCTGTGTAGTAAATTGCGTAGTAGCTGCTACGGGTTACGATTTATGTCTATGCATTGTAGCAGTGAGATTCTCTTGAGTCTCTACTATGCAAATTTTCACTGTCATTTGAGGTATAGGATTTTAAACTGGGGAAACAGTGCATACATAAATCGCATATTCATTCTGCAGAAGTATGCCGTAAGAATTATAGCGGGTCTAGGATTTCGGGAAAGTTGTCGTAATATGTTTAAAGATTTAAGGATTTTAACAGTAACCAGTTTGTATATTTTGGAAGTATGCCTATATGTTTACAAGAATAAGCATAAGTATCTTGCTAACCAAGTCCACCGTTCACAATACACGATATAAGGGACTACTTCAGCCAAACTCTTGCAGGACATTTTATCAAAAAAACTTTTTTATATTGGATGTAAATGTTTTAATCCTCTATCTGATGACATTAAATCATCAAAAAACATCTAGGTCTTCAAGAAAAAATTGAAAAAATTATTACTAGAAAAAAACTGTTACCTATATATTTGATGACTTCTTTACATAATTGGTATTTGTTATCTCTTCTCTTGTATTTTCTCTTTATAATTTTGTTTTAAGGTTGCTATGACTGTATTGTTTGCTTTTTACGATGTATTTTTTGGCTATTTTACAGTGTGTAAATTTATATTTTTATTTATTTATAACACCTTTTATATATACAACGTGATCTACCAGGACATGCGGAAAATTTAACAGTAGGTTGTTCCCACCGAAAGGAGTAAAAAAAATGAAAAATTTTTAAAAAATAACCAAAAAAATTACCTTATTTTTTTTGTAGGAATGCGCCGCCAATGACTTCAACTAATCTAACGTAACGCGGTACAACCATATCACTTTATCAGACTTGGGATTGACACTACTGACAGCAAAGCTGGATAATAAGATAGAAGTGACTTTTTGGTTTTAATCAAATTGCACTACAAAAATATCGAAATAAATCGAAGACATTGATCTCATGCTGAAATAACAAACAGATATACGAGATATTTAATTAAACCGGTCAATAACACGGCCGTGTAACTATTGTTCGACCGGAAGCAAAAAACGCGGCTGTCTAGGGGTCTACACACGATCCAGCGGCACGGAGCCAGCCTTGTCGGCATGGTTTGAACTCATTCGTAAAAGTGAATTGGTCCGCTGGAATTCTAATTATCTTCAAAGCATACCAACAATGTTGACTACCTGCCGATGGACCGTGTGTAGACCTCTTTTTTTGATCTCGCCGGCCGGCTTCACTTTTTATGTCAATTAAGGAAATGTAAACAACTCGAATACGTTCTTTCACCAGTAAGTTCGTCGACCTCTTCAGAATTAGGTCAGGACTTACACAACATCAGTAGTGTATCTTCGCAAATTGCCTAATAATTTAATATACTAAATTACCTCAGAATACTCTAAAATTTTGCAGGGGCTTTCCCACATTGAAGACTAGCACTCCATTTTTCCGCATTTCTTGGTAGATCACGTTGTATATATATATTTTTTACTTTCTTTTGACTGTATACATAACTTTGTAATTTTGACTTGTGTAAAACAATTTCTGTTATATACACCAATAAATATTATTATTATTAATATGATTATTACATTATTGGTATTTCATTTTTACGAAATTTGAGATTTACACGAGTTGGTCAACATGTGCAGTAACTTTTTACTACTTTTAATGATACTAACTCTAGGTTTTTGCCATGATATTTTTTACTTTCTAATGTGAAATAGGTCTTTTAACAAATTTTTTTTATTACATTTTCCAAAAGATCTTTTAATTTTAGAGTGAAATGCAAGAAACCAGAATAATCTAGGATCTCTATAGGCTTTAAAATTAACAAGAACATCGATGCTGTGTGACGTCATTCACTCCTAGTTGTATTTTCATTCCCCTCTTTTCAGCACTTATATACTAAATACATTTGTGTTAAAATACTCCAATAGTCTCTAAATCACCAAAATCAAGTACACCTCTCGCAGATTAGACAAATCGCCCAATTTTAACAAAATAAACCCACCTTCGAGACAGACTTTCAGATACAATGACGCCAGCACTTTGAGTGCGTCGTTCATGTCTAAAGAAGTATATTTCTGAAACTACTATCGAATCGACCTGAAATTTTCAGTTTTATAATTATTTGACTATTACTTTTCACATAAACGTACTAAAAAGTAAAAAATGAAATTTGACTAAATGACCCTATTGTCATGGAGTAACTGTTGCTTCAAAAATGACAGAAAACAATGAAAATTAGAAACCCAGTTTCACCCCATCTCTCTATAAACCAATTGAAACATTCAGAAATCTTTGATGTGTTACATTTTTATTTAACATTACCACTACAACGACCAATTGTCACCGATGCCGAAAGATAAGCTCATCAATGGTTGTATAAAACATATATACAGTCTGTTTATACCACAGCATATTCTAACAAACCAGGGAAAATGATATATCTGCGAATATTTTCTGTGATCTTCTAACAGGAAGCGGATAACTGGAGCTGAAGAGATATTTAATTACGAAAGCTGAACGTATTCGTGCATAGTATATAGGATTGTAAAGACCCGCGTTTTTAACTCCTCCCACAATTAGAACTGATTGGAGGTCTTGACCTGCTCTAATGTCATGGGTATTTATAAATTTTATGTTGAAACTATTGTTTATATTGATATTTTTTATAAGAAAAGTGATTCTGGTGCCGTCTGTGCAAAACGGTGGGCGAAAAACGGCGCCGCCTCGAAAAGGTTAAACATACATAACATAAAATAATATAATATTTGACTTATTTTAAAAAGAAACGTCATAATGGAAATAAAAATATTGATTAATTACCGACCGGTATATTATCTAGTATATAGTCAACTGACTGATCTGGGAAAATTTTTATTGATGCATTAAGAAACCAAAATGAATTTAATCATAATAATAATAATGAAATCTAGATTAAATTATGGTTATTAAATTAAAAAATTAGTATAATTATTTTACTTACATTGTTGTTGAAGAGGAGTTACATAATTACTAGGGAATACACCAGAAACTCCATTTAACTCTCCCCTCCACCACGCTTCCTCTTCTCTAGCTGTTACACTAATAATATCATCTTTTGCAAAAGTCAGTTCATCTGGATTACCAGCAGTATAAGGATACAAGGCAATTACCTTATCTAAAAAACGAAAAAACAAATGACTCATGCGTTTTTTTATATTGATTTTGACATACCAATCACAACTTCTTGCTGCATTCGAGTAGTTGACACAGGCGTGGACCTTCCACTTATCTTTCCGCTACTATTTAAAACTTTGACATAGCTGGCTGGGAACCATCCTACTTGCCTTTTCCTGCCTTTGGCCTGTAATTCGCCTTCCCACCAACCGGAATTAGTCTTCTTACGGATCATTATAAGTTGGCCTCTTGCAAGGGAGAGCTGTTCAGGGCTTGTAGACTCATATGGGGCAATAACAGAGGCAATTTCTGGCTTTTTACTTTTGACAACCTGTAATATACCATTATAATATATTTTTTACTGAAATGCATGGTAGCTTTCAAAGATAGATTTGTACGGATTGAAACTAATTTATTATTTCCCCCCCAGATTGCAAGTTGAAGTGAAGCAGCAGTGTAGATGTGAACTTAAGGCCTGTGTTCTTATACATTTATATTTTTGGATAATTAATATTTTATACTTAATATATCTTATATCTTCGCCAAAATTACCACAATTTTTAATTCATAAATATTCTGGAGAAAATCTAGAAATGAATAATCTTGACAAGCGTAACTTCTGAAAGATCTATTAGTAATCAATTAAAATAATATATTAAACGTTTTAAAAATAAATATCTTTCATCCTTTTGATGATTTTTAAATTAATATAATACAGCATCAATTAACAAATTGAATAGCAGTTCACATTTGAAAGCAGTGGCAACTGATTAAATTAGGTTAGCCATATTTTAGTATAGGAGCATTAAGGTAGAATTACAAGAAACAGCTCTGTTTTAGTGCATATGTATCAAGGCTAAGGGCAGAATTGGGCAGCAATAACAAATTTGTGTTTAGAGAAGGATGTAGCAAAGCGCTTATTATACAGAAAAAAATCCAGTTTCTCAAAGGACAACTGTTACCAGAGCAGAGCTGGGCAAAGTACTACTTCAAGTATCAAGTACTTGAAGTAGTTTTATGTGCAAAGTATATGGTGAAACTACTTCAAGTAAAGTACTTGAAGTAGTTTAAATGAGTACTTTGCCCAGCTCTGTACCAGAGACCTGACCGTTTTTCAGAGATGGGTAAACTCCCGGAGTTTTGATTACTCCGAAAGCTTGAAGGAAGTTTTCCTTGAAACTTTCGATTGGGAATATTGATAGCCTATTTTATAACGAAATCTGATTCGTGATGATGCAAGTTTCATTTTAAATAATTGTATATAGTTACAATATTTACATGACATTTACAGACTTTTACCAAAAAATTGATATTATAAGATAACCGCTATATGGTTAATATGCATTATGAAAAATATGGAGCGGTTGGTTATCCTATCATTTTTTTGTTTGAATTATTAGGTAGTTAAATATAAATAAAATAATTTAACGAATGTCATAAATATGTGAAATATAAAATTAAAAATTGATACTGATGTGTAAGAACTCATAAGTCATAACTCCCTTTTTATGCACAGTGTAGAAACAGAATTTTAGGAGACAAGACAGAAATGAAATAACATGTCTAAATCTCATATTATAGTAATATTGAATGAAAAGTCAAACTCAAAAACAACAAAATATAAATAAGAAAATAAGCAATGTTTATTTAATTTCAACACTTAAAAAGTTAATATTAATATTAATACAAAAATAAATTAAATTAATAAACTATCCAACACAACTTAATATTAATTGTAATTTGATTTAAATAAAAACTTTTAAGTTTTTGTTTTTAATGTAATAAAAAAATAATGCAAAGTACATTCATCGAGAAGCGATAGTGTCGGTAAACAAATAAAAACTGGCTTTGTGACATTTGAGGTTATGTAACCAAACTAGACCAGATCGTCGTGGTGGTAATTTTAAATTATGAGGACAATTTAAATTTTCGCAGAAGATTTGAAAACTTTCCCGGAATTTTGGAAACTTTCAGAATATTCAAATATTTTATTGGAAACTTTCATTTTCATCAAAATTTCGTTCTGGAATCTTCCAAAAATTTCCTGGAAATTTTCACATGGAAAGTTTCCTTTACTCATCTCTGCAGTTTTTGGTCCAATGAGCTTAGCAGCGTTATCAAAAAGTTGAGCCTATAGAATGAAATACAATGGGCTGATTTAGTGATATTCAATTTACAATTTATTTTTGCATTTTCCTTAAGTATTTAACCCTTTAAGTATATAGTGATTTGAACATCCTAAAAAAAATAATGAAAAAACATGAATGAAGATAATAATATTTCATATGTTCTAGTTATTACTACTGTTGAGGAAGAAAACTGCTATATTTTTTATGAAAATATACATAGTGGTAACGAGAGATGTATATTTTTCACTAAAAGTATAGTATATATCATTTCTCTTTGTTGGCAAAAGCGGCAACTACTATTTTTAGAAATACTACTTTTCTGCCGCACAGTTTTGTAGATGTAGCGCCACTGCACTAGACCGACTGTAGTACCTTGATATTCGTGTATTACATAATCTGAAAAATCTCCCAGTGATTTTTTATCAATTACAATACATCCCTTCAGTAAGCGAGGGAAGAAAATAAATTTTCTGCTAACTGCGACATTTTGACTGATACAATTAAAAGAAAAGTAAGTGGATTAAAAGGGAGGTATGAGTATATAATCACAATGGAGCACAAACCTGAGCACCAGCTTGAATGTTAGCATCTAATGGCACTTCCTTAGTTTTACTCTGGTTAATTTGAGAAACTTCATTATCTGCTTGTGCATTTACACTTTCAAGAGCTGTTTGCACGGCTTCAGCAGACACTCCAGTTGAAACGGGTAGAGGAGTTACAGCAGTTACAGCATTGTTATTGGTTGAGGAACTCTGACAAAACACACAAAAACACAACACACAGGTTAGTTTGATAAAACTCGCATGATAGATACTACATAAAGCTATAAAAACAATTTATTACAATCAAACACTCCACAAATAACTTACCAAGTCTACTTTCTGTACATAATTACTGGGAAAGATACCAACATTGTCTCCAATTTTTCCCGTCCACCAGTCTCCTTCTTTTTTAAATACAGCTATAACTTCGCCCGCATTAAATGTCAGATCACCTTGTTCTTGAGATTGATATGGATAGTTCGAAATATAATATTCAGGTTCTACTTCTGTGTCGATACTTGCAGGAGTCGAAATGTCCATGTTCTGCGCTGCTGCTGTTGCCTCAACTACATTGACAGGTTCTGACACTTCTGGAACTTCTGCAATGCCCCTAAAATAAATATAATACATAAAATTACTTTTTGATGTGTAAAAGAACACCTTACTCCAATCGAGTTGCTTCAGTATCTTCAGCATAGGGAGAAGTTGCTGTCTGGCTAATTACAGCATCTCTAACACCGACACCATCAACTGGTTCTACATAGGATTCTGGGAACCAACCAGTATGACCCCGAATTTCACCAGCTAACCAACCCGGTTCACCAGTTTGCTCAGTTGGTACCTAAAATTAAAAGTGATTTAGTAAAGATACATACAGGGTGTAATTAGTTTTTTGTCATTAAAAAACTGGTAGTGGAGTAACCAGACAAACGAAAAATACCTTCCATAACACGGGGGTTCGGAGGAAAAAAATAAAAAGGAATTTTAATAGAATTGGTTGAGATCTTTTGATAAGATAGAACATATAGTCACTGAGCTAATATTGCTTAGCAGCTCCTCGCTGCGGAAAATCGTGACAAGTTCGATGGGAGCCAGCTGTTAAAATTTAATTTTAATAAATAAATCTAACCTAACAATTATTCTAACGAGCTTTGATGGTAAATTATGTTCAACCAGCACAAGTATTTGACAGCTGACTCTAAAACACTAAAACATTATATAGTCACCAATTTTGGCGCTAGATGCAAATTCGCTGTGCCTATAATATTGACTCGGACAGTAACATCTGTCAAACTAAACCAAGTTCAAGGTCTTTTGCGACCATTTTTTTTAATGGTCATTGAATAGATAATAAGAAATAGACAATGTAAAAAAAAACAGCAAAAAAATGTCATTCGACCCATTTGAATACCGCCACTGCTCTTTATGTATATTATAAAAAATGTGTAAAGATCACCAGATTTTGTTGTGCAGAAAATGTGGCACTTTAAACCACTTCAGTTCAACCAATTGGATAAACGTTTACAGTAAGTGAGTAGCCTGTCCAACCTATTAGTATTATTTTGCAATCAGGATAAGTTTTAGAGTGTAGTGCAGTCCTTAGACAGAGAAATAACTGCGTTGCAACTACGGTTTGAAGAACAAGAATAGCCTGACTTTTCATTGCCGCACTCAGAACTCGTCTAAAAGCAGAATATGAAGGAACCTCTTTTTCTACAAACCATGGATGGATAGAATATTAACATGGTTCAACAAGTGGCGAATGAAACCAAATCCCCTAAAATCTCAATACATGTTTAACCATAACGCAACCCCAAACAGTCCAATGACGACCCTCTACAATATTACAATATATTGAAAACCTGCAGTAATAAGCTTAATTTTAACAAACATTTTAAATTAATTAAAAAGAAATGCATTACAAAAACAAAGGAATCGACAAACAAACTGTTGCCAATACTTACAATACAAACTGTCGACCAACATTAGAATATAGCCACCCACTATACCTTAACATAAGAAGATGAGTCAGAAAATATATATAAAATAACACTGCGATCCATTACCAAAACCAGGAACCCCCCGTCGAGATGATTGTCAAACTTCTTTACCAAATTATACAATAACATCAGTTAACCAAAGATTACAATCCTTATCCACAATATTAGCTAAAGAAGAAAGTAACATAGAAATCATCCAACCTCTATGCTAAATAAGAGACAAAGAATACCCAACAGAAAAAAATATTCGGAGCTAACTCTTTGGGAATACATCACCACAGTGAATGATCTACAATAAAACATGTCATTTTTTTTTCACACAATCCAAATATGCTGTAATAACATAAAATTAGGGATGCGCCGAAGCGGGTTTTTTCCGTTTCGGCTGAATACCGAATATTTATCCTAAATTTCACCGATACACGAAGCTTCGGCCGAATCATATACTGAAAAAGAAACATCTTGCTCCAGGTTCAAACACGAAATGAGACATCATATATTCTTATATCTAACCGCTCGGTCGAAGCCACTTCGGCGCATCCCTACATAAAATGTGTATATAAATTACTTTAATTACTTGTAACAGGCCGAAGGACTTCGGTCGATGACCTTTTGGTGATACCAACAAAGCACTTTTATTATTATTATTATTTTAATAATTTGTATTTACGCGTTTATGCTTGATTATATTAAGTTTTCAAACTCCGACCAACCACTAAACGTTTCTGACTACCACAGTCGCATTTCAAAACCTGACCGCTTCGCCTAATCAGCTGATTGGTCGAGACCACTCAATTGCCATTACGTTATACGATTTTGACTGGTTCAACTGCTGACTTAATGCAACCCAAATTGACCTAGGTCGGTTTTTTTTTCAAACCGCACCTAGAGAAAAAGTTATATTTTTTGTTTGTCTGATTATTCTCCATTAAGGTCACTTCTGCAAGGCAAAATTTAAAATTCAACGGGACTTTAAAATTCTAACCGTCCTAATTGTGGTTTGGTATTCTGCAACAGATAAAAGATAAACTTTAACGGGTTGTTAAAATTTTAACCGTGCTTATTGAGGTTTGGTATTCTGTAACACGTTTTTTTGGTTAAATCTTTAACCTGCTCCATTAAATTCACCAGTTAAAACATTATTTTTAGCAGTGGGTGAACAGTATCCCTTAAAATTTAATTTTGACGTAAGAAATGGCGTTTAATGGTTTATTACATCTTTTAATAGTTGACCGCGCAGAAAATGAATTACAAAGTTAAGACAAATAGATACATGTCTTATTTCTATACTAATAAATATTTCACTGGTAGACAAAGAGTATGAGAACATAAACTTATTTTGCGAAATGAACATCTTTCACAAAAAAATATATAAATACAGGTGTTAGTTTATCTTTATTTAACAAAAACTTGTGTCTTTTCTATAGTTGGTCATATATTCTTTTTGTACTTCTGCCATCCTCGGGCCCCACGACTTTTTTGACTTGTAATTGAGACATTTTACATTATAAAACACAAAAGACAACAAAAAAGAACCAACCACAAAATGACAATAACTGATTGACAATTTACAGCAAATTGACGGCTGCTGAAATGATTTTGAACCTACTCTCGGAGATTTGAGTGCATTTGCAACTACAGTTGGGTCGATTACGCCTACTTATACGGAGATGCACGACTATTTTAGAGGCCCACACTAAATTTTATTTTTTAACGGTCAGATTAAATTTGAAGTTGCAGAATATGAAAAAAGGTTAAAAACATAAATTTAACGCCCTGTTAAATTATAATTTTTCTTTTACAGAATAGGCCTTATTATCAGTTTTTTTTAATGTTGTGAAACTATTTACACCCTGTATAATCTGAATAATAATAACATACATTTATAATATCACCAGGTTGGAATGAGATTTCGTCATTATTTCTAGCTACAAACTCATATAATGCCCTATATCTAATGGAACCGGGAATGACGGCAGGTTCGGATAACTCGGATGTGGTACTGGTGACCCAGTTATCTACAGGCCAGTTAGTGGCAGCTTCAGTAGCATTATTTCCCCAGGTGTCGTTAGATTTCCAGGCGTCAAATTCATTATTACGATTTGAACTTTTCATCTCTAGAACCGTGTTTTTCTTTTGTTCGTAAACACTGTACAACTGTTCACAATCACTAACTAACGTTTTCAATTGATTTTGCAGTTCGGTCAACTGAGAGTTATTATTTTCGATGTCTGACAGTTTACCATCTATTTCGAACTGCATATCTTCCATTTTCTTTTTCAAATTTTTAATAGTAATTTCTTTGTTCTCAAAAGCTAACCTGGTCTGCTCTGTATCTTGCCCACTTATTTGAGAGTTAAGCTTATTCTTTGCATCCAATTTGATTCTTTCCTGGGACAATGCGAGCAACTTTGCATTCTGTTCCTTTAATTTATTTTTTAGTTGTGACATCTCTTGCATCTGCGAGTCTCTGGTGGATCTCATGCCATCTATCGTTGTTTTAACATTAGAAACACCTAGTCTTGTATCGCATATTTTCTGTGATAATTCTTTGACATGGTCGTTAAGTGAAGTTAACTCAATTGTAAGACTCTGGTTCCTCGCTTTTAATTTTAAGACATTTTCTTGTTCTCTCTGCCTTTGCTGCTGCAGGTCCTGCAACCTCTGTTTTTCCCATTCAAGTTGTCGCTGTCTTTCCATTTCTTTCCTTGCTGCTTCTCTTTGCTCTGCTTGCCTCTTTCTTTCCTCTTCTAGAAGTCGTTCTTTTTCTTGTTGCTCTCTTCTTTGTTTTTCTAGTTCATCTAAACGTTTACGCTCAGCCTCTTGCCTGGCTTTTTCCTTCTTTTCTTGTTCCTCGCGTTCTTTTCGTTCTCTTTCCTCTCTTTCTTGGCGCTGTTGATCTAACAATGCTTTCCTTCTTCTCTCTAACTCAGCCTGACCTTTTTCAAAGTTTTCCTTTCGTTTATCCTCAAATGAATCTACAGAGAGAAATGATTAATGACATAACTTAATTTTGCCTTCAATAACACATTAACTTGTTCTGCAGCACCATTTGAAATTTCACTTCTAAACTACAGTGAATATATATAGTCACAGCAATGGATCTTTGAACTGACATCACTAATGCAGGTAGCAACCAAAGACTACCGTTTGTATATTGGCATCTCACTCCCTACAATCGAACTTCCTGGAATGGATATAAGAATGTATGTAAGCAAAATAGAATGATGGTGTCAGTTCAAAGATCCATTGCTCCAACTGTACTGGAATGATTTTACTATTTGTCAACCAAATTTTCCACAACTTGCACATCGTTTCACTAAAATTTAATTTACAGTTAACTGTACAATGCTTCTTTTTACTTCAACTTGTACGGTTAAATGTACATTGGAAGATAAATTGCAAATATGTTTACTCACTTTGCAGTAAAGTACAAGCAGGATCTTGTTCTTGGGCAGCACTGCCTTGACTAGAAACGGATGCCGTCCTGGTACCCCTTCTAAATGATGGAGGAATCAGGTCTAGGGGTAGTTTCGTTGGGGGTGGAGTACCTAAGGAAGCTTGTTCACACAAATGCATTGCTAGAACAAACTCTTCACACCCTAACCTTCCATCTGAATCCATGTCAGAAAGAGCCCTGAGTTAAATTTTACAATGTAGAAAATTTATATAAAGAATTACTGCATTAATGTTAGGTTAGTGTACTACCGAATTTATGGTGTCTGTTAAGGGTTATGAAAATGGAGAAAATAATAACATTTTTAGTTATATTTTTACACAATTTCCTACAGCTTTTCAGGTAAAAGGATTAGTTGTTGATAATATACTGATGAAGAATTGAAAAAAATCACCAAAAGTGTGAGGTATTATTAATAATAACCAGGATGTTGGGGATAGTCAAATTATACATGAAATTGACATTAGTACAGTACACACAAAATAGTCCTGCGGCACAATAGAAAATCGCATCCAGTTTGGGAAAATATTTGTTTTGATTCAATTATAAATAAAGCTATCTGCAGAAGTCATACTTCTGCCACAGACAGTACATGACAGTAACGGTTCAGTCATCACTTCGGTACAGCAATCAAACTCTGTTCTTTGTTTGCACATTTCATCCACAAAGCTATTTCGTGTGCATTGTAATCAATGATTATAAAAATATTTAGATTATTCTTCACTTAATTTATTAATTTACTTTACCACTGGTATAATAAAAAATTGCAGGAATGTGGTAAAGATTAAAAATACTTTTTCTATGATATCATTCAAAATAAATTTTTGCATCTGTCATGTGAGATTCCGCAAGTTGCGGATCTTTATCGAATGTGCTACGGATCCCCAAGATTCGCACCTACACCTCGAGCATAAAGTACTGACAGGAAAAATTGCCGGTTGGGCTACCAAGGGTGTAGCGATATGCCCGTCTGACAGTCGTTACTTCACTGTCGATATTTTATATTCGAGGTATACATATTTAGCTGCTTTACATAACCTTAATGTTGTGGAATACTAGTATATCTGGTAAAGTTCCGGAAATTGAGAAATCCCATCAATTTGTACTACGTATCTTTAAGTTGCCAAATTTTACCTAATATTTCTGGCAAGATTCTACAAACCAAGAACCAATTTAATAAGGATAGGCTTTTAGTTCTAGTTTCTAAAAGATCCGCAAGTCTCAACTTCAACAAAGTTACTAAAGATTCAACAGTTAATTTTATCTAGTCATATGCTCGTAAAAAGAGGATACTCAATCTAACCTGAACGACTAAAATTAAATCCGTGTACACCAACTTTTCAAACGTTTTATAGAACTAATACAATAAGAAAAAAGTTGCAGTAATCAAGATTTGAAACCATAACATTGTCATTAGGATCCAGAACTAGCCACCTTACATACTGAGCTATCTGGCACCTGACTCAAAACCTGCAAAATTTTAATACAGAAACTGTCGGATCTGTAACGTATTCGCTAAAATTCCACAATTTGCGGAAACGTAATAAAAATTCATGGATTCCTACATTTGCGAAAATGTACCAGAAATACTGATATTCCGCAACTTTGAGTTTCTGTAAAGCAACGAAATACACAGGCGCGAACTTGTGGAACCATAGCAGATTAGATAGAGATCCAGAACTTGTGAAATCCTATCCACGGTCATATTAATTTGCAGCTGAGCGAGTGATGTGAATCATTTTCCATATGAGTGTAAAGTGTGTATTGCTCGAACCAAATTGTTAACAACAAATATGAATTTCTCCTTGGAAATGATGTGTCATGGCTAACAAATCATCAAACTATTTTGGGCTGAAAATGGCAAATGTTACAGATGAATTGAAACAAAATAATATTGTTTTCTGTGAAAATGTTTTTATTCATTGTCTGAGTTATTTGTTTAGGTTAAGTTAAATCCTACTTAATTTCATCTTTCTCTGTTTTTATCACTGATTATTGTCAGGCGCGCAGCCAGGGGGGGGGGCATGGGGCCCGGGTGCATAATTTTGGCTCAAAATCGGAAAAAAGGCTCAAAAGTCCATATGTATATTTATTTCTTTCGTGCCCTCTAGCGGCGAAACTAAGCGGAATTCGAAAAAAAATAGTAGAAACAAAATTTTATGCTCTACAACTTTGCTCTCTTGTTATTTTAAACCACCCTTTTTAGAACTGCGGGGGGTGATTAGACAACCCAAATACTTCTAGCAAAATGCCCATATTATCTAGTAGAGGAGTCTATACACATCCGTTTCAACCATTTTCTGAAAAGTTTTCCTCAACCTCTGGGGAGGCCGGTTCTATTGGCCCCCCAAATGAATTTTCTGGCTGCGCCACTGATTATTGTTACACAATTTGTAATTTTTCAAGAATAAAATTAATGAATTTGAACATGCAACCTGACTGAATAAAAATGAATTGCTAGAGGTTTAATAGCAAAATAATAAGCAAAATTAGTGTCTTTTGACTATTTTGTTGCAGTCCTAAAAAATGCATATTTTAAGCAGAAAATGTTCTTGCCACTTTTGTACGACTACTGATTTCGGTGGCAGCTCAACTAGCAATATTCAAGCGCCAATAGAGCACTTTACACTTTTAATATACAAGTAACTATTGTTAAAGGTATTGTTGTCTCTTATAAACTCCCTACAGTCATTAACCTTAAGCTCCCTGTTAATTTAATTGACATGCATCAATGCTTTAACAATAACATGAGTAATTGTACCTACCATATTTGTGCCAAAATATTTTGCGGCAATTTTGTTTGCACCATAACATTTCTTGCTTGTGCTCCTGATAAATAACCACTTCTTGTTCTATCAGTTGTATTAAATATTTGAGTGTATTTTAGTTTTGTTTGATGAGGGACTGCCCAATCTGCTTGTCTAAAATAGTACACAAAATAATTAAATTACCCATATCATGGTAAAAAAAACTTACGAAACTGATTCAATCGAATGAGTTCTATCAAGACTTGATATACTTGCTCTTGGAGTACTTGTAGCACCCGGGCCTGCTGTAGGGGGTGCGGGTATTGATGGCTGCACCGAAACTGGAGACATGCCAGCAGATACAACTGGTGCAGTTGCCACACTAGGCATAGGTGTGACAGCACTAATCGGAGCACCAGATATCAACGGTGCACCAGTTGTTAATGGAGCACCTGTGGATGGTATACCTGGCAACAATGGTGCTGTAGATGTTACTGGCATGGTTGAAGATATTAGTGGAACACTTGGTACCAATGGAGCACCAAAACTGGTCGGTTGACTAAGGGGCGGAATGCTAGCAGTCATTGAAGATAGGCCACTTATTAGAGGTTGAACAGTTTGAATGTTTGTTTGCATTGGAGGTACTATACCTGAAAAAATAAAAAATATATGCTAACATGATATAATGCAAAATAGGCATATACTGGAGCGGATCTGGCGAGAAAAAGAGGAGTTTTGAAACTAACTTTTTTTAAATTTTTTTTTACAATTCAGTTATATGCGTTCTCTTTTATTATGTTATCAAGTTAGTTCTGCTTAATCACACGAGGCAGGAATTCTCATTTAAAATTCGCAAAAACACGTTTTTCCATGATAACTGTGTTATTATTGACTTGACGAAAAAAAGTTAAAATTAATAATTGAAGACCTCGCAATCTGGTACACACAATCTGGTAATTTTTTTTTTCAACTTTTTATGAAATTTTTTTTTAAATACGCATTTTTTTGCAGCAACACTAATATACAAAAAAGTAATTCCTAATTTTTTCACGAAAAAAAGAAGTTAGGGGGCTGAGATTTTTTTGAGGTAGGTGAAATAGATAAAAATTGATGAAGCCGGAGAATGGGGGTGGGAAGGAGGTAGGGAAAGGAACATTATTCAACCCCTCGAACTTTTTTCCCTGTCGCGCAATTTTGAAAAACCAAAATGGAATTTGTTCGATGTTACCTTTAGTATTTGAGTGATAATTTATTTTTATTTTTTTTCACATAAACAAATTTGTAGGAGAGGAAAAAGTTTTTGCATTTTTTTTTTCAAATGAGTTTTTCTTTCCATAGGAAAGGGTTCAAAGAAGAAACTTTTTACAGGTAAGTGAGGATGACATTTCGCTTAGTAGTAGTTTCTCACCTGACAATGCACAAAATGCAGTTTATGAAATTAACTCTGATTTAGATAAAATAAAGCAATGGTCTTATGATAATACCTTGCTGCTAAATCCAAATAAATGTCAACACATTCTAATTGGTTCTAACCAAAATATTAATAAAGTCAGAGATTTTTCACTTACGATTAATAATGAGCATACCAACCGTTGAGCATGTAAGAAACTTAGGAGTTACCTTTGACAATCAGCTTAAATTTACCAAGCATGTTGATCTAATATGCCGTAAGGCATATTTAAGTCTAAAACAGCTTTTTCCATTCAAAGAATATTTGGATATTGAGACAAAAAAGATGCTAATTAATAATTTAGTTATATCACAAATGAACTATGGTGATATTGTATATGGCCCATGTTTGTCGGTTGAAAATAAAATACGTATTCAAAGAATGCAAAATCATTGTATTCGGTTTTTAACTGATATACCGCGTTATGCTCATATTACACCTTACATTAGAGACTTGGGCCTACTTAAATAAAATGAAGCTAGATTCGTACACTACTCATGCTTTCTTAACAAGATTTTACAAACCTGAATACTTATCTAACAAAATTATAAGACGTGATCAGGTTCATGACAGACACTTACGAAACATTACTAACTGGGTCACAGTAACTTTACATCATAGTGCTATTTTTTCGGGAAGTTTTTCTTATATTTCATCTTATATCCTAAATAATTTACCCACTGAATTCCACAACATCTCTGCTGCTTCACTAAAGTCCAAACTAAAGCAAGCTATATGTGATAATAGTTTAAATAATATTGACTTTACAAAATTTTAAGTAATATTTTATATTGTAATATGTTGCACCCCTTAAAATTTAAGGTTATGTTACTAAAAAGTAGGCAGACTTCAACAGATCGAATGTCTGAATGAATGTAGTGTATTTGCACCTACTCGAAAAAGAACCTACCAGAAGATTCCAAAGTGACATCTGGAATTATCGAGAGAATGGTGGCGTCATCACAGAACAATCGAGATCTGTCATTTTTAGGTATAAAAGACGGAACGCATTGTCACAGATCAAACAAACCAGATGTTTCACTTATGACGTTTCATGGTTTAGATAATAAATCAACTCCTGGAAGGTACGAATTTGTGTAGTGATCTGCGCATATACCAAGCAGTCTTAACCAGCGAGTATAGACACAGGAGGGAGGTGATGACACGTAACAATAATTAAAAGTCACCTTATAAATACTCAAAAAAACCACTTAAATGTATAACAATAAGAACTCTAAGCTTCAATAGAATACACTGCATTCCAAAATAATTAATATCACTGTTGTATCTGATGACGACTTCCATCTCTGAGATTTCAGTACTAAACACTCTCTCCTGTGATATTGTACTCGCTGGTCTTAACTTCCTTGTCAACCGCTAGGTTGCTCTGTTTATGACTTCTGCGCAGAATCCTGGAAGGTAAACGTCACACGACATGAAACTGGTTACATAGGGAATACTATTAAGTGAAACATCTGGTTTGTTTGATCTGTGGCATTGTCGGCGAGTAGTTCAGAAGTTGAGAAAGTATAGAAAGTGAGGTTAAGAGTTCAAAGATA
The DNA here is from genome assembly GCA_936432065.2 of Rutpela maculata. Lineage (NCBI taxonomy): Eukaryota > Metazoa > Arthropoda > Insecta > Coleoptera > Cerambycidae > Rutpela > Rutpela maculata. Next base: position 69,302,442 of record OW386285.2, on the reverse strand, counting down.
AACAAAGTAATAAACATTGTGATTTTAGTCAGTAAAGTGTATTTAAATTAATAATAGTATTGTGAAGTATCCAGTAAATATTTAATAAAGTGTGTTAGTGGACATCTCTTGTTATAATTTTTTGGAACCCACGGAATTTGCAAGGGGTAGTTTCCTAAGGGTGGAAACACGCGACAAATTGGTGTCAGAAAGCGGAATTTTATGACAAGAGGAGCTCTGAAGTTGTGCTGGAGTGTTCGAGAAGTATTCTCGAGGTTTAGTGCTAACACAGGACTAATTTACTGGACATTGTTCGAGGGTTATTTTCGAACAGGAAAATAGTGTTAAGTGCATTTTTGAGACATTGTAGAACATTTTATTAGGACATTAGTGTGATAATTAATTCCTTTGAACTGAGAAGTGATAGAGACACTGAAAAAGACTCATTTAGTGCGTGAAAATTTCTAGAACTTTTCTATTTGGACATTAGTGGAGATTAGTAAATTCTCTAAACTGGATAGTGACAAAAGACTCTGAATAAGACTTTTTCGTGCTATTTCGAGATTTGTCTGGAAAGTTCCATTACCGATATTGACGTGACAGTTAAATTTATTTTATTTTAATTTCATCGTATGCCCGTAACAACAAGAAGTATGGCATCCGATAAACAAATACAGGACTTATTCGAACAATTCCAAAAAATGATGGCGCAGCAACGGCAGGAAGACAAAGAAGAAAGGGACGAATTAAAGAAAATTATGGAAGATCAGGAAATAAGACGTCGGAAAGAAAAAGAGGATGAAGAAGGAAGACGTCAAGAGGAAGAAAGACGACGTCAAGAGGAGAAGGAAGAACAAGAAAAGCGACGTCAAGAGGAGAAAGAAGAACAAGAAAAGCGACGTCAAGAGGAGAAGGAAGAACAAGAAAAGCGACGTCAAGAGGAGAAGGAAGAACAAGAAAAGCGACGTCGAGAAGAAAAAGAAGAGCAAGAAAGAAGACGTCAAGAAGAGAGAGACGAATTAAAGAAAATGATGGAAAATCTGGAAATAAGACGCCAAGAAGAAAAAGAAGAACAAGAAAAACGCCAGGAAGAATTAAGGAAAATTCTGAGCGATCAAATAAAAACACAACAGGACGCAATCATTTCTGCCAATGAAGAACTAAAGAGTGAAATCAAGGAGGAAGTAAGCGAAGTCAAAGGGGAGGTAAATGAAGTTAAAGAAAAAGTAAACAAGTTCGAAGAAGAAGTCAAAGGAGAAATAGACCGGCTTAAACGACAGTTGAGAGATAGAGGAAGCCAGCAGGTGGTATCATCAGGACAGCGACTAAAACCTCCTACTTTTGATGGCCAAAGTTCCTGGACGACGTACAAGAGGCAGTTTGAGGCAGCAGCATGTGCGAACAATTGGGATAATGAGGAAAAGGCCATGGCATTAGTTCTAGCATTAAGGGGCCAAGCTTCAGAGTTACTCCAAACCATCCCAGTTGAGAAACAAAGGGACTTTAAAGTCTTGGAAGCTGCATTAGACTTGAGGTATGGCGATCAACACCTTGCCCAATTATACCAGGCTCAACTGAAATCCCGGATGCAAAAAGCTGGGGAAAGTTTACAAGAATTTGAAGCTGCGATAGAGAGACTGGCACACCTGGCGTATCCGAGTGCACCTAAAGAATTCCAGGAACAATTAGCCGTGGGGGCCTTTTTAGATGGTATAAGGGACGAAGAGGTCAGGCGAGTCCTGAGACTGACGAGACACCAAAGTAGTAGCGAAGCTTTGGTGCGTGCACTCGAAGTAGAAGCCGCTTACAGGGATACTCCAAGGTCGAGAGTGAGAGCTGTGACTCTCGAAGAATCGCAACCAGAAATGAACCAGAACCCCTTGCTGACTGAGATGCAGAAAATATTCACCAAATTATGCGATAAATTGGATGGCCTCGGAAAGCAGGAAAAACAACAAAATAAAGGAAAGCCAAGCGGAGGTATTAAATGTTTCAACTGCGGCAAGGTGGGACATATGAAACGAGACTGTCGACAGCAGAACTCGGAGAGTCGAGTAAATGCTGTGAATCTTGAAGAGAAGCAGGAAAACAGTACCAAGGGGGTTGTTCTGGCTAGGGGATGCAGTGACCCCAGAGAAATAAAGATTTCCCAGCTTCAAAGAATCGCAAGCAGTCTGTTGTTGCATGGATATGTGAACGGAAGAAAATGTTTGTTTACCATCGACACAGGTACTACGTCATCAATAGTACGTCCAGGATTTATATCGGGCATAAAGATTACCAAGAGGCAAAATGAAGAAGTGATCGTCCGGACAGCTATGGGGGACAGGGCTACGGTTCATGGAGAAGTAGACCTGGGTTTGCAGATTGGGCATTTGAGGTTCGACCACAGGGTCATCGTGGCTGACATTACGGATGACTTCATTTTGGGACTGGACATTATGGAACCGTATGGATTTATTGTTGACGTAGGAAAGCGAATGTTAAGGATTGGGAACGAACAATTTATTCTGTCAAAAGTGAACGACCAATGCGAGAAAACCAGGCTGTTGACAACGCAGGCAGTCAAAACTCCTGCATTATCCAGAAAACCAGACAAAGAAGATTGCAAGCGCTACCCTCAGGTGGAAAGATTGTCAAACATGGTTGAAGTCAACACTGTCAAGGTCGATCTCCCAGAGAGTTGGTCAAAGAAAACTCTGAGGCAAGAGCAATTGCGCGATGTAGAAATCGGACCCATGTTGAGAGCAAAAGAAGAGGGAACGCGTCCAGCATGGAAGGATGTTTCCAACAAAGAAGTGGGGCTGAAGGCTTTATGGTCACAATGGGATTCACTTACGGTCGTAGATGGGCTTTTAAGGAGAGCATGGGAAAGCCCAGATGGGAAGCAGGTTGCCATGCGTCTAGTGATTCCCAGGTGTCGTGTACCAGAAGTACTCCAGAAAGCGCACAATAAAACGTCCAGCAGACACTTCGGCATAAACAAGACATTGAGTAGAGCACGGGAACAATTCTATTGGGTTAATAGTCGCCAGGATGTGGAGGCCTGGTGTCGCAAGTGTAAGAATTGTGCTGCCCGTGGGGAACCATTTTCCATGAGCAACTACAGAAATGGAAGTCGAGAACAGCCAAAGAATGATCGAGAGCAGATGAACAGAACTAGTAACCGCTTGAAGGCTCGTTATGATCAGAAAGCCAGTACAGGGGGATTCAAGGTGGGGGATCTGGTTTGGCTGTACAACCCACAGCGGAAGGAATGGAGACCCCCGAAATTTCAACCTCCTTAGGATGAACCGTACACTGTTATTACCCGAATTAATGATGTCGTCTATCGTATTCAACGAAACAAAAAGTCCAAGATGAAGATCGTACACTTGGATAGACTGGCGAAGTATGTGAAAGAGGCTGAATTGCCTGACCGGGACGTTCAGGCTTAAGGAGGGGGCAGTGTAATATGTTGCACCCCTTAAAATTTAAGGTTATGTTACTAAAAAGTAGGCAGACTTCAACAGATCGAATGTCTGAATGAATGTAGTGTATTTGCACCTACTCGAAAAAGAACCTACCAGAAGATTCCAAAGTGACATCTGGAATTATCGAGAGAATGGTGGCGTCATCACAGAACAATCGAGATCTGTCATTTTTAGGTATAAAAGACGGATCGCATTGTCGGCGAGTAGTTCAGAAGTTGAGAAAGTATAGAAAGTGAGGTTAAGAGTTCAAAGATAAACAAAGTAATAAACATTGTGATTTTAGTCAGTAAAGTGTATTTAAATTAATAATAGTATTGTGAAGTATCCAGTAAATATTTAATAAAGTGTGTTAGAGGACATCTCTTGTTATAATTTTTTGGAACCCACGGAATTTGCAAGGGGTAGTTTCCTAAGGGTGGAAACAAGCGACAATATATATATTTTTTAAAACAAGTTTCTATGTATTTGCCGTATTTTATTATTCCTTATCGTATTTTATTGTACTATTGACTATATTTTGTTTAGGGTTAGGTTAAAATCATTTAAATGTGCCTAGTCCTTTTGTGTGTATGTGTTTTTTTTCTTATTTTATATATATATGCACAATAAATGCTTTATTATTATTATTATTATTATTTATCTTTATTTAAAAAAATAAAAATTACCGCAATCCAAGCAATAGGAAGTGAGGGAGGTGGTATGATGCGTTTGCGGGAATAAAGTGTTAAGGAAATGGGACAGGGACTTCGGATTTTGATATTCGGCAATATAAATCTTTTTCCATCTTAATATTTTATCAATCTACCCTTTATTAAATATTAAACTTATTATAAATAATTATTTTACACCGTCACGAGTTTTCGCGGCCTATTTTTCTAGTTTATTGGATATATAAAACAATTATTTTTCCGTTTAACTCGCTCTAACTCAAAAACGGCACAATGGATTACTCTCAAATTTTTATCGTGTTATCACTTATTTGTCAACAAAATGTGTTAATATGTAGGTTAAATTTTAATAAGTGTAGAAGGCATTATTTTTTCCTAAGGTTATATCGAAAATTTGCATTCTCAGGAAACTTTTTTATCGTTCGAAACAGATACCAAGTGTAACGAGAGGAAACGAAGATAAAAGATGGACCTAACTTTTTTATTTGAAACTTTTTTCATTAGCAGTTTTCGAGAAAATTGCAAATGAGTGATTGTTGGCCAGGTACTTCAATTCATTGCTATTAGATTTCAACGTTCTTTATGATCTCTTTATCATTAAATAAGTTTTGCATATATTCCCTCTTCAATCTCTAAAAGTGTCACTCCTTCATGGTTGGTAATTTAAAAACTTAAAAAACTATAGTAAAAATCATGCTCTTCGTCGATTTGTTTAACTTTTTATATACATTCTTTAGAATACTCTTCGCAGTTATTTGTAAATGTTCATTTTTGGACATTTTGGATCTTATATTGATGACTTAGTTGATAAAATACTTTTCAGTATAAAAACAAAAAGTAAAAAGGAGCAACTACATCTATAATAACCTGCCTGTGTTTCAAACTTGCAATCCTTGGATTTCAAGCTAAAATTCTACCTATTACACAGTGGCGCCTCGTGACATTTTGTGCAGAGGAGTCTTGATATCTAATTAACTCGCAATATGATTACAATTTGTACATTTCCTCACCACCCCTGGATATGCTGCTAGAGGAGGCTCAGCCTCCCCTGCCTCCTCTGACGAGCCGCCAATGCTATTACACCACCATACCCTATTTCCGAAGGCGATAATATTGCTAATATGATATCACTATTTGAAAATCATGTCTACATTCTAATATTATATTGTTATGAAATACATATTAGTTAAATATATAAATAATTTCTATTCAATTACAAATCTAAAAAAAAAAAACAATTTTTTAAATGATTAATAACTTTTTTATTTATAGATCATTTTTTTTAAAAACAAATTATGTTTGTTTTAAGCATCTTTAATGTTATAACGCCAACTTAGTTGTTAAAGTACTCCCCGAATCTAAGGTTTGTGCAATGTGTACGCCATAGTAATAGCACAACTTAGTTTAATATTTGATAAAATATTAAGATAGAAAAAAGATTTATATTGCCAAATATCAAGATCCGAAGTCCCTATCTCTCCTCCTTAACACTTTATTCCCGCAAACGCATTATGCCCCCTCGCTCCCTTTCTATTGCTTGGATTGTAGTAATTCTTTTTTTAAATAAAGATAAAAAAGATCCTCACTTACCTGTAAAAAAGTTTGTTCTCTTTCCTACAGAAAGAAAACGCATTTGAAAAAAAATGCAAAAAGTATTTCCCCCTCCCACAAAGTTTATTTGAAAAAAACTAAAAAAATATATCAGCCAAATAGTAGAGATAACAGCGAACAAATTCCATTTTGGTTTTTCAAAATCACACGACTGGGAAAAAAGTTCGAGGGAGTTGAATAATTTTCCTTTGTTGTTTGCGCGTCTAATGGATTTATTCAAACTTCAATGTTGAATACTGTCTGTAAAAGAAAAAATAAGAAAAAATCCTTTACACACTGTGTTTTGTATTAAGTAAAGATTCTAAAAATGCCAAAATTATATTTTGTGCAAGAGGCCTATTGTCAAAAAAAAAATTTTAAAAAGTTGGTTTCGTTTCAAACCCAGATCCGCTCTGGTAATAGGGTCATGTTGCAATGGCGAAACTAAAGGGTGTTCAGAGTGTTCGAAGAACATGGGCCCCCAGCTCAGGGGGGCCCACCAACATCAGCCGAGATATTGTGTTTCAGACTTGTTTTGTTATGGTAAATGTTCCTTTACTTTTGTAACAGGTATCTATCCAATTTGCAAATTATACATGAAAAGTTTCTGGTTTTGATAACTCTCTGATATGTTTAGTGGAATATAGAATATGTGACTGTTTTAAGATAATTACTTCACTTATTGGGCAGGCCTCCGCACTGATGGGCGAGGGGGGAGAAATGTGAAAAATTTTTGTTTGTCTTTGTCAAGATCTCTGGCGGGCCTCCGCCCGCGCTTAATAATTGATGAGCGGGGGGAGAAAATTGAGAAAAAAATGTTTCCAATAACTCTGGCAGGCCCCCTCGCTTAATAATTGACGGAGGAACATCTCTGACAGGGGCCCTCGGAAGAGAGAGCTCCTTGGGGCAGACAAATATTCCTGGAACACAGACCCTTTCCAAAGAAGTCCCGCGATTGTCATGTTGAATATTATTTTCTCATATTACATTGTTTAATACCAAACATAATAACAAAAATAACAAAATATTTCATGACGATCATTACACAGTGTTCCATTTTCAAGTTTTCGTAGTTCAGTTATTAATCATCCAATTTCAACCAAATCTGGATTGGTATCAAAGAACTTTACTATATCTTTTTTGAGTAAAACAAAACTTTAAAACATTAAGAAAAATCCCCTCATTTTCGAGAAATTATTTTAAATAGAAAAGTGCAGTTGTGGTGAATTAGAATTAAGAAAATGTCCTTTTACTCGGGGAGCTTTACGTGCAGCCAATTTTTTTTTTTTTTTTTGGGGGGACATGTCTAAAATTGTTCTTTAGACTTTAATCTTTATGAAAAACATTGTCCCCAAGGATCGGGGGAGGGGGGGGATGCATGGACACTTAGGGTGGGCTCCCATAGTATTTGTAAACTCATTCAACTTCATTCTAAATACATTGCTTCAAAAATAATAGATGTGAATTTCTTCTACTGTATATTACATTGGATCACATTGCAAAAGTGGTTACAATAGATAAACGGCAAATATCGTAATATCGTTAACTGATGATGTGTCTGTTGCATTTCATTGAAGGGTTAGCATGAAAAACCAGAACAATTAAAAATTATTGATAAAGAAAAATAAGAACCTTAAACAGTCAAAGTAATGTAAACGGTTGTTTGGACTGTCATTCCTTAGAGTATTGTTTTGTCTTTTAATTGCTTTTCAGACATAGAAAAGCAGAGTGAGATGACATAAGCAGGATGGCATTGTTAATATGACATAATATTGCAACACGCCTCCTACCTAAATATAGTTTATATATAAAATGTAAGCAACATCTTTTAAATTCTGATTCACTGAATTGTAAAATCAGCGTAATTGGAAATTTTCATAATATTAGTCAGTCTGGAGCAGTAACTTAAAAAGTGAAGATTATTAAAGTCATATTGGTAAAATCTAATGTTTTATTATCTTGCTTACTAGTTTATTACGTAAGTTTAAAGATTATACCGTTTTATAAATTTTTTATGTGTGTTGTTAATTGAATTATTATTTAACGCTTTGAAAATGAGGGGATTAGATTAAGGTCTTACCAATTTTTAAATAAGTCAAGTACGAGTTGAACGTGTTAGCTGAAGGTTTCGTAGTGGTTAATATGGTTGCTTGGTGAACTACTCGTTTTTCTAATGAAATGAGGTATTTAAATCTTCTTTCATACTATTGAGGGCGGTTTATGAAAATTACAAATATTAGGTTTATAATCTTAGTTCTTATCGAATGATAACATGCTGCTTTGTACCCTTTTTTATCTAAATTCAAAAAATCGATTTTAGTCTTTGCCCAGGGCCGGGCACAGATGATTCAGGATCTGTAAAAGTTTGGTAATCATGGCATTAATTTTTTCAAACAGCCAAGCAGCTCCTAAAACTCTTGGATCCTATAGTCGCAATGCTAAAACTGTTTGAAACTGACAGAAAGCTCTAATCCAACTGGGCAGAAATAACAAGTTGACGCTGATCTGGATACTGCGTCATTCTGGCATGAAAATAATGAAATAGCCAACTTTTTAGCCAGAGAAGGTGCAGTATTGAAATTTATCAAACCAGAACCAGTGCTTGGCATATCACTGAGCACTGAGAAAATAACCATCTTGTCTTGGACTGAAAGGAAAATACTCCAGTACTGGCAAGAACTACCAGAATTAGTTCATTAATTTATTCATATTCTTTGAAATCAGGTTTAAATAGGTTACACCTAAGAACTTTAATTGGCATATATACTGGGTACTGTAGACTAAACCGCCACCTACATAGACTTGGATTAGCGTATAACTCTGAATGCCGTTTGTGTTTGGAGGGTGAAACAGCAGAACATGTACCTGTGTCCCACTGCAAAAAGAACCAGATCTCACTCTTTGGTAAAGGGCAACTGCTGCCAGTGAACCTGAACAGTCTTTCGGCCAATAAGGTTATTGGCTTTATTAAAAAGCTGAACTTACTGGGTGAAATATAATTAGGAGCAGAGATGTGTCGAGGAAACTTTCCATATTAGATAAGTCTCTAAGTCATGTAAATATTATAATTGTATGCACTTATTGTATTATATTGTACTTATATGATATCAAAATGAAGCTTGCATCATCACAAATCAGATTTCACCATAAAATAGGCTATCAATATACCCAACGGAAAATTAGAAGGAAAACTTTCTGGAAACTTTCGGAGTTTTCAAAATGGAAAGTTTCCAGGAAGTTTTCCCTTCTAACTTTCCATTGGGTATACTGATAGGCTATTTTATGGTGAAATCTGACTATTACAGACTTTTATCAAATATGGAAAGTTTCCTCGGCACATCTCTGATTAGGAGCGAGCCGGTATAGTCCAGATGGTAGCAGTGGAGGGTCTGAATATAAGCCCCATAACATATCGACTTAACCTAACCTGGAAGGTGCATTTTGGAAATAAATAAATTACCGATTGTAACGAAATCTAAGTTACCATCTTTGTCGTTATGCATTATCACGTTGACTAAATTGCAAACTTGCCTGTATTTCTAACCTGTATTTTCAAGGTAATGTTCATGAAAGCAGAAATAGCAATGAAAAAAGTCCTAATCTCTGATAGCTGTTATTGTCTATAATTATTTTTTGTGACATGTTTTTATTATCTGTTTTTTAGATAATAAAATACTGTTACAAAATACTGACATAGTTACCAAATTAACTTGTTCTAAAGGACCAGCTTGTTTTTGATTTTTTATTTTTTACTAAACCAGATTCATATTTATTAATCGGATAGCGTATATTTATGTTTTGTTTCTAGTGAAGTTCCAGCTGAAAAAGTAGATTGTTGTATACATGGTACGATGTAATAAGGCATTTAAAATATCAATTTGATATCATTATGTAAAGCAGTAACTTAAAAAAATTGAAATATAAAACAAGAACTCATGGAAAAAAAAATAATAAACAGTAAACCTCAAAACAGAAGACAATTTAAAAAATTATTATTATAATGGAATGAAAAAATGGAAATGGAGGGACGTTGACATCATGTGGCTTAATTTAAATTTAAATGAATTAATTTAACACGTACATGTCAGATGGTTTTATATGTTAATATTTATTACCTACGTATTCAGCCGATAATTAACAATAACCGCAACTAATTTAAAATGCAAATAGAATATCAAAAAATGATGTCCACATAAGCAATTATTAAAAAACTGCGAAAACGTGAGTTAATAATGCACCCACCTTCACTAGTAATACAGTTAACACATTTAACCCACGCATAATTCCTACCAGAGATTTTCTTTTTTTATACTATAGGAGGGCTTGCCCCAATCGTTAATTAATGTTTTCGCCATGTTAAAAAAATGACAGCCAAAATAGGTTTTTCTCAATTATCTCCTTTCCTGTTAGTTCTACCCTAAAATTAGGTATTACCAATATTGGAGAAAATGAAAAAAGCTATGACTCTTGTTTAAACTATTTTTCTCTATTTTTAATATTTTATGATTTACATCTGTCAGAATGGTGAAAATTTGTGCTTAACTGTACATTTTTCCAATTATCTAGTAGTAAAAGAAAATCTCTTGTAGGAATTATTCATTATTCATTTTTTTGCTCTACGAACTGTGTTATAGCAAGACACTTTGCCCACAAAAACTTACTCTAAACAGAAAGCATTTAAAATTAAACTCAAAAGCATTTCCGTTCTGATATAATTTATTATATATTATCATATTAATAATGTGCAATTAATGATTTTGATTACCATTATCTTGAATAATAACTGTTTCACAATCTAAACAGTAACAAGCACATTTGTTATCACTTCCTATTAAAATTATTACAATAGGACACCAAAAATAAAATACGAGGTTGAGTTCTATGTCTACTAGGAACCAAAATCATCGTATATAGCGGCACTGAGATCGGATGAGTAAAATCAATTAAAGTTGGTTTGAGGTAAAGGGGCGAACAGCTGTTGTCTCCAGGTGGTCAAATATCAAACGAATATTGCTTTTAATATTGTCTAAACAACTAAGAGAGCGGACATAGAACAAACTAGAGTTCGGCAAAAAGAAACGGATAGAATTTTAGAATGAGAATAAATGCGCGTCGAAAAGTTCTGTAAATTTGTATACTATCTGGTTGCCAATGTGGCGGTGAACGTAATTCGACAATTTCTCTTACATCCCTGAACCGATTCATAAAATTTTTTAATGGGCTTTTAGAGACAACTTTCTAGAATGGTACTAGGCTACTGAAAACCAAAAAAGAAGAAAAAATTTTTCTCATGAGAAAATCAAAAACATTTTTTTTGTTGATTTCAATAGTCTGGTATCATACTGTGATGTGTTGCAACCCCTTCAATTAATTCAGATGTATTTGCACCTACTCGAGAAAGAACCTACCTGTAAGTAGTTCTAGAGTGATGACATCTGGAATTATCTAGAGAATGGTGGCGTCATCACAGAAAAATCGAGATCTGTCATTTTTAGGTATAAAAGACCGCATTCTCGTCGGGTAGTTTAGAAAGTATAGAAGTAGTTTTGAAATTTGATTGGCAAGTGAGGTTAAGAGTACAAAGTGAAAACAAAGTGATAAACATTGTTATTTTTAGTCAGTAAAGTGCATTTAAGTAAATAATAGTATTGTGAAGTATCCAGTAAATTATTAAATAAAGTGTATTAGTGGTTATCTCTTGTTATAATTTTTGGAACCCACGGAATTTGCAAGGGTGGTTTCCTAGGGGTAGAAACACGTTACAATACTATCAAGTTTTCTCTCAAAGCCTATCAAAGAATTTTTTCATTCAGTTCAGGGATATAGGAGAGATTGTCGAATTACGAAATCATCTTCTTAAGCACGGCACCGCCACCCTTAAAAGAAGAACTTAGCAAATTTAACAATGTTTAAAATAAAGCTATCAACTATATCAACAGTTGTGTTCTGTGTAGAGATATTGGATATGACATAATCTGACATAATGCTGATTACTATTTATAAATCATTAATAGAATCACTACTTTGATACTGAATAATTGTATGGGATGATCTCCATCAACTAAATAGTCCGTTACTATCCTACTTCAATCTTATATTCAGAAGAAATATGTAATATTCGTACCCTTTATATAGTTGAAATAAGCACATATCTTCATAAAAATAATATCAAGCAGAAAATAATACATAATTACAACACAAGGGCGAAAACTGATCAACAACTGAAAATACAAAGTTATAAAATTTCAATCAGAGATTTCGAATATATCTAACTATAATAATTTAATACAGGCTATGCGCACTCCCACTAATTTTCAAAACTGCGTTTAGTCTTCCATTACCTCGCTGTGTCGCTACTTGTACATGAATCATACGACGGCTGCGCAAATCTGAATTTTGCCCGACTATCACTACCTTCGAGCATATAGGGAAAAATAGATCAATTTTACAACAATGCGTATATTTGTTCTCAACACATATGGCAAGGTACGCGAGAGGCGTAGTAAACACCCACAAAACACAATAGAATACGAAAGTAAACAATACGCAAATTATACTAAAAGCCATATTAGAGAGCATCCTCTACCGAACACATTATTTAGTACCAGTCAAGAGAATCGGGGATTAATAATTTCTTGTTTACAGTTGTGGGCCGAACAAACAAACAGCCATTTAGCAATCTTTATTTTCCACTATATCCTCGAGGGTCACTACTTTCGTACTTTCAGCTGTCACGCCATTATTGTTTACATATGTGTGCTAATCCGTTTGCTTATTTGTAAATAATATGAGTTTCCAATAAAACGACGCTGTTCTGTTAAATATTAAAAACTGTGATGTTGTGTTGTTCTAACACGAGTACGTGAAAATGCATATTGATTTGTAAAGAACGTGGCTCCCAAGAAATTGACTAAAAATGACTATGGTATTATTGAATTTTAAAGACTGATGGGTTCTACGTGTTGTGTTGCTATTTCAAAAAATTCTAAGGATGTGAAAATACATATTATTGATTTGTAAAGAACGTGGCTCCCAAGAAATTGACTAAAAACGACTGTGGTATTATTGAATTTTAAAGACTGATGGGTTCTACGTGTTGTGTTTTTACTTCTAAAAATTATAAATAAGGACGAGAAAATGTATATCATTTAATTGTATTACAGGTATTTTGATACATTAGTTACTTTAACACTTTACTTATTTCAACGCAGCTTGAACATCTTAATACTTTTGTAATAATTTTACTTACGTTAGTTACTTTTTAAATGTATTTTTAAATGTTATTGCATTTATTGTAATGATTTTCCGTTAAGTTAATAAATGATCAATTTCTAGTTTCGAAATGACTTATTTAATTTTAAGCCCACCATTAGATTAGACTATAAAAGTTCTTTGACAAAGATCTTTTATAAAAGATATTTTATGAGTAATTTGATAGATATTTTATCTCATAAAATATTTTTTATAAAAGATCTTTGTCAAAGAATTTTTATAGTCTAAAGGTGGCCTAAGGAATTTGTTTAAAAATCGTTTAAAATTCCCCGCCTGTACCAACCCCGCCTATATAAAAAAGACGGGAATACAGCGCCACCCGCGACGTAATGTTTGCTGTTCAAAAAAATACTGGGAGTTTCCTATCTATATATAATATATGTCTTTAATCTATGATTTAATACCAGTAGTATAAGAGAAGAGAATAATTTTAAAAAATGTTCACAGAAAGCTAAAAATTTTGTAGTGCAGAATTATTCTGATTTCATGAAAGTTCTGCAATAAACCGTATTCTCGTTATAATTGGTAGATAGTTATTAAAATATTTATCTTTTTTCATAGAACAACTTGTGCCTGGCTGCATGGATAACTCCTAATGCCATAAAAAAAAAACACTTTTTTCTTCTAATTATTACCGATTTTATCTAGTTTCCTAATGTTTTTACATTCTCTTTAATATATTTTTTATATAACACTATTTCCACAGTATTAATGTAAGCATTCGAACAGTGAACTGAATAGTTTTAGTTTGTAAGTGCATATATAAGGGCAGTAATCACCTAGGTGCAAAAAAAATCCTGTGATTGTATTAAATTTATATGAGATTTGTATATTACTAATTGTAATTTTATTTAATTTTTTCCATATAATAAACAATAATCATAACATCAGCAAAATACCATGATTTATATTTCTTTAATTCTCATTTGTATTATTTGTTAAAAAACACCCTCTAAAGATACCCTCCTGTATAAGTATAACTGAATCAATTACCGACGTGTATTATATTAATGAATAAAATCATTGAAATAATGTACAAGTACTATTGAATCAATAACGAATGTTTATCAAATTTACGACCTTGATCGTTGTTTTAAATCAAGACATTTTTGTTGATATCACTTACCATTGGTAGATTAATAAACTCACTCATTAACAGATGTACGTAAATTCAATAAAATCATCGGCTCAATTTTAATGAACAAATTTATTGTATTAATGTACTTTTTAATTTTATTTGGTTCAGTGTGAATAAATCTAAAAATCACTTTACCTGTGGGAATACCAGTAGTTGGCGCAGCAGGAATCCCAGCAGATGTCATCATACTGCTAACAGGTGGCACCATTCCGGTTGGTAAACCTCCTATGGATGTAATACCCATTGCACTTGAAATGCTAGTGATTGGTGGCTGGCTAATTAGTCCACTTGGTAAACCTGGTACCAAAGGTTGTGTGGACGGCACTTGAGACAAAAGTGACTGATTAGAAATTAATGATGGATTTTGAACTAAGGGCTGAGACATCATTAAAGGTGCCACTCTTGGAGGTTCAGGCCGTGGTGGAGCACTTACTGCAGATGGATTAGGAAGCGGAGGTATTGCTGGTGGAGTATTTACTTTAAGAGATGCTAGAAGTGAAGGCGGAAGACCTTTTGGAATTTCATAGCCACGTAATTTCAAGTTTATTAATTTGCAGGCTATAGAAAACTCATTTATATCCATTTTTCCATCTGCATCTGTATCTGCCAGAGCCCTAAAAATTACAATTATTATGAGTTAACCTAAATATTTCACAAATACAGATAGCAAGCTCCGGTCATCTTATTCATTGGATAGTTATTCGGTGGATAAAGTCTAGTTGCACTTAAGTGCAGGTACTGGGCCTTAGTGTAATTGTTGACATTAAAAGGTAAAATAATTCGTCACCAAAAGCTTTTAGTGCATTTTCTGGTGACTTCATATTTACTCCTCACTTTGGTGCATAATGGAACACTCACTGGAATAGATTTACCTCATCAGAGGAAGAAGGAAAAATAGAGACCATATCTCCATGTCCTCTTTGCTTACTTTCAATGGTATATGTTAAGTGAGAACATCGCTAATTAATCAGATTTTCAGAGATTCTAAGGTCAACAAGACATGCTCGTTGGTATCGACAATGGTTATGCTAGTTGTGCTCTTTTAATTCAATTTACGCACTTGACTGCAATCAATATATTTTCATCGACCCATATTTGAAATCACCACAATTAAAAATATTATCAATAAAACCCCATGTTTAAAATAAATAAAATAAAATCATTGGAAAGTGTGCAACATTAGGAAGCGCAACCTGAAAGGTCAAAGTTGTAAAAAAATTGAGTGATTGCATGTGATCATTACAAAGTTTTTTCAAACACAGAATACTATTCTCAGAATGTTTAAATAGCCAGAGAAGAAATTTTTTATAAATTTATATTTTTATAGCCTATTTCATCTCAAAAGGCTAAAATTATCATTACAAATTCTGCTCATTTTTTAAAATGTAAAATGAAAAAATATACGATATTGCATGAAATTGACATTACCGGTTTAATAGAAATCATTGAATTGCAGGGGATCAACCAGATTGAACCTGGGTAGTACCACAACAGTGCTCCAAACAATGGTCAGTAGAGATGGGAAAAGCGCTTCTATTCATGCATCATTACAAACTCGACTGATCCAGAAAAATACTGCGACGAAATAAAGTTCCTTTGGAACCACCAAAATTACTCAACTGGCTTTGGTTTCAACGCCAGAACGTCGTACACAGAGTGGGTCACGTCTCCAGATTTGTAATCTTTACAAATCTTGATTAGAAAATATTATTTAGGTATTATGCAAATCACAACTTACACACTTTTTTATTTATTATGAAAATACCTACTTTCTGTATATTGTTGCCCTAATCTGGGCACGCTAATATACTAGTTAGGTAAATACTTTAAAACACTCATTATTGGAGAACCAATCAAAACAACTACTCTTCTAGCTAATACTGACGAAGTATTGAATTACATGATAGGATTCTTAGCATTTTAAAGAAAAAAAATATTGAAAATACTTAAATCATTCATTTACATTTAGTCATTCACACCTTTTTTTATTTAATATGAAATTATCTACTTTCTGTATATTGGTATCTTAATCGGGTCACGCTAATATACTACTTAGGAAAACACTTTAAAACACTCATTATTGGAAAACCAATCAAATCTTGGTTTAACGTTCTCGATGTACAGGTGTGGCTGAGTACGTACTGATCGCTATGACCAACCGGCTATTTTAGCATTGAGTAACATGGTGGTACATTACGTAAAATATCAAGATAAAATAACATTACGGAAATAACGTCTTATCTATAGTAATCAGCCTGGCTGAACAGAACAACAACTGGAGTGGACGTCAGACATCAGAGTAACATAGTTAATAAGAAAGTAGACATGCTGGCCAGAGACGGCACGAAAACACTCTTAATGGGGACCAAACCAACTAGTGGGAAGTCTCGCAAAATCTCACAAATGAGTTGGTAAAGGACCTGCTTTGAAAGAAACCCCACTTGCACTGGACACGAGCACCAGGAATTAAGGCAATTGCACATATTCATTCGTAAACAATCGAAATTAACGACTGTGGGATTGCTAAAGCTGAGTAGAGAAAGGTCAAGATGTGCAGTGAAAATGTTGAACAGTAATTATTAATACGATGCATACCAAGTGGGTCGTCTCCAATTCTTTTCTTTCAGACTATGTAATCACCGGTGGTAATTTTTTCTAGTTCAGCACTGCATGCCTACCGATCCATGGCGATGTTATATATGGGTTTTTCACATAATTACCTGGGAATGCCTTACATGGTAAAAATAGATTTGTTAATTTAAGTAAAACTGTTTTGTTAACTTTTTTTTGTTAATTTAAACAAAATACTGTACATTCAAAATATTACTAATATGGTGTAAGTAAATGCTATGTTAGAAGCAACTAAATAATTTAGTTGTTAATTGTGTACATTTGATAGATAATTTGTTTGGCATAAACAAAGCTTTTCTAAACTCAAAAAAGAATATGATTAAATAAATACTTATGGTAAACCATAAACTTATTTTGTTCAAATGAATGTGGGTTAGAGTAAAGAAGAGATATAATTATTTTCATGAATACAGTTCGCTCTCGAGAAGTTTTTGTAGAATATATAAACGAGCCGTTTTGCAGTAATAAATATGTTTTGTCTTAAGCCGGTTTTGCTTAACTTTGTATAGTTCTTAGTTTTAATTAATAATGTTATTTACTTTAAGACCATTTCTTAAACGTTTGAAACAACAAAATATTTTCTTCTCTACTATTAAGAAAGAACCAATAGGGAAGATGCATGAAATTTTAAAATGCTTGAAAAAGTGATTTGCTCTTAATTTCCATTACACAGAAAATAATTATAACAAAAGAAATTCAAAATAAAATTTATTTTCCGTAAAATTAATATTTAGATTATGCTGTAATTTGTAAACAAAACCACGTGACTGCAAACGGTTTCTTATTGGCGTGAAGTCAATGACGACATCCGTTAGTCGGATAATTTGTCCAAAATAGACGCAGTGTCCTAACCCCTCGCTGACGTCTGTCTACGAGCTAATTTTGGAGAATTTTCAATGTAAAATTACCATATTTGTAGTGATACTCTTCGTTTTACATTTAGGCACAATGCAATATTTGCAATTCATGAGTCATAATAATGTTGTTCACTAGCTCATTAACTAAATAATAACACAATAACACCACAAACAAGAACTTGGTAAACTGACTGTAAACAATAAACAGTAAACTGACATTTGACAAACCCATCGAAATTGCTTTAGATAGACGAAACCACAGAAGCATGTTTCTACGGAACAAGAAACTGCCTTTCACTATTCCGTCCTTGTCTGGCAAGATCTGATTGGTTGAAGAAAACGTCCGATTGCCTTAACCGTCTGTACACAGACCCTCTGTGTCACTTTCTCTAGTCGAGTGCACCTTCCAGTTTGTTATTAATTTCGATGGACAAATCATAACGGGAAACGTCACAGTGAATGGCGCTAAATAACTGCCGTTTTGAAATATCCAAATTCATCACCGATGAAATTATTTATTTTCTCTCTGTATTAACATTAAAAAAATCGTAAATTTTACATTTTTATAACTTTTTTTTTGATGCTGTATCGATTTTCATTATAAAAAAAAATCATGCAACTTCCCTATTAGAGCACGCAAAATGATCACGTGGAAATAATACCCTATCCCAGCAATTCTCGGCACGAATCGTCGGCAATGCTGTCGCCACTGCCATGTATCGTGTAATTGCGTCATTGTTTTTCCATTTGTAGTTGAAAGTAAGTGTTATGAGAGTTGAGTCATTCTCCAGAACAAAAATATTAGTGAACACTGATGTGGACAGTTTCAGTTAATTGAAAATACCCTTTGTTCTAAAATTAAACTGTGTACGTTGTCACTTTGTGATAATTAATTGTGATATAATAAAAACACTAATAGTTTTTTTTTATCATTTATTTACTGCAGCTTTTATATTACTGATGTTTCTGCATCCAACGTGCCACTTTCGAGAGATTTAGAAACAGCGATTCGCTTTTAAATTGTTTGAAAATGACACGTTATGAACTTAAACTGCTATAAGGTGAAAGTTTCAATACATAAATGATAAAAAATAAAGTGAAGATGTTTTCATTATATCACGATTAATTATCACAAAATAACAACTAATGCGGTTCATTTTTTAAGTTGGTTGTCTAAAACGAAATAAATTAATTGTTTGATAGAAATAATTTTATTTGAAATACCCTCAGAAATATTGTTTCAAACGACAAACTATTTGGTAAATTTAATTAGAGAACAAAACAAATACAAATAAATTATTTAGTAGTGAGAACAATTATTTCTCAAATATAATAGTAGATGTTATTTAATTCAACAAAATAATGTAAACTTCTTAAAACAATATTGCATTCAGAGTTCATTCAGATAACTTAACAAAATAATATTGTTAAGTTAAATAAACCTCTAATTCATTTTAAAACGGTACCAACTTAATAAGATGTTACATTTCTTTTCATTTAACAAAATAATTTATTAAGTAAAATGAACATATTGTTGACTAAAACAGATATTCATGTTAATAATCAATATAAATATTTATTTTATTTAAATATATATTTGCTTGCGGATATATGACACTTTTATTCATTTGAGGAGTCAAATATATTTTGTTTAAATTAAACAATGTTTTTTCTGAGTGTACAAACGGTGAAGCATCTGGCAAGGAGTAAGATTACCTTAATGTCTTGATGTGGGTGCCAGGGCATGAAGGAATTAAGTACCTAAAGGGAATGAGATTTCAGACAATTTTGTAAGACAAGGTGGAAAATCGTCATTCACAGAACCGAAGCCGTTTTGTAGAATACTTAGCTAAATATCACAATGGAGGAAGTAAGAAAATGGGAGGATGAAAAAAAATCCCCCTATTGGAGTCTAACTCCAGGTCAGACAAGTGAAAAATTTCATAAGCTATTCGCAAAAATGAGGTACTTGATCTCAGCAAATCAGAATTAAGGTTAATATTTTCATAGGACATTGCCCATTGAGATACCATCTCAAGAAAATGGGCAAAACTGCAGATGAAATGTGTCGCTTTTGTATGGAAGCAACTGAGACCGCAGAACATATACTTTACTTATGCAAAAGTTACAGCACTTAAGCTAGATATTTTCACATCTGACAAAGTGGAAAAGATGGCCACCAGGAATATACTAGATTGGGAGGAAACTACTGGCCGCTGAGGTCTGCGTGTGGTGATCCTGCAGGATCGTTGGGCGCTAGCTTCTGGCAGTCCAATGCGTGAAGCTGGGGGACACAACCTATATGTATATAAAATATTTGTAAAATGGTATTCACAAAAGACCTTTTTAGATTGAGGTGAAGAGAGGTGCTCCACACCCAAACAACCCACTCGCTATCTAATGGGTTTTACATATACCTAGTGATTTTTTGGTCTCAGGAAACATTACAACTTGATGTAGCGTCGAGTTAAAAAATTATTTGATGGGGCCACGTGTCCATCGGCGAAGCACAAAACGTAAATGGCAAAAAAAGAACCCTAAATTTAAAAAATTTAATCCCACAAAAGAGATACCTGATTCAGTTGTGGCTCCCAACGTACTAAATAAATATAAACGTCTATTTGTACTTACCATATCTGACCAAGAATTAATGGTGGTAATTGAGACTGAAGAAGAAAACCTTTTGCCTGTTCTCCTGTTATAATTCCATTATTCGGTTTAAGAGATTTAAATTGTTCCTCATATCGAGCTCTCTCTCGAGCTACAATTACCCAAGGATCAGTTGAGGGGGTACCGGCGGCTGACATTTCAACTAAAAAATCAAAAGCTTGGACAAGTTTTCTTCTAAGACAACTTACAGGACGTTATAAAATTCTTGCGACAAATATTAAAATTGTAAAAAAAGAAACATTTAAAGATATGATAATAATGTTTTAAATCCTAAGAGTATGTAATATTATACTAATGTTAAAAGGTACCTTATTCGATGTACTTCTAGGATTAATAATCTCTTTCTAAAGATGCATTATACTATGTTTTACTTAAAAAGTAGTAACAGTTCAGAATCCTCCCTCAAAATCTCGATACCATCGCAGATTGCAGTACTTCTGACAAATCAATAGAAATTTCGATAATGCTCAATATCCTGTAGAAAATGCAACTTTAAATAAGGGTCACATAAGTAACAAAATTGTTTGAAGCAACTCTGACAGAAGTTGACAACTCAACGGAAAAGAGATGAAGAAGAAAAAAGACAGTACAATTGACAGGTTGGTTACGTAGAAATCTGTATTTACATTCTGAAATAATTATATTCCAGTGGCTCTAAAAATGATAAAAAAAATCTTATTATAATCCATAAAAAGAAATAAATTGTCGTCAAAATAAAAATAGTCTGGAAATTTTAAGTAGGTCTGGTTTGAAATAAAATTAAATTTGGATGCTGCAGTGTCTATTTTAGCGAATATGGCGCAATGATGCAGCCAAGAGTGAAGAAAGTATAACATTTTTTTTATAATTAAAACGGAATTAAAAGGTGCATTATCTATTTTTTTAATTAATCTAATGATCTCAATAGACCTAAATTTGCATGCTATTCGAATATGATCTAAATTTACTGCGCATGTGTTGTATGGCGTGTTGCCCGCAAGCGTCAAAATAAATAGTCCAAAATTATCACAAGCAAAGTATGTTAGACAAATCTGCGGTCCACTTCAACCCTGGTTATAGAACCTAAACGCATGTGTTTAAAGCTCGTTGATAGGTGGTTGATTAATAAGTCGATTTTGTGTAACGCGTGGAGGTTTATTTATTACATTAAATTCAGTTTTCTGAAATAAAAACGGTAAGATATTTTATTTTCATTTAGTTAAGGTAGCTATCCGGCCGGGAAAGGCCTTGAATCTTGGACAAGGGTTGCTAAGCAACGTATTCTTCCAAGGGCGCTAAATTTAATTTAAGAAACACTTAATTTAACATTTAGAAATTACAGTGTTTAATTAATTTAACCAATTTTTGGCATACAAACAATAAAAGGCATGTACGTAATTCTGTGCAGAGATTCCAATAATAAAAAATTAAGTACCAATGTGCATTTGATATTTATTTTAGAAGTATATATATTATATCCTCTACCTATATCAATATAAGTTGTATTTTATATATTTTCTAGTGTTATTTTGTGAATTATTATACCTATGGATACTATATGCAGATTTGAATGCCACACATTAAATCGTATCCTAAATTTACATTTATTGGTAATGTTATTTATTAATATTAAAAAAGTATTAAATACCTAGCGTAATATATTAGTTTACTACGTGATACAACCCAGCAAACACTAATAATTAGCACTTAAACGGTCGCCAGCATTATCATAATTATTGGTACTTTTATGGAAAGCCATAAACGAGCTCAAAGTGAAATGTCCCAGCAGCTGGCCATCCTTCAATTTGCCAACAGTGTATAATAATGGGCCACCAAAGGGCCACTGATGATTCCGTCCTTTGCCCAGCATATTTTTGAATGTAATTTCACATTTTTCAATATATTGGATTATAGGAACGCTTTCAAAAGCAGCCTATATTTTGCATAATCTCTACTAGATTCTGGTAGGTATATAATTTTTTTATATGAAATTTACATAGGAGAACCCAATAAGCAAAATATATACTTACCTAATAAAAGTATTATAATTCAATATTGAAAATATATATGTTAGATACCAGGCCAAACAATGCCTTCATTATTAATATTTTGTGAATTTTGAGAAGTTTGGAAATGTCAGGTACCCTATCAATAAAAGCAAATAAGTTGTAAGCTATAACAATAAAATATTTATTGTAAATAAGAAAGTTAAAACAAAAATGACAGCAGAAACAATAGTACATTGTAATACAAGTGTGGCAAGGGCTTCATTGCAAAACGATGTATGAAACTCGCTGCGCTGGTGTTCCTATCATACGAGTTTTGCAATGAGGCTTGCCACATGTGTGTTACATACTATTTTTTCTACAGTTGTGAAGTTATTTTCCTTAAAGTCTTTCAAAATTTTAAATTTGTGAAGATGTAATCGAGATGTGTGGCAAATTCTTTGCAATCTGTTATGGAAAATTACAAATAAAAATGTTTATTTTTTCTAAAAACGAGTTTTTTGAAAAATGTTTAAAGCTTCATAAAATACTGCCATTTGGTCACACTAAGTATCCTAAATTGTAGCTTTTTGAACGTTCTGCAATGGTGATAAAAATTAGTTTTTTATATCATTTTAGAAATAAAAAAAATATTATATATTCAGGATTTGAACTGTGTGCATTCGACCAATTATGCCAGAAAAAGCAAAATACATAATTTTTAAATGATAGATCTTTGTTAATACATGAGTGGGAAGACCGTATTATATTGGTATGGAAAGAGCAAGAATGGTATTTTAAACTGCATACTTCAAATCGAAAATTAGGTCTAGCAGGAACATACAAAAAATGATATTTTCTGATGTTTCGTGAAACATGTTTGACTTTGTTTTAGCACTCTAGATGAGTAAGTAGAATGCATGGATATCATCTCCGCATGTTTTCCTAAAATCTCAAAGTCTTGATAACGAGAGTGGGGAAATGTTCTTGTCATGGTTTTGATGAATGAGCGCGTGTATACCTGTGTAGTAGGTATATTAACAATTAAAATTTATTTTATGCATTCACTGAAGTTCTCACGCATTAGAGAGTAAGCAGTGCCAATTTCAGCTCAAAATACAGAAATAAAGCAAGAAACACAAACAGTACGAAATCTCAGCTTCTTATTAATGTAGAGGGGTCTAATTTTTTTTAATTGTTCGTTTTTTTGAAGCACTTCACAGATGATAAAAGTACATTTTGTCGATACAAAAAATGCATTACAAATAAATTAAACTTCATAATAAAAAAAAAAAAAATTTATCATCATTGCAAAGCTCGTTCAAAAAGCTACAACTTAAAGAAGCAAAATTCTCAGTGCAACCAAACAGCAGTTTTTTTATGAAGCTTAAAAAATTTTTAAAAAATCTATTTTAGGAAAAATAATAAATATTTTTATTTGTAATTTTCCATAATAGTTTACACCTACAGAACCTATAATTTCACCAAGTTTCATTAAAAAAAGATTAATTATTTCTTTAGTAACTTCAAAATTAAGACCATTTTCATGGTTTTAATTTTTTTACAAAAAAATAAAACGGCAGTTGGATTTTAGTTTTATTCATAATTTATTGACAAACATTTTGATTTTCTGTTTGGTCTGATCCGTTGAACAGAACCCAACATATTAAAGAAAAACGAGACAAAGACACGTTCAAAATTAAAACTTATTTCCAAAAACGCTCCAAATTAGACAAAACTTTACTATAGCACATATGTACAAATTGCATTTTCACAAAAAACAACGTGCATAAAATTTTCTACCCGTGGCGGCTCGTCAGGGGAGGCTGAGCCTCCCTTTGGAAGAAGCAGCATATCTTCCAATCTTCCAAATTAGTATCTTTTACTTGTAGAAATGTCTCTAATTGTCTTTCAAAATATCAAGGCTCCTCTGCAGACAATATCACGAATCGCCACTGTTTTCTACAATTTTGTTCCTATACAATATTTTGATAGGAGTTATCATTTTCCAGATGAGTCCAAAATTAAGAAAACATGGAAATTCATATGTCGGTAAATCACTTAGAGGAAATAACTGACAATTATTGTAAGGCGTATAATATAACTTTATATTATTAACATAACAAAAAATAAAATAAACTGAAAGAAATTAATAATAATAATATTATAATTTGCAGACATTTATCTCGAAAACGGTAACAATGGTATCTGGAAAATGGTAACTCCTATCCAATATTGTATAGGAACAAAATTGTAGAAAATTTTATGGAAAAATTTTTATCTCCATATTTTTTAGTTTTGTGTTAAATGACAAAAACAATATGTGCATTTTTTTTTAACGGACGCCATTTTGAAAGTGCAGCCAATTTTTTTTTTTTTGGGACATGTCTTAAATTGTTCCTTAGGCTTTAATCTTTATGAAAAACATTGTCCCCAAGGATCGGGGGGGTGCACGGACAGTTAGGGTAGGCTCCCGTAGTATTACATTTTATATTGAATTTTATATAAAATTGTAGAAAATTTTATGCACTTTGTTTTTTGTGCAGAAAGTTTTTCTCCATCTTTTTTTAGTTTTTTGTTAAATGACAAAAACAATATTTGCAATTTTTTTTTAACGGGCGCCATTAATTTTGAAAGTGCAGCCAATTTTTTTTTTTGGGGACATGTCTAAAATTGATCCTTAGGCTTTAATCTTTATGAAAAACATTGTCCCCAAGGATCCAGGGGGAGGGGGGCACGGACACTTAAGGTGGGCTACCGTAGTATAATGCATATTTTTCAAACATAGATTATTATGATCAACTAGTTTCACTTCAAAACTTATATATTATACTGTTTTTGCTCTAGATTGTGACTTCAGAAATTATCGTATAGTAAATCAAGCAGCAAGCTTTTATTCCTATTCAGGATTTTAATACAAACTTATTAAAAACCTGAACTCGATGCTTTTGAGGTCTTATGACACAATTTCTACCAAAAATAGGAGTTCAATTAATAAGGTATATATAACTTAACCTATTTGAATTTTGAATTAAATTTAGAAACTGATGAAAAGGGCATGTGTCACTGATTCATCTTTTATAGACCTTTGATCACGAGCTTCATTTCATCTTCAGTTAACTGGTACCCAGCAGAGCTGGGTAATTCCTGCTGAAAAAGTAATTAGCAATTACAATTCCTTTTTTTTCGTGTAATTGTAATTGTAATTAAGTACTTTTTTTCTATTAAAGTAATTTTGAATTGTAATTGCAGGAAAATTGTTAAAGGAATTGTAATTTGTAATTATATTATTTGAACTATCTAATTAAAATTAAGTTAAAAACTGCAAATTTGACCCTTAAAATGTCCAAAAAACCCCTTTTCGGCCAATAAAACACCCTCCATTTGGAAATCAAGATTTTAGGGTTTTGTTATACTCGTCATGACAAACAATTTCCGCAGGGTCTGCATCCATCTTAAAAAATTTCCCAATCCTTTCCTAAACCGACTCCACTGTTAAGCTGTCTTTTCTATATGTTTATTTAATTTTTCCTAATTACTCTTAAGGTCAAACATTCTAATAAAGATTCTAATAAATATTAAAACGCAATATTAATTAAAATTTTTAACTTACCTTCTTGTCTGTTTGGTCACTATAATTTACTTTATCATAAAAGTAATTAGAAAAATAATTGCTAATTCCCTTTTTAAAGACATGTAATTTGTAATTGTAATTAGTTCCTTTTTTAAAAAAGTAATTTGTAATTGTAATTATTTTTAAATTACAAGCCAGCTCTGGTACCCAGTTCATACTTCAAACATTTTGCATTAGGTACCTACTTAATTTCTAATTTCTGCACTTTTTCATCAGTGACGTCGCCACACTTTTTTCCTCGGGTGGGCCAGAATTAGGCACGGTGTTCTGAAGATGGGCCAACATTATTTTATTTCATTATTTTGGGGGTTAGTATTTGTTTAAAAATGGGACATTAGTATAAATGAAGCATAAAGTATGCAGGCTTATTATAATTAGAGAATATTATTTAGGTATTATGCAAATCACAACTTACACACTTTTTATTTATTATGAAAATACCTACTTTTTGTATATTGTGAATGACTAAATGTAAATAAATGATTTAAGTATTTTCAATATTTTTTTTCTTTAAAATGCTAAGAATCCTATCTTGTAATTCAATACTTCGTCAGTATTAGCTAGGAGAGTAGTTGTTTTGATTGGTTCTCCAATAATAAGTGTTTTAAAGTATTTACCTAACTAGTATATTAGCATGCCCAGATTAGGGCAACAATATACAGAAAGTAGGTATTTTCATAATAAATAAAAAGTGTGTAAGTTGTGATTTGCATAATGCCTAAATAATATTCTCTAATCATGATAAAAGCAAATAAATAAAAAATAATTAATTATAAAAGGCTTGTTATATTTAAGAACAGATATTTTATTATGCTCTATGCAGACTACGAAAAATATGAAAACTACAAAAAATATCTAGATACTAATACAAGGAGTATGAGGCAAATACATCTGCAACTTCTTCCAAAGAAATGTTTTTTGACATCTGTTTTTCAATATTTATTATTGCCAAAGTACAATGCTTTTCATTAGTCATGGTATTTTTGAAATAATTTCTTAAACGCCTTAAGCATGAAAAGGACCTTTCAAAAGTGGCACTGGATACTGGTGTAATAATACTTATTGATGTTAATTTATAAGTTTCGGAAAGAGCCAATTTATATTTTTCCACCATATCCCCGAACTGCATTATGGTTTCTATTTTTATTTTATTTTCAACTTCATATTTTTTTTTATAGTACTTGGTAATATTTCTAATTCTGATTTCAATAGGTCTAGATCGATCGGAATTGTAGTGGCAAAGGGAACAATATTCTCAAAAATTAAAAATGTATCCTTAAAATTAGGGTTAAAGCAAGTCAAAATAAATAAATCTTTGTGAGACGAAAATAGGTTAGAGCTTAGAAAACCGTCCAAATTTCAATGCAAGCACCATGCACGGTCGCTGAGCATTTTAATAAACTAAGTAGGTATCTACAAGTTCAGAAATAGCGCTTAAATTTAAATTTTAAAACAATTTGGACTCATCATTTAGCATGTTAATAATTTTGTTTTTAATTCCAGTAATCACAAGATGATTTATATACAATATATGGTTTTCCCAGAATGAGTCAGGGTAGGCCAAAGGGTGAGCCAAGTCAGTTTTAGACGGGCCATGGCCCACCCCCTAACGACGCCACTGTTTTTCATAAATATTTTAGATTGTATTGTATCTACAGCAGTAAATCAAATGAAATGAGTTCGAGTTCGGATATAACAAAATATTTATTTTACTACCTATAGAATAAAATTGAAAATTATTCAGTGTTTGTAGTTGAAACTGTAATAAATCTTTATACCTTTTTTTGTTTTATGATTGTGATATAACAATACATATTAAAATACCAATTAAATTCACAATTACCAATGATGTTTAAATAGTTTTACTCAAACTATTAACTGTTAGTCGAGAATGACTTAGAAAATTGTTGTTAATCAATTAAATATTTTATTAACAAGAAAAATTTTGCTACTAGTCAATCGGGTTTTCGTGCCAATGCAACACAACTGCTCATTTGAATGTAATCGATTATATTCATAGAGCTACTAATAAAAATATTAGTACATATCTAATTTTGCTTGACTACACTAAAGCCGTTGACACTCTTGACCACTTAATTTTATGTAAAAAACTAGACATTTTGGTTTGAGTCATTCAGTTGTATTATTTTTTGAAAATTATCTTTCGAATAGGTGTCAAAGAGTTACTATTAATGGAAATTTGTCAAACTTTAAATCTACCTTGAAAGGTGTCCCACAAGGTTTTTAAAACAATGGTTCTTGGCTTGATCGAAGTTTGGTGCTGTCTGATATTGTTTACTTCAAAGAAAAATACTACTATAGCTTGGTAAAAAATGTCAGACAGCATCAAACTTCCATCAAGCCAAGAACCATTATGTTTTAAAAATAGCCCCTGATGCCTACCTGACTTAGCCATGGCGTAGCGAGACAACTTTTTTGGGGGGCTATTTTTCAAATTTGCCAACTTCGTAAACTT
Organism: Rutpela maculata; assembly: GCA_936432065.2. Lineage (NCBI taxonomy): Eukaryota > Metazoa > Arthropoda > Insecta > Coleoptera > Cerambycidae > Rutpela > Rutpela maculata. The sequence goes on along the minus strand of OW386285.2, from coordinate 69,274,090 downwards.
AAGAAGCCAACTCTGTAAATAAATAATAATTTTTTCCAAAAACTTGATGAGCGGTGGAAGAAAAGCCAAAAAAATGTTTACCAAAATGAAAATTGATGAGCGGGGGGGAGCGCACATCTGACAGAGTTACCCCCCTTCGCTACGCCCCTGGACTTAACCCATCTTACGAATGCTGCTCAGAATACCATTTGCGGTGGTTACTTAACTTTTGTAAAACATTATAGCATCTAACTTATTTTGCCTGTAATTAGATACATATTGGACAAAAAACACATGACGATAATTACCGGTTATTTTAATTTTTTACCGGGTATTTCGGTAAATTCTGAACTTACGATATGTCACGTATTCAACGTTTCTATTTATGTCAGTGACTAGTATTCACTAAATACAGAGTGACTGTCCCAACACTGAACACTTTTAACAATAAACAAATAATATTATAAAAAGTAAAACCCAGACACCAAGCTCTAAGAAGTACAAGAGAGACATTGACAATATCGTGCGATAGGAAATTGAATATTTCACTGCCGCAAATATCCGTGAAATACATTTAGAAGTATGTTGTTACCAATTCTTATTAACTTATCGACCCACCAATATCGTTTGAAGAAGGACATCTTCAGCTGGTGGTATTCTATGCACAAATATCAGACGACTAACAGATATAGCTTTGAAAAACTAACCCAGTTTACAGGCCGTTTTTAAAAAATATTGTATTTTTAGAATAGGTATTCAGTAAATGCTCTATTTGAGTTTATGTTTATAATTTTTGTTACTTAAGTTGATATTTTTGTTATTTACAGAATAACTATTTATTTAAATTTATTTCATTTATATTTTTTCCTTTTGATAAAAAACCTTTGGTTTGTTCAATATATTTAATATACGTATATAATAGTATATTATTCAGCGAGCATATAATGATGGCTATTATTCACGAGGGAAGTTTAAGACACGAGCCGTAGGCGAATGTCGTTAATCACCAGAGTAGCCATTATATGCGAGTAGAATACTATACTTTGTCCACGACTATTAGATATTCTTGTTAAATTGTTTACTGAAGAAATGAATTAATTAATTATTTATATTATTCTTTTTGAGTAATATGTAAAATTATTGTAAATAACGTTGACATTTAAATTTAATTTGACAAGCCGTTCTTTGACACATAACGGCCTACTCAATCAAATTTAAAAACGAAATTGTATGATAAAAGAGGGTCTGTTTCTGAAACGCTAAATAAAGTTATCTATTCATAAATTTTATAATAACAGTAAAATTGTTCACACAATTGTAGCTATGACAGTTAACGAATAATTATATTTAAGGTTTCAGAAAGTAGCCATAAATTCTACTAAAAAGTTGCGAGATTGCACTCGAATTGAAAAAATTACCTGCCCGTGACTTCTTATAGACAACTGCCTGTCCTTATTATTCACTAGTGAATACTGAAATCATTATTCACTGCAGGGGATAATGGATAGCATTATTCTTGAGGAAGCACATACATAATGAGTACATTATTTAATAGTCGTGGACAAAAATTTTTTTGTCAAATTTAGATAATTTTGTACATGGAAAAAGAGAATTGCCATTTTTGCCACCCTAATCATTCATTCTAAAAATTACTGGTAAATACCGGTTAACCGGTTATTTACATTTTTATTTACCGATTTACCGGTTATTAAAACTTCCGGTAAATTGCTATCCCTAATCGCAACTCTCGCTACTTTTTCTTTGTGACATTAGAAGTACATGAACTAAGCTTTTATTTGAATATAAGAAGTTGAGGGTGGTCTGCGGAGGTCTAAATTAAAAGTGTAGTTATTTATTTATAAAATATGGCTTTTCCGTGTTATTAAAGTTATGACGATATTTATACTTAAAAAAATTATATTGAAATTCAAATATGTTGAAAACCAGTGATTTTTCGAAAATTGTTCGTATCGTGAATGTTGTCTAGAATGTAATGCTCCATCACATGCATCTTATTTCAAGGTTCCTGACATCGAACAATTTCGTTTTTACTCTGAAATGAAGTTATATATTCTAGTAAATACTTTTTATGGAATATCTGCTTGTTATCAAGAAAATGATTCTGAGAGGTTTAAGTGGAACACCCTGTACATGCCGCTAAAACTTATTCTCACTATTTTCTCACCTACCGAGTCCCAAAGTTTTTTTTATCAAAGAACTAAATCTTAGATTCACTGGATAAAACATACATTTTAAAATAAAGTTTACTAATAGTTCAGTAATATAACAATTTATATCGGACAAAATACAGAAATTTTTGAAAATTGGTGGAAATGTTAAGGATAACATAAGAATTAGTAAACCGAAAAGTTCCCACCCCTAAATAGTATGCTTCGTCTCCTAGGAGGTCGTTCCCACACCTATTTTGAGGTTTTCTAAATTATCTCGGGAACGGTGTACTTTTTGATAAAAATGCCTATATACAAAATTATTCCTTATAAGATTCTCTATCAGAAACGTATCTACACTTTTTTCCTAAAATTAATAGTACCGTGGGAAATAAGGCGCACACATAATGGTTGGTTCCAGTTAACACAATAAATCGTAATCTTTAGTATAATCTACTTTAAAGTTCAATGCTTAACGCAAAAGCAGTAGCTACTAAACTCCACTTAAAATTATAATAAATGTAGCGCTTCCACCCACTCACCCCTAAATCGCAATTTTTAAAGAAGCGAGAATATTGTATATTGTACTTGTTGCCACGCCACCACAGAGATAAAGTAATTAGCGGGGTTTTTTTACGTGGTGTCCCCTATATACCTAATCCACTAATTATCAGAAGGTTACCTGTGTTAATTAATCTTCGTCATCTTCTATAGATTTGACATTCATGCATGCTTGTCCGTGGCAATGGTAACACATTGTGGAGCAACGTAAGCCTGCTCTTCTGCAACTGCACCTGTTTTCGCACCCTAATTTGCATGTACAAGAAATTAATTTCAAAACAGATTCGGGAGCTGGTTCTTTAGTTGTCATAGTTGGGGGTAACGTTTTTCCATGTTTGAATTTGGTAAAAAAACGCGTGTTGCCGAGCAGCAGCAGAAGTTGGTGGTAGTTTTGATAACATTACAATATTGTTCGCTTTACCAACAAGTTTGTTAAAAGACATAAATCTGTATACTGCATACATCTAGACTTTTTTCTGCGGAGGTAAAGTTGTATAAAGCTAGAACAAATCGCTGTCCTACGTCTACAATTTCTTCATGACTAGTTTTTTCATTATTAAAAGTTTGCACGATGTCTTGTAAGTCATCTCTTTTATTAAGCACATTGATTGCATTAATCTTTCCTTTGGAAAAAAAACGCTGAGGTTGTGTCTCAACCGCTAATAGCGTGTGCAAATAATATTGTTTCTTTACAGTCTTTTAAAAAAGTTGAGAATTGTAAATCTCTTAAACTGTAAATCCTTTTGCTGGTATTACCTTGTTTTTCTTTTAAAAATGTAATGTCTTTGTCGGAGAGAGAAAGAGCAATAAAAAGGACTAGTAGGTCAATATCTTGCTCTACGACAACAGCTGTGTCGCACTTATAATGTGTTCAATAGCAGTTTGTACTATTAATAAATCGGTGTCATCCGCAGCAACGAACACCTCGATTCCTTCATTACTAAATTTTTTAAATAGTCCTGCAATGAAACGTTCTTTGTTAAACAAATTACTAAGGAACTTCTGCTGAGTTTCAGAAACAACAGTGTTTTCATCAAATATAATTTCAGGACAGGTTTTTTGCAGTGCCTTTGTTGTTTTAGGCTCTTCGTGCTGTTTGCATTATCCAAATAACCATCGAACACAACAGTTACTCTATTACCATAATGTTTTCTTATGTAACTAACGTAAGTGTTGTAAACGTTATTAAATTATCCTTTTTTTGGCCATATTACGTGGCGAAGCAAGTATCCTCCATCAATCACATACCTGCTCACTAATTTTCGAAAATATGGTCTCATTCTGGAACAGTATTAATAATTTGGTATAAAGTTGCCTTGTTAGTTTTTCTCATTAGGCCTTTATCATCGAAAAGGGAAAGAGGTACCGAAGCCAGTTCAAAACTAAAGCACGTTTTTAACCCCAGACTCGAATGAATTGTGCAAATAATTCTTTAAAAATTGCGATATTTTTTACGGGTGAGAGTGGAAGCGCTACATTTATTATAATTTTAAGCGGATTTTAGTAGCTACTGCTTTTGCGTTAAGCATTGAACTTTAAAGTAGATTATAGTAAAGATTACAATTTATTGTGTTAACTGGAACAAACCCTTATGTATGCGCCTTATTTCCCACGGTACTATTAATTTTAGGAAAAAAAGTGCACCGTTCCCAAGATAATCTAGAAAATCTCAAAATGGGGATGGAAACGATCTCCTAGGGGACGAAGCACACTATTTAGGGGTGGGAACTTTCTGTTTTACTAATTCTTATGCTATCCTTAACATTTCCAAAAATTTTCAAAACTTTCTAAATTTTGTCCAATATATTACAATATTAACTGTTATTTTACTGAACTATAACAGATTTCTATGTATTTAATTTTGAAAAGAAGTTTAGAGAGATTTGACAAACTGTTCCTCCATTATAGTTGATATTGGCACATTTTTTATGTAGATAATTAAAGAACTAATTAGTTGATGGATTGAAATATTTTTATCAGATAAAAATAACTTTTGAACATCATGTTTCACGTAAATCGAATGCAAACATTTACGAGTATATATTTAGAATATAAAAAAATTTAAGATTGATTCTACGTAAGTTTTTTACTTAGCGAAAATTTTTAGATAGGTAATTTTAGAATTACTATATATTCTAGCATAGCCTGATATTTATTTATTAGGGAAATAAAAAGATTAGAAATTATTTATTTCGATAGATAGAATTTCGTTTTTGATGGGTCATAAATTATCTTGTTTTCGACATAGACTGGCACAGAGAGATCTGTTTGTCCTCGTTCAGTGTACATATCAAATTGAGGTACACATTATGCATGTAAGTAAAAACCCACAAATTGTTAGGTTTTTTCTTACTTCTTATTTTTTCTATGCAACAATTGCAGTTAAAAAGAATTTTTAGATAGATTTACCAATATTCCATTATACTAAATAATCTAAAAAAATATTTCACTTAGAGGTATATAACATAACTTGAGTTACTGTTTGCCAAAGGACTTTGCACTATTCTTATGAGAAATTGGCTTTCGAAGGAATTGCTAAAATTTGTTTTATGTTGCATATTTTGTCCTCTAAAATGAACAGTTTTACTTTTTCAGATATAGCTTGGCAAAACTAGCCCATAGATCATTCTAGACATTCAAATATTTTATATCCATTACTGCAAATGGTTTTGAGTTTTATATAAAAATATATGACTTAAAATATTGATAAAAAATTCGAAATAATTTCTTTAGTTTATCAGTCGGGATCGAATTTGCGTCTTAACTGACCCCGGGATAATTTAGACCTCAGGTCAAAGTGAATATTAAACCCACATCCGTTTATCCACTACATTTTACGGTGAGAGTTAGAAAACCCTTGGATAACTTGTGGTTGATAATGCTTCCTCCAGCTCTAGGTTGATTTTAATTTATCGAAAAATCCCCTGACAGTGACAACAATTATGACATATAAACTCGACTATTTTCTGGTCGATATCCTTATTTTAAAAAAATGAGAAACCTCAACAAGGACAGGCAGAGGCCCATGAGCAGAAGGTTGCTGTTAATTAAAATAGCAAATAAAAATAAAAACGTTGTAGAACAGAAAAAAATATAATAGTTTCTTGGAAGGACAAAGAGACTTCTTCTTCTTAAAATTTGTTGACATTTATGCAATCTCCAGCAATTCATGAAAAATTACCAGTTGCATAATATCTCAGTATTAAAAGCAATTGATTTATTGATGAAATTGAATGATTTCTACAATGTATTATAATAGATTTTAATATTTGCTTTTCAGCTATATTAGAAAACTTTTTTATCCCTTGGTTGAAAACTCTGTCAAAAATAAATATTACTGTAGGCATCTTTAGCCGAAACCTGATGAAAAAGTCCACATTGTCATAATCTTCAAAAGGAATATTTCGTCACCTAAGTATGTATGGCCATCTTTCATGTTCAAAAATTCCAAAATGTCGTTATCGCTTATTTCGTTGAAAGCTTCTATTGTTAATAATTTAAGCAAAAAATAATTTCCATGCAACGGTCCACAAGAAACATACAATTTTTAGGTTAACCTGGGGCTAACAGGCAACCTACACTTTGAAGCTCAAGCTAAATTAACTCTGGTTACCTTTAACCTGGACCAAAATAAACACTTTATCCTGGAGTTAGTGCTTAACCCCGGGGCAAACTAACCCAACCCTGTATTGATAAACTGGCCCTGGAATATTTTTAACTGGCATTTTCCCCAGATTGTTAGTGGTTTAAAAGTAAAAAATGTAAGAATGACTAATGTGACAGAAATTTTGTAGTTTGATGTACTATCTGTCCATTCAGACTCTTAAGAGGAGCAAAATCTACAACATTCTGAGCATCTACAAGAAGAAACATTGTTAACAGTTGTGATGCTTAATCAAATGCAATTAAATTATTTAGTACATTTCTTGTTCAAATAATGTCATAATCGGTAATATAATCTTAGGACAGTTTCTTATCAAAGGGATTCTGTAAATTAATTAATTTGAGGAATAATTAAATTTGTAAGATTACTAACTATTCCCGTTTTAATATGTACAATGGTCATTTTCCACTTTCGAGAGTAAAGACTTATACAGGGTGCTCCATTCATAGACGTCCTAAATGAACTAGGTGATAGATGATCCCAGAAACAACAATATTAACCTATACATATCAGTGGCGCAGCCAGAAAATTCATCTGGGGGGGGGGGGGGGGGCAATAGAACCGGCCCCCAGAAATGGTTGAAAACAGATGTGTATGTAGATTCCTCTATTAGATAATATTGGCATTAATTACAAAATATTTATTTCAAGGGATAATTTAGATACTGCTTTGTACTGCTTCTTTATTTTTTGGCTCATGGAAGACGGCTTGGGGGGGGGGCATGACTCCCCCCCCCTGGCTGCGCCCATGATACATATATAGGGTTCGATTTTGGACCGTTTAAAAATTACGAGTTTTTTTTCTATTTTTTGGGCGTTCTCCACCCTGAACCATGAAGAAAATAACTGCTGCAGCGAAGTGATTCTTTTATTAGTGATATCTAAATGGTCTACTCACCCAACCAAACTCCAGTTATTCAATTACCATTACAATAATGGAATGAAAAAAAATTGCAAAATTTTGTGCAGCATTCTGTTTCGTAATGCTTTACAGGCAATTAAAAAAAGACGTATTACAGTTAAAATGCCCGCTATTTTAAACATGAATTTACTATGTGCCTAGTAAATTTGGTAAACATAATGAATCTATGAATACTACATCAGGCATAGTGTGGCATTAAAAAAAAAAGTAAAAGCCATAAAGCAACTATTAAAATTGCACAAATTATTTACAAAAAATGAAAAAAAAAACATTTATAACAGATTTTCAAAATGCCCCACTTTCAATGCAAATTCTGCACCTTTTTTTTTTTAATTCCTTTTTAGGCGCTCATTTAGACGAATTGTATTTTTTTTTCGCAATTCTCTTTCGCTTTGACATTCCTTCGCATACATTGTCTCTTTGTAGTAGCTCCGCATGAAGTCATATGGATTCAACTGGCTGCTGGTTTCCGGGTCTTCTTCTGCATAGACTTTGTTGAGTGCAGTACTCAACAAAGTCTATGCGGAAGACCTGGAAACCAGCAGCCAGATCACCAGCTTTGTGAAAGCCTTAGCACCAACATATGGATTCAAATTGGATGAACGTGGCAGCTACCTTATTGGTCTATGTGAGATATGTAATCGTTTATATAGTGTCTTACTGATAGAGCGACATGGCATAATGCTCTGTCATTTTGTAGCCACGTCGCTACCTGCACTACGGCCAATCACAACACAGCACAATAAAATAATAAAGAGTAACATAATAATCCATTCCTCTTTCTCTTAATATGAGGAAAACCTTTCTGCATTGCACTGTTTTTGTCAGATAATAATCGCTTTGATTTATTTTGATATTAATTGAAAAATTCATTGTTTTTTACCTTTTTTACGTTAATGCCATACAGTATAGGAAGATTTTGGATTTGGGTGGCAGGCATAGTTTCAACGGCTTGAGAGACCGCCTACAATAAAGGCGTGTACCAGTGCTCTAGTAGAGGGAGCAAATAATGACGCGCTATTAAGAAAACACGTACATCATTGCTATTAAAAATTTCAGTACCATTTATTCAAAGGAAGGAAGTAGTTGGCTCTGTTCAGTATAGGTAACATTATTACGTGCTTTAATAACTAAAATTATTTAACTCGTTATAATTCTTTACATTTCCCGCAGACAGAGCTGCCCACGTACATGTGGTGGGGAAAGCAGGTGGCACAGGTAGGATGTGTTATACGATAAAAAAGAATAGCCTAGTTGCTTCGCTCTCGCTTGCTCTCATTGCCGACCCAAATGAAACATTTTCTGACACTGTATAATGTCCGATTAGGAAGTCCATTATGTTTAACAATCTTAATTAGGCACATAGTAAGTTAGTTTTAGACCTCCCTCCACTCAACTTGGTGATTCAGGGGGAGGCCAAAGTGGGAGCACACAGGCTACAAAACTCTCAAAACCCGACTCCTCTCGGAGGAAATTTGGGACATATGAGGATAATTAACATTGTAGTAGATCCTCTATTGAGCATGAGGTCAGACTTCATGGTACCATAAATTACATTCAACAAGCCCTTCACTATCACCATTGGAGATAGGAAGGACTGGATGACAGGAGTTCCTGATACATTACGCAATGGTCTGACCTGGTACACTGATGGGAAAGTACAATAAGCCCAGGAGGCTGCAGTGTCCTGGGGAAGTCCATGAGGGTTTTCCCTCCTCGATAAAAATAGAATTTTTGAAATAGCGGGCATTTTTTATGTAGTACATCTTTTTTTAATCACTTGTAAGTTATCACAAGACATTAGAATATGCACAAAATTTTGCAAACAAATTTTTGTATTCAATTTTTATAATGGTAATTAAATAAATGATGTTTGGTTAGATCAGCACACTGTTCAGCTATCACCAATAAAAAAAATCACATTGACGCAGCAGTTATTTTCTTCAAAATGATGAAATTCTTAGTGTTGGGTGGAGTACGCCTAAGAAAATAAAAAAACTTTTAAACTGTCCAATCGGACCCCATATGTTATGGCCAATATTATTACTCTTGGGGCCCTCTATCACCTTGTTCATTTCGAACCTCTGTGAAAGGAACGCCCTGTATAGGGAGTACTGTGACTACTTATATATTTTTTAAATTTTATATTAAAATGGTTTGTTACGTTTTTATTTTATTTATACCGATAAATAATAGTTTAGTTTTTGTCTTTTGTAGAAATGTAATATTTATTAATTTATATGAATAAATAAATAAATAAATAATATTAAAGTCATTAATTATTGAACAAGTACCCATGATAAAATTGGCACCTATTACCATACACCTGTGTGGGAAATTATAAAATATACACTAAAGCATAAAAATGTCTAGACAGATCATTGTTTTTCTTAGTTTCAAAACTAATACTTTTTCTGAAATGTTAGTAATCTGAATAAATAAATGAGTTTTTGTTACAAAATATGTTATTTGTATGTTTATCATGTTGATTCATGAATTAGTATGGGTTAATATGACTGACTGCTTATAATAAAACTGAAAAATGTTGACACTGTCATTTGTTCATTTTTATATTTTGATCATCACAACTGATATCTTGATATTTTTATAATTTTTACTTGTTTTACTGTTTATATATTTAAACAGGTACCCGCCAATATATACATCTACAAAAATAGAGGTCATTCATTAAGGTCAAGGGAGTTTTAAAAATACTTGCAAAAAGAGATAGACGACACTGACAATTTGATTACTTTTAAATTTCAATAAGCAATATTAAATTATTCTAGACGCGCAGTCAATTAATGCAAATATAAATAATAACATACTACTTATTTTGCTAACTTGTAAAGAGTATGCTTATTTTCAGGCTATGTTATTTCTTTTTTGTAGATTAATGTAAAAACTATATGGAATTGTACAGAGTAATCAAAATAGAGTTCGAAATAAAACATTTATGTAATTTTTATTAAGCAAATGCTGAACATGCTAAAAATAAAGTAATTAGAGATATACAGGGTGTCCCAGTTAAAGCTAATAACTATTGGAAAAATAATTTCATGAAAAACGACCAAGAGGATGTTTCGTTTTAAATTAGACATCCTGTACACTAATAGTTAACCTTCATTTTAAAATTAATCTATACAGTCACGACCTAGCAAAAAAGAATCATGTCTAATCAGAGTAAATTGAAATGATACATATACTTACTAGTTAGTTTATTTAATTGACAGCGCCTTTTTGTGCTTACCGAACTAACGAAGCTGCTATATATTTATATCACAAAATTATTTGAATGATGTTCTGAATCACACAATAATATCAAGGATTGGACGGTAATTCAAGTTAAACAACTTAAAAATAAATGTAGATTTTCTTTTGGTTTTCATTCACGCCCTCACTGCATCTTCGCTATATTTTATTTTGACAATATTCAAGTCAGTTTAATACAGTATTTAAAATGCAAAATCAGCAAGTAGCTGAACAATAGTTCTTGTAGGCAAATGTTTAAAATATGTGTACTTAATTATATTTAATCCGTAAGAGAAAGCTAGTGATGAACAGAAGTGTCAAGTAACATATTAACAAGCAACGATTATTTGATATGCCTTTTGTCAATCTTACTTTGAATTACATCCCTGATTTATAATTCGGTGTTTTCACAAATTTTAAAATCTCATTGACTGTGAAGGTAATACTTAATTATAACTAAAAACATTTGAATTTTCGCAACCAGTTGAGTAATGTCCAAGAAAAAGTATTTTTAAATTTGAATTAAAATTTTACCGCCCAAAACACTAAGCTATATTGTTGACGTCATCGGTCATAAAGACCTAACCTCAAAAATACATATCTTTTAAAAATTTCCGAGTAATATGTCACTATTATAAAAATTTCCGTGGTTCTCGTATTTTCAACTAAAATCTTGTTCAATGTAATGTTCAAAAAGTTTTAAATATCTTCTTCCGAAAAAATAAGTCGATTTTTATAGGTTGGAAATCCAACCTATAATTAGCAGCCCATTTTTAGTAATCAACAATATTGAGACATCATATGAGTCAATTTTTAAATGTTTGCTTGGAGCCATACTGGCTTCAAATAAGAAGTGCGGATATGATCATTAAAAATTACAATAAACTTAAAAAACCTAAAAGTTGAGGTTATGTTAATGCAACCGATGACTTCACAGCCCGTTTTGTATAATACCCGTTCAGTTATTCAGTTTTGTTATTTATTTGTTGAAATTTTAAATTGATAGATGAAAGTATGGTGTTTAAATATTGGTAAGTGCTTTAATGTATGGAGTACTTCATTTTAATAATATCAAAACACCATATTATGGATTCCTGAATTATAACTGAATTAAAACTGCGAGAAATAGTTTTAGGGCTCTTTAAAATTCACCTTCATAAATACTAATTTTGAATACTGAGCTGCAATAAAGAAAAGATTATTTGTTAAAAATAATTAACTTAAGCCAAAAATAAAATTAGACGTCAACATTTTACTTTTCACCAGTTTATTGAAGCTTTTATACAATTGTTCATACGTTTTTCACAATTTCTTTAAACTAAATTGATTCTTTGCTTTATTTTTAATTTTATTTATCGCCTGATGATGTCATCTCACTTGGCGACAAGGGCGTAAATAATTTTTTTCTGTGGGGGGGGGGGGGGGGGGTAACGTGAAAAATTTATGAGCGGGGAGAAAATCCAAAAAAATTGTCCTAATTTCAAAATTTTTCTCGAAAAAAGAAAGTGTAGAAAAAAATCATTTTATATTCTACGCCCTTGCTTGGCAAGACACTTGTCTATCCTATGCCCCAACAAACACTGAAGATCGGCCCATCAGCGGGCCATTACTGGGCCTGAAGTTTCATTTCTGCCCCAGTGATGGCCCGCTGAAGGGCCAACCTTCTGTGATTGTAGGGGCAGTATTTTTGTTTTTCTAGAATCTTGTTAAAAGTTACCACGCTCTTATAATCACTAAATTTTTAATTTCAATTATGGTCTGATGTCATCTTAGTTGGTGAAACCAACTTGTCGATCCTATTCAGTATTTTTGTTTTTGTAGAATCTTGTTAAGAGTTGCAAGCTTCTGGGGTAATTTTTTTTAAGTAAAATGTTTACTTTTATATTTTCTGAACTAGATTGATTAATTCAATGTTCCTTTGCAAGAAAATGGTGGTATATGCAATACACTATCCACTAGTGTAGCTTATTTCCACTTTTCCAATATTAAAATGTCATCAATCTCACAAAGTGACATATCTTATTATACTCTTCGCAAATAGGAAAACGAAGAGTATATTGCATTTGATCGGCACATTTCTAAAACTGTAAATATCGCTTGCAGACAAAAAAAATTTCATATCATTGTGTTAGTGAACGAATTCTGAACGACTTTCAAAATGTCCGTCTGTCCGTCCGTCCGTCACGTTTTTTTGTACGATAACTCAAAAAAGAAAAATCCGATTGTACTGAAATTTGGACAGTAAGTTAGTGTTAGCTAGGGGAAGAACCCTATTGTTTTTGAACAAAATCGATCAGTAAATAAAAATGTTATTAATTATTTAAATTTGAGAATTTTTTTTTTCATTTTTGTTTTTGTAAAAATTTACATTTTTTATGTGTTAGGTGGTGGTGTAGTTTTTACGCTTTTGACTCGGAATCCAAGGGTCCCAGGTTCGAAACCCACGTGGGGTATGGTACAGTTTTTTATTTTTATTTTATTTTACACTGAGTCTTTCACAAACTAACTTCGTACTATAAAATTAAAAATGTCTTAAACTAACATTATTTACAAAAAACTGCGAAGAGTATCCTATAGAATGTGTAACAATTATATAAAAAGTTTAGTAAACCAGTAAAGAGTATGTTTTTAGCTTGTTTTTTCTAATTTTATAAGAGAGCGATTAAAGTTTAATACAATATTTGGGTTAACAATATTATAGTTAAACACAGTAAGTTACTGTGATTATTGAAGCGGTTACTAATAGGAAACTATAACAGATTAAGTTATGTCACTTTGGGAGAAGATGCTTCTTCTCAAAAACCACATATTTTGAGTGTCATTTTGTGAGATTGACAACGAATTATAATAGTTGGTATTATATTTCTGAACCTGCATAATAATGAATGAGCATAAAGTTAATTTAAATTAAGAAAGAAATTCATTAAAACTAAAATCGTGGTTTATATTTACTACAGTCTTTATTTCTTTCTCATAAATAATAATATGTTCCCATTTTTAACCTATAAATATTTTGTTTCGTTTTCCTTTTTATATTCCTTGGCCTTCATTAACAACTTTTTGCTAGAGGTTGACAAAAACTCACTGATATAAACTACACTTAATTAAATCTGTTCTGTTGAAAAATGGTTTTTATTTTCCTTAAACATAGCATTTGGTCTGTCACTCTTCTTAATTTTCAAAATAATTCTTAAGTTGGACAAGTTACTATTTGAGTGAATTCTATAACATTTGCCAACTATCGACGTGTCCAGTTTAAATCCTATGGCACTAGCAATGAGCCAGATACCATTACATTATCAGGAGAAATATTGTAGACAGACAAAAATGTAACTGACAAAACCAGTAACAAAAAGCAGCATAATTAAAGATCGGGCAATAAGTAAATTTACCAAAAAAATTAAAACTATTTTTGTAGACAATTGAATGTATTTTAATTTTGTAATTCAGTATTTTCTTACCTGGACAATCGTTACTGATCAGAAAACCTTATTTTTGGTCGCCAATTTCTCAAGATGGACAGAGGTAGATTTTTTGTAAAATGTTTTCCATGGCACTATTAACATTTTTGTGAAAAAATCATTTATGTTTGAACTATTTTTATGTATTCAATGTCTCTACTAAATCAGTATTAACTTTTTTGCCCTGTATCCCCATATAATGCAAATTATTAAAGTTAAAATTATTTGAAACTTTGAAATTTTTAAAGAATTTTTTAATACATATTTTTTTAAATTCTTGTTTCTAAAATGAAATATATTCTTATCAGTTGAGTAATATGAATAATTCATATTACATATCTACAGCTTTATGTCATACATTTTCTGCTTTAGCTGGATAGTTTTGATGGATAATATTGTGTCATTGAGAGCAGGCAATACTTACAACCCTATTTACCTGTAAGTCTTACACACGAATCTCGAATAAAAATATGAAAAAAAAAATGCATTTGCTGTAGTTTTTCCACCATCATTTTATTTAAAGGCTAATTAGTTTTGCAGTGTTTTTGTATATTTTCTTGTATTTATAAGTGTGTGTAAATTAGAAGAATTATTTATTAGTATTTGTGTAGGTATAGTTGTTGACATCCATGACCAACATTATCGATTAAAGTTACTACAGTGACAATTATTATTTAGGTGAAAAACATTTTATTCATCATATAGCACAAAATATAAAAATTAATAAAATATTTTATTGCTAAAAACCTAAACATCATTAATACTGAGGAATAATATATTATAGTCAACTATATAAACAGATTGTTTAAAAAATTCTTCAAAGTGATTATTTCAAGTTTGTTTGATGCTTAGTAATATCCTTTATATTTTATAAGTGCCTTTATATATCAATTTATTTTAATAATAATATTTATATTGTATTTGTACGAATAAAGTGACAAGTTCATTGAGGTCAAGATCGTCGCTATTTATTTTATAAATTGTTTAGTGGAAAAATCTGTAGCCCTAATAACAAATGTAATTTAGTGCCTATTTGAACTAGGATTATTTATATATTTTTATAGATAACCTTAAAAATTAACAGGGCTTTGAAACAATTTAATTCTGTATCAAACATATTTTTTAATTTGGTTTGGAAGCGAAAAGAACTAAGATAAACAGTTATAAGGTAATCATTAGATATTTCAGAAGAATGTTTGAATTCTTATTATATCCAAATCTATTATCATATTATCAATTAAAATTAGAATAAAAAAACATAAGTAGCAATAATTGTAATAAATTATGTAATTGGATTTAATATCAAATCATGTTTCGTTACTGACAATAGTTACAAAAATTTTTTTTTCATAATTTATTGATTATAAAGTTCTTTCATTTCCAAACAGTTCCCAAAGCAATTAATTCAATATTTTATCATTTGTGATATGTTCTACAACATATGTTTAATTAAAATAATTATTGACAACTCTAGTATAATCTGATTGAATGTCTGATTTGTTACAGCAGAAAAAAAATGGCCTATGATGACGTTATTACATTGTTAGGAGAATTTGGCAGTTATCAGAGAAAAATTTATTTTTTACTATGTCTACCAGCCGTACTGTGTGCCTTTCACAAGTTAGGAAATGTATTTATGATAGCAGAACCGAACTATAGGTAAGTGTTTTAAAGTAGATCTTAATAATGAGAAATAGTATACAGTTCTTCGACAGAACATAAGCCCCCAGAATAGAACTACAGTTTATTGTCTTGTAGGATTTAGATTTATTAATTTAATGTTAATTTCGAGCACTATGGTCAGTTCCAAATAGAAAAGAATAATGTACAAACAGGTTTAAATAAATTACTGTATGCATTATACATTTGTAAAATGCAAAGTTTGTTGTAGAAAATACACACAGAAAGCATGATTGCAAAACATTTTTGTATCCATAACGTAAACATTTATGCTACTATGAGTTGCGTCTCTAATGTCTCTTAAATTATTTTCAATTAATCATGACACACTCACAGAAAAACAAGTTAGTTATGTATTTGCGTTATGAGACTACACATACATATAGACATATAGACACAAAGACATATCGACAAGCACGCAACCGAACTGATTTTTTTTTTTTAAGGTTGGTTAGAACCGGAGAAAGATTAATGTATTAAGCAAATTTTATTTTAGGCCTATCTTCTATTTATAAAATTAGAAAAAGGTATCTTTCCATTAACTTATAAAAATTTGGCAAGTACATTTTTGCAACAAATGTTAATTCCATTTTTTTTTTGAAACTTCCTCAGTCTTGGTATTTATGCTATAAAGTATGACTTGGATCCCATACTTTTTAGCATGGATCAATGACTGACCTAAATTTCACCAACCACCCTTGGAACAGAGTTAGTACAGTAACTAGAGGTTTTAACTTCGGAATAATGTCATATTGAATGGATTTCGTTCATTTTTGGCAGCATATTAGTAAATGCTTCACAGAAAAGTTTCTATATTGTGCGGGAGCTTGCTAATTTATACGGGGTGGATGCCACCCCCTCTCAGGGGGTGGCACTTAAAAAATATATTTATTTATTAGAGCTGAAGTAGAATTAAATTTTAAGAGGAAAAGGTTCTATGCAATTTTTCACATAAATTGATAGTTTTTAAGTTATAACGACTTCAAAATTGCGATTTTAGCTTAAAAAAAAAAAAAAAAGGTATTTCCAAACGGTTTTTGTCAAGTATCTCGAAAAGTATTGCTTTATCGAAAAAAATGTTACAGATCAATTACAGAAAGTACAAACTGGGAATTAATTATATTTTTTGTTTATTGATGTAGGATTAATAATTTCGGAGATATTTAAGTTTATATTTGATAACCAAGTGTTTCGAAATTACCTTTAAAGTTTAAAATGCATTTTTTTCTAAAGCAAGTGCTTTAAATGAGCAAAAAACTTTGAGCATCTAGGTAATGCTACATCTTAACTGTAAAAACTGTATGAGATAATTTTTTTAAATTACTGGCTAATTAGAGTAACAAAATGGCGACTTTTTTTATATAAAAAAAAATATAAATATGCACATTTTTCCTTAATGACTTCTTTATTTCTTACTAGAGGAACGAGTAAAAAATAATTTGAAATTGCAATTAATTGTCTTTAATATCATTTCTTAGCATGCATGACGCAGGTGTCACAATTTCTGAGATATTTAACAATAACATTTAAACTGCCTTTTCGTCTTGTAAACGTTCGGGCGCCATTTGTAAACTTTCATATCTCCGAAACTATTAAATCTGTGTAAATAAATAAACAAGCGAAATTCATTATCAGTTTATGAGCTTTATTTTTGGCCTCTACTCATTTTTTAATAAAACTAATATATATTGAGATATTTGGAAAAGGAAAAAAAAATTACGTTTAATCGAAAATACCTTTATAGTCTAAACTGTATTTTTTTCTAAAGCAAGTGTTGTATACAAACCAAAAAATTTGAGCATCTACATCATGCTATATATTAATGAGAAACAGTGTTTGAAATTCCTTTTTTTTAATTACTGGCTAATTACAGTAACGAAATGGCGACGTTGTTATTAAAAAAAATGTGTAGTCACACATTGCTTCGGTCATAACTTCTTTGTTTTTTATTCTACAGAAACAAATAAAAAAACAGTTGAAAGCTTAATTAATAACCTATTATTCTACCTATTAACATCCTTGACTTAGGTGTCACAATTTCTGAGATATTTAACTCTCACTCTAAATAATTATCTTATGAACACTTGGATGCCAAATGTAAACTTAAATATCTCCGAAATTATTAATCCTACATCAATAAAAAAAAATATAATTAATTCCCAGTTTGTACTTTCTGTATTTGGTCTGTAACATTTTTTCGATAAAGTAATACTTTTCGAGATACTTGACGAAAGCCGTTTGCAAATACCTTTTTTTTAAGCTAAAATGGCAATTTTGAAGTCGTTATAACTTAAAAACTATCAATTTATGTAAAAAATTGCATAGAACCTTTTCTTCTTAAAATTTGATTCTACTTCAGCCCCAATAAATATATATATTTTTAAGTGCCATCCCCTATAAATTAGCAATACCCCACACAATATAGAAACTTTTCTGTGAAGCATTTACTATTATACTGCCAAAAATAAACGAAATCCGTTCAATATGACATTATTCCGAAGTTTTGCATATTTTTCACCTCTAGGTACAATATTTTGCGTTTACACACAAAACTACTATATAGTCTAAATAATTATTATAAAGTTTAGTCCTCATTAAGATTCATTTAGAACAAGGACATGTTTTAATCAGATAATTAACATTCTTCTCAAATGCCTGGTATTGATATATTGATTAAAAAATGCAAATCAAAACTGGTTAAACTAAACATTTTAACTGGATATTTCTTGTTTTAAAATTTCCCAGTATAAGTGAGGCATTTGGCAAAAAAATTACACATGATTACAGAAAATTAGATCACATTTATTTGATAAACGTATGAAAATATATCACTATTATTTACTATAGCATAAATACAAATAACTACACTTAATTAATTTAAATTCAAAATAATATAAATGTCTGTTGAGTTATATATAGATGTAGGTATTCTATTAGTTCATCTTATGCTGACTCATACAAATTATTTACTTAATGTACTTGTAGATAGGGTGGAGTGCAAGAAAATTTTTTGAATCCCTTATTTATAATAGTGTTAAAAAGTTGCCTATAAGATCACTTATATCAATTTTTGTTGCAATAGACTTATTTCTTGAAATTTTAATTTTTTTCATTTACACCATATTGTAATGTATTAGCACATTAGCAGTAAATATAGTCTTCTGAAAATTTGAGACCGATTGGATGAATAGTTAAAAAAACATTCTCCATTGAATTTCATAGCGAGAGCTACCGTGACGTCACCATGTCCGACTGTCGCCGCTGTGCCCCGCTCCCTCATAGTACACATAAGAAACACATATCGGTGGCATTGTTTGTGTTAAGATTGTTTTTTGTGCTTGTTTTAATTTTTGACAACATTAAATAAAATAAATATGTGTAAGTTGGGTTTACTAAAGCCGATTCATTAAATTTTCCAGAGGTGAATTTATTTATAGTTGTGGAATATTTTATTTTTATATGGATATTTTTTATTAATCTAAAATACATGTAGGTCTCCATGTTTTCTAAAAGCTAACAAGTAAAATTGAAAATTTTTAAAAACCCCCGATCAATGTATCTAATCGTACCAGTTTCATATGACCGAATCAAAATGAGGCCTAAATCATGTTCGGCTACCACAATTGTCTGCACATTTTCAATTTTACTTCAATCGGACAATTTCTATGAGAGGTTCAACATGGCGAATTCAAGATGGCGACCAAACATCAAAATATGGCCTATAACCTTCCCGACAAAATACTCTTTCAAATAAAAAAAACTACATCAAAATCGGATCACCCGTTGAAGAGATATGAAGCCACAGACAGACAGACAAACAAACATATAAACATACGCGTCAAACTTATAACACCTCTCTTTTGGGGTTGGGGGGTTAAAAAGACACTACCTAAATAGTTATTGCCCGAAATGGAATCGAGGGTGACGATAGGAATACAGACTAAAACGCTTGTTTTATTGTTACATTTTACTTCCACATCTACGTAGTGGAGTGAAGTATAGTAACGGAAAAATTAAATTTTTGTTGAAATAGCCTTAAAATGTGAAACATCGAGATTTTAAGTTTGAGCAAGAAAAAAGTTTCTTCTTTGCGTTTATGTCAGTAGGCAAAGTAATCAAAAAATTTCATGAGAAATAACTGAACTTGATTTACATTGAGGACAACTATACAATACTTATAAGATTTTCATTTCGACATCTCCATTTTAAATAATCTTTCAAATAATCTTAATTACATATTTTATATTCCTCCTAACTTACATTTACTTCAAGAAGCATAGACTGATGGTTACTGCAGACAATACTTTTCCAACTCAACATGTAAAATGAAACTGTACCGTCAAAATCGTTTACATGCATCTAGTTACGATATTTCTATACCTCGATAACTAGAACGAGCTTGATGACGTCACTGCCTAGTTCGCGCTCACTTCATTATTTCTTTTATCGGCTGCAGGACATTCTAGTTTTTTGCAGTCGTTTATAATTCAATAAGATATTTCAAATTTTAAAATTAAAAAAGTAAATGAGTCTATTGAGAAATATTTTGAGGGTGCAAAGATCTTTAGATTTGAATTTTGGTGGTGAACGGGAAAATAATGTATAATTTATACAAAGTGTGTGTAATATGTTATGTTTAGAATAAAAAGTGTAAAACCCAAACTACAGCCTGTATCACCATTAGTAAGATTTAGTTTCAAACCCTGCACGAAACAAATCTAAATGTCACACTTTTAAGTTAGTTTAGGAGTAAGTACCCTTTTTTCCTGTACGAATATCAAATTGTTGGGATATACTTAAAAATTAACCATATGGACCTTCAAGACATTTTTTTTATCACAAAACAATAGATATATGTAAATGCAGGACAAAAAGGCAACTTTTTGAAACGGTTACACAGTCGGTACTTGACTATTTTCTCTCCACCCTAGTAAGTATATAGGGAGAATTTGAAATACAAGTAATTATTTTAACCTCATGGCTTAATTATTGATCTGCAGTATTTTAATTTCAAAATTACATGTGTTTTAACAAAAAAATCCTGATTCTGTCTATACGGACTGATAAACCTCACATAAAAACATTATTCGCAGCATTGCTCAACATAATAAAAGTAGTACAAGTACTTACATAAATTTTTGTTCCTCTACAACATCTAAAATTTGAAGTTCTGCATTTAAATATCAGGTTTGTCACCTATGCAGATTTGAAATCACCACAATCTCCTAAATACTGCACCACAGACATAAAATTTCTAGAGTTGGGATTATGGTGATTTGGAAAGCGGTCATTGTAAAGTTCCCTCACTCTAATCACATTAGATCGAGTTCCCCGTGCGCTTTAGTCCATTCCCTGTTTGTTAGAAATTTGGTCATTGTTTATTGAATAAATAACTAAAATGAAATAAAATGTAAATATAAATAATTACACAACAAAACTGACACTGAAACACTGCAGTTATGTGCATTGACTGACCGCAAACTGCGCTGTACAGTATTAGGCTCTAATATCCTACGAGGAGTAAGGGTATGCATAAAGAATCAGCTGTGAATAAGGAATTTTAGAAGTCTGTACACAAGCACCGTGGATATTTTATATGAAAGTTCAAGAATGTTTTTCTTGTTTGTTATTTACTTTTTCTACAAATAAGTTATAAAGATCGACAGTTCCAAATATTTACTGCATTTCAAATTCATCCTGTATAATAAATAAAGAATCAATTATATTGAAAAATTATAAAATCAGATGTACATTACTAACTAGGACCTATAGGCACTTAGCGAATATTGTGTAGCAGCACCTCGCTGTGGAGAATCATTAACACTTTCGATGAGAGTCGGCTGTCATCTGTCAAATTTTAATAATATCCTAATCTAATAATAATTATTTTAATAAGCTTTGATGATAAATTATGTTCAAACAGCACAAATATCTGACCTCTGAAACTTTAGTCACCGATGGTGGCGCTAGTTGCAAATTCGGTCAGTGCCTATATTTCTGTTTAAATACAGTTAATTTGTTTCACAATATTTTTATGTATAAAATGAAAGAACACTAAAGCACTAATCTACCTCATAAATAAATTTAGTAGTGGAAAAATAATTTGGTAAAAATTTTAAAATTATTGTCAGATGTTTTAGACAGGTGATGGTTGAATCCTAACATACAGGAATGCATGTCCCAAGATTTTATACTGATCGATACAGTCTATGTATAATCCAAACCTGTAAAAACACAATTGCTTCTTAACAACTATTGTCATATATAATATCATAAGTGATATAATTTTGTCAGCAAAATTTAGTGATTATTAAGAGAGTTTGTTGCTTGGCAATTTCACGATTGCCATTGATAGATAAAAATAACGAGCCATTAGGCGAGTTATTTTTGTCAATGGTAACCGCCAATATTATCTGCATTACTATTGGACAGTGGGCAAAAGTACACTCAAAGGGACTGGCAAGTTTGTTCACATACACTGCATGTTGTAAATTAATATATTTTATGAAATTAAATGTATATGAATAATCAATATTTTTCAAAAAGTTAACTTTTTTTAGTGATTCTAAAAGTATAAAGAAAATGTCTTCACAAAATAAGAACCTCAAAAAATTAACTGCTAATAGTAAGTCAACAAGTAATGTTTCTCAGAAAGTCATTAATATTGTGGAAAATCATTCCTCACAGTTGTTTGATTGAAAAGAAGCTTAGTCTCTTGAACAAGGTATTCAATTTTGCACTACCTTCCTGACAGAGTTTTAAAAGAAAGTATAGCAAGTGTTGAAGTTCAAATCAATTTTGTCAGAGAAACATGCAGAATACAAATATTATTAATAACACAAAGATATCAAAATCCACAAAGGAAAGAAAAATGATCAAACTGTTACGTAAAAAAAGATTGTTTATACTTAAAAACCGGTGAAGATGATAAAACGGTTATTTTAGATGAGGTTGATGATTATGAAAGGCAGACGCGTGCTGGGACGATTTTGGGCCCTGGGAAAATATCTTAGCAAGGGCCGCAGGCAGAAATCTGAAATTTTTCTATCTCGAAAATAAAAATTGATGAGCGGAGGGAGAAAATCTCAAAAAAACTCCTACCCTACAAAATAAAAATTTATTCAACAGGGAACTCCCTTCATAAAAGGAAAGGGCCCCTTTATCGAGGGCCCACCGGGAAACTCCCGGTACCCTGGTGGGCCAGAACTCGCCTGATGAAAGGGTAGATAATCTTATTAAAAAATATTATTTTGGGTATTCAGCAGATAACTTTCAAAGAAAACATTCATTTCTTTCATATACCATTGGTGCAAGTCTGACCAAAAAGGAAGATCAACAAGACTCCCACTACGGTGACTTGTCGACTTCTTTCATGCACCTACCAGCATGAAAAGCAATAAAACAACCACTCTTTCTATATATTGATGATTCAAGTCTGATCATGCTAATGTATATAATATTAAGTATCTCTAGCCCTACCTAGAGGATACTACATCACAATCAAACGTTTATTACATTTCAAAGTCAAGAAAATACTAAAAAGCCCAAAGAAAATAGTTATAAAATTTCGCTCACCGCATGCATGTCCAATAAATGAAGTATTTCATATATTTTCGATGGATTAATGCCTCTAAACATTGTACAATCTTTTTTGTTCTCTTTAGAACTCGTCAGGAGGATACAAATCCAATTCGAAATAAAAGTTACTATTAGAAAATAAAAATGAAATATTTTCATGTCAAAAAACTGACAGGAAGACATCTATTTACTTGACAAATATATTAAAAATAACAAAAAACAAACATTCCTTTAGAGCTCCAAAACTCGTCTAGTTTAATAAATAAATACCTATTATTTCTGCTTACATCATTGTTAAAAAATATTATTTTGGGTATTCAGCAGATAACTTTCAAAGAAAACATTTGTTTCTTTCATATACCATTGGTGCAAGTCTGATCAAAAAGGAAGATCAACAAGACTCCCCCCTACGGTGACTTGTCGACTACTTTCATACACTTACCTTATCTAAAATTCAGCATGAAAAGCAATAAAACAACCACTCTTTCTATAATTGGATTCATATCCTCCTGACGAGTTCTAAAGAGAACGAAAAAGATTGTACAATGTTTAGAAAATATATGAAATACTTCATTTATTGGACATGCATGCGGTGAGCGAAATTTTATAACTATTTTCTTTGTGCTTTTTAGTATTTTCTGGACTTTGAAATGTAATAAACGTTTGATTGTGATGTAGTATCCTCTAGGTAGGGCTAGAGATACTTAATATTATATATATTAGCATGATCAGACTTGAATCATCAATATATAGAAAGAGTGGTTGTTTTATTGCTTTTCATGCTGAATCTTAGATATGGTAGGTGTATGAAAGAAGTCGACAAGTCACCGTAGGGGGAGTCTTGTTGATCTTCCTTTTTGGTCAGACTTGCACCAATGGTATATGAAAGAAACGAATGTTTTCTTTGAAAGTTATCTGCTGAATACCCAAAATAATATTTTTTAATGCCACACTGTGCGACGTGTCAGTTCATTTTTTATTACTAATGTAGATATAAAATGTAAATTTACAGAAATTCTCCTTAATTAAAATATATTTTAGTGTAATTCAAAATTATTTATAATTTGTTGATGCAGTCTTTATCTGGCAATTAAATCTGGATTTCGATTTGCACGCACTGGTTCAGCTGGTATAACATCATCTTTAATAAACCAAAATTTAGTTCCTTACCTCCCACAGTAAACATCACAAAATGTATACATAGCCTAAAAGTAAAATTTATGAGAGAATTTTCAAATTTTCCGCCAAAAACTCTTGAGAATTTGTTCCATTGTTATCATGAGAAATATTTCCTACGATTTTTTTTAAGAATACAATTGTATTCACAAAATCTAAATATTGATTATTATGAGGTTATTTTCTTTACTTAGTGCGTCAATATATGAACTGAGCATTCAATACTCTTAATAAAATGAGTTTATATCTCACGTACAAATATTTAGACTCCTTTCGTCAATCATATTAAAAACACAATAGAGGAAAATGAAAATAAACGTATACTTACCAAATTATTATTCAAACGTAGGTCGAACCTCACATCGAAGTTGAAACATTTGCAAAGTAATAGCACTTGTAAATAATTTCTTGTGGTATAGTTGTTTTATATCAAACCTAAAAAAAAAATGCTTTTATTATTTGTGGACTTGCTGTAAAAAGCTATTAAGTCTTATAGTATCTCAGAAATGTAATTAAACAAATGTGAAACCATACTGAAATGTAAGGTCTTATAACCTAAACCAGAACATTATCAAAAAAGAAATACTTTAATGGATATTTGCTGATATAACAGAGTCGGTGCCCATTAATTTCTTTAACTGTGAGAATGCATTATTAGTACTCTTAAGAGATTATTTTATTATATTATAATCAGGGACCGAGAACAAAATTGAGATAAAAACTAAAATTATTGTCATTCTGTTCCTAAAAATAAATATTAGAAAACTTTGCTGCTGGGAACAGAATTGGCAGTGAAACAAATTGTAAATAAATGGTGTGCTGCCAGGGCCGTGGAGAGAAAATACGGGCCAGGGGGAAATTTTTTTGAAAATTGATAAATTGATATGCGGGGGGGATCCGAAAAAAATTTTTTGTCCAAACAATTTTTTTGGTGACGAAAAACCGGACCTCTTAAAACGAACCCGGCCCCTTCTCGAGAGAACTCTGTGCTGCATGTGTGTTGTCGATTCAATGAAAAAATTCATTATAAATTAACGTCGGGCGCACATAGGTTGCATTCGAAAGGCCGCACATGCGCCTCAATCGTAGTGAATGTGTTAAATGAGAACAAAATGAGAATAAAAATATTTCTAAGTCTTCAACAGCTACCTGAAGCTACTTTCAGAATTACAGTTGATTTTCATGTATAACAGACATGACTAAGATTTTGATGTTGCCTGCTTTATGACATTCCAAAAAAAGGTCCAATTATTTTTTCGATGCTTATAGTCGTTTCTGGGTCATAGGAATTTTTTGCTTTTTGACATATGGACTTAGGACTTTTATGCTCAGAACAATTGGAGGTGTGGGGATTTTTCCAATTATTTTTCGATATCTCCTTTGAGTTACAAGGATTTCTGGTTAGTATTCGACAATGACCAAAGACTAAACAACTGCTTCTCTATAAGCCACCATCATTTGTCTCTTACACATGAGAGATTAAAATGCCACTTCCTACTATGCATTATTTTCTATAAGCCATCATGTTTTTTCTGTAGGCAGACATCTATGTTTTTCCTATAAACTGTCACATGTTTTTTTTCTCCTATGCTATTGATGGCAATGACCACAGGTCTATTTCGTGTACAGTAACTAGCAATGAAAAAGATGCAAAACATAGAAATAATGTCATAATATTTCTTTATAGGTGACCTGTCATGGTCCCGACCTCCGATTAAAGAACTTATATCTAGATACATAATTGTACTAATTTGTATGTTGCTGAGATAGTTACAATCTAAGGCACTTCTTCCCATAAGTTCTTGATTGGATAGTCGATCTATTCGCGGCCGATTCAGGCACGATCAGTAAGTTCGATTATCATAATCTCAGTTTGACACTTTTGACAGTGTCCGGCATGAATGTTAATAAGTGTTTTTCGATCAAAATGCGGTAAAGAAGTCTTTTTATTTTAAGTTGTGATTTGCTTAATACCTAAGTAATATTCTCTATTCATATTTACACAATTTAGTGACATTATATTTAGTGCAAAATGATTAAGTGCTGTGCCTCTTCCAGAAAGCAGTTTAGAAAAGAAGAAAATCAATCGTTCCATAGTCGTAACATGATGAAGTTCAGTTTACAGTTATAAAGTGAATAGCAATTAAATTTTAATATCCTTTCAATACATATTTATCTTACTGTTATATCGTATGCATACATCACGTTGTATAAAATACCGGTAATGCAGGAATTGCAATAATTCATTTTAATGAAAATATTTACCATTCTACACATTTTCTACACACACAACGCCACTGTTGCCTATGGGATGTGATGTTCATCTATTCTTTTTAATGGACATATAATGTGACTATGTTGGGAGCAAACAAGGTATATAGTGAAAAGATAGCCTGTTATGTATCTAGATATAAGTTCTTTAATTGGAGGTCCCGACACTTGCTGTTATTCCCAAATCGAAAAATTTAATATTTGAAAAAGTATTAGTGATTTACTTTTGAGACGTAGTGATTACGAATCTGAAGTCAAATTCGAAAAATTCAAAAATTCAAAAAAATGTAAGGTCGCTTTAATTTTTTTAAGTTGGCTACTGGCTAATTACCATAATAAAATGACCACAATTTTTTTTTAGGTACTTGTATACTGATAAAAGCGAATCTAGCGGTTGATTTAATAAATTAAAACGCTAGAGAGATAGAGTAAAAAGATTTGGCAACACTGTATTAAATACGACTGTCGTATATCTTCTTGTCACTGCTTATTAATTTTTGCAAAATGTATTTTCAGTTTAGAAAACAATTTACAAATAGATAATAACCTTAATAGCCAGGGAGGTACCGACAGTTTTCGTGAAATCATTTGTATAAGGCTAGAAAAATGCGAAAAATAGCAAAAAACAGCTTGCATTTCGGCGCTGAAAAAATTGCAAATCATGCAATCTTGACACGTTCATATTTTTCGAAAAACCCATTGGGACGGACATACGATGTCGCGACTTAAAGAGGAAGTCTTCCAGATAAACCTGATCGTAAATTGCAAAGGCAAAATTCAAAAATTCGGCTAGGCATGAACGAATCAAAAGTAGTATTTTGTGTCATTTCAGAAAATCGATATCTCTTTTTGCAACATGTTTATATAATTTTTTACTCATTTTTGCAGGACTTATAGATTGGTAGAATTGCACCTTCATCATTGATACTGTCTAAGTTATCATGGGGAAAAAATCTAGCTTTATATACAGGGTGCGCCAAAGTCCTGAATTTGGTCGATTACGGCTGTATTTGAAATGGTGGAAAGATATTGTCTATAGATTATTTTCTTGGTTTTCAATTCTGAATAACCAGAAAATATGTACAATTATACAGGGTATTTCGTTTTCGTTGGCCGGGCATCAACTTCGTTATTTTAAATGAAACACCCTATATTTTTTTCCTTTATCGAGTCACCCATCTAATTATATTCATAACTCTATTAAGGTGGTAGGTACTTAAAATGAACCGCTTACGAAATAAAAGAGATTTTTTGACAAAAAGTGAGGTTTGCGAATAAGTTTTTGAGTACCTCTGATTTCATACACAAGAGAGTTTTCAAAATTCTGCTTATACTGTTATGTTGGGCATATTAAGCGCTAGTAGGGTAGATACGTTATTAACATTAATCTTATACAGAGTGCTGAAAAAATTGAGTTTATTTTTTCGCTAATAAAAAAGGCCGTAATTCAGTTTTTTCAAATGAGACTTACTATTTTCAGTTCTGTCATCTAATGAAGTGTTAAATTATCTTTCCATTGATATATCATAGTAGGTATTTATCTTTAGGGGTTGCATAGATATTATGGTTAATTGTCTGGATCAGATTAATTGTGTAGTAATACAAGCAGTTTTCCATAGTTAATTATTAGTCTTCTGAAATATTGAATTGAATTATTATTTTTTTACTTAGAATTGTTGGACAAAGAATTGAAATTAATACCAGCACGTATGTAATAAAGAATTTACTCAAAAACAATTATTTTAACAAGTGTTCAAAATATTCACCATTTCGATCGAGACACATCTGAATCCTCTTCCTAAATGAATGACGCATTTCTTGCAGCATCTGCGGAGTAATGGATGCAAAGGCACATCTGATCCTATTTTTCATGTCATCAACAGTGGTGGGAGTGTCGCGATAAACTATATCCTTTACATAGCCCCATAAAAAAAAGTCCATTACACAATTAATCTGATCCAGACAATTAACCTTAATATCTATGCAACCCCTAAAGATAAATACCTACTATGATATAGCAATGGAAAGATAATTTAACACTTCATTAGATGACAGAACTGAAAATAGTACGTCCCATTTGAAAAAAACTGAATTATGGCCTTTTTTATTAGCGAAAAAATAAACTCAATTTTTTCAGCACTCTGTATAAGATTAATGTTAATAACGTTTCTACCCTACTAGCCCTTAATATGCCCAACATAATAGTATAAGCAGAATTTTGAAAACTCTTGTGTATGAAATCAGAGGTACTCAAAAACTTATCCGCAAACCTCACTTTTTGTCAAAAAATCTCTTTTATTTCGTAAGTGGTCCATTTTAAGTACCTACCACCTTAATAGAGTTATGCATATAATTAGATAGGTAACTCGATAAAGGAAAAAAATATAGGGTGTTCCATTTAAAATAACGAAGTTGATGCCCGGCCAACGAAAACGGAATACCCTGTATAATTGTACATATTTTCTGGTTATTCAGAATTGAAAACCAAGAAAATAATCTATAGACATTATCTTTCCACCATTTCAAATAGAGCCGTAATCGACCAAATTCAGAACTTTGGCGCACCCTGTATATTACCACGAAAAATCTGTCGCTATCTCCCTGGCTATAAATAATAATACAACCCGTTTAAAAATGCCAGAACAACTAAAATATAAGGGCAAGTTTATTAAAAAAAAGGGCCCTAAAAAACAAGACTTAAAAAAGGTATTATAAAGAATAAATCCCATTCTAATCTTTCAACCGAATGCCAAGATCAGGTTTCTGAAGAAAATCTTATGATTAATGTAAAGGAGCTTGGTAAAAATCTAAAATGTCAAAAACATTGTGGTTTACTTTCAATTTGGAATGTTTTTTTTGCAAAAATCGGTAATTTGTTTCGGTTGTACGTACAGGAAAAGTGTATGTAGTAAACAGATATAAACAAAATACTGCAACTCCAAAAACAAATAAAAAAAAACAACGCAATGTTATATTAGTGATTACTAAATTTGCCTATCAACCTGGCAAATCAACAATAAATGCTCTACATGGCCTGGTTAAAGGCATCGAAAAGACATTTACTGCCAAGGAACTGGCTTTGTGTGCTTTCATAGATATAGAGGGTGCTTTTGATAACACCTCCTATGAATCCATACAGAGAGCCGCGGAAAAAAGGGGTATACAATCCCCAACAATCAAATGGATACAATCCATGCTAAGAAGCAGAATAATTACCACAGATATGGGGGGTGAGTCGGCCACCGTGACTGCAGTTAGGGGCTGTCCACAAGGTGGAGTCTTATCGCCCTTGCTGTGGTCAATGGTGGTTGACGATCTCCTCCATAAGCTGAGCAATTATGGCTTCAACGTTCAGGGCTACGCTGATGACCTGGTCGTTACTGTCAGGGGCAGGCATGAGGTTATGATCTCAAACCACATGCAAATGGCCCTAAACATAATATCCAAATGGTGCTCGTCAGAGGGTCTTAGTGTCAACCCGAGCAAAACAGTTATTGTTCCATTCACCAAAAGGAGAAAACTCAACTTGAGAGCCCCTATGTTGAATGGAACAGTACTGACCTTTTCCAGTGAGGTCAAGTATCTAGGAGTAATTCTGGACCAAAAACTCACCTGGAACTCACATTTAGAAAGGACACTTACCAAAGCAACAACGGCCATTTGGACGTGCCGTAGGCTGTTTGGTAAGACTTGGGGTCTAAAGCCGAAAATGATACATTGGTCATACCTATCGGTTGTGAGACCTATGGTTACCTACGCATCATGCATATGGTGGCCAAAAACAGAAGAAAAAGTAGCACAAGGAAAGTTGCAGAAATTGCAACGCCTTGACTGTCTAGGGACTACAGGAGCAATGCGCTCGTGTCCCACAGCAGCTATGGAGGCAATGCTGGACTTACTTCCTCTGCATTTGCATGTGAGGAAGGAGGCAGCACTTAGTGCCTTAAGGCTGCATCAGGCACTTAAATTCAGACCAGGCGACCTGGTTGGTCACTTAAGGATTCTGGAGTTAATCCAATTTGAATCCATGACCAAACCCACTGACTCAATGCCAATCAAATATGACTTTGACTGCCCGTTTGATGTGCTGATTGAAAGCCGTCAGGCGGGCAGGGCCGGAGCATTGCGGTTGGAGAAAGAGTCACACGTCTGGTACACAGACGGATCCAAGATGGATGAAGGGGTTGGTGTGGGCGTAGCAGGGCCTAAATGCAGGCTATCTAAAGCCCTTGGTAACACCCCAACCATCTTCCAAGCAGAAATTTATGCTATAGATCTATGCGCCCAGGAATGCCTAAATCGAGGCACTCGAAGGGCAAAGATCTATATACTTTCAGACAGTCAGGCAGCATTAAAGGCTCTCAGGTCATATACCTTTGAGTCAAAAATTGCCTGGGAATGCAGGCAATCCCTGAAGCAACTGGCAAAAAACAACAAGGTTACCTTGATGTGGGTGCCAGGGCATGAGGGGATAGAAGGCAACGAATTAGCTGATAGCCTCGCAAGAAAAGGGGCTGAAGCCCCGTTTTTTGGACCCGAACCGTTCTGTGGCCTATCCAGGGGACACATAACGGAGGAGGTCCTAAAATGGGAAAAGGAACAAAAAGAGTCCTACTGGAGGAACACTCCAGGACAAAGACAAGCAAAAAGGTTTATAACCTATTCTACAAAGAATGCCACA
The DNA here is from genome assembly GCA_936432065.2 of Rutpela maculata. Classification (NCBI taxonomy): domain Eukaryota; kingdom Metazoa; phylum Arthropoda; class Insecta; order Coleoptera; family Cerambycidae; genus Rutpela; species Rutpela maculata. Next base: position 69,242,698 of record OW386285.2, on the reverse strand, counting down.
AGGCTTCTCGAACTGGAAAAGTCCGATTTAAGGCTGATCACAGGCCTTCTAACTGGCCATTGCCCCTTGAGATACCATCTCAAGAACATGGGCATGGCAGAAGATGACAAATGCAGATACTGTGAAGCTGCAACTGAAACTGCGGAACATATACTTTGTGAATGCAAGGTGTTAATCCGCATTAGGCTAAAGTACCTAGAACAGGCGGAATTAACGCCTGAAGACATAGGGAAACTAGCCCCCAGGAAAATCGCAAGCTTTGCAAAAAGTCTTGGAATCCTGGGTAACAACTAGATGCAGGGTAACTCACAAAAGACCTTTTAGGTCGAGGTGAAGAAAGGCCAACCCAGGGCCAAGCGACCCCTTAAACAATCTACAATCTAGTGATTACTACAATTAATTTGATACTTTTTAAAAATTGAAATATTTGCACCACCTTCGAAATATACTGCATTGCAAATCAATGTCAACAGCTGCTTTATTTATAGAAATTTAGGATTTTTTTAGGGTTTTAACAGAGTGTTAATAAGAAACTATTTAATGTTATGCTAGTTTTTAAAGCATATTTCTAAAAAATTGTGGTATTAAGAGCGAAAATTAACTTAGCCTAGCGTGCATCCGAGCTCTACTATGTCAAGTAAGGCATATTTGTCAAACTTTCCCAATCGAAATGGACGATTTTATTTTTATTGGAAATTCAAGTGTAAAATCGCTTTATTTATTAGTATGCCAAATTATATTTAAAACTGTAAAAGTTCATTTTAGTATACATGTACTGTAAGAAATGTGAAAACATCTTTCGGTCATAATTTTTTCTGCTTAAACAATGAAACGGTGCCAAAATAATTTGAAAATATTTTTATTCTGGATCCAGCTCTGAAATGTTATTAAGATCCAGGCATTTGATGGAGAATGCCTACTGTAACCAAAATACAAAATTTCATTGGATTCCGTTTACGCATTACAGATATAAGGCAGAAACAAAATTCTTCCAAAAAATATAAAAAGTATTTCGAAAATAAGGCCACTTCAGCCATTATTGTATGGGGATTTAAGATCACCTCAGACTTCTCTATCTTTTGGTAAAGTACGACCCTTTTCATGAATCACCCTGTGTAACTATGCAGCTAGTCATAGAATATTTAAATGCTGAATAAAGTGCACAGTCTCCGAATTTTTTTTTTTTTTTTTTTTTTTGTTGTCAACTATATTTTATGATGGCTATGTAGTTTTAAGGCTTCTCATAAAAATATTAAAAGACGACCGTCTGCTTTTATTTTGTTAATCACATTTTGCTGCTCAATCATCCCTTTTTGCCTACCGAAACTGAATATTTTGTGGATCCATTAAATCCATGCTCAAAATGATGTACGTAATATTATTTATAAATTACCCTGCATCGTTAAACAGCTCTCTTGCGCCTTCTTGGCACTCTGACATAGCCAATTCGATGTTGTTAAATTGATTTTCCCGACACCAGTTTTGAATGGCTTGAATTAATTTCAGTCCAATACCTTTCCTACGGTACCTGTCGAAAACAGAATTCATTAGATATAAGTATATATGGAACAAATTGATTTATACGACCTTTTGTCAACTGCTAACCTGAACAACCAAGCCCAGTCCTCCCTTTGAAAATGTTTCATAACTGCCACAGTACCAACTATCTACAATTTGTATTTTATTAAAATGATTTTAATATTTCATAACTTTTTTATTATTAAGCCACTTTTCTATAATGTAATAAATTTACAAAGTAATTCCCACACAGATATTTGAACTCGTTAACACGTTAACTGCCACATGATCCGCCGTTGACCCACGTTACTGCATGATTACTATGCCACATTTTTATTTTGTAAACTTCATTTTTATCGACCAGCCTTGCGACATGCCAAATTCCAAATTCACTATTTGTAGAATGGATTTTTTAGTACCTTTTGTTTAGCATATTTTTTATAGATAGATAGATAGATAGATACTTTATTCATTCATTAATTTTACATACAAAGGTAAAACTTATACTTATATATAGTTTTTTTATATATAGTTTGTAGTTTAAGAAATGTCTTATTTGTTTTGGATTTTCTTTGTTTTAATAAAGGCATAAAAAAACACTGTAGTTTCCTTAATTCTCAATGGATTTTAAAAATTACAAAAATGAAATAAAAGTGTAAATTCACAACAGGCCAACTGTGCTAAGAAAGTTAAATTATCGTAGCGCCATTGGAAGTTATATTTCATTAGAAATTAGACGTGGGTCAACAGCAATCCACACGGCCTGGCAATCATCTACTGCTGTGGGTCACGGGCAGATCACCCGGCATCCCAATAATCAATATGATTATGTATGGGTGGCAGCTAACATGTTAAATAACTTCTACCGTAAAAGAAACAGATAATACTGGTTTGTAATTATTTTCTTTTTTTTTTTAAATTATGTACCACCTATTTACTTCTTTAGACAAATTTACGTTTGTGCAGAAACAGTCAGATTTTACATTTAAATGTATAAATATAATAATTTCACTTTGGGTTCAAGTATATATATTTTTGGGTGTGAGACATTCGGACAGGTAGAAAATCTTGAATCAAAAATCCACTTCGATATATTCTTTCCATTGCAAAATTTACTTATCAATAACTTTAATACTTTGTAGAACTGCTAAATATCCAAAAAAAAGTGAGGAAAAAAACTTACATCTAAAATTTCATTGCATCTAGTAGCCAGGAAATTTATTGTATTGTATTTTAAAAAATGTTATATTAGTTCAGTGAAATTAGACTTTTCTGATCTAACAAATTATATCCTTCATTTTTTTTTAAATCGATTTATTTTGGTGTTTTAATGAAAATATTAAAAATCGACGAGATCACTACAGCATAAAAAATTATTCAAGGTCAAAGTTCACAAAAAACGTTTTTTTGCGAATATCGCGCTTTCTATAGCTCGGAGGCCAATTGAGGTTATTATGAAAATGAAAGATAATGAAATTACACACAAAAATGATCTCTTCCATTTTTTATGTACAACGAACGGTTTAGGCAAAAATGTGCTTGGAAGTTTCCGTGCAGGGCATATAATTGCTCCATTTCATATAGTCCATGCATAAAATATGTGCTTGTTCTATGTATATTATTAGCTGATCAATATATATTTACCGTCATATACAGTAATATTTGCTAAATCTTCACATTAAAATTTATTGGTAACATATTTACAGCGTGTTTCACTTGAAATGGTAACACCAACTTTTTTATTTTTTCTTCAATTTGAATCAAATTGTACTAAAATATAGAATAACTTAGGATCTACATATGGCCAGAAAAACATTCTCCTCCTACAAATGCAAAGCCACCTACGGTACCAAAATATGCGGAAAAAATCATCATATTAGGCATTTTTTTGTCAGAAAATTTTGTTAATGAAACTTGTTCAGAATTGTCCAAAAACCTTAAGTCCAAAATTTAATCAAAATAAAAATATATATATTATGCCTTGCGTGGAAATTGCGAGGCACATTTTTGTCTAAACTGTTCGTTGTACATAAAAAATGGAAGAGATCATTTTTGTGCGGAATTTCATTATCTTTCATTTTCATAATAAACTCAATTGGCCTCCGAGCCACAGAAAGCGCGATATTCGCAAAACACCGGTTTTTGTGAAATTTGACCTTGAATAATTTTTATCTAAAATGACTGGAGTATATATGTTATTTTTATAGGCTTAGGAAAAGTAACATTTAATAATTTAAAGCTCGGATTAATGTTAATTTAGCACATACCTAATATAAGTCAAGAAGCAAAATTTAAATAGGTGAAACAAATTTTAAATACTTATCCTATTCCATTCAAAAGTTTCTGACATAAATATAATAAATATAGTCACTGCATAATTATTACAAAATTTGTGATTCCAATCAGGGAAAAATAGGTAATGTTAACTTCACGTTATACATTAAAAACACTATTATACCTTAGCCGGGAAAGGAGGATAATAGTCAAATTCTTTTCAGCTGCCCAGAGCATCAGGACAGTCATTCTATTCACTGGCCCAGTGACGTATGACATCACCAAAATTACCTCCCTGTCTTCCCTAGCTTAACCAACTCTGCAGTTGGGTACGTTTGGGTTATTCATAGTCAGATCTGACAGATGTAATCAAACAATATTAAGGTTAGAGTTTATTGTAAATAATTATAAAATTTAGGCAATGGAAAAAATTAACATGGAGATTAATGGTATCCTCTTAACCATTACAAAGCAGGCTGAAGTGATTGAAAATATAAGAAAATCACATAACAATATGACAAATTTTACTACATGATTTCATTTACTATGCTGTCTATTGATACTATTTAGCAGCATTTTTAAGTGACTGCACTGTAGTTTCATTTATATTAATTAAAAATATACAATCTCTTTGCAGGTAATGATTTCGCAAAGTTATTTGTTGAAGAAATGTTGAAAAACAACTTACGGATTGTAGGATAGACAAATTGTGAACAATCTATATTTTAGTTACTCATCTTTCCAATATATAAATAAATAAACAATGTAACCTCAATCAAATAACTGCACTTGGTAAAGTTGGGCAGCTGAAAAGAATTTGGCTAGTGATGAGTTGGACTGTTGATAGAGTCAACCAGCACATGTCGCTGACTTGATTGATAAGCCTTTGTAAAAATTTAAATCGAGGTGAGGTACGGTACCGGTTTCAGTGACTGGCCCTCTATCGGCGAAGTTAAGCATGCCAGGCGAGTCCGTCACTTGGATTGGTGACCGTATCTCATCTTGCCGTCTTGGTTAAGTGGTAGAGTAGCATTTATTAGCTAAACTTCGCCAGGACGTTAATATAAAAAAAAAAATGCTAACAGGTTTTGTTGCATGAGCTAATCACGTGCACATATTACTGTTCTCCGTCCCCGGGAAGGTATAGTTTTAAAAGAGGACTAACTGACTCATTTTCAAAACAATCAAGTTTGCTATATTCACCTTTCTTTGGGATCCGCCTTTATTTAACTCTTCTGATTCTATGTCGTCTTCGTTAACAATTTTATACCAACAGTTTTTAGGGTTTTGCATAAAGAAAAAGGGCTCATATGCTTCTGCTACCAAACAAGTCAATGGTTTTTTATCGTACATAACTTGTGCAGCTTTCATCATAACTGTACCATAAATTAATACATATAAACCTACTAATACTATTGGAACTGATATTACACAATACATTAGAGGTACTCCAAAACATATAAATAAAAATGCAGATAATAAAATTATTAACTGAAACGTTACCTGAAAAAGATAGTAAATCAATGAAATCATGACAGAATAGTGTTTATTATTAAAAAGGAATGTTAATTTACCTCATTGAATAATGCGCTGATCCAAGAGTTAAACACATTTGATATGTATGCATTTCGAACAACTTCAGATATCGCAGGTGTGTCATTATCTCTTTGTTCCCTTATGACTATATAATACATTTTTAAAATAAATAATGTATGAGGTATGTCTCAATAATATATAACTACTTTTCTAAATGCAAAATTAAGTGTGTCTAGTGTATGTATATACTAAACTCTTTATCTGACATAAACTATCAACATGATTCATTACAGAAGAATTATAACACATGCAATAACAATACAATACTCTCAAACAACTTCTCTAAATAAAACATCTCATTAACTATTTAACCAAACAAACATTTTCATAAAAGCGGTTTTAAAAGTTAGGTTACGTTTTCGTCATCTTCATCTAAAGTAGTGATGGGTAAAAGCAGTTATTTTTTAACAACAGTTTAAGCTGCTACTGTTATTTTGAAATAACAGATCGCTGAGAAGTACTGGCATGCGCCACTGAACTCTACTATATAAATGGAAGGCCAGTATAGGTATATGCGCGTGAACAAAATGCGGCAATTACGGCACAGATTAAGTGGTAACGAATTCAAAAACTATAAGCCATGCGTCGACGCAGTAGAGAAATTAATGTCTGTGCTTGAACCAAACGGCTGTCTACGGGAGTTACGCGCCGATGCCAGGCTGACGCTATTCTGTGTTTTATTTCTCTTCCATAGATTCTGTAGCGTAAGTCTTGGATTAGATGAAATTTCCAGAGTCGGTGTCACCATTTTATTCTTTGTTTATTCTGTCGTTTGTGTAAAGTTGTTGTAAATTGATTATTTTGTGTAATATTTTGTGACTGTTATAAACAAAGTTAATTAAGACAATATGGTGCAATCTTGTATGGTACTGTGTTGCAAGAATCGGGGCAAAGTCCCGGGTTTTAAACAGTTACAGTAACAATAAGACCGGCTCTGACGTATTTTGTAGTGCGATTGCGCTCCTCCTTATGGTCGCCATACTTGCGCGAGGTTCAATTTGGCGTAAAAATTGGTGTGGATATTGACCTTCCATTTATATAGTAGAGTTCAGTGGCATGCGCATACCGCAGCGCGCAGTTTGCAAATGTTATTTCAGAGACGTTATTTTATCATCGTGCTGCTACCGCAACTGCTTATCTGTCATTTTCTCACCTGTTATTTTCGAACAGAAATAACAGTCTGTTAATGCTATTTACATATAACAGTTATAAAATAACAGGTTGTTAAATAGCAACTCATCTCTAATCTAAAGGTCCATTTGCCACAACCAAAGATCATGTGTGTCTCATAGATAGATTATGTTATGACATTTTTCTAGATTAAGTTTTGCCAGGGGCGTAGCGAACGGGCACGTTACCCCCCAACTTTGTCACACCTGACAAAAGTTGGGCAAGAGTTGGAAATTTGAGATATAAGTTGGCAATTTTTATTTCGGTGGAATTTTTTTTTATTTTCACCACCTTATCATCAATTTTTAAGTTTTTTTGGATTTTCTCCCACCCGCTCATCAATTTTTTTGAGGAATTATTTATAGATAATGGTTTTCTTACAATTATTCAAATTTGACATTTTACAGCCGTTTGCACCGTATTGTTTAACAGATGATTAGTCTTAAACCTACGTTAAATTTAAAATTTGCTTTGCACCGTTCTTTAATCTTTGATTAATTTAGCTTAAACTTGCATTAACTTAAACCCCAAAATTTGGTCGCTTAAAGGGCGATTGAATTTAATCGTAATTTCTGCGCAGTCGTCGATGTTGTGCATAACCTCAATTTTTAGTATATAATATTCATTCTTTTATTTTTATTAACAAAAATTTACGAATCGTAAGATGGATTCCGACTCTGACATTGATATCCTCAATGACATTTTAGATATAATTGAGATAATAGATAATAGCTATTTTTACACAAATTTTTTCCTTTTCTTGAGACATGCGTTATTTGTTTGTTTATTTTTATACATGCTTGTATTTTGTGGCCATATTTATTAGCAAAATTTTTCATTTAATGAAAAATTAACGGATCTTGCTGTTTTATTTTTATTATGGTTTTCCATGTTTATAAAGATCTTGTAAACAGATAAATAGTAGTAAAAATGTACACACACAGAACCACTTTTTCTCATGAAAGAACAAATAATTGACAATAGTTGACAGAAATAAAGTTATAATTTTAAAAGAGAAGTTAGCAGAATACCAAATTCCCTAAAATCACAAGTTAACTATCAAATTAAGTAAACTACAAACAATAAAGCACAATGCAATATGACGCAAGTTAAACCTGGTTTAAAAATTAAACCCGTTACTTTCTGTCAACGTTAAACCACGTTAAACTTTAATCCTCTGCCAAATCATTGAAAGTACAATTGTTTCCATGGTAACTGAATTGGTCTGACCCACCGATTACGTTTAATCGGGACCGAAAGTAACGGCCTTTAAAATGTAAACGGTGCAAATGGCTGTTAGTTAACGCAAGTTTAAGCTAATTTAATCAAGGATTAAAGAACGGTGCAAAGCAAATTTTCAATTTAACGGAGGTTTAAGATTAATCCTTCGTTAAACAGTACGACGCAAGCGGCTGTTAGTGGCATTAAAAGATGTTATAATTAGAGAGATATGGCATTAGGGAGTTATTGGATGCGCAATAAGGGCAAGCAGTATTAAAGTCAGCGTTATTTTGGCATCTACGCCTGCGCAATTTGATCTGCAAATAAGGGATCTCTTATTAAGGATAGTGCTTGCCCTTATTAGTGAAGGGATACTGCAGTGCGTTAAGTTTGTCGTATTTTGACATTTAGCAACTTTGACGTTCGATCGCTCACACATTTTTGTTTGTTTACTGGTTTGAATTACTATACCTTATTTTTTCGTCAGTGTTATGTTGTGCCGACTGCCGGTGTTTTTTATAAAGTGTTTTTGTTTTAGTAATAAATAATATATCATACCTAAGTATCTATATCTGATTCGATTCTCCCCTAAAATTAATAAAAAAAAATACAAGGTTAAAATTTACTTATGGAGACGATCTAGCACTTTACAAAACAATTTATAAACATAAACCCATGCAACCATAGATCCCCAGGAATAAAGAAACTATTCAGCAACATTATTTATTATCACTGAAAAAAAATAATTAGAATAATTAAACAGCATATAATATTATTAATAGACATATGTTGGTTAAAACATTGTCCAAAATTGCATACTCGATATCCTCATTTGCCCCTCCTAGGATAAGAGCTTCCAGAATTTGTTCCATATTAAATTTAAACAAAGCAATACACAAGCACCATCAGAGAACACATAGGATAGAAAAAACTATATAAAAAAATTATTTATTATTTTTGTTAAGTTAGAGAAAGTAGTGCGCAAGCGTCAGAATTGCACAGAAATAACGACACAAAAAACGAAGGTGTGTTCCAATAACTAACATTTCGCTGATGAAATAAAGGTAATGCACTAATAAAATAAGGTAGCCCCTTAATACTGCGTGGCAGTATTAAATTTAATGTGGAACAAATTCTGGAAGCTTTTATCCTAGGAGGGGCAAATGAGGATATCGAGTATGCAATTTTGGACAATATTTTAACCAACATATTATGTCTATTAATAATATTATATGTTGTTTAATTATTCTAATTATTTTTTTTCAGTGATAATAAATAATGTTGCTGAATAGTTTCTTTATTCCTGGGGATCTATGGTTGCATGGGTTTATGTTTATAAATTGTTTTGTAAAGTGCTAGATCGTCTCCATAAGTAAATTTTAACCTTGTATTTTTTTTTATTAATTTTAGGGGAGAATCGAATCAGATATAGGTACTTAGGTATGATATATTATTTATTACTGAAACAAAAATACTTTGTAAAAAACACCGGCAGTCGGCACAACATAACACTGACGAAAAAATAAGGTTATAGTAATTCAAACCAGTAAACAAACAAAAATGTGTGAGCGATCGAACGTCAAAGTTGCTAAATGTCAAAATACGGCAAACTTAACGCACTGCAGTATCCCTTCACTAATAAGGGCAAGCACTATCCTTAATAAGAGATCCCTTATTTGCGGATCAAATTGCGTAGATGCCAAAATAACGCTGACTTTAATACTGCTTGCCCCACAAACAACCCTAGGTATGGGTGGTTTGTGGCTTGCCCTTATTGCGCGTCCAATAACTCCCTATTGTCAGATAACGGCATGCGCTATTACACAGGATCGCGTTATTTGACATCTAAGCATGCGCACCTTTAATTTGCGTTAAGGCATGCGGTAATAACTTAGCGCCTGACGTAATTTTCGGACGTTTAGCGAACGTCGAGTAAACGACGTTATCCTCATCTCGGTGAAAATTGGGAAGCCCAAGATTTGTAGAGCATAAATAGGGAGTTATTGGACGCGTAATAAGGGCAAGCAGTATTAAAGTCAGCGTTATTTTGGCATCTACGCCTGCGCAGTTTGATCCGCAAATAAGGGATCTCTTATTAAGGATAGTGCTTGTCCTTATTAGTGAAGGGATACTGCAGTGCGTTAAGTTTGCCGTATTTTGACATTTAGCAACTTTGACGTTCTATCGCTCACACATTTTTGTTTGTTTACTGGTTTGAATTACTATAACCTTATTTTTTCGTCAGTGTTTATGTTGTGCCGACTGCCGGTGTTTTTTACAAAGTGTTTTTGTTTCAATAATAAATAATATATCATACCTAAGTACCTATATCTGATTCGATTCTTCCCCAAAATTAATAAAAAAAATACAAGGTTAAAATTTACTTATGGATTACAGGGATAAAGAAACTATTCAGCAAGATTATTTATTATCACTGAAAAAAAATTAATTAGAATAACTAAACAACAATAATATTATTAATAGACACGTTGGTTAAAACATGTCCAAAATTGCATACTCGATATCCTCATTTGCCCCTCCTAGGATAAGAGCTTCCAGAATTTGTTCCATATTGAATTTAAACAAAGCAATACACAAAAGCACCATCAGAGAACACAAAGGATAGAAAAGACTATATAAAAAAATTATTTATTATTTTTAAGTTAGAGAAAGTAGTGCGCAAGCGTCAGAATTGCACAGAAATAACGACACGAAAAACGAAGGTGTGTTCCAATAACTAACATTTCGCTGATGAAATAAAGGTAATGCACTAATAAAATAAGGTAGCCCCTTAATACTGCGTGGCAGTATTTATAATTTCCAATAACTCTCTAATCTTGAAATCAGCCGATCTGTATTTATGTCAGTTGTTAGTTAGTTTCGGGTTCGTTCATTATTTTCTTTAGAAATTTTTGAGGTTAAGTTGATAATTTCAATACATTTAAGGTTTATTTACTACTTCTTTTTCAATTTTAGAGAAAAGATGAGAAATTAGTTTATTTATTTAGTTTTAATTAAATCTATTATTAATAAATCGATCGAAGAAGATAACCTAGTTACGTTAGAATGGAACTGCAATGCCATAAGTCTGAAACAAAGCCTCGTTATTTGCTTCAATAACGTAACGCAATTAGCGAACGTCGTGCGGTATCGCTGACTGCCATATCTCTCTATTATTAACAGCCATTTGTACCGTTTACATTTTCAGCGATGCATCGCTTAAAACAGGTAAATACACACACATAACCACGTTTTGTCTTGAAAGAACAAGAACAAATAATTAAGCAATCCAAACCACGTGACTTTTAACATGGCGTTGAGGGCAAACATCCGGCAATCCTTTATTTTCATTCGTTAAATGAGTTTTTTTTCGGTTGCCTTGGCTACGTTTCCGCGAGTTAATTAAAATAAACCCCATGTTTGCCCTCAGCGCCATATTGAAAAATAATTTTGACAGGTCGTTGGATTGCCTAATTGACAATAGTTGACAGAAATAAGGTTATAATTTTGAAAGGGAAGTTAACAGAATACAATATTCCCTAAATCAACTTAATGTCCTACAAGTCTGTTATTTTACAATAACCACCCTGTTTTGAGATACATTAAATGAAGAATAACGCACTAGGGCGTTATGAATATCTATAACGCATTATAAAATTATAATACAACCCAAAACAAGCAAATTATGATAGCGTTATTGACAAACAAAATGCGTTGCTATGCAACGGCGGCGTTTACAAACAATTTTGATTTTTACTCTCTTTTAAATCAAATCGTTCTGAACATAATAGATGTCAAATTAATAAATCGTAAATGTCAAAAAAAAAATCAAATTAAATAACAGACTTGCAGGACATTAAACGTTGTTATAGGATAATGACGCCCTCGGTCGACGTACACTCCCTCGGGCCAGAGGCCCTCGGGATTGTACACTGCCGACCTCGGTGCGTTATTATCCTTATAACATCCTTGATACCTTAATAACTATAAGTAAACCGCAAACAATAAAGCACGGTGCAATAAGATGCAAGTTAAACCTGGTTTAAAAATTAAACCTTGATTAGTTATTCATCGCTTAAAATGTAAACGGTGCAAATGGCTGTTAGAATTAGTTAAAAAGTAGAGTTGATTAATCTTAATTTCACACTTTCTGGATTTCAAAAATTCAAATGCACCTTGGCACTAAAGTTTTATTTATCACTTATGTGGTTTATTTGTCGAGGCCCGTAGGGGTAAATTCCACATCCATCGTGATAAAAAAAATTAACTTTAGTGCCTATGGATACATATATAACTCTTAATGAAAAAAATTCAGTGGTGGATAGGATTCGATCCTCCAATCTTTGATTTACAGCACAGCGCTCTAGCACATTATGAACTTTCATGAACCAGTCAGCTGTAGTGGATAGCGTATTCGCATTACGCCAGAGCATAAAATAAAGTATAAAGTAGGCGCCACCAGTACCGTAACGAATTTGTGCCGACCAGTACCACTCGGTTGTGCTGGCGGCAAAAAAGCTAAAAATTAAAAATTGATCGCATTTATTAATTCTGAGCACAGTATGAGAACTAGACGTGCTTGTTGAGGATAAATTTGCGTTTCTAAACTTTCTGTAGGTTCTTTTTCTTTCTATAGTTTACGTTTTCTTACTTGCAATTATATAACACGCAATAAATTCAATCCCAGTGAATTTTATATGTACCTGCCTGCGATATATTAACAAAAACGAAAATTGTTTAAACAATTGCGAAAACCTTTCTTCTTTTATAGGTCGAAACTTTTAATTTAAAAAAAAAATTTAATTTTGAAAAATTCAAAATTTTCGTCTTTGGCGCATTTCCGATTTTATTACTGTTTTGTATGAGTCGGTAAAATCACCTTTCAAAAGAAATCCTGACTATGGGCCTAAGTAGACATATTTTTTTCGAGATCTGATGCCGTGAAAATTACTTAAAATATGTGCACTAGTATTGTGGAAAATTTAGTAGTTCTTCATCATATTTTATTTATATTTTAACTATAAATAAATGAGAAATTCAATAATGAACTTTTCTCAACATTTTTTTTTATCTATTTATTTAACATCGGCCTATTTCCACTACCAGGGCCTATCACCGAAGCCAGGAGACGAGCTACCCCCAACCTGGAAATTTTGCCAAACCTCTTCTCGTAAGAAGGTATCTTTTACTTGCCTAACATTTAATACACAAGGGACCGCCTGTTTTACATCTCCTCCGAAGAATGGTATATCCACTACGTAATCCTCGTCTTGAAATTACATAGCTTCCGCGTATACACTGATATACAAGCCGCTAGAAGGTGGGACGAGATCGCTGTGTTTCCCAAGATGGGTCACCCATCCAATTACTAATCGCGCTGCACGCTGCTTCACTGGAGTATCGAGCTACATACACAGTGAAGTCGCATCTACGCTCGCCCCTTTCTCAACATCTAATTAAATAAATAAATAGACTTGACTTTTTTTTCTTTTTTGAAAACTGAAAATGCCTGGCTGCGGAAAATTTGCTACAGATAAAATAAAGTTTTTAGTCTAATTAAAACAATTATGGTTTTTTTGTTCCCATGATTGCTCTGGAACTGTTTATGAGATTGACTTGAAATTTGGTACACCTATGTATTATAACGAGTTCTGGAACTAGATTATATTTTGATCTTATTCTGTTGAAGGATTGGGGGGCAAATGGGGGTAAACCGGTAAAGCAAAAAGAGTTCATAACAATTGATAATTAATGTTTGTAGAAGAACCAAGGCCCCAAATTTTGTTTTGACATTAGCCACCGCCACTACCATCCCTATTCCATTATTATAAGAGGTAAAATATGAAATTTAGTGTATGTACAAGAACCAAAGGCCTCAACATTTTTTTTGACATCAGCCACCCACGCCCCATTATTAAGGGAGGTGAAAAAAAATTGTCATTTAGTGTGTGTGTACAAGAACCAAAGGCCTCAAAATATTTTTTTTAATCAGCCACCCCCACCGGGAATTTGGATACGGAAGTAGTGATTCCTTAGGCAGCGGTTTTTTCATAAAAGTAAAAAAAAATGGATGTACCAATAACAACTTTCTGTGCATAGGATTTTGAATTTCTAAAATCAAAAATGTCACTCTGCCCTAGATGAACGCTTTACAAATATTAAGAGATCTGATTAGATGGACCAGTAGACACATATTATTATTGTTTCAGATGCCAACTACCAGGAGAATATCCAAATGCCAGTTATCATTTAAGCAAAGAAATATGGAAAGAAAATTTTCCTTATGATGCTGCAAATAAGAAATATTCATCATGTGGAATGTTGGATCCCAACAACAAAACCGTTTCTTGTGAACACTTCATTTTTGATGATGAGGTATATGGATATACATCTGTGATTGAGGTAAATTTAATTTTATAATAATTATTTTAACATTAAACAAAAATTCTCGTATGTTAACTCTTATAGGAATATTATTGTTACAGTGCAATGCTTTCACCCTATGAAAGAATTTAATTAATAAGGATAGGTTAACTGATGTTAAGTACACAATTAAACTTAAATTAAACCGTGAATTAAAGAAAATAAATTTCGTACACAGTTTTACATGTTGAATGAATGTTAATTAACTATTATGTAACAAACATCATAATTTAATATATACCTACCCAGCAAGTCTCCAATTTTTTGTAAATTTGACAATGATTTTTATTATTATAGTATAAATTAATATGCAACAGTGCATACCTCGTAGCTACGTCCAATGCTCTTTTTATGGTTGGCGTTATGATTGGGTCAATTGTTTTTGGAGAACTATCAGACAGGTCCGTAATCAAAAATATAAAGACCAGATTTATTATTAAGATAACGTTTTGTTTTAGATTCGGCAGAAAACTAACGTTTTTCATATCGTTAGTGTTCCAGTTACTTTTTGGAATAATTGCTGCATTCGCACCAGATTATTGGACATTTACAATAGCTAGAGCTATTGTAGGAGCCACTACATCTGGCGTTTTTCTAGTTGCCTATGTTATAGGTAAGATATTATCTAATATTTATTTCTGATATATTTTTTGTCTTTAAGAATCTTTTATCTTATTGTGAAGGAAATTTGAGCCAGGCATGAAGATATTTTATCCTGCAGATATTCTGAAATAAATAAATATCTTCAAGTTCAAACTGTATACCCTAACTCCAGTTCCTTCAGGGATTTTGGAGCCGTCTGTGAACTAACAACTATCTGCCTTTCTTCGAATTCATCCCTTTCAGTAGACAGGATGTTAAATTAAAGGGCAGCTCGTAGTTGATCACGTTAGGCCTCACATCTGCAGGCACGCAGGATGTTATGACTATCTATGTAATCTAACCAGTGGCAGATCTAAGCGGGCAGCCAATGAGCAAATGACACCTGGGCCCCTGTGCAAAAGGGCCCTCGAAGACAATGCATCCGTCGCTTGCGTGGTTATCATCCAAAAAAATGGGCCCTTCAAAGCGTTTGCCATCTGGGTCTTTTACCTTAGATCCGCCACTGAATCTAACAGCCTGTTGCGTTTAGTAGTATGGAACCATATATGCCGCCATATTATGCATTGCTTATTTAATAATAATCACTCAACAAACCATTTCAACATTTTCTAGAATATCTTTGATAAGGCGATGAATAATGGATGCGAAAATCAATGAAGCCATAAAAGATTTATTTGTTAACAATGTCCCAATTTAATAAGGCATAAAGTACTATTCATTCAAGCATGACTATTTTTTATTTGAAATTACGTTAATTGAAGTTGATTCAGTTGATTTTCTATTAGAAGCCAATCCCAAACTATGTCACATTAACAAGCCCTCCTCCTGATCCTGACTTGGGAACATTTCCACATTTTTGCATTTATGGATTGTAAAGCTGTGCTCGTAAAAGTACAGGCCAGTAAAAAAAAACTGTACCTGTAAAAGCTGTTACCTACCTACTGCTGCTTTCCACTGGATAGAGCCTCGTGAAATCAGTTTGCTGTAATGGTTGCAGAAACCTTGAAAACCAGAATAGATCTCCATAAAGAACCATGAGATTTTGTTACAGAATTCCTATATTTTATCCACTTATAAAACTTAAAAGAGAAAGTTCTCTATGTATAAAATATTGAACATACTTATAATCAGACGTATGAAAGTAGTGCCATTTTCGTTGTATAAATTCAGTAGATGAATATTCATATATTTCAAATAAAATGTTTCATCTCGACAGTATATTTATTTTTATATTGTAAGATATACGATTTTTCCAGGTCTAGAAATGGTGGGTCCCTCCAAAAGACCAATAGCAGGAACAGTTAGTCAAATGTTCTTTTCAGTTGGTTATATGCTAACTGCCGTTTTTGCGTTGTACATATCTGATTGGCGGATGTTACAATTTGCTTTAACAATACCAGGCGTATTATTTTTATGCTACTGGTGGTAAGTTGTCTTTGTGTTGAAAATATACTTTTTAATTTATTTTTTCGATATATTTCAGAAACAGTTTGAGATGTTTAATTGAAGTTTAAGCAGTGGCGGCTCCTGGATATTGAGGTGTGCCAGAAATCAGTTTTGAGGGCAAGGCCTCACACCAAATGTAAATAAATATAATCATACTGAGCTCAAATGATAGAATCCTGTAAAAAACTTATTAATTTTTTGGGGGAAAGATAACACATTTAAATGCACAAATTATTTCTGTGGGGTATAATGAAATAAGAATAACCTCAAATTTTCAATATCAAGGAAGAAATTAAGTAGTCAATGAAATTTTGCATAGATGATCAATTTTACTTACTCTTTCAGGAACAAAAGCAACATAATTTTTTAGATGGGCGACAAGTTGGAGGAAATGCGTTTTTTTGGAAATATTTCGACAAATAAGCGTATTAGCAAAAAATGTCAAAAAATATTTTTTAAAGTTTATGAAATTTATGTTAGTTTGTCACATCCATTTTGGATAAAAATTTACCAAGGTGCATCATTTTGAAGTTCTGGCATTTTTTTACTTCCGACTCGGTGGCTCAGTATTTACGTGTTAGGCTTGAGACCACTGGGTCTCAGGTTGAAATTCTGGCTAATGGTATGGATGTTTAGAGACATTTTTAATGTGCTACATAGCAGGGTTCGAGGATATATATCACTTGATATATATCATGATATATATCATGATGTTTATGGAAAATATCACACCATAAATATCACCACAAATATCATGGATATATATCGCAAATATAAAAATAAAACACCTACGCCTATGGTGCGCGATTAAACACCTACGCCATTGCTGAAAAATATATATATATATTTTTTTAAATTAGTTTCATTTTAATACTTATAGGTAC
The DNA here is from genome assembly GCA_936432065.2 of Rutpela maculata. Lineage (NCBI taxonomy): Eukaryota > Metazoa > Arthropoda > Insecta > Coleoptera > Cerambycidae > Rutpela > Rutpela maculata. The sequence continues at coordinate 69,225,563 of OW386285.2, read as the reverse complement.
TTCTTTATTGTCCTTATAATACTAATATTGAACATCTATGAGAGCAATTTTGTTATGTTTTTTAAGCCAAATTCTTTTCAGCTGCTTAGCTTTACAGTTGGACAGGGCAAGATCGTCATTTTAATTTTGATGTAACAAAACTCATATGATTCTCTTCCCACTTGTACAAACCCAATGATACCCAAATGCAGCTGGGAGGATAGAGGAGGTAACCCGGGTAAAGTGATACATCACTGGGTCGTGAGAAGAACTTTCGGGCGGGTGCCTTGTGCACCCGAGGCAGCTGAACAGAATTTGACTTTATTTTAAATTGTTAGAATTTATGTTTTGTTTGTTACATTTTCAGAGCCAAGACAAAATAAGCTTAAAAAACATTGAATGAAAACGATTTAAAATATGATATGCACTGTTTTAAATTCAGTCGTGGTTTTATTAAACGTTACATGAATTAAAAAAATAAAAATATATAATATAATAAATATCAAAAAGTGATATATATCAGTTTGTCTGATATTTATATAAATATCATGATATTTTCGATCCCTGCTACATAGACGGTATCTGTGAATTAGACCACTGTTATCTCTCCCGAGTTCGAGTCTAATCTGCACCAGTCAATAATGTTGCAAGGAATGGTTGTGTTATTGTTGTCTGTATGTCCCAGTTGAGTAACGCAATAGCTGTAACTAAACTCCATCAGGACTTGAATATAACTAAGGAAATTTAAAAAATAATAATTTTTACACTATATGTTCACAATTTACTGAAAAATAATATGCCCTACATCAAAAATACTCGATATAAAGTTGAAAATCATTGAGTTAACTTTAATTTGAGACCTGCCACATGCCCTTGAGATAGAAATTAGGGAAGATATGGCCAAAAGTTCCCAAAAAGCACATGTTCATGAAAATTCATTGTTGTTAAGTAACTCATTTATAATGCATCCAATCAAAAAATTAATGGAGCCTTTTCGACTGATTTTTAAAGCACTTTTTTCTTAAACAGTCATGTTTAAACACATGAAATGTCCAAAATCATCTTTACACACTAAAGAATAATGAATTATCTATACTTATCTCAATTTTCGCAAGAAAATTATTTCCCTCTGATAAAAATTACATTTAATTTGGTATTACTATTACTATTAAGTATAGTAATGACAAAAAAATTTTTTTAAATTTTTATTGTTCAAATAGACTTAAAATGTCATGAAACGTCGAGATTTTAAGTTTGAGAGAGAAAAACATTTTTGTCAGTCGGTCTGTCTGTAACTTTTTTTGCGCACGTTTACTCTGGAACCGTTTAAGATATTGACTTGAAATTTGGTACATGTATGTACTCTAACGAGATTTGGAACTAGATTATATTTTCATCTTGTTCCGTCGAAGGGTTGGAGGGTAATTGGGGTAAATTTGGGGTGAATGGGTAAATCAAACAGGTAAGAGTCCATAAAATTGGTATTTAGTATATACAAGGGAAGCTAAGGTCTCAAAAAAATTTTTGGCATTAGCCACCCCCATTACCACCCCCGCCCCCTTATTAAAGGGGATGAAAAAAAAATGTGATTTAGTGTATATAAAAGAACCAGAAACCTCAAAATATTTTTTTACTTCATCCACTCCCACTACCACCCTCCTATCACCACCCTCACCCCACTACCGATGTAGGGTATCGTTTTATGGATTTTTTGGGGTAGAGGATTTTAAATATTATTAAAGTTTCATAAACAATTATTTCCACATACAAAGTTTTTTCGTTGTGAGTGACTTGGATCGAGAATCTGGAAGTAGTGATTCTTTGGGCAGCGGTTTTTTTTTTTTGTTGTACCATGGATGTAGTAGAAACCAGTGATGCAAAATTTCATTTTGAAAGTTTCAATTTCAATTTCAAATTTCTGAAAGTTTCAACGTGCTCTCATAAATTTCTGAAATATCTGAATTTTATGAAAGTTTCAGATTAATCTGAAAATTACAATGTTTTTGAAACTTTCATGAAAGTTTCAGCCGCAAAATCTGTATTTCCGTTACATCAAACAAAATTTGAATTTCGCGAGCATTTTTAGCTTTTCTTCAACCAATACGGATTAAAGTCTGGTTTTGACATTTATCATAGAGGTTAGGTTAGCTAAAAGTCGCAGGAAAGTGAAAAAACGCCGTTAAAAGTGTTAAAAGTTAAAACCCATAATAATCAACAAAATGAAGCCAAAAAGTGCTACTTGGAAATATTTTTCGTGTTCCCAAAATAATAACAATGTGACTTATCGATTTTGTAATAAAACGTTTTGAAAAATGTATTATTATTTTTACTTTTCACAAATATATTATTTGTAAGCTCTAATCCTGTTATAAAGAAAACAAAATGTTATTTATGTTAAAAAAAAATTAAAAATAAAAATGTGTGAGACTAGTTCCAAAAGTCGGATTTATTAGTCATTATCTCTTGGAGGTTTAAAACATTACGAATGTTACGCAGAACTTAAGTTTCATCATTTCATGAAATATTTCGATGAAATTTTACTTAACTTTCATAATATTAGAAAATTATATTCATTTAAATTTCATAAAATGAAAGTTTCAGTGAAATTTCACGAAAGTTTCATGATACTTAAGTATAATATAATATTTCAAAAATTTCAGATGAATTTCGAAACTTTCACAAAAATGTCACTGAAATTTCTCAAATTTTAAGTTTCACGAAATTTTGCATCACTGGTTACGAATGTTACACAGAACTTTAAGTTTCATCATTTCATGAAATATTTCAACGAAATTTCACTTAACTTTCACAATATTAGGAAACGATTCATTTAAGTTTCATAAAATGAAAGTTTCATTGAAATTTCACGAAAGTTTCATGATACTTATGTTTAATTTTATTTTTCAGAAATTTTATAAATATCAGATGAATTTCAAAACTTTCACAAAAATGTCATTGAAATTTCACAAATTTTAAGTTTCATGAAATTTTACATCACTGGTAGAAACTAAAGACTTCAAAAGTTGCACTAAACTTTTACATTTAAGAAATTGCTTCACTTTAAGCACCAAAAAAAAAAATGAGCAGATGAGGAAATATAGAAAAGCAGTTTTTGATAATAAATTTTCTCAGCTTTAATATGGTGTGATTCATTTTATTCTCATTTTATTTTTGATGTAGGATACATTATTCTTGAGTAAGTTGCTGAAATAGAGAGTAAGAATTTTATTTTTTCAAAGGGCTATAATTTGAAACTCAGTTTTTATCCAAGTCTTAAAATAATGGAAATAAACTTTAAAAAACAGCTTAATATTTTTCGCTAGAAAGAGATAAGATATATTTATTGGTATATAATAAATGCATTTCAAGTAGGCATCAACCAAAGTTAAATTTAGTCAGTAAATTTTAATATCGACAAAATTTGATTCTGTCTTATTATAACAGTTTTGGTTATTGTTTTAATTAAAATATGTTGCATTCAGCGGCGGCTGGTGAAATTTCAATATTTTTTTTCTCGTCTGTGGCGCATGGGACCCATACGAAATTTGGGAAATAACATCTAGAGAAGCACTTCTCTAATGACCCCTAAAAAATTTTGAAAAAGCAGTTTGCGAAAAAATTTTTGAAAATTTGCTAGCCTCCCCTGGGTCTAGGGACCCCCGTTTACTTTTATTTTTTTTTGTCATATGCATTTGACTTTTCATAAAAATGCATCGACAGATTTTAGAGTTTGTGAAAATATTTTCATTACTAACTGAAATACAATGAACTGAAAATTTGTAATTTACAATTTAACAAATTACAATATTTCAATTCGTTGTATCTCAGTTAGTAATGAAAATATTTTCACAAACTCCAAAATCTGTCGATGCATTTTTATGAAAAGTCAAATGCATATGACAAAAAAAAATAAAAGTAAACAGGGGTCCCTAGACCCAGGGGAGGCTAGCGAATTTTCAAAAATTTTTTCGCAAACTGCTTTTTCAAAATTTTTTAGGGGTCATTAGAGAAGTGCTTCTCTAGATGTTATTTCCCAAGTTTCGTATGGGTCCCATGCGCCACAGACGAGAAAAAAAATATTGAAATTTCACCAGCCGCCACTGGTTGCATTTGACTCAAAATTGATTTTGAAACAGTGCAATTTTACATTAACGGTAAAATGAGTCTGACGTCACGACATGAAATGAAGAGACGTCTGATAATTTATTTACTCCTGTCAGCGGTGTGATCAAATAAGACATTTTGATTCACAACTTGGCACTAAGCAACAGGGGCGGACTGACAACAGTTTAGCGGCGCTGGATCTTAGAACTCGCAGGCCACTTATTGCTTTATTAGCTGGTCATCTTGCCAAGCAGCCGGTGCCAGCGGCGCACTATTGGAGCGGGCCACCGGGAATCGTCCTGGTGGGCCAGTCCGCCCCTGCTTAGCAATATTAAAATAGTTCATTACAGATTTATCTGAATTAAATCAAAAGTAAGGAAAAGGGAGGAGGGTCCATAAGGCTGGTTTTCAGCTTAATTCATTTTTGAACAAAAAAAGTGAAAACATGTTTTTGTTATTTACTATCAATATCGAATCGATTCCACCCCAAACGAAACTTTGCCGCCCACACCTCCCCTTTTTATACCTTTCTAACCTATTAAATAACCAGCATTCAGTTGATTTTTTTGCAGGTCATTGAAACATTTTTACATGACTGTTGTTGAATAAGGATATTTTTGATTTTGTATGTGTATTTTCGTTATTTTGGAAGAGGGGGGAGGGAAGGGGGGTGGGGGAAAATTTCGTTTGGGGGTGGAATCGATTCGATATTGATAGTAAATAATAACGTTCTTCAGTTTTTTTGTTCAAAAATAAATTAGGCCGAAAACCAGCCTTATGGACCCTCCTCCTTTACGTATGAGTAAACACTGAAAACATTAAGTTTATAATGTCACGGTGAGGAGTAAATAAATTGTCTGACTTCGCTAAATGCTGACTGTGAATTAATAATCAAGTCTGTTATTATAACAGAGAGAGAGAGAGAGAGAGAGAGAGAGAGAGAGAGTCTAATTTTTTTAATATTAAAAAAATTACAAATTTGTGCGTATTCCCTATTACTACACAGGTCAAAAAAAAAAAAAAAAATTCTGCTCCAAGGACTAAACCTATCATGCCTTTGGTGTCCTAGCTATGATGTACATAAAAACAACCTAGAAGCTGTGCAGCGTAGATTTGTCAAATTACTCTGGCTCAAATCTGATGGTACCTACCCTATTATTGGTTTTCCGCAGAAAGATCTGCTTGAAAGTTTTTCCATGTCTACTCTTGAAGACAGGCGAATCTGCCTCTCTCAAGTATTCTTATTTAAAGTGTTACACAGTGATTTTGACGCACCTGAGGTAGTCAACAAATTAAATTTTCAAGTCCCTAGATTGACTTCTCGCAATGCCCAAGTTTTCTACATGCCCACCCCTCATACCAACATATTAAAAAACTCGCCTTTATTTACCATCTGTAACAATTCAAATAAATTGTCCAGCGACCTTGATATTTTTAACTGTCACCTGAAGGATATAAGATCTAAAATATTGGATTAAATACTTGGTTGTTCTGTTACCTAGTTTTGTTTTTCTTATTAGTTAGTATGCTTTGTATTTCAGCTAATTCCTGTTCTGTAATTGGGTACTTGTACCTGTTGAACAGTGTATGTAAAAATAAATAAATGCCTTAAGTATTTTTGTGTTCTTAAACCGAATTTTCAATTTAAAAAATTTTCTACTGCGTAGATTTGGAGTAAATGTCAAAAATTGTCAAAAAACCGCATTTTGACAATAAAAACCGGGATTTACTCGAAATCTACGTGGTAGAAAATTTTTTAAATTGAAAATTTCAGCACACAAAAATACTTAAGGCATGATAGGTTTAGTCCTTGGAGCTGAACATTTTTTTTTGTTGTTGTTGTTGACCTGTGTTATTGATGTATTTATAAGATAAAATAGTACATTGTAATACAAGTGTAGCGAGGGCTTCATTGCAAAATGATGTATGAAAGTAGGAACACGAGCGCAGCGAGTGTTCCTATCATGCAAGTGTTCCTATAATACGAGTTTTGCAATGAGGATTGCCACGTGTGTTACATACTATTTTTTCTAGGGTTGTGAAGTTATTTCCCTTAAAGTCTTTCAAAATTTTAAATTTGTGAAGATGTAATCGAGGCGTGTGGCAAATTCTTTGCCGCACAGAGTGTGGCAAAGTGACATTTTCTGCACTCATTTTGAAGTTAGAAAATTTGAATTTCAACAAAATTGTACAAAAAATTCTTGGCGTACGGCATTTTGAAGTTAGAGAATTTTACTTTCAACACAATCGTAGAAAATAGTAGATTGTAATACAGTGTGGCAAGGGCTTCATTGTAAAACGATGTATGAAAGTAGGAACACGAGCGCAGCGAGTGTTCCTATTATACGAGTTTTGCAATGAAGCTTGCCACACGTGTGTTACATACTATTTTTTCTACGGTTGTGAAGTTATTTCCCTTTTCAAAGTCTTTCCAAAATTTTAAATTTGCTGCTTGTCAGATTTTATTTAAAGTGACATTTTCCGCTGTCATTCTGAAGTAAGAAAATTTGACTTTGTAATTGCAATTCATGTGTAATTAATGTACATTTATAGAATTTAATTGTTATTACCAGTAAGTAATATAAAATTCTTTAAGGTAAACACACTATTTTATTCGGGTGCCTGAAGATGTAATCAAGGCGTGTGGCAAATTCTTTGCCGCACGGCGTGCGGAAAAGCACTCATTTTGAAGTTAGAAAATTTGACTTTCAGCACAATCGTAGAAAAACATAATTTTCAGAATGTTTTCAATTTAAGACCCTGGTGGTTTTTTGCAAAGTGTGTTGTGGAGTATTCTTTAAATTCCCTCTTTTCCATAAATTGAATTGTGGGAGACTGAACTTATGAAAATGTAAGTGTTATTTCTGTTTGATTTTAGAGCCATTCATTGGAACGATTGTGCATTTGGTTCTGAGGATGTCTAATTTTTATGATCACTCTGAGGATAGCTAGCTCTGTTAGAAATTTCTTTACTTTCTTGCTTGTTTATTTATTTGAAAAAAATTACATGCCTATATTCAAATATTGACCAACATCATTTCGTTAATATGCGCTGACTCTTTTAGGCTTAATCCGTCCTTTGTGTATGTTAAAAATCGAAAATGTCTACTGCTTCTATTTCATATTTGAAGTGTGTATTTTAATTTGTCATCAATTTTGTTATTTTTTAAACATTTAATCTGTTTAAGTGCTAGCAGTGTCAAGCTCATTATTTTAACTTTTGGTAAAGTAGTCATCGATTTTATAATTGAAAATTATACTTATTCGCAATTTATTCATTAATGTCATTGTAGCATTTATTCTGGTTTGCAGTACTCTATTGTTGAGGAGTGGTTTGCTGTGAGATAATTGCTAAGTCATCGATAAATTGCAGAATGTAAGATTTGTTTTTAAAATAGTGTTGTGGATTGTTGTAATTGTATAATTTGTGGCAAAATATATTATACAGTAAATAAAACGCTTATTTTTTAAGACATTTGCATTTAACACCTTTCTCGCCCCCCTAAATAATATTTTCTCCACGATCCTGTGGTAAACTTATCGGTTCCTGAAAGAGTAAATAAAAATGAACAACGATGCAAAGTTCATTTGTCCCTGTAATTTTTTCCATTATATTATTTCCTGTTTTTATTGCACTAGTACTAAAACTATAAAATATGTTGCATCTAACAAGCAATAAGGGAAAAAGATTATTCTGAGTGAAGGCTATTACTGCTATTATTTCAAAACACCCAAAATTAGCTGAACACTAGCTTTTCATATATAGTGGATAACAATAGTTTGGGAAAAGTTCATGTTTGTGTACGATTTTAAGATGTTCGCAGTAAATTATAAAAAATATTCATGCACATGTGCGTGAACTAGATACTTTTGAATTTCTTGTATTACATCATGCCATCAGTGAATGTTTCATATAAAGTTCTGAGCGGTGGACCTTGTAATAACGTAGTTTAAGATTATCCCACAACATAAAGAAACATCCCGCAGTGGTCAATATAAATAATAGTGATTAATATATTGCCATTTACGTAGAATAATTCTAATTACTTGGTATTAATCAGGAAAAGAGAAAAGAAAAAGTATAAGAAGGATGTTATGCAGTGAGAGTAATTTTTAAGAAAAGGATTTGGGTGCATATAATAATGGAAATGTGGTTACATGACACTATTAAATATTTTAATTACTTGAGAATGTCTTGACGATTTTAATTTATTATTAAGCAAAGCAGGGTCACTCATGCAAATTTAAAAAAAGTGAGGTTATAAGTACAGTATCACAGTAGGCTAGTCCACTGTCTACAGGGCCGGCGTAAGAGGTGGGGGCGGTGGGTAGTACTACCCACCTGAAAAATCTGTAGGTGGGGAATTACTCACCTGAAAACTTATTATTCTACACTATTAACATATTTTTTTAAGAATTCCTCTGCACCACCCACCTGGATTGATTATATTTTACCCACCTGGATTGATCACGTTTCGCCGGCCCTGACTGTCCATTTCTTTTGGGTTTGATTCACCGCTGTGGCAAATGTCAGTGTTGAAGGAAATGGTTTGTCCATGTTTTTTCAGCAGCTCTGATTTTTTGTTTCAGAGTTGTTTGTTTTTTTTTGTGACTGATAAAACTTGATGGTATGTATGATAATATCAATAAAAGAGGATGAATTTTATACATAGATTAAGGACTGGCTTTGTCAATAAAAATCTTTTGTATTTTTTAGACAATAAAGCTTATTTGATTTGATTTGAATAGAGAAATTTTCAAAATAATTGTAACATTTAGACGTCTTTAAAAAAAATTATAAGACTCAAATTCGACATCTTAAATTACTTTTTCATTTTTTTTTCCCTATAAATATATATTTAATTTTTTTCTAACCAACAGACACTTTTAAATTATTTATCTTTTGGAAGTTTATTTATGACAGATAAAGAAAAATAATATTTCAGGGTATCAAAAGTTAAAATTAGTGCGTAATAATTACATAAATACAAAATCGGTATTAATAAAAAAATTGTAGCATTTTTCATATGGGTATGTTTGGTCATATAGACGCAAGAAGACCCCCTGTACTTCCCTGTTCAGGATTGACATCGCTCTACCAAATACCCTGTATATTGCAATTGAATCAATATACCAATTTCTAATTTCAAGACGTGTGAGAGAAATGTGCATGCGTAGTTTATTAATATGTCAGCGATAATCGCATAAAATAGAAACTGTTCTATTGTTCCGCCACCTAAATGTAAGTTTTGATCAAACAAATTTAAACTTGCAAATCATAAAGAGCTAATGCATGAACTTCCTATAATCATATTTATCAGTATCACTATTCATTATGTTTCAAATTGATATTAGCTAGTCTCAGCGGCGGCTGGTGAAATTTCAATATTTTTTTCTCGTCTATGGCGCATGGGACCCATACGAAATTGGAGAAATAACATCTAGAGAAGCACTTCTCTAATGACCCCTAAAAAATTTTGAAAAAGCAGTTTGCGAAAAAATTTTTGAAAATTCGTTAGCCTCCCCTGGGTCTAGGAGCTCCTGTTTATTTTTATTTTTGTTTGTCATTGAAATATTGTAATTTGTTAAATTGTAAATTACAAAATTTCAGTTCATTGTATTTCAGTTAGTAATGAAAATATTTATATAAACTCCAAAATCTGTTGTTGTATTTTTATGAAAAGTCAAATGCATATGACAAAAAAAAATAAAAATAAACAGGAGCTCCTAGACCCAGGGGAGGCTAACAAATTTTCAAAAATTTTTTCGCAAACTGCTTTTTCAAAATTTTTTAGGGGTCATTAGAGAAGTGCTCCTCTAGATGTTATTTCCCAAATTTCGTATGGGTCCCATGTGCCATAGACGAGAAAAAAAATATTGAAATTTCACCAGCCGCCACTGGCTGGTCTGAAGAGTGCTCGTGAACACATATGATCTCCTTACATCATAGTGTAAACATTAAATCTGGCAATCGGTCTTATTAAGGTTACAAAAAGAAAAATCCAAAAATATTTTAAAACTAAAAAAAATTAACGGATGTAATGCTGTTGTCAACATTTTTTTTTATAAAGTATTGTTTGGGTATATACAAAATCATTTGGGCTCGGTATTTTATAATCTGTTTTAAGTCTTGTTCCTCAAAACTTGAACTCAAATATCATTTTAGAAAAATTTGGCGAACTTATATAGGGTTCCTGTGTTCCTTAGTAATTTATTCAAAATTAATGTTTTACGTATTATTTTTAAAGAGTGAAGTAAACAAATTTACTTCTTTTATTTGGCACAAATGAATCGGAATATATTTTAAAATCGTTTAGTATTCCATAAAAGTAACAAACATCCAAATTTTTTTATTTTAGGTGTATTCCTGAATCAGCGAGATGGCTTATAAGCAAAAATAGAATCACAGAAGCAAAACGGCTAATTCATATTGCAGCTAAATCAAATAAAGTTACGATAACTGATGAAACTCTGGATTCACTTTTGGTGTCCACAGAAGTAAAACATGCTAAGGATTCTGTTGAAAAAACTGCATCGGTATTAGATATATTTAAACATTCCAATTTAAGAAAGAGAGCTTTGATAATATTTTTTGATTGGTAGGTTACTCATTTTTATTGACGGTATTGGAATTTTTGCATTTTATTTTACGGTAGGCACACATATTTTAAGAGGAAAGCCGAAATGAGAAAATATATACAAAATCAAAGAAACACATTTTGCTACAATCTAAATTTTTTAAATTGTTTATAGTCCAATCAATGGATCAAAAGAAGTGGGTTCGTAATGCAAAAATAGCATAAAAGTATTCAGGGCTGCCTTACGAGTATTTTGTCAAGTTGGTGTAGTTTGCGTTATATGCCATATATTTGCGAAAAATTTAAAATGACTTAAACATTTACACAGCTTTTAATTCTGTCTCCAAAGAAGCTTCGTATCTCAGAACAGTTAAAACATAAATATCTCATGAAACGTCAATGCTACAACAACGGGACTTTCTTTGTTCAGCACTAAATTTTATACACATTCCTTCACAGGCTTGTTTTCAAACTTTCTTCAAACAGAATTTATTGCCCTACGAAAATGATTATAATATATTGCAATGTACGATGAATAGTTTAGGAGGTATGTTTAAAAAACTATTTTTTTATAACTTGACAGGCTGTAGCTCGTTAAATATTAGCCCTACAAAATAGCGTCCGTAACAGAAATTGTAGGGAATTTAATACTCTACGAGATTGTCATTTGACATTTTAATATTACAGTCAACAGATTGCGAAATAATTCGCAAAAACTACTTTTTGCTTGTCATAGCAAAAACTGTTCACAAAATATTTACGTTTGAACTATTCACAAAGATGGTGATGGCTAACACACACGTCCGTCAACCCCATTAACATGGCAAAATACTCAGAAGCCAAACACTTTTTAAAAAAATTGGCTTATGCTATTTTTGAAAAAAATCAGTACCTATTATCAGTTGTACTATTAAAGATTTTTTTTCCAATTTTTTTTTTAAATAACTTATTTCAATTATGTAATTATATATTTATTTAATTAGAACTTTTATTTTAAATTGAAAATTTAAAAAAATATATTTTTCTAAATTGACATCCTTGTATATATGCTATCATTGTTGCCTCTATTCGCACAAAAAGAGCAAAATACAACTATATTCACTATGTAACTAATGCTTCTAAATACTTGTTTTATACTTACAATGAAACCAATAAAATAATTCATTTCATTATAATAAATCATTCCTCCGGATAATTAGTATGTATTACCAGATTATTAACAATATTTCAAATTCACAAGTGGAATATGTGAAGCAGTCTGTTTAGTTTAAAATTTTTATATTTTGGTACACATTGGTACACTTTTATACACTGTAATTAAAATATCTTTTAATTAATTGATTGTAATAGGTTACTGCAGATTAAAGGTTGGCAATGCACCCTCACTCAATATACTTTGGACATTCCAGAAAGTCATGAAAACGCAACGTAAAAATAATTTTGTATACCTCTATCAAAATCTGGACCATCCTCAAGTAAAACTAATCCAGCTTTTGCTGAACTAGTTTTACTACATCCTGTATATTATGCGCTTTTGGTGATTTTCAAGTTTTTTATTGTGCCCTTGAGGGCAACAAAGTTGTCGACTTCTGCTTTGGGTGATTTCGTCTCACAAGTTGCTGATGGGTTTTCAAGTTCAAAGTTCACAAGAACAAAGTTCTTAGGTTTGTTCAAAAACTCCGCACTCTCTATTCTAGTGGTAGAATATTACACTGATTCTTTTGTTCAGTGTACAAGAAACTTGGTGCAGCTGTCATAAAAATATTCTGTGTTCACAAGATGCCACTGTAATGCACCTATGTCAATATTTTTACTCTTCGTTGATAGGTAGTGCAAAACTGTAGTGCACAAATTACGTCCACTGTGTTCCACTGCACTAGTGCCAACGTAAATGCACGCCACTAGTGTACACTATGCAGGGAGATTTTGTACAAACCTACATCAATGTGCATTTTCCTACTCCGTACCGACGATTGTCAAAAACCAGAAACTGCAGATATACTGTAATGTGACAGCAATACAGGAATTGTTTGACTTGGAGACATTTTCTAACTTATTGCAATTATATTTTTTGTATTTATATCTATTGAAATAATTTTTAATTATTCAAATCCACTGCTAAAATCTAGTTTAAATAGTCATATATTGTCTTACATACGATGAATTTTAGGTTTGCCAACAATATAACATACTATGGTCTGTCATGGAATACGAATAATTTAGGTGGTAACCCTTATCTAAATTTTGTGATATCGGGTGCTGTTGAAATTCCTGCCTACACATTTTTAATATTAACTTTAAATCGATGGGGTAGAAAGAAAATTATGTGTGGATGTATGATAGTTGCAGGATTAGCACTAATTTTGACTATAGCCGTTCCAAAAAGTAAGTTTAGAATTAAGAAATACAATTTAAGTAAAACTGTAAAGTTGTCGAATCCCTGTCTGTTTGTGGATGTAAATTAGTAAAGATATCCCTTTCCTGAATGTATCATTAATTTTTTTCTCTATATGTAGTAGCTTTTCATTATTTCTTTATTTTAATAAACAGTTTGATTAAAAGCCATGCCACTTTCAGTCAAACCAGCTGTGACAAAATGTGTTCTTTACTTTACTACATTGGCCTTACTTTTCCTGGAAATAATTAATAATTGGAGAAAAGAAGAAAGTACTTCTGGTTTCAGTTATACATAGTTGTTTTTCAAATTTTTTTAAAAATATAGCTTTTAGGGAAAAATAGCAAGAGGCCTTTTTAAGTTTAAAAAATTACCTTTAATGGGCTCATTTAGCACTTTTTTTTATTTGATTATTGGAAAGATCTTCAAATTCTAAGACCCTGTGCAAAAAACTGGAATTTTGTGAGACCTGTAAATCGTCTAAAAAAAATTATAAACATGGACAGCACCCGCCTTGTCGAATCTCGACCGTGACGTCACAAGATAGGAACAAGCTAGTCGCACAGAGAAAGACTCGACGTTCTCAAGCGGAATGCATGAGCTTTGATATGTTGCGTGACCGTTTCGTTTGCTATCCTCTGACGTCACGATATTGGTCGCACCGCGCTTCCAATTCCCTCTTTAGAAGTCGCTTATTTCGAAAACCACATATCGGATTCATCTGAAATTTTCAACATTGCCTAATTTTAAATAATACTTTATCCACAAGAACTAACAACTACTAAATAAAATTCATTAAATGAGCCCATTTGTTTGTTTACTTCTTTTTTTGTCTGCACAATAAAAATTGTCCGGGATAGATTTTCTTGAAGTTAAGGCATTCTTTCACTGTTCTTGAAAAAACTTATTTTGTCACAAATGTTTCTCATTTTGCTCAATAACGATGAGTTGTACATAAAAGTTGGTTGATATGAAGTCTAAAGCTTATCCACTTACCTCTAATTTTATTCATATTTTATTGCTTTAAGTTGATCGACACACGATCCAAAAAAATTAATATTTGTAAATCGGTGGCTCAGTGGTTAACATGTCTAGCTTGTATTCTAAGCTTACCTAGCATTGTAGGTTCGAGCCACACACAGCGAAAAAAAATGTTTATAAGAAATTATCCCCAAGAAATCGTTCGCTTCTTTACTCCGACAAATCTAGATCTCCTATACTGAAGGGTGTCACAGAAGGCAGTTAAAACACATTCTAAATACGATTTTTTCAATAGGTTAAGCAAAAAATTACTTTTTTTTTTTTGATTTTGAATTCATTAGTGTAAACAGCTTTTACGAAGTAAATATTTTTAACAAAAAAATCCATTTCTTTGCAAGAATCAGGGTTTTGTACAATTTGTCATTAACAAAAATTCTTAACTCAATGAAATTCTCTTTAATATTACACCATCACGTTCGTGCACTCATCTTCACTTTTTCAGCCCTTCAAGAAGTTTAAATTATGATGTGTACACTCAAAGAAATAGTATGGGTAAATTCAACAAAAAAAAATCAATATCGTTAATTTTGTTAATTTTGTTAAACCAAACTATATTGATGGTATTTTTAAACAAGAGGTGATTGTTATTTTAATTAATAAAAAGTTGTCGTACAACAAAACAAACATTAACTTAAAAAATAGATGAATAAGACTATTATTTTGTTCGTCTGACTATTATTTTGTTGAATTCTGTCAAATTAAACTAGATAATAGTATATTTTATTTTTAACTATTATCGAATTGTAATTCTAACCCAGTATTAGTTCGCTGTATTATTGTACTTGGTAGACAAACCAATATTATTGTCGTCTTCTAGAAGTTCTAAAAGAATTACCTTAAAATTTGCTTGCTTACCACGTAGTCTATTACAGAAATTATTCCCAGATGACGCCACATACCAATCACTGACAATAATCAAGCATGCATTATCTTATACACTTATTAATTTATAGAAAATTAATAACATGTTATCGATAACATCAATATATTTGGATGGATCTTATAAACGATCTCTAATCTTTGGTTTGGGTGGTCTGATGTCTCAATACTGGGATTTTGGCTAACCAAAAAAAACTTCATCGTACAATAAAGTGTAGATCAACCTAAAAATTAGTAGGTGAACAAAAAACAAAGTCGTTGTACTATTTAATTGTAGACCAAATTGAAAATGGTTAATGAACATAAAAAAATTTCATTGTACTATTTAATTTGTTACAAGAAGATATGATTATTAAACTACTATTTGTTTACGAAAACAAATAAAGTTGTATGACTATTCTTTTCTGATTGATTTAACTATGAAACTAGATAGGCGCGATTTCATATGCTCTTTTTGGTTGAATTTACCTATCATTTTCTTTGAGTGTAGTAGTATTATTATAAGAAGATGCTCGAGGCGGAGCCAACATGCGCGGAAAATTTTTACCAGAGGCACAGCGTCATCTGGGATATAAAGATGTGTAATTGCAATCAAATTTTGGTGGTCGAGGAGCTGTATAATGCAGTAGATTAAAACTGCCAACTCTGGTATTTACATAGATTACATACAACTCCCTGGCGGCGTTGATTGAAGAGTCTATAAGATACGCAACTATACGGCCAAAACCGTTCCTCGCTCATCACGCTTCCCCCACACGTCCCTATCCACATATTGTTCGTTGACTTGTGGTGCCACCGCGCGGTGTTATTTTGCGCGAACCGCGAATAGAAATACTGGACGTTGATATCCAGCGAACGAGGGTACATAATATATTAATTAAGTTATAATTCTCCAGGCAGGTTGTAGACCGGCGCAATCAGTGCCGGCGTCAGGGCATTTGGCACCTGTAGCAAACAGTTGCTTGCCGCCCTGATAAAAAACATTTACAAGTTACTACTGTTAGGACAAATTTATTAATAAAAACTTACAAACAAAAATCTCAGATAAATAATTCTTTCACTAGTTTCACTTAAAATTCAAAAACAAGAGAAACCTTTAACTATCAATTATTGTCGCATTTCATCTTTTAAGTCGCCACGTTGTGCGCTGTAACAATCGTGTTTTGTTCGAAATTGCAATTGTTCCTTGTCCTCGAGACCCATTTGGGGTTCAAAAAATGTTTTTTTGAGATTTTTGTTCAATTTTGAATTTCTGAAATTTATAAAAATGTGATAAATTAAAAATATTTTATTTTGCTATTCGGTTCAGCTTCATGGAATAGTATTTATGAGTACGTTTAAGACCTCCCAATTTTTTAAAATAATTAGAAAAAAGAGTATGCAAATGTCGAGGATGGTGTTTTTGATCTTTCAGCGCTTGCGTAGCGAGAACGGTAATAAATACGAAAATGCACCGCACTTTTTTTTGTACAACATGGAATTTTCTACAAACAAGTCCGCGAGGGCATATTCTTATCTACTATAGTTTTCGAGCTACAGGGTGCTCACGTGTAAGCATAAAAATGACTGTTTTTTACGCTACTCTGCAAGTGGCACTGGCGACTTAATTAACAAACAAAAAAATTAAGAAAACGGCGATGTTAATAGTCAAATTTAAATTACACAAAACATAATGAGTAACTTCTGTTTAAAACTGTTTTTTATTCGATGCATAATATTAATAATGGAGTTACAAGTATTAAAAAAATGTTGAAATAAAATAAAAAAATAGTTAAATATTCTTTGTGTTATTGAAATGTATGTACAATTGTACAGAAAAAAACACTAATTAATAAAAATATGCGGCAAGTTCCAGTTATATAGAAATCGATGAAAATGAAAAATTACACTTTTCGGCCGTAATATGAATTGTTTATATGTGATAAATAAAAACAAAATGATATGTCAATAATAGATACATTTTTTTAATAAAGAAAATTACTTCCTACAAGGTGGAAAAGTTCAAATGTACGATTTTTTTAATGTTTTTTGCATTAAAAAACGCATATTTAAGAAAAATGAAGGACGCCATCGTGCAGAGCGATCAGAAATTCATAAATAAAAAAATCGACCACAAATTCTCATTGGACAAATAATATTTAACTACTTTAACGGGCTGCTTGGAGAACAGCGCGAAAAACAGTTACTTTGAGGTTTGCGCGCGGGCGCCTTTGGCATGTGAGCCATAATAGATAAAAATATGCTCTCAGGGACTTTTTTGTACAAAATTCGATGCTTTATAAAAAGTGCATTGTGTACCATTTGTGCGATACTTTATCGCCTCGAAAACTATGCTCTCGAAAAAGTAATACCTACTTGTAATAAAAAAAAAATTAACCAGTCTTTCCGCAGATATTCAAATTAAGTTAATTACTTCCACATCCAGTGGAAGTATAGTAACGACAAAAAAATTTAAAAAAAATTTTATTGTTCAAATAGGCTTAGAATGTCGTGAAACGTCGAGATTTTAAGTTTGAGCGAAAAAAAATTCTGTCTGTCGGTCTGTAACTTTTTTTTGTGCGCACGTTTACTCTGGAACCGTTTGAGATATTGACTTGAAATTTGGTACACGTATGTACTTTAACGAGATCTGGAACTAGATTATATTTTGATCTAGTTCTGTCGAAGGGTTGGGGGTAAATTGGGGTAAATTTGGGGTAAATGGGTAAACCAAGCAGGTAAGAGTCCGTGAAATTGGTATTTAGTATATACAAGAGAAGCTGAGGTCTGAAAAAAATTTTTGGCATTAGCCACCCCCATTACCACCCCCACCTCCTTATTAAAGGGGATGAAAAAAAAATGTGATTTAGTGCATGTACAGGGACCAGAAACCTCAAAATATTTTTTTGCTTCATCCACCCCCCACTACCACCCCCCTATCACCACCCCCCACCCCACTACCGATGTGGGGTATCGTTTTATGGGTTTTTGGGGTAAAGAATTTCAAATATTATATTATTAAAGTTCCATAAACAATTATTTTCACATATAAAGTTTTTTCGTTGTGAGTGACTTGGATAGAGAATCTGGATGTGGAAGTAGTGATTCCTTGGGCAGCGGTTTTTTCTTTGTTATGTATTATTTAATATTATATCAAAATGGTTTATTTTACTGGGAAAAAAAATGTTTTATGTTGCCAGCAGCTCATTGGGTTTTT
This sequence comes from Rutpela maculata, assembly GCA_936432065.2. Taxonomy (NCBI): domain Eukaryota; kingdom Metazoa; phylum Arthropoda; class Insecta; order Coleoptera; family Cerambycidae; genus Rutpela; species Rutpela maculata. The sequence continues at coordinate 69,207,391 of OW386285.2, read as the reverse complement.
ATATTTAATTGTTATGAAAATAAACAGACAGGCAGGCAGGCAGAATTTTTTTTTTCGCTCAAACTTAAAATCTCGATGTTTCGTGATATTCTCAGCCTATTTGAACAATAAAAATTTTAAAAAATTTTTTTGTTACTATACTTCCACTGGATGTGAAAAATTATACTATGTTTGGTTTCTCAAATATTTGCGATAAATCGAAAATAAACGCATACTCCCCTCTCATTCTCCAAAATCCCATCATTAACAATAAAAATGTCGCGTCGGCCCCTTGTCAACAATGTATCGACTAGACTGATAATAAGGTGGCAAAGAAATATAAAGATAAATCACGTCTACAGAGAATTATCGTATACCATATTACGCCTTTCTTTCTCGATGTATTACATATTAAACACATTGTCCGAATATTAAATTTATTGCATCTTACCGAAGACGAAGATACATTTTCAATTTCACTGAATTGGGAAAGATTTTTAAGATTTTACAAACTAATATAGGTTTGTTTGCAGGCTATATGAAATTTCACTTTGACTTTTCCACTTAAAATATTTTCCTCTTGTTGCAAAATCTTTTCGACACAAATGTCTCGCCTTTGTTACCGTGGCATATATAATTGTTTTTACTCCTTGCAATCTAGGATTTTGTCTCACTAATTTGTCATTATCTTTCAAAGTTTGTCCACAGAATAAACATTCCATTGTTAAGCACTAAATAATATGTAATAACTCAATAAAAATAACTAATACTCATTTGCATTCACATTATATAAAGAAAAGTTTGTTTCTAACTGGCATAATATAATATAAGATTACTTGTATTAAATAGTCCACACTTGCCGGACATCTAGGCCTCTAGGATCGAAAAACTCAGCTTTAAATAACAAAATTTCGAAAACTATAAGTCGTAGAGACCTGATTTTTGTTTTAAAAACTTCCTTGAGGTGTAGACTTTATTTCATACGCAGATGGTATGTCAAAATTCCTTAAAATAAAAAAGTTTTTCGCTTACTGAAAAAAGCGCTGCAAGGGAAGTAAATGTTCAAGTTTTACCTCGTTTTACAGAAAAATTAGATTTTCCATAAAAACAAAATTTAAGCAGTGACCTTCGCCCACATTTCCTCCATCAATTAAAAAAAAATACGTATAATTATCTCAATTGGTTCCGGAGATATCACGAGGGATGTGTGAAAATGTAAGAAAAATTAATTTTGACAGATTTATAACATTTTTCGTCATAAAAATAGTTTGACCTCCCAAAAAATATTGTAATTGGACATTACAGATGGCCAAGGACCTAATCTATCATGCTGTGAAGGTCCCATGTGGTTGTACCTTCAAAAATTTTTTTTCAAGAAGGGAGCTACTTTTTCCTCGTTTTACGGTGCACTAATACAACAAATGACACGAACCATGCGAGTGCTATCAGCCGACTGAGGGACTGAGATTGACGAGATTGCTAGACCATTAGTCGGTGGCGCCTAACTATACCACAGACCCTGCCCGCGCTATGATATTAAGTACACGGCTGCATCTCTATAAGGACTCTTCACTCAACGCTGGCGGCAAAAGAATGTGAAGATATTTCGCATTCAAAATTACTTTTTCTTCAATGTAAACACCCAATGCAAACATCCTTCTGAACAATTGCATCTCGCAAAATTTATAAAGTATGAGCGAGTCTTCGCACTACGTAGAAAGCAATGAACTCGAGTCTATACTTTTAATCATCATCGCTTAGTCAATTTTTGTCATATAGTGATGAAGAAAAAACGAATCAAAGGAAATATTCTAGGGTTTTAAGCAAAAGTAGTAGTTCAAATGTATCCCCAGTTTTAAAGGGAAATACTAAAGTTTTATTGTTAAATTAAGCGATTTTGAAAAAAACTTGAAATCTTAAAGGACACCGCACGTTTTATAGATAAATAAATTATAGTGGCCTGTCAAATTTGATGAATTTTTGATATGTGTAGTTCAACTGATTCTGAACAATAAGTTCCTCTGGCAAAACTTCAAATTATGGACAGATTCTCCGATAGATGGCTCGATACTGTATCAATGATTTCTCAAAACGTACTACAGGTATTAAAATGATAACTGCTGGAAATGAATAACCAGACTATTTACCATTATTTGGCCGTATAGAGCGGGAGCTAGGTGGCTTTTTCTGCACATCATCGTTTTATGAACTTTGAGATATTTTTATGGTTTAATGGATGATAACGATTCATAAAATCGACTTCTGGTGGGGTACCTCCTGTCAGGTGCATCACGAACACTGTCTAAAAATCAGTAAAGTTATGTCATTGTTACAATTTTCTTTTTTTGTGTGTGTGTGTACACATTTTATGTTTAGAATGAATAAAATAAGATCGCCACAAAGTGTGAGCCGTCAAGAGGCGCAGCCAGAAAAGTAATAATGATAATAATAATAGTAATAATAATGATTCAATACATCTGAGGCACGGTAGGAAGTCAAGTTAGCCGAAAGTGTTAAATTCCTGTATATTTAAGAGCCTATGGTACTTTTGTTGGTATTAAGAACTTTCTGGGGAGGCTATTCTATTGTTGAAGGAGCTTATATTTACGTTTTAAAAAGGAGCCAGAACTTGTAACGATGAGTTTAGAGTTTTTATTTAACGTCGGCCTATTTCCGCTACCAGGGCCTATCACCGACGCCAGGAGACGAGCTACCCCCAACCTGGAAATTTTGCCGAACCTCTTCCCTTAAGAAGAGTAGGGATCTTTTACTTGCCTAATATTTAATAGACAAGGGACCGCCTGCTTTACATCCCCTCCGAAGGATGGTATATCCACTACGTAATCCTCGTCTGAAATTACGTAACTTCCGAGTATACACTGATATACAAGCCTCTAGAAGGTGGGACGAGAACGCTGTATTTCCCAAGATGGGAGCCCATCCAAGTACTAACCGCGGTCGACGTTGCTTCAACGGAATATCGACTGATATTCACATTGAAGTCGCCTCTACGCACGCCCCGAGTTTAGAGTTCTGAGATGAAATATGCGAAAAAAATACAATTTTTTTCAAAAATCCTAAACATTTTCTTTCTGGCTAGCCTTACTGACGGGAGTTTATTTCTGGGAATTTTTTCTGTGTTCAAAACATTTAAATAAATATGCTCAGCCTAAAAAAAAGGTTGTAATGATCATGTTATATAACTCCATTTTTTACATCTTTAATCTTTCTTGCTGCGCCCCTGACGGCCCACACTTTCTGGCGATCTTATTTTATTCATTCTAAGCATAAAATGTGTACACACAAAAAAAATGAGCCTTGTAACGGTGATATAATTTCACTGATTTTTTATATCTTGAACTATGGCCAACTCGACGGGCTGACATATGCCAGAAGTCTATTTTGTCGATATTTAAGTTCGATAGAATTAATCAACACATAGGAAATGCTTGTAACGATGAGTTTCCGAAAAAGCCACGTAGCTCCCGCTCCATTAGATTGATGTGCCTGGACTTCCGGTTTTGCAGAAAGTGGCATCAAATCACGTTTTTCTAATGCACGACACCCGTTTACTTCAATTTAATACATAATATGTATAAGTAGCTTTATTAAAATTCACTAATCTTATTAAATAAGTAAGTACATGCATTCATTGATAGAACATTGATGCTAGCTTGATACCGAGTACATCATAATCTTGGTACAAAACATAGTTGATTTTATTTTTCAAGATATAAATTTGTAGTTGTGTCTAGTCAATGAAAGCTAATTATTTGTGAGACCTTTAAGTAGAACAGGCAGTTTTTATTTATTTATGATACATTAAACTTTATTATTTTTAACAAAAATTGCATAGCTGATTATTTTTGTTTTTTAAATATTTTCTTATTTTAGTCATTCATTAATAGAAATCAAACCAAAAAAACTTTATTTCAAATTAATTAAATCTTCACCATTCATGCAGAAAATAAATCCTACGTGCGGCATGTTAGGTTTTTTAATAAGAATGACTTATTTTGAAACTTAGAAAAGCAATTGGAACGCATATACAGATAGCGGCAGGCAAGTACTTATAGCGGACCGGGTTTTAGCATGCGTCTTGATCGAGCCCCCACCATTTAAATTCTTTTGTATCGTTGATAACTTGCGCATTCAATCTGCTACGTGTACGTAGGATATGCACAACATGAAACACACGTAAAATATCCATGCATGAATCTCTTAAAGGCATCGAAATTAATAACTTACTGGAACACACTCTCGAGTAGAGAAAGTGAAGCAGAAAAAGAAACTCCCGTGCACTATTCCATCCTTTTTCCACTTGGGTACAGACGATTAACGTTTCCTCCCACTGGTTTCTTTCAACCAATCAGACGTTTCAGTTATTTCGTATATCTAAAGCATTAAGTGCGCGTTCCAGTTTGTTATTAATTTCGATGCTTAAGGGTAACTGAAGATGCTAGAGACCATGACGCAATGGACGTTGTCAAAGTTTAGTAACTAGATTAAATTTAAATTCGTTACTTATAGTTATATGAAACTTTGTCGTTGTTTTTGTCCTTTAAATCCCTATTCACTGCCATGAGTTTCGAATGATTATTAGTAATTTTTGAATGGTAGAGCAGTTTAAACAAAAAAATTAGATACAATTTCGCATCGCTAGCAATTTTTCTCTCACAGTCAATGATGCTTTTTATATTTTATTTATAATAGCGCCTTTTGCATATATTAATTTTTTATTAAGTTACTTTTCCTACATACCTTGTTCATTTTATACGCAATTTAGTTCGCTTAGCTGTGAATGGAGCTTGTGTTCATTTGTTTAAACTGTTTTTAATCTAATCTGGCCTCGTTTCACCCAGCCTTTTATTGCACCGCGCACCATGTATGTTTGGCTGGCCCTGACACGTGCTAGGGGAGGAATGCTGTTCTTTGTTAATTAATTTGAAATAAAGTTTTTTTTTGTTTGTTTGATTTCTATTAATGAATGATTAAAATAAGTAAATATTTAAAATAATAAAAATAATCAGCTGTGCAATTTTTGCTAAAAATAAGAAAGTTTAATGTATTATAAATAAACAAAAACTGCACATTCTACTTAAAGGTCTCACAAATAATTAGTTTTCATTGACTAGACACAACTGCAATTTTATATCTTGAAAAATAAAATCAACTTTGTTTTGTACTAGGATTATGATGTACCCGGTATCAAGCTAGCATCAATTTTCTATCAATCAGTGCACGTACTTTTTTCTTTTTTTTGGCGAGGAGGGGAAACCCACACGGGCTGCCTATCCCAACTAGGAATAAGTCTGAGTGTCAGACTCCAACTGACTAAAACCCCACCTCTTAGGGCTCGTCTGTATAGAATACTCCAAGGGCACTAGAGCCTCCTGGGCTTGTTGTGCACACCCTGTTTTTTAGTTTACACTGTCCATTTTAATATTCCTGTGTCACTGACAAGGTGATACATGTCTGAAAATGGACGAGTCTTGATGGTTTCCGGGTCTGTTCGTGTTTGCCCGTAGATATTATACTTTCTGCGGACCAATGCCTCGCAGTCATGTATAATATTTTCTACAGTTTCTGGTACCTTACTGCACAGTCGGCAGTTAAGGTTGTCAGCAAACTGTCCAATTAAATGCAGGTACTTCCTGACGGGAACGTGTCCCGTCAGAAGACCAGTTATAATTCTCAACTGAATCCTGTTCCTTGTGAGCAGTTCTTCAGTTTGTTTGGAACATGGTCCATTGATAAGTGTTTTCCCATGTCGATTTCCTGGAATATTTCTCCAGTGGTGGTTGTGTTTACTCTTGCCCAGTCTTTAATTACCCTTCTGGCTGAGCCTTTTGTGATACCCAGCGCAGGTTCTGGGCCATAGAATATATTTGCTGCTCTAGCAAGTTCATCAGCTTTTTAGTTGCCCTCTATACTGGTATGTCCCGGCACCCAAAGTAGTCTTACTCTGTTCCGCTCACCCAGAATTTTTATCTCTTCGTGGCAGTCCCAAACCAGTCTGGAAGACACTTTGTTAGAGGCTAGTGCCCCAAGTGCCGCCTGACTGTCTGTTGCGATTGAGATTTGCTGGTTCACATAGCGTCGTTTAACATTCTCGCGTACACACTCGAGTAGAGCTAGAAGTTCTGTCTGGAATACAGTGGAGTGCCGTCCAAGAGAGAGACTTATACTCTCTCTCGGCCTCACGCCATGTATTCCTGCTCCAGCTCCTGATTCCATCCTGGACCCGTCAGTATACCAGACCAGGCCTCTGCGTAAAGCATCAGGAGTACCTGTCATCCATTCCTTCCTATCTCCAATGGTGATAGTGAAGGACTTGTTGAATGTAATTTTTGGTGTCATGTAGTCCGACCTCATGCTCAATAGAGGATCCACTACATTGTTTACTATCCTCATGTGCCCCGAGTTGTCTTCATGAGGAGTCGGGTTCTGAGAATTTTGTAGCCTGTAGGCTCCCATTCTGGCCTCCCCCTGAATCACAAGACTCAGTGGAGGGAGGTCTAGTAGGGTCTCCATGCCTGCTGTTGGGGTGCTTTTCATTACACCTGTAATTCCCAGGCAGGCCAGTCTTTGCACCCGGCTCAGCATATTCGCTGCTGTGGTTTGAGTGATCTTAGGCCACCAAACCAAGGCTGCGTATGTGATGGTGGGTCTTATTACGCTGGTATAGAGCCAGTGCACCATACCAGGCCTAAGCCCCCATCTCTTGCCATACAATCGTCTGCATGTCGCCAGTATGGCAACAGACTTATGTATTACTCTGTCCAGGTGTTGGTTCCAGGTAAGTTTGGAGTCTATAATGACTCCAAGGTACTTTACATCCCCCGACATCTGAAGTTGAGTGTCTTGGAGAACTAGAGGACCCAATTCCTCCAGGTTTCTCCTTCTGGTTAATGGAACGATGCTGATCTTTTATGGACTGATTTTCAGCCCCTCCTCATCGGTCCATTTCTTTACCATATTCAGGGCCTTTTGTAGACGGTCCCTGACTATGTTGTTGAACTTCTCTCTAGATATGATGACTGTGTCGTCCGCATATCCTTGGGCTTCGAATCCCTCATTTGTGAGTTTCTTCAGTAGGCCGTCAACTACAAGGTTCCATAGCAGAGGGGACAGTACACCCCCTCCTGCGGGCATCCCCCAGCAACTGACGCGCCTAAGGTTTCATCCATCATTGTGGTGAATACCACCCTGCCTTTGAGCATAGTGCCTATCCACCTGCAGCAGGTGTCCTCAGTGCCTTGCTCTCTTGCAGTTCTGATGATTGAGTTAAAGGAGGTGTTGTCGAATGCCCCCTCTATGTCGAGGAAGGCACCCAGTGCCACCTCCTTGTGCTCCAATGTCCTTTCCACCTTCTGAATTAGATGGTGGAGTGCCGTTTCCGTCGACATGCCTGCTCTGTATGTATATTGGCCTTGATGTAGTGGACTTCTAACCAGTGCATCATCCCTAATATGTCTGTCAAGCATTTTTTCCATTGTCTTAAGTTGGAATGACATAAGACTTATAGGTCTTAGGGACTTAGCTTTGTTATGGGAGTTTCTCCCAGCCTTTGGTATAAATACCACCTTAACCGGTTTCCAAATTTTTGGCTGGCCCTGTAAAGTGTACAGAGTTTTGATGCTAGCAAGTGTATGCCTTGCTGTAACATTATTGGCCAAATTCCGTCAGGTCCCGGAGATTTGTATGGCTCAAATGAGTTTATTGACCATCTGATTTTGGACTGATCTATCACCTTTTTTGACACTGTCCAGTCTTTCCTGGTAGCTCTGTTTCCAGTAGCTTCCCGTTCTGTTCCTAGCCATTCCACACGTACTTACTTATTTACTAAGATCAGTGAATTTTAATAAAGATACTTATACACATTATATATTAAATTGAAGTAAACGGGTGTTGTGCATTCGAAAAACGTGATTTGACTTCACTTTCAGCAAAACCGGAAGTTCAGGCACAGTCTAAGGCCAAATAATGGTAAATGGTCTGGTTATTAATTTCCAGCAGTTATCATTTCAATACCTGTAGTACGTTTTAAGAAATAATTGATACAGTATCGAAGAGTATGTCCAGTCTTTGAAGCCATCTATCGGAGAAACTGTCCACAATTTGAAGTTTTCCTAGAGGAACTTTTTGTTCAGAATCAGTTGAACTACAACATATCAAAAATTCATCGAATTTGACAGGCCACCAATTTACCTATAAAACGTATGCTGTCCTTTGAATAGAAATAAGAATTTGTTTCGATGAAGGCTAAAATCTATATGCCTTAAATTTATTAATAGTAATAGTAAAAGGTCTTTATTCAGAGCGAAAAAACGATTACATTTAATTTTCCTAAATAGACTGTGTTTAGCTACATCTACAATATTTCCACTATAGAAACTGAATTTAAAATCCATAAGAAAATTCTAGTGACAAACCTGAACTAGAGATTCTTTTTAAAACTCTTATAAATGTCCCATTTTTAAAAACAATATTTCACATTTTTTTAACTGCCTTCAAAAAATTTAGAAAAGCTGGAGGTTCTAAATTCGACCCATATTTATTGCAAATTTATGATGCCTTATGTCAAATTTTGTTCCTAAAGAGCTTGCAAATAATACATGTTTAATATCAAGTCACACTTAATGAGTAATTATTTACAAAAAACAATTGTTTTTTATTCATAATTTTTAGGTCAACAATGGCTAGTCGTCACTTTAGCAATGATAGGGAAATTGGCTATAACAGCCAGCTATGGAGCCGTATACATTTTTTCCACAGAACAATTCCCTACGGTTATAAGAAATGCTGGGCTAGGGGCTGGTTCCACCTGTGCCCGATTGGGATCCATCATTGCCCCATACATTAATTTGTTGGTAGGTACTAGCAGTATTTATCTATATTTTCTTGTAAATTAAATGTGACAAATTACCGTATATAGTTTTCAAATTCGAGCTACTACTACATTGCTAAGTGGCTTATAAGTATATAGAAGTAATTTACCCTATGTTTTCTGTTTCTTTAAAATATAAATTTGAATTAATATAATGTACTCTTACTAATTAGAAAAATAGGGGGATCATTAACAGGTTCCATGAGTGCTCAGACCGCAATAGACCTCCTCTATTTCGCAAAATTTAATCTCATTTCCCAGTATTATCGATAAGGTATACTATCTGATCTATTACCAATCACATATCGTGTTTGGATGCCTTTCGTTTGCTCAGAACCATTTACACTGTAGTTAAAGGTTGTGGTTTGAGGATTGTTGAGCAGGTGTATGAGCTCATCTTTACTTGCTGTATCTAAGGTGGCACTGAAAAAATCTGAAGTTGGAAAACTTAACTCCACCTATAGCTACTTCACACACTAATTCTCTAGCACATATTCCTTATAGATACTAAGAAGAATTGGCGATAGAAATAAGCCTCTACAAGCTTTATACAATAGACATTTTCATTTGTTCTAGACTCACATCTGGACACCTTTACCCCTTTTGATATTTGGTTCGCTGGCCTTTATTGGAGGAATATTGTCTCTAGTTTTACCAGAAACTCTCAACAAAAGACTACCAGAAACTATAGAGGAAGGAGAGGCTTTTGGAAAGTATGTATTTTGATAATTTATATCGATATAAATTTCTTTTATAACGTGATTACTTTCCTTCCAGAAAAATTAAAATAGAAGAGAAAAAGGAAGAAGTATTAAATTCAGTGAAATCTGATAGTGTAAAGACATCAAACAATACAGAAAATACAGATGTAGATTCAAAATTACTAGCAAATGGTACTTCCTAACAAGTATTAAGAATAAAAGTGTAATTTTTTCCACAATGTATACCAAACCCTTATGTTGCGATAGTTACAAAATCCAGCCATGTCACTATGTCGTCTATTCAAAGAGCAGGTTTTTTCACTTTACCGTATTGGCGTCCATAGAGCAAATCATTCGATACTAGTCATTTTAACGACAGTGCGGAATACTCAGTAATTTGCAACAAAAGGGATTAGTATATATAGTAACAAAATTAGATATATATTTTTTTAATTTGTCCTTTTATTTTTTTACAATAATTTATTATAATTTCAAAAATGTATTAGTTGATGTTGTACGGTATTTAATGGACCCATATTTGGAAAATAATTATTTCTCTTGAATTTGATATCTACAAAATATTACACCAAAGAATTTTGAATGTATGGAATTATTTGTTTCAATATGGCATCTACTTTCATCGCTGTGATTAAATGAATCATTCTTCATTTTATTTTTTCGTTGCTCTTTGTGTAACAAAAAAGTTTTTAATAATCCCACCAGTAATCATGTCAGATTTAGTTCATATTTTAAGGTACATTCAGGAAGGTTTCCTATTGTACAGAAAAACACTTAAAAAAGGATAATATTAATTTTTTTAAATAATTACTACTAGATGAATATTCCATTCATGATTTATAACATAATTTTTTATTTCAACTAAGCAATTTTTCAGTTTTTAAATATGGTGTCTAATTATTTTAAAAAATCACAAATAGTGCAGGAAAAATAATTAAAACTTATGAAGCTGGAAAAAATTAATAGACAAAGAATTTTCTGGAGTTGTTGCATTTGCATCTTTATTAAATATACCAAGTTCCATAAATTCGAGATTGCGTTACCGCCGGGATAATGAAAGAGGGCAGTTCATTTACTATTTTTCTGTATATAATTCCTTAACTGTCGCTAATAGAAAAAAATTCAGTCTTTCGCAAGGATGCAACCAGGGAGGGACATTGAAAATGATGAAGTTAGATTTTTAGCCATTACCAGGCAAACTAGCTTTAGTAACCTTGTCTGCTGAAAATGCAACAAGCCATTTTCATGAATTCAGGCCCCATATAGGAAACTAAAAACATTTTCAGTGTTAAAAAGTTTCAAATAAAAAATGTAGCTCGTGATAAAATATACAATTTTTGTTACCATTTTTCTCTAAACCTAGCGATTTTTGAATTATGAGCCCTAGAACATTGTGAATTTTCCAAAACTTAAAATTTTGAGCAAAATGTATTGTAAAATACCACTTGCTATGTTAGTTACAATCGATCATAGTATTCAGCTAAGGAGCAAGATAGAAACAATGTTTTTCACATGTTTTAATTAAAACAAATGCACAACTTCTTTAGGTATATTCTATAAACATGAAACTACGAGTAATAATTGCTCCTTGACATTATGACATTTGATGGTCATTATCAGTGTCGTTGTAATTTAGCTTATCTTCTGAATTTCTGCAAGAGAACCCGTGGCGTTATTTACACATGATGGATGGTTCAATTTATCCATGCGCTTGCAATGTTTTGTACACTTGGATGTGCAACCTCGGGGCATAATATTACATAACTTACTAAGGGTTGGATCTAAATACGTAGAAACTGATTTCAAATTTCCATGGCTTAACTGCCAACTCTAGGCAGTTGACTCTAAATTATTACCCATCCTCCGGTAGATTTGGAAGTTTGTATGGTATGAGTGATTGGCAGCTGCTGCACTTGTAGGAGGTAAAATCTCCAGCTGAAATTTAAAATGTAATTGCTCTTTACTGTGATTATAGAAAAAATACCTATATTTATTGAGGGTTTGGGACCTTATTCTTTCACATAATATAAGGAAAAATTTCATTGTCAGATACTGTATCCTGAATCAATAATTTATCAATCTGTCGCAGCCTTGGAAATCTTTCTTTAACTTTATTTAACTTTACTGTTTCTAAAGAATGCTAAGGTTCTGTCACAACCTGCAATCACATGTAGAAACAGTATCTACCAATTCTTGCTATTTGAATTTTTATATAAAACTAAAACTTTCTAGAGTTCATAATTCAAGAATTGTTACAGAAAAATGGCAAAAAAATTGTTTATTCTATTGTGATCTACATTTTTTGTTTGAAACTATTTTTCTATTTGCATTGATTAAGGAATTATATAGCAAAAATGAGCTACAACACAGCCTCGATTTTTAGGAAACTATATTCATTAAAACGTCTCTACCAAATTCCTTGTTTGTAGTTATTTTTTCAAGGTGAGAACATATTTTTTTCCTACACTAAAAATACATGTTATGAAATTTGCATGTTTGTTAAAAAAAATTATATTTGTTTTTATCTTTCTCTAGAAATCAGGAAATCGAGGATAAAATTAGAATATTTTTATTGCCTAAATGTTAATTATGGCATTCTGTTCAGTTTTCTTTTGTGGAATTTTCCACCATGTACAATATTCTTATGAATCAAGAAAATAATAGAATTATCCAGTAAATAGTAGAGGTCATAGGAGCAGGATTATCTACCAGTAATATACCTTCTTGGTAATTCTGTTTTGTAGAGTTCTTGTAATTTATTTTTAGAAAGAAACGAGTAACATCATCAGTCGTATCATGTTTTTTATCTTATAATTTGTTGGTAATTTTAAATAATAATTTTATATGGGCAACAAGCATACCAAATATATTTATAAATTATAACATCAATAATTATTGAAATTAAGACATTTCATTTTTTTTTTTTTCATGTTTATTGTATAATACATCACATTTCTTTATCAGTATTTAAAATATTTATTTAAGACAAATTTACTTAAATTATTTTCTGTAAATTTTTACACTATATTGCAGGATTTTTTTAAGATATATTTTTAGCTTTTTCAGCTGATTTTTAACTAGAGTTGATAAGTTAGTAAATTATTAAAATTTCCTCTTTTGCATTTATAGATTTTATACATTTTCAATAATAAAAAAGTTATTGCATTTTTTAATATGTTTTAATTTCTCTTTCCAAAAATGGTCAAAATTAGATATATTTCCACCATGTCATGGAAAAAGTTAATGTGCTTCGGTGCTTGTAGATATAGTCTTAATGACATGCCATAATAGATTCGTAAGATATATGAAAGTGCACTGAACCTTTTAGTACAATTTTGGTTAACACAACTCCTATTGGGAATCAAAATCATTATACAGCAGCCCTGCGATCAGACGAGATGATGCGGCACATCAATAATCATCTCCTATAGGAATCTCAAATGTGGGATAGGGCAAGGAGCCGCCATTAATTAGATACCAGACTATACAGGGTGTCCCACTTAAAACTCCCGGCGCCATTTTCTCGATAACCAAAAGCGATATTTGAATTCTGTAAAAGGTATCTACTAGAATATATAAATGACTTCAGTTTTGAGTAAAAATGGTTATTTTACGTTCCTAGGATCAAAAAATTTCTTTGCATCGCAACGCCATCTATATCTCAATGTGTAAAATAACCATTTTTACTCAGAACTGAAGTCATTTATATATTCTTTTACAGAATTCAAATATCGCTTTTGGTTATCGAGAAAATGGCGCCGGGAGTTTTAAGTGGGACACCCTGTATATTACAATATTACATCACTCGACAACTGAAATGGTGTTTGAATGGTAAACTTCAGTTTATTTAGAATGTTTACATATTAATTCTTGAAAGATAGATGAATTCAATTAATGACAGACAATCATTCCACAGCCTCCAACTACGTGCTCTATCCCTTACTAGCGGGTCTCTACTAAATGGCAACAGTCATCCCCTATTAGCCAAAAATCAAACTGACCAAATGATTAATCCTGTTTCTTTTCTTCTAAAATGAATATTCATAGCGATCAGCCGATCGTTACAACGTTTGACATTAGTTTGCAATAATCCCAATTCTTATACTGTGAACACGCATTTAGATGGTGTGATTTTTAGCCATTAGCGGGCGACAGAATTGCCGCAATATGGCATTGTGTCACTCTGACACTGGAGGCAGTTTCAAATTTTAATGACTGAATAGTACAAGCTCAAAGGTACTACACATAGTCAGTAGAAAGGCCATCACACCCACTTCAGAAAAATGTCATAGCATATAGAAGCATAGGGATTTCAACCAATAAAGAAACATGGTGTTCTCTATATGCTGAGGTGTGCCTGATGACCTTTAACTCTGATAATTTTATACTTGATCCTATTTGCCACTGTAACAAACCTAATAAATAATACAACCAAGAAAAATCATAGAATTATACGTGAACCGGATTAGAATTGCCTTAACTTTTTACTCTGGAGATGGACACAAGTTCCTCTTAATAACCTATGTTATTGATGAGGTAACATGCAGGGCCGGATTATCCTTAAGACTAACTAGGCTATAGCCTAGGGGCGACAATGCGTAAAGGGGCGCGCGAGCTCTGCGCTCCCTGCTTTTTAAAAAAATTATTTTGTCCCCATTTTTTTCCATTTCCTTCTCCCTGCCCATCAATTTTGGTTAATTTTATCCACCGACTTTTTTTATATTTCTCCTCTCCTCGCTCGTCAATTTTGAATCTGGACAAACATTTTTTTTTCAGATTTCTACCCCCCCGCTCATCATTTTTTTCCATTATGAATAAGAGGGCGCAAATACATGATTAGCCTAGGGGCGCGCCAGTCCTTAATCCGACCCTGGTAACATGATACCGTGCGTGTAATTACACGCACGGTATGGGAAATTTCCCATTAGGCATGTACATTCGCGTAGCGCGAGAAATATGACAACACCGGCAACCGTAAATTCGTCCATCGGTGGAGCATTCCAGCCAGTTGGCACACGCGATGTTGCAATTCTACTCCCCATGCCTAGCCCACGACTACACACACGGTATATTGCATGTAGGGAAACCAGATTTAACTGTTTTTATCTGAGACCTACCAGTCAACGGACTTCTAATTTGAGTTCCAAATTCAACATTTAATTATTTTTAATCGAAACGTTCCAGTTAGCTGAACTTCAATTTAATTGAAATAATTTGCATTCACTGGTAGGCATAAGGTATACAGATTCAGTAAATAGTAGTTTTATATATCCTGAGATAAACGAGTGCAAGAAAGAATACAGAGAAATTAAAAAAAGAAAGATGAATGTACTGCTCCCAGCACATTCCACACTTCATGAAATCTTATTATCATTATCTTATCGTTTATCTCTAACCGCGTATGCATTGTGTTTCTCTTTTTTCTTTCTTGCTCTCATTTATCTTAGGATACATGCAGATTCGGCAAATGTAGTTTTATATATGGGTCCTGAGATAAACTAGCGTAAGAAAGAAAACAAATAAATTAGGAAAAGAAAGACGTATCTACTCCCACTACAATGCACAGGCGGTTAGAAATTATAGGTACCGATGCCCTGCATTAATAAATGACTAGCTGATAAAAATAAGATTTCACGAAGTGGGAATGTGCTGGGAGCAGTACATCCGTCTTTTCCTAATTTCTCTGTTTTCTTTCTTGCACTTATTTATCTCAGGATATATAAAACTACATTTGTGGAATTTGTGTGTGTTAAACAGGGACATAATAAAAACAGACTAGAAAAGTAGGCATGGGACATAGCTCTAATAAATTCGACCAACTAGGGCTATCATGGCCGTCACCTTAAGTTAATGTTATAAAATTTGCTGATAATTTAAAAATCTCTAGAACAGCATTTACATAGAGTAATCTAATCTAATTTAATTTATTAGTAATTATACGGTAATTCAATTAATAGAATTGAGCTCAACTAATAATATGACATCAATAAAGAAGATTATTAACTAATTCAGTCCCTCAGAACTGTACTTTACTGCAACTAGGGTTGACAAATTCACCTCCAATCGCATCTCTCATACGATTATTGTGGGCCAAAACAAACTGTATGTATTTGAATGAAGATTGCTCCTCTATTCTATCCTTTAAACCTTCAATGGAGTTAGGACCGTGAAAACTTCACATTTAATCAGTTTTAAGATTTAATAATTGTTATCCGAGGTTTACTGCTTTTGGTTAAATTTTTAACTTTGGATTTTGGTAGTTGATTTGATGCTGATCAAATGTTCAAATGGCGACAACTCTCGAAAACCCTTTGTTTTGGAGCTATGGCCCTTTTAAGGGCTAAAAACGTCTTTTTCATGTGATGTCAATATAATAAAATATTTTGCACTTCTTAAAAAAAACACAAACATATGTGTGTGGACCACAGAAGACAGGATAGTTTCTGTCTTCTGTGGTGTGGACTTAAACATACGTTTTTTTCTTAGTTTTATTAACAACTACAAGATGGCTCCTCATAATAAATACATAAATTAGCACAAAATAATTTTTTTATATAGTGTGTCCCACTTTTCACGGTAACACCTTTGTAGCTAAGTTATTAGTCACCCAATTTTAACCAAGTTTGGATGGGTATCAAAGACCTTTATTATACCTTTTTTAAGTAAAACAAAACTCATTTCAGTCATTGGCGTGCATTTTTATTATGAAAAAAAGGGTCGATTTTTTTGTTGAAAAACTAATGCAATATTATTGATCAGCATGCTGTAGAACTGCTATATCCAGAATTTAACTTTTTGGTTTTTGAATTACGGCCCACTTAAATTACCTATTTCAAACATTAAATAATCAATAAATTGGTAACGAAATATTTTTCGAAAAAAAGTCATTCTTCATTTTCTCTTTAAATTCACTTTTTTTACTATCCCATATCATCGAAACTTTCAAATTTCGAAGGCCAAGAATTTTCATTAAAAGATTTTGGGTCATCAGACCTGTAAATTATTCGGGCATTAAGGATTACCGAATTTGAAAGTATCGATGATATGGGGTGGTAGAAAAAACGAATTTAAAGAGACAATAAAGAATGACTTTTTTCGAAAAAAATTTCGTTACCAATTTATTGATTTTTTAATGTTTAAAATAGGTAATTTTAAGTGGGCCGTAATTCAAAAACCAAAAATCAAAATGTTAAATTCTGGATATATCGGTTCTACAGCATGCTGATCAATAATATTGCATTAGTTTTTCAACACAAAAATGCCTAATATAATTTCTCGAAAATCGACCCTTCCCAGCAAACACAAAAGATCGGCCCATCACTGGGCCAGAAATGAAACTTCTGGCCCTGTGATGGCCCAATGGAGGGCCGACCTTTTGTGTTTGTAGGGTTTTTTCATAATAAAAATAAACGCCAATGACTGAAATAAGTTTTGTTTTACTTAAAAAAGGTATAATGAAGATCTTTGATACCCATCCAAACTTGGTTAAAATTAGGTGACTAATAACTGAACTACAAACCGTGTTACCGTGAAAAGTGGGACACACTGTACATAAGAGTGACTCCTAGTGTCCGTCACCAATTATTACTTTCTTAAAAATAATAATCTGTTTCTTGTATGCACTCTTAACCCATTCGGATATTTAATGTTTCTCTTTTATAGATTTTATATCACATATGAAAAAAACACACATTTTCAGCCCTTAAAGGAGCCATAGCACCAAAACATTGGGTTTTCGAGGGTTGTCGCCATTTGAACATTTAATCAGCATGAAGTCAACTACCAGAATTGAAAGTTTGAAAAAGATTTAACCGAAAGCGAAAATCAACGTATTTTGTGCGGGTCCTTTAACTATTTTTTTTTTATGAATTATGATCCGCTAGTAGGTAGAGGTGGGTAGTACTCGTATGATTCGTATCATTGGTACGAATCCTTGCAGTGGTACGAATGGTACGAATCCCACAAAAATAAAAGATTCGTACATTTCGTATCGCCGATACGATTTTGATACATTTCGTATCACCGATACGATTGGTACGAATATGGAATTTCGGTACCGGTATTGCGATGCGATACTGGGCCAGCTGTATAAGGTTAAACTTCAAACGGTGGATGGGGACCGCGCGTTTAAACTGGAGATTTCAGATTTTAAAATACTCATAATTGAAAAAATTCCGTTTTTATATGTAATATGATGGATATATTCGAAATATTTGATTATTATCAATGTACCTACTGCAAGATAGCATTCATTTTATACAACGTACTGATTACAAAAATCTGTTGTGATATATTACCCTTTTTTACTTTTTTTACTTTTTTGTTATTGTTTTTTGTTTAGTTGACTTGCTACAAATGTACAAATATGTATATAATATGGTTAAATAAACGCTATCTATCTATCTATCTTTTTACTGATGTCTAATGACGACGACGAAATTATTAATGTAATAGAAGATGCTCGAAGTCCTAAAAGTTTAAACTGTACGGTTAATATAACATTATAATACTCTGGCCCTAACTAACACCACATATAATATTCTATAATCTATGCTGAACACTGTGGAGTGGAAGCAGTGTGGGTACGAATAGTACGAATGGTACGAATCAGTACATGATACACTGTTTCGTATCATGGAATCAGTGGTACGAAATATACGAATGGTACGAATCAGTTCATGATACTGTTTAGTATCATGGAATCAGTGATACGAAGTGGTACGAATCGTACGAATCTCTCGATACCAATCTTTTCTTGATACGGATTCATTTGGTACGAATCCTTAAAAAGAGTCGAATCGCCCAACTCTACTAGTAGGCATGCGCTAAAGATGACTGGGAAACTACATTTAACTATTTGTATCCGAGACCTACCGGTCAATTGAACTAATTTGAGTCCACTGGTGGCATGAGGTAAATATGCGAAGCCCCTAATTCACAGGTAGGGATGTAAAAGTGTATAATACCCGGTATAAAACTTTTTAATACTACTGGTATTATATAAAAGTTACGTTATGTTATTTCAAGCAGTGTTGCGAGCACTATTACTTTTGTAATAGATCTATTACTATTAAACGCTCCCTATTACGTTATTATGCCGCAATGAACATCTATTACTTTTTTTTCGTTATTCCGTTATATATTTATACCGATGAATGCTACCAGCAGAACTGGTAGTCGGTGTTGAAAGTGAAACGAAATCGCTAAAGACTCTTGAAAGTTATGACCATGGAGGTAGAATATAAATAAGGAGTAGCCATAAAGCTTATATCCTACAATGAGAAACGGCCGCAGAAGGCGTGGCTTGCGATCATACTGTCATGAACGGCTCGCCAGGTCCTGATTTAAAAAAAAATTATACAGCATTTGAAGAGATACACTTTACACATTGCCACTATCATATATCAAGCCAGTAGAGTAATGAATGAGATGACGGTTTCACATTTCAAGCAAATATAATATAATATAATCTAAAATACAATCTAAAATAAATAGAAAATAGTTTTAACATATCTCTTGAGTACAGACCTGTTTTAACCTATGAAAAGTAATTCCAAAACATTTCTTCCTATCGATACTACTTTGATTTGTACAGCTACTTGGCGGACACGAAATCATATGTTAAGGCGAAAAACACTATTTTCTATCAAAAACATTTATTTTATAATAATATTAAACCAAGATACATGTCGCGTTTTGTTGACGTTTCGATCGTACTAAAATGAGGAATGTGCTGCCACATTTTGCTTCTTATGGCGACTCCTTATTTATTCAACCTCCTTGGTTATGACTTGTTAACGGTAATTTTATACAGGAAGAAGAAGAAAGCCTATATTTGACATTGTAATAAACATTTTCGCCATTCAATGACAGGTGGAGCCACTATAGAAACATTTAAATATATTCAATTTATTTATTTCGATGTAATAAGTATACGTTACATGAAGATACTCTAAAAAATCACGATGACCTTCAAAAAAATTTCGCCCGTGGCGTTCTCCTACTCTCCTCTAGGTATGTGATTACGAAAAGTTGAAATCTATTACGAATTTATAACATCTAGTACGAAAAAACGAGACCTGCTACCTGCTCGCCACACTGATTTCAAGTCATATTTATTATTATTTATTTGAACTGATGTGCATTATTTTGTTTATTGTCTTTTTTACTTCAATTACAGGATTGGAATGATATCTTTATCTTCAAAATGGGAAGACTTTCAAAGTTTGATAAGTATGTTTTGAGATTTTTTATCCTGCTGAATCCAAAGTCAAACGAAGGGAAGTGTCAAACGTACAGATGTACATTTTGTAAATGTTCATTTGCAAGAAACTATTTTAGAATGGTGAAGCATCTGTTGAAATGTGAGAAAACACGAAAACAGATGCTTCCTTTAATAGATATTATACGTACTATACGGTATTATACAAATGTATTATACACAAACAAATAAAATACGGTATTTTTACATCTCTATTCACAGGTGAACATGCCCATGAGCATATGCGGCAACAAATTTACTATTTGCCACACTCTATATCGAGCCTCAGTTTGCAGTTCAATACTTTATACTGCAATGAATGCGTTGGCAATGGGTTTAGCATAAACACGGATATGACTGCTGTAATTCAATAAAAATCTTTTCTATCATTGGATCATCTGGTAGGCATGGGGCAAATGTGTGAGAAACTCCACACTGAACTGTTTTCATAGGAGACCTACCAGTCAAATTATACGATCAAACGAACTTACCTGTGAAGTTCGATCGTAATTATATGAAGCGCTTCGTCCGAATAGATCACTGTAATTTCACTTTGTAGTACCGCCTTTTGGTGCTAGGTGGAGCCACATACTTTTAAAGATTTCAAAATCTTTCCATTTCCCAACCGGCCCCTACGTTATCGCGTTAGCATTGCCTGTCATTAGCTTTAAAGATCACATTCCGCGATATTTAAATTAGGGCTGTTGTCACAAGGATAACGGGTGGGATGGGAGTGATCTATTCGGACGAAGCGCTTCATATAATTACGATCGAACTTCACAGGTAAGTTCGTTTGATCGTATAATTATATTTCGCGCTTCGTCCTCTAGATCACTGTAATTTCACTTTGTAGATGTTTAAAGAAATATCGCGGCCTGAGACACACTATTACACTATGTAAAAGGAGGATTATATATTTGATCATTTACGTACATAAAATAAAGAACTTAAACAGAACTTAAAACAAAACTACATATGTATGTATAAGAAAAATTTAAACCAAATTTTACTTCTATGTACATTTAAGCCATTACTGCCTGTGCAAATTTGAATTTGTCATGTAATGGTCGGTTATAAAATAAAGCGAAAGTTTTAGATTTCTCAGACCATCCTGCCGATCTCCTAATAATATCGATAGATAGCCCACTTCTATAAGCTTTGAATGTAGAGGCATGTCTTGCAGAGTGTGCTGTGAAAAGCTTAGTGTTTACTCCTGCTTCAGTAAGGGTATCCTTTACCCATCTTGCAAGAGTCTGTTTTGAAAGATTCTTGTGTTGTTGATTGTTTGATACAAACAAATATTCCTGGCCATTATTTCTCATGTTTGCTGTCTTTTCAATGTAGGTGAGGAGAATTGACGCTGTACACAGCTTCGGATTCTCAAAGTATGGAATGTGAAGACAGGGTTGTTCGTGTTTTGGTCTTGATGTTTTGATGTTATCGGTTATTAAAATTTGTACCCCCTCTGGTTCAAAATAAATGTTTTCCACTTTAATAAGTGATAAAGTTTGAAGACGATGCCCTGTAATTAGTGTCAATAGTGTAATTAATTTTTTGCCCAATTCCCGAAGCGGTAAGTCCTCATGAGGAAATTTTTTCTCAATATGGTTCAACACAATGTGTGGGTCCCATGTAACATTATATTTTGGTTTTGATGGTCTAGATCTGGAAATACTTCTCAGGAACCTTCTTACATAAATATCTTTCCCAATCTCACCTGGTAAGATAAGTGAAAGCGCTGAACGGAGGGAATTAAATGTGCCATACGACCATTTTTTGGTGTTTAGCATTTGTTGTAAGAAGCTGATTACCTCAGGAATTCCAGCTGAATATACTCCTATGTGTTCCTTTTTGCAGAAGAGCCACCAGGCCTGAAAAGCACTGTC
The DNA here is from genome assembly GCA_936432065.2 of Rutpela maculata. NCBI lineage: Eukaryota > Metazoa > Arthropoda > Insecta > Coleoptera > Cerambycidae > Rutpela > Rutpela maculata. Next base: position 69,185,656 of record OW386285.2, on the reverse strand, counting down.
GTATTGTTTGAGGGTATGAGGTGCCAGCGATTCAATAAAGGTTGGAATGGCCTCTTTCGGAACGTCTTTCATTTCAAAAGCTTGGCGGACAATCTCGCGGCAACCAGGGTAAGGTTGTTCGCCATGGGGTGATATTCCCTGAAAGGTGAAGACAGTAAATTGGGGCTAGGGTCGATGATAACTGGTTTCTTAACAAGTAATCTTAAAAATAATGGATACCAGGGTTGTGCAGGCCAATTTGGCACTACTATTATACCCTCTGCTTTGTCCACAATTATCTTGTTTAAGGTTCTTAAAATTAAAGAAAATGGGGCAAAAACTTAAACTATGCCATGATACTGTGAAGGCATCTATAGCCTCTGAATCAGGGTCCCTAAGCCAAGAGATATATCGTGGACATTTATTGTTGGACTTAGATGCAAAAATGTCTATCTCTGGTTGTCCAAATTCTTTTGTTATTAGCTGAAAAGCGTAGTCTGCCAGTTCCCATTCTGTTTCTGTAGACACTATTCGAGAATCTTTGTCAGCTATATTTTGTTCTGACTTAACATAAGATGCATGTACCCAAATATCCCTCACTTCACACCATTGCCAGATTTCTTTGGCCAACAAATTTAATGCTAAATGCTGTACGCTGCCCATTTTATTTACATAAGAAATTGCGGTTGTGTTATCCACTCGCAAGAGGATAAATTTTGATGTTAAGTGAGTGGCAAAACATTTAAGGCCATAAAAGATTGCTTTCAGTTCTAAATAATTGATATGTAAATCAATTTCATTACTGTTCCACCACCCGTGAGCGTGCCTATCCAAACATACTGCCCCCCACCCTGTCTTGCTAGAATCGGTGTATATTTCAAGATCAGGTGATTTCTGATCAATATTATTATAACTCGTAAAAATATGGTTCTGCCACCAGTCCAGTTCTAGTTTTAAATTACCTGACAGTTGCATAGTTTTATTATAATCAAGGTTACATTTTCTCAAAGCTAAAAATTTTTCCCTTTCAAGCAATTTTGTGTACAATTTTCCATATTTTATAGCTGGACATGCTGATATTAATAGTCCGACAACATGGGCAAGGTACCTTATTTTACAAAATTTTAAACTCTTAAGTTTTGAAATTTCTTTTGCTATTTTCTGTCGTTTCTCTTGGGGGAGCCTAATCGTCATATTTTGACTGTTGAATATAAAACCCAAAAATAAACAAGTCTTTGATGGTATAAGGCGACTTTTTTCCAGATTAATTATAAACCCAAGAGTCTCCAGTGAGTTTTTTATGAAACCAATATTGAATTTGCATTCTTCTTCGGTTTTACCAAAAACAATTAAATCATCTAGATATATAACACATGAGATGCCTCTTTGTCTAAAAAGGGACATAACTGGCTTCAAGAGCTTTGTAAAGACATATGGGGCAGTTGACAGCCCGAATGGTAAGCATGTAAACTCATATATGTTGTTTTCAAAATAAAATCTGAGGAATTTTCTTGATTGTTGATGAACTGAAATCAGAAAATATGCATCCTTTAGATCTACTGTAGCCATAAGGTAATCTTGTTGCATAAGTTTTGCGACGGTTCTTCCATCTTCCATTTTAAAATGATTTGTTTTAACAAAAGAATTCAATCTTTTCAGGTTTAATATGAATCTTTTGTTACCATTAGGTTTATCAACTAGAAAAAATGGAGACAGGAATTGGTTTGGGTCAGAACCTGAACCTGTAATAGCTCCCACATCTAATAAATCTTGTAACACCTTCCTAATAATAGGTTTTTCGCTGTCAGATATTACTGATTTTTGAGAGCTACCAGGAACATATGAGATAAAAGGTATTTTGTAACCTTTTATCCATTCTAAAATTTTGGAACTCGGGTTAAGCATCTTCCATTCAGTCAAAAAATATTTTAACCTTCCAGCCGGCTTACTTACCCCTACATCCGTCTGTATTCTTGTGGGTTCTTCTGGTGCTTGTTCTGAGGGTAGGCCCCTTTGTGTCTCAGCTGCGCCCTCTGGTGGTAGCTGGACGGGGCTCTTCCGTTTAAAGAAAATTTTGCAGTTTGAGTTTGCTTTACAGATTGTATTGGTTTTTTGTATTTGAGTCTAGATGTCTGCAGGGAGACCGAAGGGATAACGGCTTTGATGTCCCGGCTCGATTTCTCGATGGCCTTCTCAAGTTTGCATTTTTCTCCAAAGTCTTTACCAAAGAGAAATTCATCGGTATCATTAGAGTCTGCGACTTCTTTAGCAGACTTGTTTAAACCAGGAATTATTTGGTACCTTCGAGATTTGGACATATTATGGTGGAGATCCGCTAAGATTCTACCAGCGTCACTAAGGATAGGAAGCAGAGTCTTGGAGAGTTCTTTATCTGTGATAATGATACTCATTGCTGAGCCTAAGGCTACCAAGCCCTTTCCCAGTTGGTTTTGGGCTGTCATTTGATACTTATCTTTCTTCTGTGCATTTGGGTTTAGAACGTGATTTACTTCAGTGTTTAAGGAAGGCGCTTTAAGAGTGCAACAATTTTGCGGATAAGGATATTTCTCCAGCAGTTCGTCTTTAGTGTCTTTGTTCAAACCCTTCTTTATGACATAAGTCCATCGGCTAGCGATTGCCTCATGCAAATCAAAGGATTGTTTTTCTTTCACCTGTGGATCCTCACCGAGGTATCGTAATATGTCATCTTCGAGAATGACATCATTATTTATGATTATCACATTATCCTTATTGATGAGGTCCGATGTCAGTGGAGAAGGAACTTGAGATTCATTTGTATTCTCTACAGGTCCTTCAGGTTCACATGAATCTGCTCGATTTCTACTCCGGTGTTCTGAGAGGGAATCATCTGAACCCTCAGATTCAGAGTCGAGGGAGGTGCCAGTATTATGTGGTTTTTGTAAACTACGTCTTTGTGATATAGGTAAAGGTTTTCCTTCCATAACCAATCTTGCCGAGTCTCTCGTACTACGGTCATAAGGTGTCCTATATTTGGAAAGTTTTTGCGCCGAATCCCTCGTATTGCGGTCGCATAATTTAGGAGCCGAGTCTCTCGTACTACGGTCACTTGATGTACTCTGATTTGAGATCGATTTTCTTGCTGCCGAGTCCCTCGTACTTCGGTCATCTGGTGTACTCTGATTTGAGATTGATTTCCTTGATGCCGAGTCCCTCGTACTTCGGTCATCTGATGTACTCTGGCTTGATATTGGTTTTCTGGATGCCAGTCTCTCGTACTGCGGTCATCCCGATTATCTGCAAAGTTTATGCTTTCTATTAGTTGTTTCTCTAATCTTTTTATTCGTTTCTCCAGTTCACTCATCAAATCTTTTGAGCGAGAGCGAGATCTTTCCCGTTTATGGGACTTTCCCATTATCTAAAAATTAATTGCTGTTACTTAATGTTATATAAATTAAGTGAATACCTGTCTTGTAGAAAAAAACGATGTGGTCACCATTAGCACAAAAAGCGTAATGACAGGCAATGCTAACGCGATAACGTAGGCACAGATCAAACAAACCAGATGTTTCACTTAATAGTATTCCCTATGTAACCAGTTTCATTTTTTGTCGTGTGACGTTTACCTTCCAGGATTCTGCGCAGAAGTCATAAACAGAGCAACCTAGCGGTTGACATGGAAGTTAAGACCAGCGAGTACAATATCACAGGAGAGAGTGTTTAGTACTGAAATCTCAGAGATGGAAGTCGTCAACAGCTACAACAGTGATATTAATTATTTTGGAATGCAGTGTATTCTATTGAAGCTTAGAGTTCTTATTGTTATACATTTAAGTGGTTTTTTTGAGTATTTATTAGGTGACTTTTAATTATTGTTACGTGTCATCACCTCCCTCCTGTGTCTATACTCGCTGGTTAAGACTGCTTGGTATATGCGCAGATCACTACACAAATTCGTACCTTCCAGGAGTTGATTTATTATCTAAACCATGAAACGTCATAAGTGAAACATCTGGTTTGTTTGATCTGTGACGTAGGGGCCGGTTGGGAAATGGAAAGATTTTGAAATCTTTAAAAGTATGTGGCTCCACCTAGCACCAAAAGGCGGTACTACAAAGTGAAATTACAGTGATCTAGAGGACGAAGCGCGAAATATAATTAGTTTATTTTATTTTAAGTTCGCTGGTAGGCATGAGAGAAATTAAAATGGCCGAGACCTACTATTCAACTGACCTACTAAATTGAATTCGCTGGTAGGTATGAATAAAATAAACATGGGGTCCTATTCTCCAACTTAGGAGAAGTGAATCAGGGTATTTTTTCTCTTTCCTTTCTCCAGAAATTACCATTCTCTCGACTGGAGAATAGAGCATCAGGATGTTCAGTGTCAGGACCAGGAGAAACGCCAAATTTAATTATATTTATTAGAAGTCTACTAGTCAATTGAACTAATTCGGGTCAAATGATATCAGACAAGATTACCAACCTTGGATATCAGATACCTAAATCTTAACCTCACTTTTAGTGAACAGCAGCCAGATTCCGAACTCACGATACGATTACGATACGATTGACGATACGACATCAAGTTGAACGTGACGATTCCTATATGGTATCGTCGGTCAACATAGGAATTTGGTAGTAATTTTACATTTTAAGAAATAAGAAAATTTTGAAGTAGCGGGACGAGTTTTGCTTACCTACCTAAACTATATTTTTTGTATTTTTTAGTGATGGGAATAATCGGATGATTCTAAGAATCGGAATATCAGTACTCGGATGAATTCAATAATCGGAATATCATCCGATTATTTTGATTCCGGATACCATATAGATTAAAGCCGGATACTAATTCTTAGCTATGTGCAATGTGCATAATCGGATGATTTTAGAATCGGAATAAAATCAGTGTTCGGATGGTTTCCAATTTCCATAATTGGAATATCATCCGATTATAAGATTCCGGACACTAATTCTCTATTCTCACCGAGAAACGTTCTAAATAAAATATTTTGAAAAATAAATATGTTAATTTCTTAATGATTGATTTATACCTAGGATAAATGTTTATGAAAGTAAAATATCTTTTTTTTTCTAACTGTTTAACGCCGGCCTATTTCCGCTATATCACCGATGCCAGGAGACGAGCTACCCCCAACCTGGAAATTTTGCCGAACCTCTTCCCTTAAGAAGAGTAGGGATCTTTTACTTGCCTAACATTTAATAGACAAGGGACCGCCTGCTTTACATCCCCTCCGAAGGATGGTATATCCACTACGTAATCCTCGTCTGAAATTACGTAACTTCCGAGTATACACTGATATACAAGCCTCTAGAAGGTGGGACGAGAACGCTGTATTTCCCAAGATGGGAGCCCGTCCAAGTACTAACCGCGCTCGACGTTGCTTCAACGGAATATTGACTGATATTCATATTGAAGTCGCCTCTACGCTCGCCCCAAGTAAAATATCACTTAGGTATATAGGGTACTAATAATAATAAGACAAATAAAAAAACATGCTCCTAGTCATCGATAACACATGTAAGAAAAAAAGTAATTTAATCATTTTAATATTTATTTATATGTATGCATATATAACATATATTGTTTGTTGTTTGCCCTTGTCTATCTATTATTGTGAATCGAACGAGCAACGATTTCGGAAACTGACAAGTGGTAAATAATCGGAATCTCCCCTACAAACACAAAACGTCGGCCCTTCAGTGGGCCATCACAGGGCCAGAAGTTTCATTTCTGGCCCAGTGATGGCCCGCTGATGGGCCGATCTTTTGTGTTTGTTGGGTCGGCTTATTCCGAACTCGATATCGGAATGTCATGATAGATATTGTCCTCATGAAGCATCGGTCGCTGACTGAGCAGTGAGCACTGAGCAGTAAAAATCATCCGGATGATAGTATTCGGATGATTTTCTAATAATCGGAATGTTCCGAGTATTTCAATAATCGGATACTTCTACAATTTTCATCCGGATAGTCCCATCACTAGTATTTTTGTGTGGTTTCATTTTATTGAAGTATTTTTGTTTTGTTTGAAGATATATCGACTACTCTATTAATAATATTCTTTCAATTGTCGCTGCTGGAATCTGGAATGGCCAGAAGAATTCGAAGAGCTGCTAATGTACGGCTGATACGTGAAAGAACAAGAATCCGAAATACAATTTGATTCATTTGAAACCTTAGTGACCTCCGCATTTTGACCTCTACCACTCCTACCAGATAGGAGATTTATAGAATAATTTAGGTTGAACAAACCGTTAGCGAGAAAATTTAATAAATTTGGTACAAAATTCACTTAGATGACAGGATTTTGAGTTTGAATTTTAGCCTCCAAAAAAATCGAAGTAGTCATAGTGTGATGGCGCAGTAAACAAAATGTCACAGTTTAATATTATGGATAGAGGAAAGTTGATTGCTCTTTCCTGTCTTGGGAACGTAGCAAAACTAACAAAGACAAGTACAATATTGAAATGAAATAGCCAATCCCCATAATCGCACGACTGATGACAACTCAAATGCAGTCGTTGAAATATACCCAGACAGCACAAAAACATCTTAGAGACATCCAAAAGACATCTGACTTCGATATTTAAGACGTCTTATGAATGTCCGTTTATGCCTGAAAGACATCCGTAAGACATCTTTTAGAACCCTGATGTTACAAAAGGTAACGTCTTTATGACGTCTTTCTACAACATCTTTACGATGTCTTTCTACAACATTTTTATGGAATTTTCAGATATGTGCAGAGGAAACTTTCCATATTTGATAAAAGTCTGTAAAAGTCATGTAAATAATATACCTAATTGCTTGCACTTATTTGGTAAGTATCAAAATGAAGCTTGCATCATCACGAATCAGATTTCACCATAAAATAGTAGCCTATCAATATGGCCAATGGAAAGTTAGAAGGAAAACTTCCTGGAAACTTTCCGGTTTGAAAACTCCGAAAGTTTCCAGGAAGTTTTCCTTCTAACTTTCCACTGGGCATATAGATAGGCTATTTTATGGTGAAATCTGATTCGAGATGATGTAAGCTCCATTTTGATACTAAATAAGTGCATACAATAATATTATTTACTTACATGATTTTTACAGGCTTTTATCAAATATGGAAAGTTTCCTCGGCATATCTCTGGGAATTTTTGAAACTGCCTAGGTAAGTATATGAAATAAAGTAATTCACCTCATCAGTTAAAAAGTATGATTATTATAATTTTGCAATTTTGTACAAATAACATACATTAAGTAAATTTGTTCTTCGGTCAGATGCTCTCCTTAGCCATGGTGTTTTCTGTGCCTCGTTAATTTTGCAAATCCTGCCGCTTGCTCCACTGAATCTAAAAAAAAAAACATTTTATATTGATTTACATCTTTACATGTATATTTCCTAAAGCAAGGTTACAGTCATGGAAATTTGAGCAGTTAGGTATTCCGGAAAATCAGACAAATGAACCCCGTGAGGGGTTTCCTTGGATACATACAAATTCACCCATGGAGAAAACTTCAATCTGTTTTGTTGACAGTACCTAGTCCATAACAATTTTCACAGTAATCATTTTCACATATCGATGAATTTGTTTCTACCCTCGTGGGGTTCGTTTGTCTGATTTGCCCCAATATTTTATGACTATTTTATAAATAAAATTTGTTTTAAATTATTAAAAATGTTACTGCCCAAATGGATGTACCTGAAGTTTCCAACGTTCACTTGAACGAATCGATTTAGGCGTTCCATTTTTCTGGTAATATTTGCTGGCAACGGCAAATATTACTAGAAAAATTGTACGCCTAGGTCGATTAATTGGAAATTTCCATATGAAATTTGTTCAAGTGAACGTTCGAAACTTATTCAGGTACATCCAAATGGCTATATAACGATACTTATATTAACACGTTGACTGCCATGAGTATTCAATTGAATACACATTAGGTGGGTCCAAGGCGCCACGTGTATGTATTAGAATTACACAATACAGGTTTATATATCTAAGACAAAAAATACTCGTGGCCTGGAGGACCCAACTACTGAATTGGGTGTGGCATGGCAGTCAACGTGTTACAGTATTTTTTCCACACAAGTATATTGCTGGTACTTGTGGGGATGCTTTACTTACGTATTTCAAAACTGTGATGTAATCGAAAATCGTCCACCTGGTCAAGAGTAAAACATAACCTTACAAATTGATCACAACATGACGTGTAGAAATTAACAGTATTTCACAAAACACTAACTACAACTACACGCAGATGCAAGCATCATATTCTTGACAGTTTTTATCAAGAAAATTTAATACTATTTTCTCAAAAATTGGAAACTTGTCGGCGCCACAGCGTTGTTCACATTCCACAAGTTGTTTGTTAAAAACAAAGATCTTTAACTACTAGATGGTTTAACCCATAAGAAATTCGTATATGACAAAGCAGCAAACATCTCAACGGAGAGAGCAATATTAACACGCCTCAAAAAGCGAGACACCAATGTTGGAATTGTCGGACTTTACCATTGCTATTTGCTATTGTCGGGTCAGTTCGAGTTTCTCAACAAGATTTTAGGCCCTTAAAGCGCAAACGCAATCAAATCTCAACCGGCACTAACAACTGATCGAAGCAACCAGCGGTGTTGCCGGACTGTCACCATTTTCTCTACATTTTCCGATCGCTCAACGTTATTGCGTTTGACCACTGTCTTCGGCGGGGGGAAAACGTAGGGGGGAACTGTTCTCGGTTCGATGGTGAGAGCGCCGGGGTGAGCCTCCGCAATTCTGCGCTCCCGACGTCCCGACGCACCTGGCTGTGCATTTCTTGAGGCGGCGTGTCGCTGTGGCCCGAAGACGATGCCGTTTTACGCCCCTTGCCAAAGCTTACACCTTTCGGCATCTGCATTTCTCCAGCTTGGCCCTGGCCTGTGCTTCCTTGTGCACTGTGGCGAGAGAGAGCTGGCCTCGCCGTGTGGGTCAGGCTTCCATGCCTCCCAGATCGCCCGACGCGTGCTTCTGGTTCCCTGTCCTGGACGTCAAGTCCGGAGTTTGTTGTTGACGTGTGTTGCCTCCTGAGTGGGCTCGTCACTACAGTAGTTTGAGGGCTTGGTGTCAAGTCGCGGAAAAAGAATCGAAGGGCTGGGTCTTCCTGTAGATTTTGCCAATCTCTTCTTACGTGAATTGGGGCTGTGTCCGTGCTGCTGCTCGCGCGCGACATGATGAAACGCGGCCCGCACTTGGAAACTGAAGCCGAGAAAGATTCGAAAGTACCACGAAAATTGTCTCTGATAAAATTCGAAAGTACGTCGAAGATTGTCTTTGTGGTTGCGAGGAAAATTAATTCTCTCGCACCCCGCGAATTTGATGTTGGGAGACTAGTCCTGATGTATATGAGTGCTTGTACTCATAAACAACGAAGCGTAGTTGAAATGAAATTGTTTGTTTGAAAATGTCCGAGGCAGCGCTGAATGTCTGGCCCCCAACGGAAGCGTGAGTTGAGCGCTCGAAGCGGTGCTGAATTTCTGGCCCCCAACGGAAACGTAATTTGTGAACGTCCGAGGCGGTGCTGAATTTCTGGTCCCCAACGGAAACGCGTTTTGAGGTGACCCGAAAAAATTTATTTTCTTTAATAATAGTTTCGGTGCCGTGTGCACCTGGGGAATGCTTTCTGCGTTCGTCAGAACGGAAAAATCACTTTACAAAAGTTTACATTTTTTCAAAATACAAAAGTTACAGACTTATTGGTGAATTGTTAGTGGTGCATTTGGGAAAGACGGCTTGTGCTACTTGTTACGCGAGTCAACTTCAACGAGGCACCTGGAGGCCTGGTGAATGCAAGTTAATGAGTAGCCGGCGCGGCACAAGCGATCCCCCTTTGCTGCAGGGCTGGAACTCGGCAACTTGGCTGTAAAAAATGTACAAGAACAATGTCACTTCTGCTCAGCTGGATGGCTTCTCCGTAGCTTACTGTCTATGCACTGGCTCTACGTTACTAGAGGACTCCCTAGAAGAGGGCTAGCAAAGTAAGAAAGTCTTTGTCCTTATTTGAACCTCAGCAGAGAGTTCAATTTGGCAAAATGTCTCTAAGTGCAGGCAGGCAGAAGGCCCTGACCTAGATCAATGTTTTTTGGTTTGAACCTCCTCGGAGAGTTCAACGCACTGACTGTCTGAACAGCTGGGGCTGCAGGCTGATGGCCCCGCTACCCAGGTTAAAGTTTATGGTGGTTCTTTACCTTTAAGTCCGGTGTAGAAGCACTTTTAATTAATCACTGTGGGAAATAAATGAGACGTTGCGAGGCCTTATGCTCGTTTAGAATATTTATTTATTACAGCTTGTCCTCCTTGGAGCTGAGGGGTTTGAGCTCAGCTCTGGTAGGATAGGATAGAGAAAGGATTCACTCATTCATTAAGACACACGAATCGAATAATACCTTATATTAATTAATTTCCACCTGGCAAGGTAGCCAAACTTCCCTAACTCGCGTCTCGCGTAATTTAGAAGATAAAACTAATTAATCAGTACTTGTCATTCGCAAATGTCGGTGCCTAGCTGTCGAAGCTGTGTAACGAAGAGTTCATCAGTATGCAATGATTTTTAAAGTGTTGGAAATATGGTTGGACCAGCTGGGGTTACTTCTGAGAGCTCCCTCGGTAGTCGAATTGAATATGGGCCCGCTGGGGTTACCGCTGTGGGCTCCCTCGGTGGCAGAAGAAAAGATGATCGAGCCTCGAAGTGACGTGGAGAGTGCACTGCGAATGACTGATAGCGTCACCAGTGTCACAAATATATTTATACTATGCCGGGGAGAAATGCAGCAATTTGATTGGCTGGCTTATTTTCAGCCGGACTATAACACCACCCTGCCGGGAAGGCAAAATTTCGGGAGTGTTGGAAATTAAGAGAGAAAATTGAAAAGAAAATTGGAAGAATCTGTCCGGCGAAATTTGAAATTTGACCGGGCTGATGAGGTTTGAGAAGTTCGAAACGTTCTTGATTAAATTGATCGTACTAGTTTCGATTGGAAAAACGGGAGAGAAATTTGATAAAAATCAGCCTGAGCTAATTTGAAATGAAGTTGAAAAGATTTGAAAATTTTCTTGACAAGTGGGTCGTACTAATTTTCAAAATGACTGGTGAATTTTGGCTACCTTGTATACAAAACTACCTTAAAATCTAAGTTAAAATATTTGACCTATCTGGGCGCAGCTAAATATTTATCAGTACAAAACATGTAGTAAATATATTGCAATATAATTTTAGTACATAAGGCACTTTACTTAAATAATTTAGTGGCACAGAAAGTAAATAATTTCGGAATTACAATGTTAAAACGCGCGTCGATGTCTTCGTCCGTGTTGTGTTCGAAGTGGTCACAAGTTGCCCTTCGGAGGCAAGGCATCTCCAACCTGAACCTCGACGGGATTGTTGGCCCTTTCGTAAAATCATGGGGCAGGGTTTGGCCCATCCCATGACAGGACTGTTGAACGTCGACTTGGCAGATCACTGGCCCAAGTCGGACTCGTACACACGGAGGGGTAAAATGTACAAGTTTACATACTTGCACGGAAGTTAACGGAAGTGTTGAGATGGCTGAAGCTCGCAGCAGGGTTTCCTACTGGGAACTCGTGAAATAAGGTTGAAATTTGAATGAGATGACAGAAGTTTACTGGCAGATTTTAATCGAAAATAAAGTAAAATGGCCAGTAAATGAGGTAAGTGTGGAAGGTAAGTATTAAAATACTGAAATGATGATGAGTAATAAATTTCACCTTATACAGGGTGAAATTAGAAAATAAATGGTGGATGCGCTGGTAATTTCGAAAAATTAATAAAATTGCAGGAACAATGCTTCCTGGGGTTTAGAATGATAATAGGTGGTGTAGCAGCAATGCCTGTTGCACCAGAATAAAATAAAAGTGGTTATATAGGTTAGGATAGTATATAATGATGATTAACGTATATTGGGATAAAATAATTCCCTGTACAGGGACAGAACAAGGAAACGAAATGAAAATGGCGAATGCGCCGGTAATGAGAACTAATAATTTGGCCAAAAGGCCTCGGAGCGAATGCCTCCGGATAGATATATGGGGTTATTATGGCCACAACCCTACGATAGGGCAGGCGTCATCTAGGATCGAGACTTCGGGGTCATCTTCTTGATAATCCTCAAGGGTGACCGGGTGGAAGCTATAGTTAACAGGGACTGCTAGATTGGTTAGCTCTGGGTTTCCCTGGTCACCGGCTTCATCTTCTTCTCGCTGTCGGCTCCTCTCCTGGGCCTCTTGGATCCTTCGGATTAATTGCCGTTCGGGCGTCCCTAAGATCCTTTCTCGGTCTCGTTGACATTGTCGAAGTAGCGCCTCTTTACTAGGTCGAAATACTAAGATAGGCACTCTACTCGTACTAGGGTCCTGAGGGGGTGACCTTGATTGTAACCGCCTTGCAGCTTCTACTGCTCTTCTTGGGCTACCGATCATCGGGGCTGCACTTGTACTAGGCTGTGCTATGTCTCTCTGTGCTTCCTGCACCGGGGTCCTCGGTCTGGCACTTGGGCCGGCTCGCTCAGGTCCTGGCCTGGCAGGTCCTACTTCCGGAGGTTCATCCGGATCACTATCGCTATCCGTCTCATCATCGTTCGGCGCTGGTGGCGGGAATGGCGCCGGTCTGAGGTCATTTACATGAACAGGATGCTGTGCTCCATTCCTGTCCACTTCGTAAACGTTGTCACCTAGTACTCGTAATATCATAAATGGCCCTTCCCATGGGGGGCTGAATGCTGTTGCGGTGCCTGGGAATTGTCTAACCATCACCAATTCTCCTACTTCGAAATGAATCGGCGCTTCTCGATGCTCCGGGAACATATCTCTTTGGTAAACAATCTGCCTTTCCTGGGCTCGTCGTTGTTGAGCATTGTTTTCCACTTCCTGTTGATTAACCGGGTGATTCCATTCCCCTGGTTTAACCAGCGGTGCTCCGAGTAACAACTGACTGGGTGACATGCCTGTGGCTGCATTAATTCGGGTATGAAGTTTGAGCATAATGTCTGACAAACTCTCATCCCATCGGTTTTCGGTTTTATTGAGCATTTCAACTCGGAGGGCCTTCTTAATCTCTTGGCTCCTCCGTTCCACTGGATTGGCCTGTTGATGGTAAATGGGGGACGTATAGGCGTGGATATCATGTCTACGAGTATACCTTTCCCATGCCAAGGACGTAAATTGCGTCGCATTGTCTGTGATTATTCGCTGTGGATATCCCCATCGATTGAACACTTCGGTGAGGAATTGCAACATGACCGTTACTCCACTGGTAGGGGACGCTTTCAGTTCTACCCAGTTTGAAAAGCACGAAGAGGTCTGTCAGCACGAAGAGGTATCGGTTGCCTGTTCTGGTTTCAGGGTAAGGTCCCATGGCGTCAAAGCTAACCACTTGCCATGGTTTGGTGGGTGGCCTGGGCCGTAGGGGTGCTTTAGCCTGCAGAGCACCTCCTCGTTTTGTGGCGGCGCATATCACGCAGTGTCGAACGTGCGTGCGTATCTGTTTGACCATTGCCGGCCAGTAGTATAAGCGGCGGACTGCTGCGACAGTCTCATCCCGCCCTGGATGTCCAGCGGCGTCGTGATAATGGTGAATCACCCTCTGCCAAAATTGTAGAGGTACGACTAATCCTTGTCTTCCATCTCGAATGTACCAGATTAAACCGTCTTCTACTCGAAAGTCCTGGCGTAATGTTCGTTGCCATGGAGCTAATCCTTCTTCCGGCTGCTGTATCAATTCTTGCCATCTGGCTCGAGTGGCTTGATACTCTTCGCTATCTGCCTGTGCCTGGCGTATCTGATCTAATAATGACGCTGGCTCGTCATTTTCATCCAACAAAGCCAACGTAAAAGTTGCTGGTTGTACAAAAGCGGCTGGGACTCGTCCTCGATGTTCCCAGGCCTCTGCGGATGTCATTCCTTCAGCGGGTAAATTTATCTCGGGCGGTATTAATCTATCATCAACATTCTCTCCATCTTCAGGCACGTGTCCTTCAGGGTGTCGTGATAGAAAATCCGGGAGTTGATTTTGCCTCCCAGGGCAGTGCTGGACGGTAAAGTTGAATTCTTGCAACTGTAGTGCCCATCTTGTGAGCTTGGCTCTTTCGTCCTTGAACTTGTCCAACCAAGTCAAAGCGCGACTGTCAGTAATCAAGGTGAACGGTCTGTCTCCCAGAACGGCTCTGTATCTCTTACATGCCCATATTACGGCTAATGTTTCTTGTTCATTACAATGATATTTGCGCTCAGCGGCAGTAAATTTTGCGCTGGCGCACGAAATAATCCTTCTCTGTCCAGATGGCTCTTGTTGCCAGAGGACAACACCCATGCCTTGCATGCTAGCATCGGTTTGTAAGAAAAACGGTAAGCTCGGGTCTGGCCGGCTTAGCGTCAAAGGTTTAGATAAAGCTTCCTTTAAATTCTGGAAGGCTTCCTCAGCCTCTGGGGTCCATCGAAAGTGTTTCTTCCCCACTAGGTCTGTCAAAGGAGCAGATAATGCGGCAAATCCTGGTACATATTCTCGTAACCAGTTTGCCGTTCCCAAGAAACTCTGCAATTCTTTCATGGTTCGTGGCGTGGCAAATTCTCTGATTTGTATCACATGTTTTTCCTGCGGCTTATTGTGCAAAGCCGTTACTCGGTGTCCCAAGTAGTCTAATGCTTCCATCCCGAAACGACACTTTTCCAGGGAGCAGCGAAGTCCATGGTTTCGTAATCTCTCCAATACCAACCTTAAATGGTGAACGTGTTCTTCGTGCGACGCCGAATAGACGATGATATCATCGAGATACACTTTTGCGAATTTATCCAAGTATCCTGCTAAGACTTCTGTCATAAGCTTCTGGAACGTCGATGGGGCGCTCTTTAGCCCGAAAGGCATTACCAAAAACTCATAGGTCGCTCCATCAGGAGTGCTGAAAGCTGTATAAGGTATGCTGGATTCTTCCATGGCTACCTGCCAGTATCCACTGCGCAGATCCAATGACGAAAAAACTTTGGCTGGTCCTAATTCTTGAAGAGTTTCCCGGATGGGCGGCAGCTGTGCCACTTCATCTTCGGTCTGACTATTGAGTTGTCTGTAGTCTACGCAGAATCGGTTCTTTCCGTCCTTTTTCTTGACTATCACAATGGGCGAACTAAACGCCGAATGGCTTCGTCTTATGACTCCCGCAGCTAACATCTTCTCAACTTCCTCTTGGATAATGGTTTTATGCTCTAAGGAATAACGATTTCGACGGATGCGGAACGTACGGTTGTCTTTCAACTGTATTCGGTGGGTTACCAACCGAGTCGTCGGTTGGCGTAATTGTTCTTGGAATCTGTCTGCGAAATCATTCAAGATTGCTTCATATCGCACTTGGTGCTCTTCCTCTACATTTTCTGAGGTTAGTTGTACTGGTTCGGCTTCCTCGTCGGGAGCGTTCGTGCCTGCCCAGTAAGCTGAATGTCGGAGCCTGGTTCCAAAGTATATCGAGTTATTCTGATAGTCCAGGGTGACCTGTTCAGTAATCATCCACCCGTTCCCAAGGATAATGTATTCTACCATGTCCTGCATTACGTAGGCTTCCAGCCTAGTAGGTTGTCCATTGATAAAAATCGTTTGTCCGACTGGTCCTTGTACGAGCACTGTCGATCCATTCGCCAATTGAACTTCCTGCACCTCCGCAGCGGTTACATTTCCCTTGATGAGTTTTTTGTTGATGAACGATTCCGCGGCTCCGGTATCCAGTAACGCCCAGTACATGTTTCCTTCATACTCGACCTGCACTCTCGGCAGAGGTCTCATATTACGGCGCCTTCCGACGGCTTGTACTAACGTATTCATTCCCATAACTGATGCTTCCGATCGGCTGGTTAACGCAAGCGCAGCTCGATTCGAATTCTGGTTTGAAGTTTGTCTTGTATTTTGTGGAATACTTGCAGGTAATTTACGAGTTTCCTTTAAATCGGTTTCGATTTCAGAGGCGACTTTGGCGAGGTGGTCCATGCTTTCGATGTAAACCCCTCGGAGTGCTGTCCTAATCTCGGGTAATAATAGTTCTATTACTATATCGATTAACTCGGCGTCGTCCGCAGTTGAGTTCAGCCGGTTATGTAAAGCGATCTTTTGGGAAATAAACAGCTCAACAGGCTCTGTGGATTGCTTCCTCCCATAAAGTTGTGCGCGTAGTTTCGATCTAATTGTCCTATTATTAAATCGTTCTACCAAACGTCGTTGAAAGCTTTCATAATCTAAGTGTACCAATCTGTACATCTCTTGCCAGACTTTGGCGTCTCCACGGAGCTGCGCCACGACGGTAGGCGTCCAGTCCGCATAGTGTAGCTGCGTTCGCTCAAAATGATTTTCGACTTCTTTTAAGAAGTAATAGGGATCCTCATAATCAGAGCCGCTGTAGGTGATTAGTAATTTTCTGTTTTTATTTTGCATTGTGCTGCGCATCGTTTCTCCAAACTTGTGCAATGCAGTTTCGAACATATTGGCATAATAGGCCTGTTCTTCTGTTGGGCGCCACGGGGTTTCATGTTGAAGTCCCAGAAAGTCATCTTGGGTTCTTGCCATTCCTTGGGCTCCATGCCTCTGAGGAGTGTCATGCTGTTGTGTGTCTCGGTTTGTCTGAAAACCGTATCTTTCATCGTAGATAGGTTCCCTTGGTACATACTGGACATCTCTGTATGTAACAGTTCTTCTTTCGACTTGGATGTATGCATCATCAGGTGCATGCACACTCATCCTTTCTGATTCCCTCCTGGGGGGGTATTGTGCCGGTTGGGTCGCTTGGTTCGAATGCCCCTTGAGTTGGGCGACATGTCTTCGGCGGGGGGAAAACGTAGGGGGGAACTGTTCTCGGTTCGATGGTGAGAGCGCCGGGGTGAGCCTCCGCAATTCTGCGCTCCCGACGTCCCGACGCACCTGGCTGTGCATTTCTTGAGGCGGCGTGTCGCTGTGGCCCGAAGACGATGCCGTTTTACGCCCCTTGCCAAAGCTTACACCTTTCGGCATCTGCATTTCTCCAGCTTGGCCCTGGCCTGTGCTTCCTTGTGCACTGTGGCGAGAGAGAGCTGGCCTCGCCGTGTGGGTCAGGCTTCCATGCCTCCCAGATCGCCCGACGCGTGCTTCTGGTTCCCTGTCCTGGACGTCAAGTCCGGAGTTTGTTGTTGACGTGTGTTGCCTCCTGAGTGGGCTCGTCACTACAGTAGTTTGAGGGCTTGGTGTCAAGTCGCGGAAAAAGAATCGAAGGGCTGGGTCTTCCTGTAGATTTTGCCAATCTCTTCTTACGTGAATTGGGGCTGTGTCCGTGCTGCTGCTCGCGCGCGACATGATGAAACGCGGCCCGCACTTGGAAACTGAAGCCGAGAAAGATTCGAAAGTACCACGAAAATTGTCTCTGATAAAATTCGAAAGTACGTCGAAGATTGTCTTTGTGGTTGCGAGGAAAATTAATTCTCTCGCACCCCGCGAATTTGATGTTGGGAGACTAGTCCTGATGTATATGAGTGCTTGTACTCATAAATAACGAAGCGTAGTTGAAATGAAATTGTTTGTCTGAAAATGTCCGAGGCAGCGCTGAATGTCTGGCCCCCAACGGAAGCGTGAGTTGAGCGCTCGAAGCGGTGCTGAATTTCTGGCCCCCAACGGAAACGTAATTTGTGAACGTCCGAGGCGGTGCTGAATTTCTGGCCCCCAACGGAAACGCGTTTTGAGGTGACCCGAAAAAATTTATTTTCTTTAATAATAGTTTCGGCGCCGTGTGCACCTGGGGAATGCTTTCTGCGTTCGTCAGAACGGAAAAATCACTTTACAAAAGTTTACATTTTTTCAAAATACAAAAGTTACAGACTTATTGGTGAATTGTTAGTGGTGCATTTGGGAAAGACGGCTTGTGCTACTTGTTACGCGAGTCAACTTCAACGAGGCACCTGGAGGCCTGGTGAATGCAAGTTAATGAGTAGCCGGCGCGGCACAAGCGATCCCCCTTTGCTGCAGGGCTGGAACTCGGCAACTTGGCTGTAAAAAATGTACAAGAACAATGTCACTTCTGCTCAGCTGGATGGCTTCTCCGTAGCTTACTGTCTATGCACTGGCTCTACGTTACTAGAGGACTCCCTAGAAGAGGGCTAGCAAAGTAAGAAAGTCTTTGTCCTTATTTGAACCTCAGCAGAGAGTTCAATTTGGCAAAATGTCTCTAAGTGCAGGCAGGCAGAAGGCCCTGACCTAGATCAATGTTTTTTGGTTTGAACCTCCTCGGAGAGTTCAACGCACTGACTGTCTGAACAGCTGGGGCTGCAGGCTGATGGCCCCGCTACCCAGGTTAAAGTTTATGGTGGTTCTTTACCTTTAAGTCCGGTGTAGAAGCACTTTTAATTAATCACTGTGGGAAATAAATGAGACGTTGCGAGGCCTTATGCTCGTTTAGAATATTTATTTATTACAGCTTGTCCTCCTTGGAGCTGAGGGGTTTGAGCCCAGCTCTGGTAGGATAGGATAGAGAAAGGATTCACTCATTCATTAAGACACACGAATCGAATAATACCTTATATTAATTAATTTCCACCTGGCAAGGTAGCCAAACTTCCCTAACTCGCGTCTCGCGTAATTTAGAAGATAAAACTAATTAATCAGTACTTGTCATTCGCAAATGTCGGTGCCTAGCTGTCGAAGCTGTGTAACGAAGAGTTCATCAGTATGCAATGATTTTTAAAGTGTTGGAAATGTGGTTGGACCAGCTGGGGTTACTTCTGAGAGCTCCCTCGGTAGTCGAATTGAATATGGGCCCGCTGGGGTTACCGCTGTGGGCTCCCTCGGTGGCAGAAGAAAAGATGATCGAGCCTCGAAATGACGTGGAGAGTGCACTGCGAATGACTTCGTAGTGTGTGCCTTTGCTTTGAACTTTCCATCTTCCGATGCTTATTCAGGTCTGTTGGGTTTTATTCGATTAATTTGACGTGCTCTGAGGCTAACAGAGTATTTGTTAGTTTAATTTTGTTAGTTTTATCTAATTTTTAGTAGGGTGTGGGTTAACAATTTTTGGATATGCTATTATGGGTTGTAGTGTACTGTGTTTTTTTTTTTTTTTTTTTTTTTTGGCTCTTTTTGATGTTGTTTTGGTATTTATTTGTTGTTTTTGTGTATGGCTCTTTTTGTTTTTGATCTTCAACATTTTTGGTTTTTGATTTTTTGCATTTTTTTGTGTTTTGTTGGTTGTTCTATTTTTTTGTCCTTTTTTATTATTTTTTTGTTTTTTGTTTTTTTTTTTTTTTTTTTTTTTTTTTTGTTTTTTTCCATTATTACAGTTTACAATTATTAGGGAGTAAATATGTAATTTAATGAGGGATGGGTGGGGGCTGTAGAGAATTTGGTTGTAAGGGGGTTCGTCAGCGTAGGGTTGATTGAAGCTACAAGTGAATTCGCAAAATTGGGTAGAAGTTTATTTAGGATGAAATTTGATATTGTTGGGGTTCCTGAAATGTCATGGAGTATCTGAAGTGGGGTGTATATGGGTAATTTGTTAGCAAGTCGCAAGAGTTTATTTTGGGTTACTTGAATTTTGTTCTGATGTGTTAGGGATGTAATAGGATACCATATGGGTGATGCGTAAGTCAATATTGGTCTTAGGTATGACTTATAGATTAGCGTTGCGACGTGGGGTGGGGAATTTTTTAGGAGGGGGTAGAGGGTGGAGGTACGTCTCCAGCACTTCCCCAGTACGTTGTTTATGTGGGTTCTAAATAACATTTTGCGGTCGAGTGTGACCCCTAGGTATAATATTTCTTCCTTCCAGGTAAAAGGTTGGCCCTGTATTTTTATGTTCGTGGTTAACTTGCCCGTGCGTTTTGTGAAGTAGATGGGTTGTGTTTTGTCTGTATTTGTTTTTAGCCCCCAGTTATTGTAGAAGTTTATTATTCTGTTTGTTTGTTGTTCAAGCAGGTCTGTCATGATATCCGCCTCTTTCGACGTTGTCAAAATGGCGGTATCATCAGCAAACAAGCAGAGGGTTGTTCTGTGGTCTGTCGGGGGTGGTAAGTCGTTAATGTATATGTTGAACAGGATAGGTCCAAGGGATGACCCTTGGGGGATGCCGGAGTGGATGGGCTGTCTAGGAGAGCTCTCCTGGTTGACTACAACTCGGAAGTGTCGGTCCGATAAATAGGACCCGATCATTTGAATGATTCGGGTGGAAAATCCCGTGATGTGGAGCTTGTAAAGTAGTCCAGGATGCCAAACTTTGTCGAAGGCTTTCTCGAGGTCTAGGGCGACAAACCCTGTTAGTAGACCTCGATTGAAGTTGGTCGTGACGATTTCGCAAACTCGGTATAGCTGTTGGGTGGTGGAGTGGCTGGTACGAAACCCATATTGGAAGTTATTTAATACATTAGTTGTGTCCAGGTGTTCCTGGACACGACTTAAAAGTAGGATGTCTAGGACTTTAGCCAGTGCCGGGAGCAGGCTTACTGGCCTGTATCCTGACGGGTGGGTTTTAGGTTTGTTTGGTTTGGGGATGTTTATTATTTTTGAGACTCTCCACTCCCTGGGGTAGTGGACGTGTCTCATGCAACAGTTATATAGTTTAGTTAGGTACATGTATGCCTGGATGGGAAGGTGTTTGATAGCGAAAGAAGGGATGTTGTCGTGTCCAGGTGCTTTCCTGGGGTGTAATGAAAGGACTGCCGCCCTTATTTCCGATGGTTTAAAAAATATGGGGTCCGTATCAGCCGGGAGGGTTGTTTGTCTTAACGACTGTAGGAATGGCTGTACTAGGTTTAGGGTGGATTGCGGAATGGGGTTGGGTTGGAATACGGTTGTAAGATATGTGGAAAATGATTCAGCTTTTTCCGAGTCGGTCGTTGCCACGCCAACTTGGGTTGTGAGAGGGGGTATTTGGATGGGTTTTTTTGTGAATATGCGAGGGGCAAAAAAGGGATCCTCGGGGTGGGTAGCAACTAGTTTTTCTATGGATTCGTTTCTGAAAGCTTTAATCCCAGAATCAATTAGCCTTTTAAGCTCGTTGACTCTGGGTTTCAGCGTAGGGTCGCGTGTGTTGTGAAATCTCTTTCTTAAACGGTTTTTGGTTTTAATTAGATCCACTAGTTGCTGTGGAAGTTTAGGTCGGTGGGACTTAGGTGGGATGTATCTTATGCTGTAGGTCAGTGCGTCTTTTATGTGGTTTGTCAGTCTGTCTACTGCTTGGTCGATTTCGTCAGCGGAATCGCATATGGGGTTGTTGGGAATGTTATTGGATAAGTACTGGGAGAAGGCCGACCAGTCGTAGTCGCTCTCTCTGGGGTGTCTTGTTTGTGGCGTGCAGTGTATCTGCATGTAGAATTTTGTTAAGACTGGATAGTGGTCGCTATCCAGTATTTCCAGTGTGTCGCAGTCACAGGGGCAATAGAGGTTTCTAGTTACCCCTATGTCTATGACTGTTCGGCCTGGGGTAGGTCTGGTGGGTCGTTGAGGAGCTATCAGGGTGTGATTAGGGTATGTGTCTATGTAGTTGAATAGGGTGTTACCGGAGGAGTTAGGTAGGGGGTTGTTAGGACTCCATGTTGGGTGTTTTGCATTGAAGTCACCAAGCAGTATGTACGTTGGGTGTACGGTTTTTAGTCTGTCGAAGTCGAGCGGGGTGAGTGTCAACTGTGGTTTTCTATATATTGAGACTATCATTATATCGCCCGCCTGGCGGTGTAACATTATTGCCGTGGCTTCGAGGGATATTAATGGGGGTAGGAGTATTTGCGAGTGTTTGATGGTTTTTTTGATAATAATTGCAGTTCCTCCCCCTCTTCCAGGGCGGTCAGAGCGATAGATTTGATAGTCCAATATAGAAAATTGTTTGTTCGGTTTTAAGTTGGTCTCACTCAAACAGCAGATGTCGATGTCCTGTTGTTTTAGGGTGTGCTCGAATTCTGTTTTTTGTCTGGTTATTCCGTTGCAATTAAATTGCAACAAATTAAGTTGATTTTTGTTTGTTTTGCTCATATATATTGTGAGGCATGCTCTAAGAGAATGAATAATTTTTCGAGTGGATCTTTTGTCCGTTTGAGCTCTTGTAAAATATTTTTAATTGTTTGCCAAATTTTTTTAAGGTCGAATGTTTTAAGACAGTTTATAATTTCTCTTAAGGGATTTTCGTCCCTGTCTTCCTCTGATCTTTGTTGCGTGGCTGTTTGAGAGGCAGCCTTCTGTCTCTCTCTAAAGTTTCGCCAAGCCTGGACGTTTTGGGTTGATATGACGTCTGCTGTTTCTTGTGACAGAGGTGGCATCTGTATGTCTGTCTGAGGTCTGTCTTGTGTTTTAGTCTGTGTTTGTTGTTGTCTTGGGTTAGGTCTTTGTGCTGGTGTAGGTTGGTCGTTTGTAGGGTTGTCTGTCCTGGTTCTGGGGGCGTATCTTTTCTTGGCCGCCAGGTATTCCGGGCACCCTCTGTAGTTGGAGGGGTGACTTGCCTTGCAGTTGGCACAGGATAGGCCTTCCGCCTGGCACCTCCCCTCGTGCTGTCCCCCGCATCGCACGCATCGTGCAATGCGGTTGCACACCGCAGAGGAGTGCCCGAAATGCTGGCACCTGTGACATTGTGGGATGTCTAGTCTTACATATTCGCTTACGGAGACCCTGTAATAACAGAGCTCCCGCATAGCGTAGTAGTTGTCTAGTGCATCTTTGGGTACTGTTAAAATTAGTATATTGGTAGGCTCTCTGCGACCGTTTTTTGGTTGCATCAGTCTACCTATATCTATGAGTGGTAAATTTTTTTGGTTAAGGTCTTCCCTAATGTCCTGATCTGTAATGTCTATTGGTATATATTTTACTACTACTTTTGCTGGTCTTAGCTGGTTTATATTATATGAATAGTATTCTATCTGGTTTTGAGTTAGTGCGTTAAGAATTGCATTGTGATCCCTAGGGCTTTTTGGGTAACAAATTAAGGAAGTGTTAGTAAATTTATATTGTGGCTGTGATGTAGCTTTCGCATTAATTAGTTGTACTGTTTTCTTATGTTCTTTGGTGTATATATGAATCGCTGGTGGAAGTGCTTTTGACGCGTTTTTGGGGGGTTGTTGGGTTGGTGGAGGGTTGTTTGACTGTGGGGAGGGTGGGGGATTGTCTATCGTGATTAGGGGTGACCTTGGAGGTGCAATGGATATTACAGGGGTAGGTGGGGGTTGATGGGTGGTGGGGGTGGGTTTGGGGGTGGGTTTTTTTTTTTCGTCTAAAATGACCTCAGGGGTGGTTTTGGGGATGATTGGGGTGAGGGGGTGGGTAGGGGTGGGGGTAGTTTTTTTTTGGTTTTCTGGGTTTTTTGGGACTTTTTGGTTAAGGGGTGGTTTTTGTCTAGGGGGTTGTTTTTTTGAGGGGGGTGAATCCTGGTTTGAAATTGACATGGACATGGAAGTAGAACTGTATTCAAGATCTGGTGGTGGGGTGTGTGCCTCCAACCTGGAGCGTCTTTGGGTCTTTCGATATCTTTTTTTAGGGTTGATTACCGGGTTGGTTTGTGAACAAGCGGTATTGATTGAGTAACCTGATGAACGTTCATCTTCGCTAGATTCGGTCATTCTGACTTGATCTATGAGAAGAGGGCTAGATGGGGGGTTGAAAATTGTGGGGGATGATTTAGGGGTTGAATGTATAAGTGCTGTGGTGACAATTGTGTTTACTGTGGTGTATGTAGTGGTAGTGGTTGTTTGGGTTAACGTGAAAGTTGGGATGTCTATTTTTTCTGCTTGGGGCAGAGGAAACATTCGGGGCATGTTAAACTGATAGGATTCGTAAGCTGAGAAAAAGGCTGAATTTTCTTGGGTTGATGCGTTTGATTTTGGGGATGAAATAGTGTTATTGTGAAGGTTATTATCTAGGTTAGTATTGTTTAAACAATTAGAATCAGTTGATATGTTAGCCTCAGAGATAATATTGGTGAATACCTGTGATAAGCCTGGTTCTTGTTGAATGTTTTGTATTGGTTTTTTGTTTGCTGTGTTTGGTGTGTCCGTGATGGTTTTATTCGTTTTCGTGTTTGTTTGGCTGGTGTCTAGTTTATCTGAATTATGTCCCCCGTAGGGAGGTTTTTTCCTCCTTTTTGGCGGCATGGTGTAGGGGTGTTTTCACTTCACTATGGTTTGCTCTTTGCACGGTATAGTTTAGTCAAAGTACGCACTAGTTACGGTTAAGAGATTGGAAACAAAATGCTTGTATTCTGTGACCTGTCTGTCTACTCTGTTTCTAGTCGACTATATATGATATGATGATATGATGATATGATGATATGATATACTGCGAATGACTGATAGCGTCACCAGTGTCACAAATATATTTATACTATGCCGGGGAGAAATGCAGCAATTTGATTGGCTGGCTTATTTTCAGCCGGACTATAACACCACTTCAAAATTCCCCGCTTTCAGCGACTTTTGTCTCTGATCTTTGACAACGTCGCGAAGGTTTGCGACAGGACACCAACTAGTTGCGAGGCATACGCATAGACAACACGAGTGTTTGTAGTTGGGCCCGGAGTGGAAGCAAAGTGGGAGAGATAATGGGCGGTTCTTTACTTGAAAAAGTGGGAAGTGGGATATGTTTTATACAAAATTGAGATAGGGTTGAGCGATCTAGGAGTTAAAACATCTTTGGTTAAAAACTCGATGACTCAAGATAGACAAGGACAGAGCGACGTACGAAAGAATCTCGAGTAACAAAGGAAACAAAAATGCACGGCGCCTAAATCAAATTTATTATTTTAAATTAAACTGAAATGTAATCTATGGTAATATAATATTTATATTGATGAAGTTTTCTATCTTTAGTTTAACAAAAATTACGTTCAACAGAAAATTAAGATTTGATAATTATAATAAAATAGATATAACTATAAAAAAATAGACATAAACAAATATAATGAGAGTTATTTTATAATATAGATCCGGATCAGCATGTTTTAAAATAAAAAAGTAAATCAGATAACCAATATTTGCTACAGTTTTATGTAATTTAATTTTAATTTGAGGATATGCAGGTGAAAGACATTTAAAGGACATCCTAAAGACATCTATTTTAGTCGTCTTTGGAAAATCTATAAAGACGTTTTTTTAAGGTCTTCAGGCGTTCAGACATAATATGGACATAAAAAAGACGTCTTTAAGACATGGCGTGCTGTCTGGGTAGACTATCCGCAATACAGTAGACGATTGTCTTCCACGACTATAGAGCGTCAGAATCGACTATCCGTCGCAGAGAGGAATTATGGCGATAATGCGCGCTTAGTAGTCATTTTGAGAACTAAAATTTTTGTTGGTTCAAAATTGAAAACTCCATATTTACGATTTATCCTTGCCCCAAATAAAATTATTTAGAGCAAGGATAATCAGAGAGAACCCCACAAGATTGACAAATCGCAAAATATGGTGTTTTCAATTTTGAGCCAACAAAAATTTTAGTTCTTCAAATGTCTACTACGCGCGCATTATCGCGACAATTCCTCTCTGCGCCCTTGGTGTCGGATCGTCAATCGTGATCGTATCGTGAGTTCGGAATCCGCCTGCAGCCGTCAAAATACCTAAAAACCAGTTTCACAATCGTTGGTTATCTTTTTGGTTGACTAACCAGAACCTGAAAGTTATAATTAATAGTAAACACAACTTTACCAGAATAATACCCCGATTCACTTCTCAGCTGGAGAATAGGACCCGGAACGGAATCGGTATCGTGCAGGAGTCCTATTCTCCAGCTTAGGAGAAGTGAATCGGGGTATTTTTTCTCTTTTTATTTCATTATGTTTCCTATTTCTTTCTCTTTCCTTTCTGCCGAAATGACCATTCTCTCGACTGGAGAATGGGGGTCCAGGAGATTCAGGTGATTACTAGAGATGGGTCGTTATCTCTGTAACGCTATTTTGTCGCGGTATTTTTAGGTAACGTACAGTCGCGCTATTAAATGCTAAAGTAATCGGTTACTCGGAGCGAACACTGTGTGTCAACGTTACCGACGACCATAAGGTTTGTAGACTTTGACCAGCGACAAAGTGGAAAGATGCAATGCCATACCAGAGTAAAGAACTTAACGTTAAGCTCTTACTTTTATTGGCCCTATACTAACATAGGTTTATAGTATAGCCAAGGGATGTATATATTATACGACTTTTGTATCTTTTGACAAGGCGTGTATAATTTTCTAATAATAAAAATCGTTGCAAATTGCTATCTTATCTGATTTTTGTTTATTAGAAAAACAATTTCAAATGGTAGACGACTTTATTGTTTTTTTTTGCCATATTTCATAAACATCAACAGAAATCAATTATCAACCCAAAATGCTATACCTACCTGGTAAAAAAATAACAAAATAATTCTTTATATTTTTTATAAAATAAAAATACATACCAACAATATATATAGAGAGAAACTGCGATTTTATAAATGGCCACACAAGTTTAAAACCATAGAGATCATATATATAGTAAATAGAGGAGCAATGCTGTGTTAATAAGTTGACCCCCAATTGAATCTGCGCAGGACGTTTGTAAGCACGCGCATTGAGCAAAGACAGGATCGGCTCTTGAAAATTTGACCTAAGGACAGAACTGGTCGTGCAGATTTGAGCCCCAATGGGAAGGCAATAAGCGAAAATAAATGAAAATATTTTTATCTTATCGTAAAGGAAAGAAATAAATATTATGTTCATAAATTTTTTCCCTGCAAAGAACAACGCCAATTTTATTTACATCCTGTCATATTTATCCAAAATTTTTATTATTGTAGTCTAATTCATTCTGAATAGATTTCTTTGACAAAATTTCCAATAATTGCCGAATTCGCCGATAGAGGGCCATGAGGAAATCAATACTTTGAAATTTATGTTAACAAAACTGCCTTAGGCCCACATTAGACTATAAAAGTTCTTTGACAAAGACATTTTATGAGAAATGTGATGGTGTAATAGATCAAATTTTATAAAATATCGACCACAGTTTATAAAGTATTACTCATTTCTCATAAAAAATATCTTTTATAAAAGATCCTTGTCAAATAAATTTAATAGGCTAATGCGGGCCTTAGAGGCGTGTGACGTTTGTTCAATTTTCAGACCAATTTTTATACAATTTGAGTATTGCCCCCATTAGACTATAAAAGTTCTTTAATAAAGCTCTTTTATAAAATAGGTATCTGTGCCACGAATTAAGAAAAGTGTTTTTTTTCTTTTTTTCGTATTAGGCGTAGTCAAAAATACGCCGTATACCGAAAAAACACTTTTTCTTACGTGCTACACATGTTTTTTCTACTGACCTTTGGAAATGTGAGATATTTTAGTTTTTTAAACTATATTTACTTAAAATTCAGAATTGTACTATCACTCTATTAATATTGCTAAAAATAATGGTTTTCTTACAAAAAAATATTCAGGTTTGACATTTAAATAATAATAACATTTCTTAATGCCACTTAAAATTATTTAAAAAGTAGAGTTGGTAAATCTTAATTTCACAATTTCTGGATTTAAAAAAAACTTAATATGCACCTTGGCACTAAAGTTTCCATTTATCACTTATTTGGTTTATTTGCCGATGCCTGTAAGGTTAAATTCCACATCGTGATAAAAAAGTTAATTTTATTGCCTAGATACATAAATGACAAATAATGAAAAAAATCCTGCGGTGGATAGGATTCGATCCGCCGATCTTTGGTTTACAAGCCATTAACCATTAAAATCTTTTTATTACCTTTGTGTGTACATTTCATTTGAAAGTGTATATTATATATCTCATAATGTGTATAAATTACAATAAATTGTTTCTGCAAGCGTTACACGCGCGGAGACGTGATGCGTCTACAGGAATGGGCTGGAGGTGACCCGGGGATATATGCACACAGTCTTGATATTTAGTTACGTTAAAATGCATTCTTTCAAGTGTTAAAATGCGTTTATGTAAATCTGCCTGAGCTTAGGGTAATAGGATAGCATAGATTATAACGGATAGAATGTACTGTCAATCATGCAGGAAAACACACTGAACTCTACTATATAAATGGAAGGCCAGTATAGGTATATGCGCGTGAAGAAAATGCGGCAATTACGGCACAGATTAAGTGGTAACGAATTCAAAAACCCTAAGCCATGCGTCGACGCAGTAGAGAAATTAATGTCTGTGCTTGAACCAAACGGCTGTCTACGGGAGTTACGCGCCGATGCCAGGCTGACGCTATTCTGTGTTTTATTTCTTTTCCATAGATTCTGTAGCGTAAGTCTTGGATTAGATGAAATTTCCAGAGTCGGTGTCACCATTTTATTCTTTGTTTATTCTGTCGTTTGTGTAAAGTTGTTGTAAATTGATTATTTTGTGTAATATTTTGTGACTGTTATAAACAAAGTTAATTAAGACAATATGGTGCAATCTTGTATGGTACTGTGTTGCAAGAATCGGGGCAAAATCCCGGGTTTTAAACAGTTGCAGTAACAATAAGACCGGCTCTGACGTACTTTGTAGTGCGATTGCGCTCCTCCTTATGGTCGCCATACTTGCGCGAGGTTCAATTTGGCGTAAAAATTGGTATGGATATTGACCTTCCATTTATATAGTAGAATTCAGTGGGAAAACACAAATAAAAACCTGCTTCAAATAGATAGTCGGACCATAAAATAAAAACATTATAATAAATGATAAATTGTTTCCCAAAGAAGTAGGGAAACAGAGAGTGACTAAAATAAATTAAAAACCTTTTCTAAGTTCTGCGTTCCTGATGCAGGATTCCTCAAAGGGGGATTGTTTAAAGGGAAGAATGATGGGGGGGATGGATGTTGCATGGGTTATATAATGGTTATTGCCTCCTAAGAGAGTATAATTCTAGTTTTTGGTGGATAAGCTTGTGAGTATGACGTGTGTTATAGTCTCTTAGGTGAGGGATATCTCTTGTTATCTCCGAGACGCCGACCTTTAACATGAAAAATTTCTGGGCAGTCTCCCTTATATAGTCGGTGGTGCGTTGCATAGCGGTTAACCTATGGAGCTCCTCAATAGTAATATATCTTGAAGAGTTAGTCAGCAGGCGAAGTATTTTGTTTTGTGTAGTTTGCACCCTGTTGAGCTGCGTGTCTGAAGCTCCATTCCAGGCCACGCAGCCATATAGCAAGATGGGTCTAAAAATTACCTTGTATAAGATGAGCTTGTTTGCTGTTGTTAATTTGCTTCGCCTGTTGACTAACGGATAGAGCCTACTGAGGGCCCCATAGGTTAAATTTATTGCCCTAGTGATATGCGGGCCGAAACATAAGCGTTTATCGAGGGTGACCCCCAGAAATTTAACTGTTTTATGTTCTGTAACTTCCTGCCCTTCGATTTTGAGTTTATTAAAAATGTTGATATTTGTAAATTTTCTATTGAAATTAATGCATTCAGTTTTTTGTGGATTTATTTTAATTTTCCAGGTGTTGTAAAATGAAATTAGTTTATCTAGGTGATATTTTATTTTTTGAACTGCCGTTTGGGCATGGAAGCTACTTGCATATATGGTGACGTCATCGGCATATAACAAGATAGAGGTAGTGGGGTGGGACGGGATATCAGCGGTGAATAGGTTATATAGGACTGGAGAGAGGGATGACCCTTGAGGAACTCCTGCGGAGAGCCTTGTTTTTATGGATAATGAATTGTTCACTCGAACCAGGATGTATCTATCTGAGAGAAAGGATGTTATTAGGGTAGTGAGGTACTTGGGGAACTTGTGTACAACGCTTTAACACATTAGGCTACTGGGACATTTTTACACTTTTACAATATGATCTACTAATCACAAGGCATGCAATATACATCAGTTATTCCGGTAAATACGAAATGCGCATGCTCCTCGACGTCCGCTGTCACTACCTTGTGGGTACGCGCAGCTCCTATGTATTGCTGGTCTATTTCTAATATTATGATGTCTATGTTTAAAACACGTATATTAGTCTATATAAAATAACAACTGATACAACAAATAAATGTACTATATTTTTTACAACCTATATATTTTTATTGGTGTTTACTTTTACTGTTTAGTAAAAAAATGCAAAAATCTATAATAAATCTACATAACTATAGAAATTAACAAGCGCTCTTTGTACTTTGGCATATGAGAGATCACGTTACATTACATATCCTACCTTCCAAAACTTTGAGTTCCGAAAATACCACACGTTGCACGACAAACGCGATCTCTTTAACTCAATCTCAATAAGCGCGTTTGGCAGAGCGAGCCGTATCATTATAGGTTTGTTTTAGTTTTGAGAAATAACAGTCCTCGGATGTCAGGAGCATGCGCAGTTAGTAAAACGTGTTCTGTTTTAGTAACTGCGCAAGCTGTTTTACTAACTGCGCATGCTCCTGACATCCGAGGACTGTTATTTCTCAAAACCAAAACAAACCTTATATTTCTGTCGCGTCGCTCCAAAGTAACGTTATTTTGTCGCGGTATTTCTCTGGAGCGATCGCGTTTGTAACGCTACATGAGTGGAACCGCTTTTCCCATCTCTAGATTACTGATTACCAACTTTTCAAATCTGTGATAGACGAAAATACATGGAGGTAGAAGATAAATAAGGAGCAAAGACATCTTTGATAAGGAGTAGCCATAAAGCTTATATCCTACAATGAGAAACGGCCGCAGAAGGCGTGGCTTGTGATCATAGTGTCATGAACGGCTGGTCCTGATTTAAAAAAAATATATACAGCATTTGAGGAGATACATGTTAGTTGACTTTACACATTAACACTACCATATATCAAGCCAGTAGAGTAATGAATGAGATGACGGTTTCACATTTCAAGCAAATATAATATAATATAATCTAAAATACAATCTAAAATATATAGAAAACAGTTTCAACATATCTTTTGAGTACAGACCTGTTTTAACCTATGAAAGTGATTCCAAAACATTTCTTCATATCGATACTACTTTGATTTGTACAGCTACTTGGCAGACACGAAATACATATGTTATGGCGAAAAACACTATTTTCTATCAAAAACATTTATTTTATAACAATATTAAAACAGGATACTACATGTCTCGTTTTGTTGACGTTTCGATCATACTAAAATGAGGAACGTGCTGCCACATTCTTCTTCTTATGGCGACTCCTTATTTATTTAACCTCCTTGACGAAAATATTGTTTATTTTTGACAGATAACAGGGTTTTTCTGCTTCAATTATGTCATATAATTTGAAGATTTATTGGATAAAATTTGAGATAATTCTTTTATTATCTGTTAATGTTAAATACAGGAAAATAACGCAACTGTCAAGATCACAGACTACCTATAAGCCAAGATTCCAGATCATTTTTTACTGCACTTGTCTGTGGTGATAATGAAAGAGAATAATGCATTGAATGGGTGGAAATAAGATAGAAAATATGTATACACTGCTCCGGATCATGATCATGTAATAAGTTTATAAAATGACCTTTCTCTGTTTCTCTTCATTCCTCAGTTGGGCTTAACCCCAAAGTATCATACGGGCGTTCCATTTAAATACTTCCAATTAAGAACAAATAAGAAATATGTTGCCTGGTTGTATTAGATCTGTTTGTAAGAAAAACTTTGCACCAAAAGTGAGTACTTATCCATTAATTTTGAACATTTTAGATATATAAGTGGAGCTAAGCACAAGGTTAAATTGAAGTCATTTGGCTAAAGAGGATTATCTGGAGATAGAATGGCAAAAAGATTGATTATTAGTATTATTAATGTAAATAAATAAATTATATTTTAAAACGTATTGTGTAAACTACATAATTCAATTTTTTGAGGATTATTATTAATTGTATTGTTTCAGAAAACTTTAGGACTTATTTCCAAAAGCAGTTATGCTACAGAGGCAACATTTGAAACAAAGGTAAAGTTCTATATATTTTCAACTTATAATTACTTGTAAGTACTTACCTGAATAGGATTAAAATGGATATTGCAAAGATAAAGTGCTTGCCTAATTTTAGCTTATTGTAATTACAACACTGCTTACCTAAACATTATTTCAGCCTTACAAATTACACAAATTGGAACAATCGCCTTCAACGACTGTCACGTTAACCCAGGAGGATGCCCTTAAATATTACACTCAACTCCACACAATTCGTCGTGTAGAAACAACAGCTGGCAATTTGTACAAAGATAAAGCAGTCAGGGGTTTCTGCCATCTTTATTCTGGTCAGGTAATAAGAAATTTAAGTAATTAATTATATTTCAATTACATGTAAAATCTATCTGAATATAAAGATACCTACATGCAAAAAAACTTATAAAATAAATCGGAGCATGAGCTCCAAATGTACATAGCAGGGCCGGACTTCAACAAAATTATTTATAATGTCTCTCAAGTTTTGATATACAATTTTCAGAATACCTACGTATTTAATTTTGCTGTAGGAGGGCACAGTTTACTAAAAAGTGTTTTTACCAATAATGTAGGTCATACATATATTAAGAGTCAAATATAAAATATAACTATGGCTGTTTGTTTTGTGATAATAAATTATAAATTCAATAAATTGTAATCCAGAAAATAAAATGTGCTGACATATTTAGGTTCATTTATTCAGGAAAATATGTTAAATTGGAATATATTTAATTTCAAATTTGCATTATCTGTTTATAAAAATAAAAGATAGTGATAGTAATTATTCACTTTCCCATCAGTCACTATTAAATAACGCCTTACTGCTCTCTTCGCTTTCATGACATTAATTTCTATATAGGGAAGTTCAAAGGGTTGCATATTACCTTAGTCAATATTAAGGTGCCAAATGGATTTATTAACATGCTTTTATTAGTTATTATATATTGTCTATTTCACCTTGAGATGGTCTCCAAATTACATTTTTATTATGTAGTCCATCATTCTCGATGAATATATCCTCAAAGGGAGCCAAAAAGCCATGTTCTTTAAATGTCTAGATAAAAACTATAAATCTGTCATGACATCACAAAACAATAATGATCATACTTGAATAATGGCTTGTCTTTCTTTCTGCATAATCTTATCCGTAATCTGACTAACATGAAGAGTCGACATTGATTATAGAGCATTCAGATTCCCCTAATGATCAAACTACTAAGAAAGCTATTGATTCATTTTGCAAAGCGGCATGCAAGTAATATACCACCAATAGTTACCCAGTGATGTTTTACAGTTGAATTCATATTAAAAAATTAGATTTTCCAAACAGACTACATATTAGTGGAAATATTTTTATTTTATGCAAAATGTAATACGTATGTAGCACTTACTTGGATGATCTATCATCACACTTAAAACAGTTATTTTTGTAAGAAGTAACTACGAAACAAATGCAACGGAATAATCTTAACGTATGGTCTGTTAATGGGAGTTACTCGATTTGCACAGCTAAAAAATACAGATTAGTGTTGTGCACTTTTCCATTTAACTAATACTTATAAACAAATAGTTATTATTTTGGATATACGAATTATTCTACTGAGTATTCTATCCAATTAATTCTCAAACTATCCACCTAAATCATACTCTGGGAGAAAAACAGTTAAACCTTTTTGCAAAATATAAGGAGCATTTGCAACCTCTTTTACTAGTTTGTGGTTTACTATTTCACTCACAAAAAATGGTCATAAATAAAATAATTAACGATCCGCTATCTAAATAGGTACTCGGGTTACTCCCACCGAATCAGATTGGTTGCAATTTATGCTACTGATTTGATAATTAGTTAAATTCAGCACTCATTTATTGTGCCATGTTTCAACAATCCTTTACATTCAATATTGCAAATAATATAAATGCTCTCTCGATTGATATTAAATCAATAACACTCCGAAAATTTTATAAATATGTGCACGATTTATTGTTGGTAAAACAAGAGAGAAGGCAGTAACCTTCAGTTATATCCTTTTCTCTGGATAGGGGTATATTGTATGTGTATATATGTACTTATTCTCTCAATTCTTAATTATTTAGCTCTCTACTCATCTTAATCAGTATATATTATTAGAAATGTTATACACCAATTTAAATTTTAGTTCCCCAGTCAAAATTAATTCCAAATAATTATAATTTCCCTAAGGTTCAAGAAGAATAGCAGACATTTCATTCTGAATCTTGCGCCTTTTAATTTAGTATATAATATTTTTAATATTTTTATAGAACTTTAAATTTAATTTTTTCTCGTCATGTTTATGTGTACGGTTGTTTTTGTTATTTTTTTTCCATCTAAAAAGAATATAAACACATTCGGCGATTGTTAATAACAAATTGTTTATTAAATAAACAAATAAACTAACAACAACAAAAATTTTCTTTTTTACATCTTGTAGAGAATTGCAAATAATAAATTTTAAGAATAAAATTTTTTCTTAATAATTCGTTTAAATAATGAAAAAAGGAAAGAAATGATTATAAACAATTCGGTGTTTTCACAAATTTTAAAATCTCATTGACTGTGAAGGTAATACTGAATTATAACTAAAAACATTTGAATTTCCACAACCAGTTGAGTAATATCCCAGAAAAAGTATTTTTAAATTTAAATTAAAATTTTACCGCCCAAAACACTAAGCTATATGTGAGGCGGAAAGCAAAAAGGGACCTCTTGTCGGCGATGTCAATTTTTCAGTACAGTCAAATTAGTGGTTAGGGTCAAAATAATCGATTTTCGGATTTTTGCGATTTATTACCTTTACAAGTTGTAATCGATTACAAAACCGATATAATTGGATGAGACACTTAAAATAATCGATAAAGCAGTCGATGTTCAGCCCTGGAAAAGGTACCTCTTGTCGCTTATGGAGAAATAACATGGGAGCGACAAGAGGTCTCTTTTCATAAACGCACTAGTAACTTAAACAAAAAAAAACATAGAGATATGATTTTTGCACCAAATTGTTCGAAATTAAAGCTTAATTCATTTAATAACAATAACTAAAAACTGGAATTTGCCGACAAGAGGTCCCTTTTTGCTTTCCGCCTCACATATTGTTGACGTCATCGGTCATAAACACCTAACCTCAAAAATACATATCTTTTAAAAATTTCTGAGTAATATATCACTATTATGAAAATTTCCGCTTGGTTCTCGTATTTTCAACTAAAATCTTGTTCAATGTAATGTTCATAAAGTTTTGAATATCTTCTCCCAATAAAATAAGGCGATTTTTGTAGGTTGGAAATCCAACCTATAATTAGCAGCCCATTTTTAGTAATCAACAATATTGAGACAACATATGCGTCAATTTTTAAATGTTCGCTTGGAGCCTTACTGGATTCAAATGAGAAGTGCGGATATAATCATTAAAAATGACAATAAACTTAAAAAACCTAAAAGTTGAGGTTATGTTAATACAACCGATGACGTCACACCCCGTATTGTATAATATCCGTTCAGTTATTCAGTTTTGTTATTTATTTGTTGAAATTTTAAATTGATAGATGAAAGAATAGTGTTTAAGTATTGGTAAGTGCTTTAATGTATGGAGTACTTCATTTTAATAATATCAAAAAAGCAAATTTGCATACAGTGAAAACACTTAATTAAAAAAAAATTTCTTAAGAATTTTTTTTTTAATCATAATATTTTATAACAAATATAATAGCATGCCCACCTACAAAAATGGGCTGGAGAGTCAAAAATTGGTGGGGATTCTTATCAAATCATTCTCTGAACGTGTGTAGTCGGTCATAGCAATCCAGGTTGCAGCGGCGCAGGGGCAGCCATTTTTATATGGCTCAAATAATTTTTGAATGTGACGCTTTTCCATGACGTCCAATCAAAAAAAGTTTCAGAAAAAAGTTTTTAAGTTTTGTGGGCTCTACATAACCGTACTATGGGGTTTTACTTTTAATGGGGGTTTTTAATAGGATAACATGTTTTTATATAATCAACCCTCTTTTTTATAGTGGATTTCGATTGTACGCCAAAATATATCAATCTTTTGCTCTTTGCAATTTTTTACTCTGAGGCCAATTCGTGTCAGAAATTTTTCAACTTTCAATAATTTTTTACGGCGAAAGTATGCGCACTAGAGAAAATTGTAAGAGAGAAAAGTTGTTTCTCTTTTTACGTAGAATATACATGTATTTTTTTAGATTTTTCGCGCAAAAAATTTTTTTTTTTCCAAT
Source organism: Rutpela maculata (assembly GCA_936432065.2). Taxonomy (NCBI): domain Eukaryota; kingdom Metazoa; phylum Arthropoda; class Insecta; order Coleoptera; family Cerambycidae; genus Rutpela; species Rutpela maculata. The sequence continues at coordinate 69,149,548 of OW386285.2, read as the reverse complement.
AGGTAATTTCAGTTCAGTCTAAATATTCAAAAACAAGTATTAAAATATAATATATTCAGAACTTACCTGTAATATTTTAAACAATTATTTTCAGTTCGTTGTATTTTTTAAAGCCCCATAAGTTTTGGTCTCAAAAAGTCACTAAACGTTTTGTGACGTAGACAAACGTAGCAGAAACTTTCTTTTATTTACAGATGACGGTTGCAAATACTGCGTAATTGTATCTACTTTCATGTTATTTTCTGCCATAGACTGACAAGTTTTGTAGAGCATGAGGTTCCTTAATATTCAGCTTTTAGGCGAGAAGTGAGTGCGGAGATAAAAAGTCAGACTATCTTGTTCTTCGAACGCGCAGTAGCGGCCCAGTTATCTCTCTAGAAAGACGGTCCGTCTGCACTAGCCCGAAATATGGTGTCACATATACTATGATCTGTGATCTGTATTCTGTAGTGTTACATTCTACAACTTATCCTCATTACCAGCATGCAGAACAGTGACTCAAAATGCGAGGATAATTACTACCGACTTCAAAAGCGAGTCATTGCGAGCCCGTTCCAATTACGAGTTCTTTGCTTAATTATAACTTTATACAAATTCTTACAATATTTTGAATAAGGCGCTGCATTTGGTGTGATTTTACACTAGCTCTTCATCGACTAATGCCATTTTTTGGTGGGGATTGTGAGTTATTAGGCCACCTTATACTCTATCAATCAATCTTGATAGACTGACACTTGACGCTGTCAAAAAGCTTATAAATAACCTGTTAGTGAATTAATTGTAAATTCTTGTTGTTTTTAAACTTCTTAATTACGCAAAAAGGAACGGAAAGTGGTTTTGTGGAAGCATGATCTGAAAATTTACCGGATGTCAATCCGTTTATGTTAACTGTGTAACAAATAAACACAACAAGCATAAGATAATAGAAACGACACTGATCGGGACGAGACTGACGGCAATTAAAATTCAGATGACCATTAAAAATTTTAGGTTATCTTCTTCTCGACTTCTAGGCCAGGGTAGGTGTCCTTTTTACAGTAAGCCTAAAATGTTCTAACTACGTTTACATAAATCATAAATTTTTAGGGGAAAATATATAACTAAACATTTTTTTTTCACGTTTATATTGCTTTAAAAAAATATAAAAAATACTGGTCTCTTCTTTTAATCTAAAGAACTCATTTTTGAATTAAAAAAATATTGCCGAAATTCCCCTTTTGGCAAAAAAAAATTTTTTTAGAACAATAATCTAAAAAAATATTTATATTCTACATAAAAAAGGAACAACTTTTCTCTTTTACAATTTCCTCTAGAGAGCATACTTTCGCCGTAAAAAATTATTGAAAGTTAAAAAATTTCTGGCGCAAACTGGCCTCGGAGTAAAAAATTGCAAAGAACAAAAGATTGATATTTCTTAGTGTAGAATAGAAATCCACTATGAAAAAGAGGAGTTGATTATATAAAAAACCATTAAACCCCATTAAAACTAAAACCCCATAGTGCTGTGTTGCTCACAAAACTTAAAAACTTTTGTCTGAAACTTTTTTTGATTGGACGTTATGGAAAAGCGTCACATTCAATTATTATTTGAGCCATATAACAAAAATGGCTGCCGCTGCAACCCGGATTGCTATGACCGACTACACACGTTCAGAGAATGACTTGATAAACATCCCCAACCAATTTTTGACTCTCCAGCTCATGAATATAAAGACAAGGATTACGGACGCTAACGGGAATTCCGACGAAAACCGATCCGCAAAATGTGAAGAAAGAAGATGGCGCTAGTAACACTAGCAAAAATGTCATTAGCCAATGAGCAGCTCGCGTTCCAGTGTGCTAATGTCAATAGCCAACAAGCAGCTCGCGCTCCAGTGAGCTCGTGAGCACTGCGCCATCTAGAACGCCTGTTTCTTTCTTCCAGTTTCACGGAAATGTTGAAAGCACGACGTGCGTTATCCTTGTAGCAATAAAGATTTAAAGTTTATGTAATCTTATAGTATTTTTGAATATAAAAACAGTAATAATAATTAAAATTACTAAAAAAAAATTTTCAACCTCTTTTTCACTTTTGTTTTTTGTTAGGTTAAATAATTAATAACTATAACAATTAAAAATATCGCAATGTCATAATCGCATAAAGTATAGTTGACATAAGGTGTCCACGAAGCGAAATAATTTTAGTGGCTTTTGTTTAACAATTATCCAGCTTATAATAACAAAAAAATATTTTTACTTATTACAGCCGTTTTCAGAGCATCGTAATGGCTTACTGTTCGTCGCGCGGACCTCTATTTTCAACATTAAATTAAAATTATTAATAATAGAGATAGAGTTTCGGAAGTTGGGACTTTTTTTATTGGCAATTTCTTCCTCTTTAAGAATCTTTCTTTAAAATGTCTTAAATATTAATAGTTTTCAAGTTATTTGCAAAAAATGAAACTCGTTATTTTTTTAATCTTCATTTGTTTATAACTTTTGCAATTGTTTATGTGCGGGTTTGAAACTTTTGCACATTTTTCTAGACGTCATTCCGAATCCATATTTTTATGAGTTTTATCAAGAATTAACACGGCTTTGAACTTGTGAACTAGTCTAATGACTTTTACAGACTTTTATCAAATGTGGAAAGTTTCCTCGACCCATCTCTGTATAATAGTAAAAGATCTTGATGAGTTAGAGCTTTTTATCATCAGATTTGGATTCAGCACACCAAAATACATATAAAATTATATGTCTGGTCATCAGTTCAGAATATTTTTTTTTTTTGTACCAATGTAATCTTTTATTCAATTTTTTTACAAAAAAACTTAAAACTTTTAATGAATCGTATCAAGGTTACCATACTATAAGCAAAATACACTGCTTCTCGCATATTTTATCATAAATGTCCTGCACTGAGGGCACGATATTTTCTTCATTATGCTGATAAGTAATTTTTTCATTTCACACTTCATTATAATAATAATAATAATAATAATAATAATAATATTTATTTGTCCAATAGATCATTTTACATGATATAGGATAAGTCTAAAAACATTAAAATGTAACTATTTAAATATTAAATAATAAATTAAGTTAAAAGTCATCAGTAAAATATTCGTTCAAAGAATAATAAGATTTTTCCCTCAGTCTGGACTTGATCTTATTTTTAAATTCCTTATCACTAAGTCCTTTGTAAAGATTCGGCAATTTATTAAACGCCTTTATAGCCATGTACTTGGGGCTCTTTTCATATAATGTTAAATGATGGGTAGGAATTACTAGGGTAGTTGAATTTCTGGTGTTATAGTTATGATTATAGTTAAGGGTGTCCAGATTACTTAATTCTGACTTTGCATAGAGTAATAAATTCATTAGAAATATGCTAGGGAGTGGTAGAATTCCCAATTGCTTGAAAATATTCCTACAGCTAGTTCTCTTATTTATACCTACTATAGAACGCACAGCTTTTTTCTGTAGTTTAAACACTCGTACGGCCTCTGGTGATGAACCCCAGGCAATAATTGCATAGGAAATTATTGAATTGAAGTGAGCATAGTAATATGTTCGCAAAACTTGTTGGTTTGTTACATCTCTCAACTGATTTAAGCAATAGCAGACCGGAGCAACTTTTTTACAAATTTCATTAATATGAATAGTCCATGAGAAGTTGTCAGTAAAATGTAGACCCAAGAATTTGGTTGACCTAACTTGTCTGATTGTACTTATATTTGATTTAATTAGAAAGCTGTGATCAAAGTCCACATTACCAGTATTGAAACGCATGAAGATAGATTTATTATTGTTTAAGGCTAGTTTATTTTCAGTGAACCAGGTGTGTGCTTCACGTAATTGCTGATTTGCCATGTTAACTACCATTTTTGTATCAGTTGCACTAACAAGGATGGATGTGTCATCTGCAAACAGAACCGAGCTATTGATATTAAAACTATTTACATAAATGATGTAAAGTAATGGTCCTAAGACGGATCCTTGCGGAACTCCCACTGACAATTCTAATAGATTTGATTTGCATTGTTCAATTTCTGTGTAGTGTTTTCTCCCACTTAGATAACTCCTAAACCAATTCAACGTTTGACCACGCACGCCGTACCTCTCCAGTTTGAATATTAGAGACGCATGGCAAACCAGGTCAAACGCTTTACTCAAGTCAAGGAAAATGCCAATGCATTTGTTTTTATTATCTATATTATCATACAAAGTTGTTAAGAATTTAGTAATTGCAGAAGTAGTAGAACGTCCCTTTCTGAAACCAAATTGATTTTCGTTAAATAGTTTGTGTTTTACAAAAAAACTAATTAATCTCGATGCTATACACTTCTCAAGGATCTTGGAAAATGAACTCAAAATAGATATAGGTCGATAATTTTCAATTTCAGTTCTGCAGTTGGATTTGAAGATAGGTATTATTTTTGCAATTTTCAATCTCTCAGGAAAAATACCCTCAGCCAAAGATAAATTGAAAATAATCATTAACGGTTTACTTATCAGATGTGCACATTTTTTGAGTATATTTACGCTTATTTTGTCATCACCTGCAGAGTTTGAATTTTTTAGGCTTCTTATTACGTCAACGATTTCTAACTCATTCACAGGATAGAAGAAAAAGGAGGAGGCATTGTAGTTGATTTTATCAGTAGTATTATATTGTTGGTGAGCATCATTGACTAATGTTTTGGGAATGTTATTAAAGTAAATATTAAAACTATTGCATACTCTTTCAGGGGACGTGATTATTTCATTATTTATTTTTAAAGTAAGTGATTTGCTATTACTCTTAGTATCTTTGTCAGGGTCAATGATTTTCCAAACTGCCTTAGACTTATTTTTTGCATTTAATATAATATTATCATTATACATTTTTTTGGCTTTTTTTAATAATTGCCTATATATCGACTTATATTTATTGTAGAAAGTTTTTATTTCAGCATTATTGCTGAGGGCCAAATGGTAGAGGTCTTTTAAATGTTGAGAAGAAATTTTGAGTCCGTTAGTCATCCATTTCTTGGGAACAGATAAATTGCTATTAATTTTTTTACTTTTGAGAGGAAAAGCTAGCTCAAAGTAATATAGAAAAAGATTACTAAATTGATCATACTTTTCATTAGTATTTAAAGTAGGATCATTTAAGAAGTTCCAATCTTCATTTGCTAGTAGAGTACAAAAGTGAGAGATATTTGTGGGATTTTTTAGCGCTCGATATTTAAAAGTTTTTGAGGCCTTTATTTGAGTATCCAAAGAAACAGATAGAAGCTGGGCGTTATGATCACTGAGGGCGTTATTAATTGTAGTGATAGTATTAAAATTGCTGTCAAAGTTTACACATATATCCACCTGACAGGCCTTTTGGTTTTTTCTTTTCTCTTCAGTGTCCCCTTTACAATGATCCGCAGAATTTGTGACCTACAAATCTTAGTCCTTCAGCAACTTGTTTGATAAGTCCAAAACTGTTACCATTCCGTTCTTTAAGAAGTTGATTGTATACATTCAGAACTACTTTTTGAGCACTAGAATGAAGATGATTTCCCTTCTGATAAGAGCGCCGAAATAACCTATATCAAGTGATTTGAATAGAACCGAAAAATGAGGTGGTATGTCATTGTAATTAATTGTTATTTAAAATATTTTACTTATACCTTGAATTTTGCTTTAGACCCTTCAAGGATACAGGGCACTTAGTGAAGATATTTAATTTGGACAGTTTTTTTCATGATATGAAGGTTTTTCCTCAATTACATAGAAGGCTTTAATTTCTGTCTAAAACGTGTATTGGGATTATTTCAATTTAACTATTATTTATGTTTTAGGAAGCTATAGCTGTTGGTATTTATGCTGTGCTTCGTCCTCAAGATTCAGTTATCACAGCATACCGAGCTCACGGTTGGGTGCAGCTTATGGGAGTTTCGCCTTTTGGAGTATTAGCCGAACTTTGTGGCAAAAAAGGTGGTTGTTCGAGAGGTAAAGGGGGTTCTATGCATATGTACAGTAAGAATTTCTATGGCGGAAATGGAATTGTTGGAGCCCAGGTAAGAAATTAATAGTAGTTTGCAAATTGAAAAGAAAGTGTGGCAGCTGGCAATATGAGCGGTTAGAGTGAATGGGAACAAAATGCAACCCCCATCAAAAACCCTGCGACTAGCTGCCAGCGTTTGATTTTATTCTTCTACAATATTGAATGAATCTCAGAGGGGGGCCCGTGGGCCAAATATTCGTTTTTCCCATTTAATAATAGCTACCTCATTATTTTCTGCGGTCGCCGTTAGTCGAGCGAAAATTATTCCAGGACGGGCTACGCCCGTTGTCTACAAGATAAATGATTTACGTTTTATTATGGAATCGAGATCAGTGAAACATCATTATTTCTAAACTATATAATTTCCATGTGTGTATAAGAGAGGTATATTTGTTAATAATAGTATAATAGAAATTTATTGATTTTACAAAGATCAACAAGTCAAAGATTTTACACAAACTACATAAAAAGTTACATGCAAATATCTATCAAATACATAAAAATTCCTAGGAAGAAAAAGAAATTAATTTATTCTGAAAAATTTGTCCAAGTTATCTTACTGACTGTAATATAAACGAGTTAGAATCTAGAAGTACTTATTATAGGCATAACTTATTTCTCAAAATGTAATGATTTTTTTTTAGGTTCCCTTAGGTGCCGGAGTTGCTCTGGCTGCTAAATATAAAGGTACAGATGGTGTTTGTGTAACATTATATGGTGATGGTGCTGCCAACCAGGGTCAAGTATTTGAAGCCTATAACATGGCCAAACTGTGGAGTATCCCCTGTATTTTTGTATGTGAAAATAATGGTTATGGTATGGGTACCAGTGCAGAAAGATCATCTGCCAGTACAGAGTACTACAAAAGAGGAGACTACATCCCCGGTATCTGGGTTGATGGTATGGATGTACTTGCTGTGAGAGAATGTTTTAGGTATGCTGTTGACTACTGCAGCAGTGGTAAAGGACCTCTTGTTATTGAAGCTGCTACTTACAGGTAAGGTTTTGGATATGTATTCAATGCAAACAGCGGCTTTTCGCCTCTAAAATGCCAAGCATAATGTTCTATGTGGAGTTTGTGAGTAATAGTCATCACAAGTTTCTATAGAATAAAAACAGAAGGAAATATACATAAATTACTAGGATTTCAACAATTTCTACCTGGAAATGGTCTTCAAAAATAGATTATAAAATATGCTTGTTGCATTTTTTTTTTCATATTTTTAGGGTGACCACCCTGTATATTTATTACATTTTTTTTTCCCTGGCAGTTGTGTTAAGTGCATGCAAAATATCGACATCTGTCGCCTTTTTTCATTAATTTTTTATTTAGGAGGACCACCTTGGATATTTTTCATATTTTTGTTGACAGTTGTGTTAACTACATGCCAAATATTATAGTTCTTCATTGGCAATAGCTTTAACCAAATCATTTCTCCGTCAAGTGGTTTTGTAGATATAACGTCAACAGACAGACAGACACCAGACTGACAGACAGACTGATGGAATGAAAAGATTTTAATCTTCGTAATCTACATAGTCTGAAATGTGAAAATCCGGAAGATGATTTTTTTACGATTACAATATTTCCATTCGGTAAGAGAGGGAAGCAAAATTAAAAATCATTGAGTTTACAATAAATTAGTGATGGGAAAGTTTCCACTTCCAAATTCCCGGAAAGTTTCCGATGAAAATTTCCGAAACTTTCCACTTGTTACTACATTTTGAAGAAGAAGAAGAAGAACTTTATTGAATTAGGAAGAGACCTAATATACATATGATAAAAAACCTATGCTACAAAAAATACGTTGCAAAAGTAAATATAGGTATTAAAATTAAAAATAAAACATTAAAATATTAAAATACCTTAACCTAAATAGATGGTAATTTACAAATTACATAATACTAAGATATTGAAAAAAAATGTAGTATAGGTTTTGCATTTTTCCAGTGGACCATCAAAATCCGAAAAAAACGTCTGATCGAAATGAAAGTCATATCTATCGACTCGAGAGCGAATTTAGAAAATTCCGTCCGTCAGTCAGTCGGTCTGTCTGTCACGCTCAGCCCCCCTAATCCGTTTTCGGATTTCGATGAAACTTGAGTGGTTAATAGGAGGCCTTTAGAAAACCTTAACGCTGGAAGCTCGGCTCCGTTCTGAAACCGGAAGTACCCGATATAGACGTTTCAAGTTTTTCGGGAAAAATTGAATAACTCGGTAACGGGCAGTCGGATCGAGATGTTTCAAAAAAGAGATGGTGGCGCTGGCAACAGTCTACAGATAAGTATACCAGAGACAATGTCGAAAAACAAATGGAAATTGAATTTGTTTGCAAAAAACTGGTTTTCTCGAAATCGGACTAGGAAGCACGATAACTGTCCAGGATATTGATCGATTTCGATGATGAGACTTGGTGGGATCAAAGGTACACAGCCACAAATGAAGTCTATTGCTGGCGGCCCGAATCCGTTGACCGCAAGTATTTTTTCCAAGGCCGAGTATGATTTTCCAAAGATATTGATAACTCCCGAACCGAAGGTCCGATTTTGATTTTCAAAAATGGCGATTGTAGGGCTCGATTAATTCTATTAGGTGATGTTTGTGAGAAATTTGACAAAACAAATCCTGGAAAACTTCATTTTTTTGGATAAATTCTACATAATAAAAATCGAAAATTAAGTATTCCGTCGATCAATCTCTATAACCAGTATAAGGCACGGACCTTTTCGGACAAAAAATCTGAAATAGAGTTTTTTGGAAAAATTAAAAATAAACGAGTTATTTGCAAAGATGCATGACCACAATATAACCGATGCCTTTTTTGTATTTCAAAATGTAGTTAGCCTTTACTTTAGTCAATGCAAAAAGAAAAAAGAAAAATAAAACATGTCAAAATGTACACTGAGTCATCCCAACAGGGATAAAAAGCATATCAAAATGTAGTTTTTAGCTTGTTAAAATTATTATTTGTTTGAATTTGTTATATCACGATCTTCTCAAAAACACCAAAACACATATACTTTTTCTAGAAAGACAAGGAAAATATTCGAAAAAATCTAAAATATTAAAATCTTCGTGTGGTTGTTGATCTTGAATAAATACTGTGAGGCATAAGGCATTTGATATATGGTTTTAAACAAAAAATCAAAGATCCAATAATTTTGAAATCTTCGAACAATCATTAATAGGTGAAATAAGAAGAAAGCACCTAATAGTTGCTTACTTTCTACCCAGGCCCGTGTAGAACATTTTCGTCTATTTTTGGGGCGGCGGCGGGTGGCTTAAAAGGCGAAATTTTTCTCTCTCACACTCCCACTCATCAATTTTTTATTTCCTTGAAAAAAATTTTGTTTAGATTTTCTTCCTCCCGCTCATCAATTTTTTAGAGGAATTATTATTCATTTATTTGCAGAGTTGGCTTCTTAAGTTTATGAAGGTGGCAAAGGACCCTGGAACAAAACCCATGAAAATGTTGATTCGGTGGAATCGGCTGAAATTTTGGTATTTTGTAGTTCAAGTCATGCTGATCAAAAGTTCTTATTACATCGAGTCAATCCTATGGATAGTTTTTGAGATACAGCTTGTCAAAGTTAGGTAATTTGCGTCATTTTAGACATTCAAGAAATTGTTACTCTTAAACTATTAATTTTAGCAAAAAATTGCAAGGGTTGAAATATTTTTGTTCAAGTCCAATAAAACTCAAAAATTTTTTTCAGAATTTTTGTATCAATTTTAGGTTAGGTAAAATATATATATGTCATATTTTGGCATGCTTCGGTGGGATTGGCCGAAACTTTGCTATTTTGTAGTTAAAATCATGCTGATCAAAAATTCCTATTGCACTGAGTCGATCCTATGAGTGGTTTTCGCTCCAGGAGTGCTTGAAGGTCCTAACAACGAGGTAACGCGTAATCTATATGTACGTGTTTATGAATGGCTTCCAGCATGTTTGTGTACTGCGTGCATGCGTTTGTATGTATGTATGTCAGTATCTACAAGGTTTTCTGGAAATATTGATGACAAACTTCTGGTGCAGATTCTGCATGCAAAAATATGTCCGCAAATACCTCGAGCTACGGCCCTTTGAAAACTGCTCCCAAAAACTGATTATTATTTTATATTTCAGAAACCTTTTGATTTACAGGGACGTGACATTATAAACATATTGACAATAATACAAGCTTATTTTAACATTACATTACATTACCTACATTACATTTTTTGTGCACGTACACAAACACACTGGAAGCCATTCATAAACACGTACACCTACATATAGATTATCCGTTAACTTGTTATTAGGACCTTCAAGCACTTCTGGAGCGAATACCACTCATAGGATCGACTCAGTGCAATAGGAATCAGCATGACTTTAACTACAAAATAGCAAAGTTTCAGCCAATCCCACCGAAGCATGCCAAAATATGACATATATATATTTTACCTAACCTAAAAATTGAAAAAAATTCTTAAGCTTTATTGGACTTAAACAAAAATATTTTGACCCTTGCAATTTTTTACCAAAGTTAATAGTTTAAGAGTAAAAAGTTCTTGAATGTCTAAAATGACGAAAATTACCTAACTTTGACACGTTGTATCTCAAAAACTGTCCATAGGATTGGCTCGATGTAATAAAAACTTTTGATCAGCATGATTTGAACTACAAAATACCAAAATTTCAGCCGATTCCACCGAATCAACATTTTCATGGGTTTTGTTCCGGGGTCCTTTGAAAAAGTTGGCTCACTATGACTCTGTTTGTTACTATTGAAGTAGGAGGCAGCATTTTTCCACACCAGCGGCCAAATCTCTAGAAACGGTACGACAATCTTAGCTTACCTAAATTTAAGATTCTTATCTAAATTAACTTGCAAAAAGAACGAGGAAATATAGGCATGCGCGTTGTTAACCCTTTCGTGCATAGAGTACACTGTAGTGGACACAAGATTTCAATGTCTTTTTCTGTGTAAAAATTAATATATTTTTACGTTTGAATGCATAAGTCCACTGCAGTGAATGTTTAAATTATAATAACACTGGCGACACTTATCAAATTTCACTAAAGTTTGTAAATTCAGCATTTAAACACAATCTAGAAACGTATCATCTGTGAAACATGAACGACGAAAATTATCTAACTTTGAAGACCCATTTCTTTTACGGTTTGCCGAAACAAAAGGTAAGACATTTTTATTTATAACCTTGATATTATTATAAAGTTATTTGTTTATATTACATTATCAAAAATTGTAGATTTTTTTGATATTATGGTAATTTCATAAACGTCCACTCTAGTGTACGGCATGCATCTACGACTTGAATATGGCAAGTATAGTTATTTGTGTTTTTTGGCAATATCAGATGATGATGGTGATTTCTGTGCACCTTCAACCTCTCGAGTAAAGGATGATGATCATAACTACTCATCGGAGGATGAACTTGACGATTTATTAGTAGAATTAGAGGATGAAAATGAAGTGCTAGATATAGAAGAAAATCAGGATGAACTTGAATTTTCAGAAGATGATTCTGAAAATAGTGAGGATGAAATTAATTTGTTACAATTGGGGAAAGAATATTAAAAAATATGTGGGTGGCTAAAGATAATGAAAGAGGTCCTGCAACCATTCTCCTGTTTTAGGCACTTCCAGCATAAATGCAAATGTGAACTCTATAATTGATATATTTTTCTCTTTGATATCTGATGATATGATGGATGACATTGTATATTGTATATCAAACTAATTTATATAGTCAACGGAATGGAAAAGAAAACATCAACCTTACTAAAAAAGAATTATATGTCTTTATTGGTATAAACTTAGTAATGTCTTATATTCGTTATCCACGTGTTAAATTGTACTGGTCAAGTGAGGAAGGTTTACGGATGGATTTAATTGCTGATGCCATGTCTGTAAATCGGTATGAAGAAATTCTAAGAAACCTCCATTTCATTGAAAATCCGTTGGGTGAAAGGGCTAAAACTAATGAAAGAACAAAAAACAACGAAGAAAAATTATGGAAACTCCAACCTTTTCTGGCTAAACTTCAAGATAATTTTAAGTGGGCAATGGAATCCGAAGAATATCAGTCTGTGGATGAACAAGTTATTCCTATGAAAAGTAAAATAAGTATAAAACAATATTTGCCAAAAAAAACTCAAGAAATGGGGAATAAAATATTGGGTAAGAGCAGGCACAAGTGGTTACATGTACCGATTTGAAACATATCAAGGAGCAAAAAACAGAATTGCAGTAAGCCCACTGGGAGCTTGTGCAGATGTCGTTCTACGATTATGTGACGATATTTCTCATAAAAACCATAAAGTTTTTTTTGATAATCTGTTTTGCTCAATGGATCTTTTAGATGCTTTGAGGAATAATGGAATATATGGTACAGGAACTTTACGATCTAACAGAATGCAAGGAGCGCAACAAATATTACCCACTGACAAGATAATCAAGAAACAACCAAGAGGTACTTGTTATGTCGCAAGTAGAAATTGTACAACAATAACAAAGTGGTATGATAAAGCTCCAATGCTTGTGGCATCTACATGTGCTGGGAAGGAGCCACAAGATAAAGCAAAAAGATATTCTAAGAAACAAAACAAAAATATTGAAATTGATCGACCCTTTGCCATAAAATTCTACAATAAAAATATGGGTGGAGTTGATCTTCATGATCAATATTTAGCCATGTACCCAATGCGGCGAAAAAACAGAAGACGGTACATAAAAGTCTTTATGCACTTTTTAGATGTGTCGGTAGTAAACGCTTATATTTTATATAAATGTAGTGGACATACGGATAAAGACTTCTTACAATTTAAAGGTTCTCTAGCCAAATCGCTTATAAACACGGGGAAAATAGACAAAACTCGTGTAGGGAGATCAAGATCAAGATCTGTGACCCCCCCCTACTATACTGAAAAAGAGAATCAAACGCACCTCCATGGAAGTGAGATTTGATGGCCTGGGACACTGGCCAAAACTAACAGATATAAAAAATGCAAACCGTTGCAAATCTTCGATATGTAAGCGAAGAACAAAATATGTCTGCAAAAAGTGCAATGAATATCTGTGCCCGGATTGTTTCGAATACTTTCATACATGTGTGCATTAAATTTGTCAAAACAATACTATCCTTTAATGCATGACGTCCACTGAAGTGGACAAATATATTTTTACGTTTTTTTCAAAAAGTAAAAAAAAAATTGTAACAAAATATGATCAGTATTGATTGATAATAAAGTTTTCAACACAATTTTGAATTTTATTTTCATATTTTATCATTTTTGTAAATTCATGCACATATTTTGACCAATCGCTGCCTTGAAATCAGCTTAGGCAAGTTTCTAAAGTTTAGGATGAAATCCGGTAGACTTGGTGTTGGTAAGGAGGGAGGTATTTGACTGAGCTAATCTAAGATAGAACAGTCAAATAGAACGCCCAACTAAGTTGGATTTCTTAATCAGTTCACTGGCAGAAAGAAAGCAACTAATGTGTCAATGTTTAGAAAATCGTCATTAACGTCAATTATTGGCAGGAACTTCAAAAATATTCGTAAATTTCAGGAAAATGTTTCGGAATGTTTCCGGAAATATTCCCGGAAACTTTCCAGGAAATATTGGTGGGAAACTTTCCAAAACCTTATTTATTTCTTCCCGGAATGTTTCCGAAATCGGAAAGTTTCCTCTGCCCATCACTACAATAAATCAAGAATTTATAAAATTGACTGGCTATGAATGTAGAAATTAGTCTCACAGATATTAAAAAAAATGAAATTTTCCCCGAAATTAGCCTTCGAAAGAAATTCCCCGATTGTTATCTTATTGAAATATTTATTTTTTAGATATGCAGGTCATTCTATGTCCGATCCTGGTACCAGCTACAGAACCCGTGAAGAAATCCAAGAAGTTCGTCAAACCAGAGACCCTATTACCTCGTTTAAAGAAAAAATTCTTACCACTAACTTAATTACTGCCGAAGAAATAAAGGTAAAATATCTAATCAACATCTTGCTCTCTTCATTGCCTATTTGCTGTCATTGCTATAAGCCATTATCTATAAAATTAGTAGTAGTAATGTGTAATCGCCAGTAATGAAAAAGCCGCCAGACGCAGATGAATCCCACCAATTCTTTCTAAAACCGTACGTGATTGGTGTAATAAATTTATTATCATCATAATTAGCGATTACAGTAGCTATTTATGTAATAAGTAGAAAAAAAGCATTTCCTTGTGCATGTGCTTATTGCAGAATGAGGCCAAGCCGAGTTCTGTAGGTACACAAGTAGGAAATGGTGCATTTTCTCACTCGTCACACAAGATTTTATTTATATACGTTCCAAAAACTAAAGAAATCCTAAATTAGTGTCGAACAGTAGTTGCAATATTTTTTTAATATTACTGTTAAATGTGAAATCAATCGTGCTACCTAATTCTTTGTTTCCAGTATAATTTATTATTCCCACTAGTGTGGAAATGAACTTTATTCCTAAATTAAATTAATGGCAAAAGAAAATGGATAACTTAATATATTAATATTATATTCCACATATTTCTTCTAAAATGATGTACTATTTTAATATCAACATGCTCGGATGATTTATAACACTCGCTTTTGGCTCGAGCGTAAACATCACCTTCGCTAGTAATAGCCATCATTATATGCTCGCTGAATAATATACTATAGGCCCATTATGATATAATTTTAGATGATTTTTTTTTCCTAAAAGGTAGCTCTGACAATAAACTTTCACATTTAAGATTAAATGAAACAGTTCTACTATTATCGCCCTAGGGCATAAAATAACCACCTTACTCACCAGGAACTAAAATAAAGCTTTATATACAAGGTGATTGAGAAGAACATACTGTTATGGTAAATAAGGTTCATTATGTGAATTAGGGCCGGTTGTACCATATAGCGATCAAGATCAATTCAACTGAACTGAAGTTCAGCAGTCATTTTGTTGTATCAACTATTTTTAAATCTCGTTCAACTAAAATTAAATTTATCTGTTGTTGGTAATCCTGTCAAAATCTCTGACACAGATGTCAATCGTCCACAATTTGGGACGTTTCCTTTAAGGCAAGCTTTACACCCGATTTTACAATCGCTGGTTACAGGGTGGCCACTTTTTCTCCACAACAAATTTCCCTGACTTCCCGGTTTTCCAGGCGATTTTTTATTTTCTTCCCTGACTATTGCCATTCCATTTTGTCGTATGTTATTTTCTTTGCAACTGCTCTTTAAGTGAACGTGATTAGTTGTATGATTTATCCCACTGACTTCAGCAGTTTTAAATGAAAATCAGTCTTTTTACCATTTTAAAAGTATATATGAATAGAAAAGGTACATATTTATCAAAAAGAACAAACAAATCAATAAAATATTAAGCACTTTAATGATGAACAAGATTTTCATAAAAATCCCTGACTTTCACCAAACTTTCCTGACATTTCCCTGACTTTTCTCTGACCTATTAAATTCCCTGACTTCCCGGTTTTCCAGAAAGTGGCGACTTTGTGGTTAACTGCCAGTCAGAGTTAACTTTCAGGTTATTATAGAAATTGGGTTTTACAATAGCTGGTCATTTTCAAGGTCGTAGTTATCTAGTAGTTAACTTTACTAGCAGATGAAGTGTGAGTAAACTAGAAATTGGCAGTTTACTAGCAATTTATAACCTATAAAATAACTGGTACAAAATAATGTTTTGATATTTCGTTTAAAAATGGATACATACGAAGTAAATGCATATAGTAGTGATGAGGAGCCAAGAAGACCCAAGGTAATCCGGTATAGACATAGACCTAACTTTTTTGAAGAATACATTTTTTATTCTCTGTAATATTTATATATTTTTCTGTTAAATTTACGAGAATATCCTCCTCATCGGCAGAAGAATTTGTGTACCTTCTATTATCCAGTATGTAATACTTAAAATAAAACACATTTTTATTGTTAAAATAAACATTTCTATGTTTTGTAGTAGAATATAGAATAAATTGTATAAATATGTTATTTATAAAAAAAAAAATGTAAACATTAAATACTACATACTTAATAATAAACCACTAACTCATAAATTGCTTCTGATATTTATATTTGACAGTAAGTGACGTGTGACTTTGACAAAAATTCATACTTTTTATGTATATTACCCATTTTTCTACTACCAACATTATAAATTTTATTCACAACCTCTTTACAAATCATAACTTAACTTTATATTGAAAAATGCAAGTGTCTGTAAAGTTGTAGTTAACCTGCAAGTAAGAGTCAACTAACACGAAAGTTAACTTGCGATTGTAAAACCGGCTGTTAGTGTGATTATGTTAATGAAAAGGGAGAAGCAAACATTATCACCAATTATAGATCTATTAGCCTTCTTTCTATTTTTTCAAATCTTGAAAATTATAAACAATCAGTTAACCGTATACCTTTACACATACAAAATAATCTCTCCAAACCAGAATGGTTATACCAAAAATAAAAACACAGATACGGCCATCATTAATTTTGATAATGAAATTTATGGAGCAATAGACAAGATTCTAACTTTGGGGCTCTTTATAGATTTTACTAAGACTTTCGATAATGTAAACTACGAGCTATTACTTGCAAAACTCTTTAGGAATGGCATAGGGGCATACATCTACAATTGTTTGAATCATATCTTCAGGGACGCACTCAGATAGTTTGTCTGCTGAATGGAAAAGCATGCTTCAGTCTAAACATAATAAAAGTTGATAAAAAATTCTGATATTGATGGATTTAAAAAAACACTTTTCCCATAAAGTTAATGGTTTAAGAGTACAGAATTCTTAATATCTAAAATGACGAAAATTATCAAGTTTTACCAAGCTTTATCTCATCCTTTATTTTGTATAGCCGCTCGATTGACGAAAATTTATCATTTATTTAAAATTAGCCAAAAGTGGGTAAAAACGAAAAAAATATACAGTGTGTCCCTGGATGAAGTTGACAAGAGGAAAAACATCTCTATTATTGATTTTACGACGGAAAGTCATTCTTTATAAAAAATTCTGCTTGTTGAAAAAATGAATTTACCATATAAAAATCTTAGATCAGATGTACCGGGTGTTAATAAATTAAGAAAACATCAAAATGCCTCCGGAGAGAAGTACCTTTATTTATTATTTTGGACAAAATGTTTATAAATGGACCGAACTATTGGGTCATAAAATTCTAAAATAAACCTATATTTATCAGAGAATTGCCGCTTAAAGTTTTCAAGGATAGGATGAAAGCGTTTCTTATTGAAAACGCATTCTACAGTTATGAGGAATTTTTAAATTGTAATGTCGACCTGATCTAATTATATATAAAAAAAAGATTAGTATATATGTATACATGCATTTATATCCAGTCTGTGTGTCTGTCTAAAAACATTGTTTGTCTTTTACAATTTTACAATATTTTAGAATTAGATGTAAATTTTTCTACCATGCGTTGACTTGGGTAAATACATTATTTTGTATAAATAACACCAATAAATTATCTTATCTTATCTTATCTTATCTTATAAAACAAAGTTGTTTATAATCCAAAATAAAGCCTAAATACAAATTATGAAGTCTAAATTTTGACTTTTACATTTATGTCCACTTAGTTTTTTTTTTTTCAAACATTAACATAACATAATAACATTAACTTCAACGATTGTGGAAAAACAATTTATTCTACATAGCCTCTTCCAAACTCAACACATTTCTCCATCCTTTTAATAAATTCACCATAGACCTTACGAATGGTGGAGGGTACATTCACTGCGTCTTGTATTCGTGCTTTTAGTGTTTCTCGATCATGCGGCAGATCATCTGCATAAACTTTCTGTTTTAAAACACCCCACAGAAAAAAATCCATTGTTGTAAGGTCTGGTGATCTTGCAGAAAAATTAATTGGAGCATATCTTCCCATCCATCTGGCTTCGAAATGATCTGTCAACCAGTGTCGTACCAAAACTGAGGAATGAGCTGGGCAACCATCTTGCTGCCAAAAAATGTTACGCCTTACTTCCGGTTGCAGAGTGTTTATAAATGGCAATACAAAGTTTTCCACAAGGTCCAAATAAACATGCTGATTTAAATTTTCTTCTAAGAAATATGGACCAACGATTCGATCATAAAAAATCCCACACCATACATTCACTTTTTTATAACGTTGACTTCGTTCGTGAATGACATTGTTTGGATTTTCAAAAGGCCAATAACGACTGTTTTGTGATGAAACGTAGCCATTGGTACAAAATGTTGCTTCGTCAGTAAAAAAAGAACATTCTGTGAAAACTTCTATCTACGAGGTAATTCTCACCGACCCATAAACAAAAATCCAATCGCTTCGCTTCATCTCCATTTTCAAGTGTATGTCTGTACCTTGGCTTAAACGGTCGAACTTTGTTTTCCATATAAATTCTCTGTAAATGACTTTTACTTACTTCCAGTCTCTGTGACTGTTTCCGTAAAGATAATTTCGGGTTTTCTATTACTGAATTTATTGCTAAAAGTGTTGCCGCATCGTCTTCATTGTACTTTTTCTTGGGTTTTTTGACATCCAATACAGATTCAGTTTAATTGAATTTTTTACAAGTTTGTGCAATGATTGGCGCGATACGGCTGTGTTAGGGAACTTTTGGTGGAAAAGGTTAATTGCATATCGATAAGAGACGTCTGCAATCCCATAACATTTAATCAAATAAATTCTTTCTTGTTTGGAAAACATTTTTTAAATGATCAACAGGACACTAATAAATGCAGATCTAAGATAGTAATATTCTACACAATGTCACAATGTTTGTCAGTTCAATATTATCGACAGCACACTCTGTTTCTTAATTGGAATTCTTATTCATATTAATAAATTCAACGTAAAAAGATAAACACAAAAACATAAAAGTCAAAATACAGACTTCATAATTTGTATTTAGGCTTTATTTCGGATTATAAACAACTTTGTTTTATAAACATTTTGTCCAAAATAATAAATGAAGGTGTTTCTCTCTTGACGCATTTTGATGTTTTCTTAATTTATTAACACTCGGTACGTCCGATCTAAGATTTTTATATGGTAAATTCATTTTTTCGACAAGAATTTTTTATAAATGACTTCGTCGTAAAATCAATAATAGAGATGTTTTTCCTCTTGTCAACTCCATCCGGGGACACACTGTATATAGCGTTGTGATCACTTTTGTATGTAGTTTCGTAAAAATAGGGAGTGAATTTTATCATAGAAACTAGAAATAAAAATTATGTAATCTGGCTCTGAAATTTTCTGTCTTTGATTATTCATGTAAATTACTAATAATATACTACACACCCAAAATATGAGTCGATTCTAGCAAGGAGTTTAAAAGATGTGAGCTGAAGAAACATGGAACAAAATTCATAAATCATCCTGCAGTTCAGTAAAAAAAAAAAGGCTGACATTTTTTTTTTAATAGCCATTTCTAATTCGCTCAACTGAAGTCTATTTACTGTAACAGTTTGTCCCTTCATTGTGAATCATGCATAAAATATATTTTAAATGTAAAGGACAAGGGTAGATAAGCTATATAATTTTCGCCCACTAATTTCATAAAAAAGAAAAGTTCTCCTTAAAGTCATTAAGCGTTATTTATTTATAGTTGAACATATGATCTTTATGTTTCTATGTTTTACATTTGAAAAACAACAGTAGGTCATAGTAATATCATTTCAAAGTGGGCATGTTTGCAGTTTTTTAGTAATTTTTGACCTTTTTCCGAACTTATAATGTATGTTTCAGTTAGATGCGCTCGATGAAACAAGATAAACTATACCTCATTTCATTGTTGAGCATTTAAACTTTTAAATAATGGTTAATTTATATTGTTTCATCAAGCGCTTCAGTGTATAAAAACAAAATCGTTTCCGTGGGAGTCGTAGTAGTGTTGACGTTGCGTGGTGCGAATTTAAACGTGTCAGCGCTCAAAACCACATTTTGTGGTATGTATTGAATAAGAATATGTTTATCCACGACCATCGTATAATCATTGCATTCTACATTTAACAATAATTGTCGAATAATGATAGTCATTATTCCAACCAAACGTATAATGAACACATATTTAACCAACCAGGAACTAGTTGTTTTCATTCTAACGCACCTTTACCAATCAGGAACTAGCAATATTCATAAGGAAACGGCGAATCCATTTTTCCATGTTTTCGTGTTTGACGTTTAACATGTCAATGTTTTGCTATAAATGAACTTTATTTTTTCAGTTTTAAACGATTAAAACAGTTAAAATATGCGATAGTCGTGGATAAATTATAGTATTCAGTTTGCATATAATGGCTATTACACACTCGGATGATTTACGACATGCCTTCGTCTCATGCCGTAAACATCACCCACGCGAGTAATAGCCATCATTATACGCTCACTGTTTAATCTACTATTCCAAAGAACAGTTTTTTATTTCTCGTCAAGACATATACTACTCGGAAAATATAATGACATACAACATGGCCCATGGGCGGAAAAAGGCCCTTATCTACCCTTGTCCTTTCCCATTATGTGATTTTTAAAATTTGTCTTCAAAAAAACTGCCTTACAAACATGGTAAACTTTTTTTTACCTTCCAGAAAATTGATAAAGAGATTAGAGCTATGGTTGATGAGGCTGAAAAACAAGCCAGAGCTGACACAGAAATAGGATTGGACGAATTGGCTGCCGATGTTTATGTCGAGAACCTAGGAGGACCAATTAGAAATGTCGATGCTTATACACCTCTTGAACATAAGAGAATAGGCCCTGCTGTAAATGCTTAATAAGAAGAATATAATCATTAAATGCATTTGATTCTTTTTGTTTTGTTTTTAATAGTCCTATTCAACCTGCCATTAATTTATTATTTTATTTTGATGTTACTTCAGTTTTATTTTAATGTACAATCAAATAAAAAGAAAATGAGTTTTCTGTTTTTTATTAGCAATTAACAATATACAAGAAGATATATAATATATTAAAATTGTTTGTCATTTTCTTTCTTTTCAAATTCTTCCTGCTTGCTTTCCCTGTTTTTCATCTTATCTACTATTTTCATGCGATTATCTTTTTTTAAAAATTTATGTTTTCTTAACTTCTTTAAACTATAATCGACACTCCTTTCTATTAAGTAAGATTCTTCTTCTTCTGAAAAATAATAATGATTATAGCAGAGATATTTTCCAGAGATGGGTAAAGGGAACTTTTCAATAACAGTTTTCAGGAAATTTTCGGGAGTTCCTGGAATGAAGTTTTGATAAAAATGAAAGTTTCCAATCAATGTCTGAATATTCCGAAAGTTTCCATCCCGGAATTTTGTAAACTCAAATATTTTATTGGAAAATTTAATTTTTATCAAAATTTGGTTCCGGAATCTTTTCAATGTAAAGTTTCCTTTACCCATCTCTGATATTTTCTAAGGTTATATTTTCATTTAAATTTTATTGATAGCATATTTACATGGAGACAAAAAAGCCAATTGGCCTGCTTGACATACAATGAGGCAGACTGATTACATTTCCTCAGGAGGCAATTCACCAAAAGGACCCCCTCATGTTTTGATTAAACAACATAACATTTCTGTATGTCGAGAGCTTTAAGAGCCTTTGGGTAGGTGAGGGTCCAGATGACAATTGTCATTCAGCCTGTCCGTCGCTAGTGGTCAATACGATCACTCATGCTAGTAAGGTATGCAGGGCTGCGCCGTCCATAAGGGCAAGTCATGCGGCGCTAAGTAAGTAAAGTCGCCGCGAGTTTTGAAATTTAAAGTTAAAAACACATATATAAACGTTTAGTTACAATATAGCATGAACCAGGGCCGGATTATTCAATAGATAAACTAGGCAATTGCCTAGGGAGGGGGCGCTCTACAGCAGTTCAAAACTAACTAATTTCGTCTCCCGACGGCCGACAAGCGACATTGACCTGTTGGAAAATAAAATGTACAAGGAAATTATTTATTTGTTATTTGATTACTTCATTTTGCAGTGGCGGCTGGTGAAATTACAATATTTTTTTTCTTGTCTGTGGTGCATGCATGACACCCATACGAAATATGAGAAATAACATCTAGAGAAGCACTTCTCTAAGGACCCCTTAACAATTTTGAAAAGGCAGTTTACGAAAAAAAAAATTTTAAATTCGGTTGCCCTCCCTGGCCCTAGGGACTGTTTTATTTTTTTTTTTTGTCATATATTTGACTTTTCATAAAAATACAACAAAAGGTTTTCCAGTTATGAAAATATTTTCATTATTAACTGAAATCCAACGAATTAAAATGTTGTAATTTGTTAAATTGTAAATTACAAAATTTCAGTTCATTGTATTTCAGTTAATAATGAAAATATTTTCATAAACTCCAAAACCTATTGTATTTTTATGAAAAGTCAAACGTATATGACAAAAAAAAAATAATAAATTAAACAGGAGTCCCTAGGACCAGGGAGGGCAGCCGATTTTTAAAATTTTTTTTCGCAACCTGCTTTTTCAAAATTTTTAAGGGGGCCTTAGAAGTGCTTCTCTAGATGTTATTTCCCATGCGCCACAGACGAGAAAATAAATATTGAAATTTCACCAGCCGCCACTGTCATTTTGATAGGATTGTCGCATTTATTACCTCTGTTCTGTAGCAACATTTTACAGAGTTATTTATAGGATTACATTATAGAAGAGTTCTCAAACAAGAAGTCATGAAAAAGGAAAAAAAGGATATGTTTTTCAATATATTATTTTTATGTTTAATGTTTAATTTTAGTTCAGGAGAAAATATAAATACTTCAATTTTTTTATAATAAAACATTTTTTTATTGGTATTTCATATTTTTATGTCTTGCGCCCACGAAACCTACTTTTCGAAGACAATATAATTTTAAGTCTTCTTTTAATTTGAGGCTGTTTGACCTTGAGAAATTTGAAAATTTCACCAGCGGCGCATTGTAACAAAATTCCGTAACCACGCCTGTAAGTAAGAGAACGCAAATACTTCATTTGCCTAAAGGCGCGCCAATCCTTAATCCGGCCCTGGCATGGACTGAAAAATTTTGAATTTTTATATTCAGTTGTTTACCATGATTTATTAGGTATGTCACATAGTTTCATTCCAGATAGTCGAATAAAACTATGTTAAGATGAAGAGCGCATTATAAGCGAACTTCGCCCAAATAAAATAAAGACCTGTTATTATTATTATATTGGTTTTTTTTCGAAGATTGTATGGGGGGGGGTGCAAATGCAATCTGTATGTTATCAGGAGGAGTAGTAGTAAAGTTTTGTCCAATCTGGGAATGGAGTGTTTTTTTAAATTAAATTTTAACTTTGACGTGTTTTTGTGTTGTTTTTCTTTGGATCAGGTTCTTCGTGTTCGTTGGATCAGGCTAAACGAAAAATCAAAATATTGGTAATATTTGTCCTACCCAGGACTCCGGCAAGCGAAGCTCCTTATAGATCGAGAGGTAGTGACAGATACCCGAGAACAATTAGTTAGCGTCTGCCAATTTAAGGGTCAATTATTACAGGTATTTGACGAATGAGCGTATGAAGAAAGTTTCTTCGATTGCAGCGACATTGCAAATTAATTATTTATTTGTAATTGAAAACAACGTTTTGAACGATCAGTTAGTGTCTGCAAAGTGGTTTTTGTGAAACTTTGAACAAAAACAATCCAGCGGAAGCTAATCTGCAGACGATCTCCTGCAGAAGGGTCAAAAAAAAAATAACTTGCAAAAATAGAGATTTGAGAATAATGAGTTCATGTCTGCCATTTAATTCAATTATCATTAATGACATGGAAATTGCCAAAAACTACTTTGCAGACGATTACGACATGCACATGCATTCACAGTAATTTTTGGAAACTGTATTACTTTGTACATCTATGTAATAATAATAATACATCTATGTAAAGATAAGTTTGCAGTTGAAACAGAATTTGTTATGAAGTTTATGCGACCAAGTGTTGATATAATCATTGGCAGACATTTTGGACTTGCAGAACATTAAAAAAAATAATTCGAAAGTTGAAAAATGTTGACAACGTTTTGAACGATTAGTTAGTGTCTGCCATTAGTTTTTTCATGAAATTTATGATAAAAAATAATAATTTGACAATTTGCAGACAATTTCAGCATGCACAAGATTATATACAACAAACATATACAATTTTGTCTCTCGAGCAGCTCGGACGTGCGGTAAAAGGGTCCAGCAAATACCTGCCCAATAGTTCGGTAAACAAGAATAAAAATAGAAAAAAAAAAGTGAAAAACACAAAATACGAATCAAACAGAAAAATTAAAAGTTAAAAATTAATACCAAGTGAATAAGAGACTAGTAAACAGTGAAAAAACAATAGTGCAGTGTCAAAGTGTAACAAGAACTCTTGAAACTCATGAAAGCGACCGATTAGTTTTCTAAGAATAAGAAAAGGTTAGGGTTCGACCGGAGCAATAAAAGAATTAGCCAGCTTAGGACACTTGCAATTACCAAACATCTGTAAGCGAGACAAAGGCATTTTACCACCCAAAAGTGGAACTTCCGGACCCTACACTAAACTAAACCAAATACAAGCAAACAATAATGCCTGACGATGAACTGGCCACACTAAATGACCTATACATAAAATTAAAAAACGACATTCATAGCAGTGAAAGTGCCATATCAAATAAAATTGAGAACCTAACCACTGTACTAGAGCAGGCAAGGCTAAAAATAAACGAGCTGGAACAAAGTAACAGGCAATTAAGAGAACATGTAAAAAATTTAACAAGGGACTCAAAGAAAAATAATATCTTGATCTTCGGTATTGAAGAAAGTCAAGGGGAGGATATTTATAACGTTATCACCTCATTATTTAAAAACACTCTTAAAGTACCTGTAAACAAGTCTGAAATTAATCATGCACACAGAATTGGAAGGTCACAAACAAACAGGCCTATTATGGTAAAGTTTGTTAACTTTCATAAGAAAATTGATATCCTAAAAAATGGATACACATTAAAAGGTAGTTCCATTTCCATATCAAGCGACTTAACAAAAGAGGACAGAGAGATACAAAAAACTTTAAAAAAAGCACCAAAAACAAGCCAGGGATCAAGAGTTGGATGCAAGAATACGTTACAATAAACTCACCATAGACAACGTCGAATTTACTGTTGAAGACTTAAAGAGGCTCGAAGAGGAAGCTGAAACCACCAATTTGGCAAAAGAGCATCTTAAAACACAAAACGTCAACCAAACACAGACAAAAACCCAAACACAAAAAACAGCTCAGAACACACCAAATACAAGGAATACGCAGAAATCCATGCACCAACAAAAAGGAAACAACCAAGCTAAAGAAGTAAATACAACCCCTAGCAAGACACATAGCCAAAGAAGTGAAATCAATTACGGATTGCGTAGTGTGATTAACAACTCGAAAAACACAAGGGGAGCGACTACTTCAGGCATAATCAAACAGAAGTAATATCATTTGGATAATTGTAAGACTTTATTACTAAATCAATATTTTTAGCAACTTAGTTATTATCACACATATTTTTTGCAGTTTATAGTTATTAAGAATCATTTAGCTTTAGAATTAGGGAATACGGCTGTTCCTTGTTTCGTGTATGTTTTGTCTATGGTATACTTACCAATAATCTAAAATCTAATAACGAATTTAAGAAGCAAAAAATGAATCAATATATTAGGGACTATAATCACATACCAATTCAAACAATCGAAATAGATCCAGAAAATCTGGATGACCTCATGCAAGGCAATTCTGAGAAAAGTTTCAAAATACTGCATACAAATATACGCAGTGTATCCAAAAATATGGACGAATTAAATATTTTTTTAAGTCAATACAAAACTCAGTTTCCATGCATTATATTATCAGAAACTTGGCGCGTACATGACCCGGGGCATTATCACATAAATAGTTTTGACACAATATATAGCGAGGGAGACATTAATCAAAATGATGGAGTCATGGTATTTATAAAAAATAATATAAACTACTCAACTAAAATTGTGAATATTAATGAATGTAAAGTGATTCAATTGAAATTTAAATATCATAATAAAAGTTTTCTAATAACATCAGTATATAAACCACCATCAATAAGTACCATAGAATTCCTAAATGATTTAAAAGATTACTTAAATACATATGGAAAAGAAAATGTTGACTATAACTTAATTGTAGGAGACAACAATATAAACACAAAACTGGACAATGCCATAACAAATGAATACTTAAATATAATGAGCGAATATAATTTTAGTTCAACAATAAACAGTTACACCAGAGTAAATGAAAATACAAGATCCTGTATAGACCATATATTCCTAAAAACAAAACAAGATATTTCGGAATACGTTCCTTTTGTCCTAAAGGCTAACATAACCGATCATTACCCAATTGGTATCAAAATTATAGTGAACAAAGAATTAAAAAATAATCCGACCTCAGAGGAAAACTAGGTATGTTAAAATAACAAATTACAAAAAATTAAAAAAGTTAATGGAGAATACAAATTGGTCAGACTTTTATAAGTGTTAAACCATTGATGAAGCTACAGA
This sequence comes from Rutpela maculata, assembly GCA_936432065.2. Classification (NCBI taxonomy): domain Eukaryota; kingdom Metazoa; phylum Arthropoda; class Insecta; order Coleoptera; family Cerambycidae; genus Rutpela; species Rutpela maculata. The sequence goes on along the minus strand of OW386285.2, from coordinate 69,122,928 downwards.
TTTACTAGTAGGCACAATAACAAATGCAGTTGATAGTAGTACATTTTGTACAAAAATTAAGCACAAAGAAAGAAAACTAAAACCGTGGATCACACAAGGTTTGATAAATTCCATCAACAAAAGAGATAGGTTATACAAAAATGTAAAGAAATTTCCGAATAATATTGAAATAAAAACGGATTACTTAAACTATAGAAATAGACTAAATGAATTAATTAAAACCACTAAAAACAACTACTATAGAACAAAAGTTTGTAACAATAAGAAGGACAGTAAAAATCTATGGAATGTAGTAAAGGAAATTAGCAATTCCAATAATAAAAAATCCACTATCAAAGAAGTAAAAAATGATTCAGGAACAACATCCAACAAAGTTGAAATGGCAAATTTATTTAATAATTATTTTGTAAATGTAGGAAAAAATCTCGCAGAAAAAATTACAGTACCAGATGATGTTCCCACCAGAACATCGACACAATTTTCCCTTTTCTTACGACCAACATATAAAAAGGAAATTGAAGGTATAATAAAAGAACTAAAGAACAATAAAACACCAGGTATTGATGGGATAAAAGCGGAAGTTATAAAAGAAATTGCAGAGTATATCTCACCTCAACTAACATTCCTTATAAATAAAATATTAGAAACCGGAATATGCCCTTCTGCATTCAAAACTGCAATCGTAAAACCATTATTAAAGAGCGGCGATAAAACCGAACTGTCGAACTACAGACCGATCTCAATAATAACAAATTTTACGAAAATATTTGAAAAATTAATGAAACTCAGAATTAACGAATATCTAAAAAAACACAAAATAATTTCTGACAGACAATTCGGTTTTCAAGAACAAAAATCCACTCAAGATGCCATCTCATTTCTTACCTCAAAAATTTATAAAGCACTAGACTCAGGTAGACCAACGCTGGGTGTATTTCTAGATCTAGCAAAGGCATTCGACACTGTGAGTCATACACAGCTGTTAGATGCTTTGGAGGATATTGGTTTTCGGGGAATTACCCTAAATCTCATGAAGAGTTATTTATTTGGGCAAAAACAACTCGTTCAAATAGATAAGACAATGAGTAGTGAATGCACAATAACTTATGGTGTACCACAAGGAACGGTTTTGGGCCCCTTATTATTCAATATATATATATATAAACAGTCTATTCACACTAGAATCCACAGGCACGATCATTAGTTTCGCGGATGTTACAGCAATAATATACCAAGGTGAAAATTGGCAGAACTTAAAAGAAACCTCTGAAAGCGATCTAAAAAATATAAAAAATTGGATGGACCATAAATTACTTACAATAAACTTTCAAAAAACAAAATACCTACCATTTACATGCTACAATAGGAATGTACCATTATACACGTTCTTAAATATTGACGAAAACACAAAAATATCGCAAACGGACACAATAAAATATTTAGGTATTACTATGGACAAGCATCTTAGATGGAATCATCATATACAAAATGTTACCCAAACACTGAGAGGTCTACTATATAGATTTAAATACCTAAAAAACATACTAGACGTGGAAAATTTAAAAACCATTTACTATGCCTTAATTGAATCTCGTCTCCGATATGGTATTATTGGATGGGGAGGAGCCATCAACGAATATTTAAAGAAACTAAATGTTATTCAAAAAAGATTCCTAAAAATAATCTTTGCTAAACCAAGTACTTACTCCTCAGATGATATCTATAAAGAATCCAAAATTTTTGATTTGCGTCAATTGTATTTTACAGCAATAATAAATTCAAAACACAAAAATAAGGAAAAATTAGTAGAAATAGACCATAACTATCACACTCGACATAAACTCACATCTTATAGAACACCGTTTTCATCTAAGTCAATAGGCCAACGTCATGCCACTTATCTTGGTCCGAGACTATACAATATACTACCGATTGAAATAAAAGCATGTCGATCCCCATTTTGTTTTAAAAAAGAACTAAAAAAATTTGTATTAGACTTTAATAGAACCGAATTACAGAATTTAATAGAAATGAGGCTCTGAACATACGCTACCGAGACGATACTGATTTTTTTCAATAAAAAATCGCATTTTACAGCCGTAAGTCATCTATTTTACATCTGTTTTACATCTATTTTATATTATGTAATTCTTTTTTTTTAACGTTAAGGAATATTAATATGTTTAGTTTTAGGAAAAATTAAATAGTTATTAGTTACTGTAATATGTTGCACCCCTTAAAATTTAAGGTTATGTTACTAAAAAGTAGGCAGACTTCAACAGATCGAATGTCTGAATGAATGTAGTGTATTTGCACCTACTCGAAAAAGAACCTACCAGAAGATTCCAAAGTGACATCTGGAATTCTCTAGAGAATGGTGGCGTCATCACAGAACAATCGAGATCTGTCATTTTTAGGTATAAAAGACCAACCGCATTCTCGGCGAGTAGTTCAGTAGTTGAGAAAGTATAGAAAGTGAGGTTAAGAGTTCAAAAAGAAACAAAGTGATAAACATTGTGATTTTAGTCAGTAAAGTGTATTTAAATTAATAATAGTATTGTGAAGTATCCAGTAAATATTTAATAAAGTGTGTTAGTGGACATCTCTTGTTATAATTTTTGGAACCCACGGATTTTGCAAGGGGTAGTTTCCTAAGGGTGGAAACACGTTACAATTGGTGTCAGAAAGCGGAATTTTATGACAAGAGGGACTCTGAAGTTGTGCTGGAGTGTTCGAGATGTATTCTCGAGGTTTAGTGCTAACACAGTGGACTAATTTACTGGACATTGTTCGAGGGTTATTTTCGGACAGGAAAATAGTGTTAAGTGCATTTTTGAGACATTGTAGAACATTTTATTAGGACATTAGTGTGATAATTAAATCCTTTGAACTGAGAAGTGATAGAGACACTGAAAAAGACTCATTTAGTGCGTGAAAATTTCTAGAACTTTTCTATTTGGACATTAGTGGAGATTATTAAATTCTCTGAACTGGATAGTGACAAAAGACTCTGGATAAGACTTTTTCGTGCTATTTCGAGATTTGTCTGGAAAGTTCCATTACCGATATTGACGTGACAGTTAAATTTATTTTATTTTAATTTCGTCGTATGCCCGTAACAACAAGAAGTATGGCATCCGATAAACAAATACAGGACTTATTCGAACAATTCCAAAAAATGATGGCGCAGCAACGGCAGGAAGACAAAGAAGAACAGGAGAGAAAACGTCAAGAAGAGCGAGATGAATTAAAGAAAATTATGGAAGACCAGGAAATAAGACGCCAAGAAGAAAAGGAAGAGCGAGAAAAACGACGTCAGGATGAAGAGAGAAGACGCCAAGAAGAAAAGGAAGAGCAAGAAAAGCGACGTCGAGAAGAAAAAGAAGAGCAAGAAAGAAGACGTCAAGAAGAGAGAGACGAATTAAAGAAAATGATGGAAAATCTGGAAATAAGACGCCAAGAAGAAAAAGAAGAACAAGAAAAACGCCAGGAAGAATTAAGGAAAATTCTGAGCGATCAAATAAAAACACAACAGGACGCAATCATTTCTGCCAATGAAGAACTAAAGAGTGAAATCAAGGAGGAAGTAAGCGAAGTCAAAGGGGAGGTAAATGAAGTTAAAGAAAAAGTAAACAAGTTCGAAGAAGAAGTCAAAGGAGAAATAGACCGGCTTAAACGACAGTTGAGAGATAGAGGAAGCCAGCAGGTGGTATCATCAGGACAGCGACTAAAACCTCCTACTTTTGATGGCCAAAGTTCCTGGACGACGTACAAGAGGCAGTTTGAGGCAGCAGCATGTGCGAACAATTGGGATAATGAGGAAAAGGCCATGGCATTAGTTCTAGCATTAAGGGGCCAAGCTTCAGAGTTACTCCAAACCATCCCAGTTGAGAAACAAAGGGACTTTAAAGTCTTGGAAGCTGCATTAGACTTGAGGTATGGCGATCAACACCTTGCCCAATTATACCAGGCTCAACTGAAATCCCGGATGCAAAAAGCTGGGGAAAGTTTACAAGAATTTGAAGCTGCGATAGAGAGACTGGCACACCTGGCGTATCCGAGTGCACCTAAAGAATTCCAGGAGCAATTAGCCGTGGGGGCCTTTTTAGATGGTATAAGGGACGAAGAGGTCAGGCGAGTTCTGAGGCTGACGAGACACCAAAGTAGTAGCGAAGCTTTGGTGCGTGCACTCGAAGTAGAAGCCGCTTACAGGGATACTCCAAGATCGAGAGTGCGAGCTGTGACTCTCGAAGAATCGCAACCAGAAATGAACCAGAACCCTCTGTTGACGGAGATGCAGAAAATGTTTACCAAATTATTGAACAAAGTGGATGATCTTAGGGAGCAGAGAAAACAACAAAATAAAGGAAAGCCGAGTGGAGGTATTAAATGTTACAACTGCGGCAAGGTAGGACACATGAAGCGAGACTGTCGACAGCAGAATTCGGAGAGTCGAGTAAATGCTGTGAATCTTGAAGAGAAGCAGGAAAACAGTACCAAGGGGGTTGTTCTGGCTAGGGAATGCAGTGACCCCAAAGAAATAAAGATTTCCCAGCTTCGAAGAATCGCAAGCAGTCTGTTGTTGCATGGATATGTGAACGGAAGAAAATGTTTGTTTACCATCGACACAGGTACTACGTCATCAATAGTACGGCCAGGATTTATATCGGGCATAAAGATTACCAAGAGGCAAAATGAAGAAGTGATCGTCCGGACAGCTACGGGGGACAGGGGTTCATGGAGAAGTAGACCTGGGTTTGCAGATTGGGCATTTGAGGTTCGACCACAGGGTCATCGTGGCTGACATTACGGATGACTTCATTTTGGGACTGGACATTATGGAACAGTATGGATTTATTGTTGACGTAGGGAAGCGAATGTTAAGGATTGGGAACGAACAATTTATTCTGTCAAAAGTGAACGACCAATGCGAGAAAACCAGGCTGTTGACAACGCAGGCAGTCAAAACTCCTGCATTATCCAGAAAACCAGACAAGGAAGATTGCAAGCGCTACCCTCAGGTGAGAAAATTGCCGAACATGGTTAAAGTCAACACTGTCAAGGTCGATCTTCCAGACAGTTGGTCAAAGAAAACTCTGAGGCAAGAGCAATTGCGTGATGTAGAAATCGGACCCATGTTGAGAGCAAAAGAAGAGGGAACGCGTCCAACATGGAAGGATGTTTCCAACAAAGAAGTGGGGCTGAAGGCTTTATGGTCACAATGGGATTCACTTACGGTCGTAGATGGGCTTTTGAGGAGAGCATGGGAAAGCCCAGATGGGAAGCAGGTTGCCATGCGTCTAGTGATTCCCAGGTGTCGTGTACCAGAAGTACTCCAGGAAGCACATAATGGAACGTCCAGCAGACACTTCGGCATAAACAAGACATTGAGTAGAGCACGGGAACAGTTCTATTGGGTTAATAGTCGCCAGGATGTGGAGGCCTGGTGTCGCAAGTGTAAAAATTGTGCTGACCGTGGAGAACCATTTTCGATGAGCAACTACAGAAATGGACGCCGAGAACAGCCGAAGAATGATCGAGAGCAGATGAACAGAACTAGTAACCGCTTGAAGGCTCGTTATGATCAGAATGCCAGTACAGGGGGATTCAAGGTGGGGGATCTGGTTTGGCTGTACAACCCACAGCGGAAGGAATGGAGATCCCCGAAATTTCAACCTCTTTGGGATGGACCGTATACTGTTATTACCCGAATTAATGATGTCGTCTATCGTATTCAACGAAACAAAAAGTCCAAGATGAAGATCGTACACTTGGATAGACTGGCGAAGTATGTGAAAGAGGCTGAATTGCCTGACCGGGACGTTCAGGCTTAAGGAGGGGGCAGTGTAATATGTTGCACCCCTTAAAATTTAAGGTTATGTTACTAAAAAGTAGGCAGACTTCAACAGATCGAATGTCTGAATGAATGTAGTGTATTTGCACCTACTCGAAAAAGAACCTACCAGAAGATTCCAAAGTGACATCTGGAATTCTCTAGAGAATGGTGGCGTCATCACAGAACAATCGAGATCTGTCATTTTTAGGTATAAAAGACCAACCGCATTCTCGGCGAGTAGTTCAGTAGTTGAGAAAGTATAGAAAGTGAGGTTAAGAGTTCAAAAAGAAACAAAGTGATAAACATTGTGATTTTAGTCAGTAAAGTGTATTTAAATTAATAATAGTATTGTGAAGTATCCAGTAAATATTTAATAAAGTGTGTTAGTGGACATCTCTTGTTATAATTTTTGGAACCCACGAAATTTGCAAGGGGTAGTTTCCTAAGGGTGGAAACACGTTACAATACTAAAATACCTACTTAATTAGATATGTAAGAATATATCGTATGTATATGTAATGAATAGTTTGTCTTGAAGTATAATTATATTATAAGTAAATGTAATTGAATATAAATAGATTTTACAATATTTTCAGTAATGAAAAAAATTATTGGTACCTAAACCGCGGACAGCCCTGGCTTTGCGGGTTACCTTAGTTTATTTGCTTGTCAATTGAATCTATTGTGTACTTTTCTTTTCTCTGTACAAATACTTAGTAGCTAATAAACAATTATTATTATATTATATTATATTATAACAGCACTGCAAATGAATTCAAATATTGTCGAACAATTAGTTAGCGTCTGGCATTCGTTTTTTCATGAAATTTATGATAAAACAATCACAAAAAAAATTCAAATATTGTTGAATAATGGATTCTCGAGTATTCATTTTTACTGGTAATAGGTTCGTGCTAATTTAGTAGTATTTCCGTTGGCATGTTAATCAGACGTAGTGCATTCTAACTTAATGGCATAATGTTAATAAACTTCATTACTTACTTCATCATTGACATGACAAAAATGACCTAAAATCGAAATTTTTGCTTATATGAAGTGTTAAAATTCCTTGTATTGAATTTATTAATTTATTTTCAATTTGGGGAATGAATACTTTTATTACATAAAATGTAAAAATACAAAAATTCTTATTTTGATGCCTAAACTGTTTTTTTTATTTATAAACAATCTTCGTAGTCCACGCGTTGACGACTTCGTCATCTTTGTCTCCGTCTTCGTCAACATCGTCGTTACTGACAAGGTTTGCATGGCGATTATTATCCTTATCGTCGTTATAACCCTCATCATCTTTATTTTCATCATATTCAGATTCATGGCTATTTGAATTTTTTTTTAATGTTATTGTTGTATATAGACTTGTAGATGCTTAAATCATCTGCCGATTGTCAAATTCATTACTGTTTATCATAAATTTAATGAAAAAGGTAATGGCAGATGCTAACTGATTGTTCAACAACATTTAAATTTATTTGCAATGTTGTTATTGTATATAGTTTTGTACATGCTGAAATTGTCTGCCAATTGTCAAATCATTATTTTTTATTATAAATTTCATGAAAAAGGTAATGGCAGACACTAACTAATCATTCAAAATGTTTTCAAAATCTCTACAAGTTCTTTCGAGTCTGCCAATTATTTAAATTTTTTCAAAACGTCTGCAAATTTTCGTTTAGTTATATTAACAACATAATATCGTACACATATTTAAATTGCAGACACTAATTAATCATTCAATGGTATGTACAAAGTGATACAGTTTCTAAAAATCACCACAAATGCATGTGCATGTCGCAATCGTCTACAAAGTAGTTTTTGCCAATTTCCATATCATTAATGATAATTCAGTTAAATGGCAGACGCCAACTCATTGTTTTCAAATGTCTATTTTTTCTTGAAAGTTAAGTTTTTTTTTTTACTCTTCTGCACGCGGTAATCGTCTGCAGATTAGCTTCCGCTGAATTGGTTTTGTTCAAAATTTCACAAAAAACACATTGCAGACGCTAAATGATCGTTCAAAACGTTAGTTTTTCAATTACAAATAAATAATTAATTTGCAATGTCGCTGCAATTGAAGAAACTTTCTTTATATATTTATAATTCATCAAATACCTATAATAATTGACCCTTAAATTTGCAGATGTTAACTAATCAGTCTTGGGGATCTGCCACTACCTCCCGGTCTATGGGCCCTTGCTGAAGCGAGCAAAATGAAGCCTGCGACTAAGCAGAAAACAGGTCAGAATTGTGGCAGGTCTTTTGACTGGATACGGTTCTTTCAGAAAACACTTGCACACTATAGGGGTGGTGGACAACCTCGACTGCAGGTTCTGCGGGGACGAGGAGGAAACTTCCATCCACAACCTGACTTCTTGCCCTATTCTTATGAACTTGACAAACACTTTCACATTGGTTTTCTGGTGCTGGAGGAAATAAGGAACGTCCCCATAGGAATTTGGCCTTTGGATAGAATCCGGGCTGAATGGGGGAATTCACTAATTTCGTAGCGGCAGCACAATGGGCCACAAGGCCCAAGTGCAGCGACCTTTTGTCGCCCCGCTAAAAGAAGAAGACCTACGAAGATGTTACCCTGACATGCATTAACCAAGAAAACCGGCCAAAAAACAACATTTTTAACAATATTTTATTTAAACAAACGTCTTTCGGAACTCGAATTTACTCCAAAACTTTTTGCTACATTTCTTGTACTGTTTACAGTGACTTCTAGCAAAAAAAATTGGAAGAGGCTGGAACCTCCCCACCAAATGTTTGCAAAAATTGATAATTTAGTCAATAACTCAGCTCATTACCAATAAGCTGCGAGATGCAGGCCTCGGACAATTCTTTTATTACAGAAAATGAATGCAAAAGAGTGAAGTGTGACACATCTACTTTCGAATTGTACAATATAGAATTGATATTATTTCAATTTTGGATCCATTGCAGTAGTCTCCCATTTTTATGAGTTCAAAGACACTTCCCATTAGATTGAATTTATTTTTGTCACTGACATTCATTTATTCTGCATATTTACTGTGAATTAGATATCTTTCTGTTTTGTAGGTGACTGGCCATAATGTTTTCTACTACTTACAGAGAAAAAACAAACTAGTGGAAGCATTATACTCTTCGCCGATTTACTGAGTTTTTTATATAATTGTTCCACATTCTATAGGATACTCTTCGCATTTTTCTTGTAAATAATGTTAATTTTTGGACATTCTAAATTTTGTGATACCAACTTTGTTGTGAAAAAAAAATATATGAAAAAAAAATCACGATGTCAGGGATCGAACCCGGGACCCTTGGATTGTGAGACGAAACTCTTGCCGCTACACTACCATTTCTTATTACTAAAATTGTTAATGAGTGTAACATATACCATTAGAAAATTTATTGTGATTATTAGGAAACACACATTAGTAAAATGTATTAAAAAAAAAAAAAAAAAAAATAGTGATAGGAAATAACATTTCGCAAGGTTTCTATTTATTACAAACCATAAAAAGATGTAAAAAATATTTTTTTGAATTCTAAATTACTAATAACTTTTTTATTTACCAATCTATTTTGTTAAAAAACAATAGGGTTCTTCCTCTAGCTAACACTAAGTTACTCTCCAAATTTCAATACAATCGGATTTTTCTTTCTTGAGTTATCGTGCTTACAAGAAACGTGACGGACGGACAGACGGACATTTTGAAAGTTGTTCGGAATTCGTTCACTAACATAACGATATAAAAATTTTTTCTCTACGAGCGATATTTACTGATTTAGAAATGTGCCGATCAAATACAATATACTCTTCGTTTTTGCGAAGAGTATAATAATTGTAATAAATATAAATTATATAGAAATTCATAGAGCAATTTTATGGTTTTATGTAGGTTAAAATGCCACCTGATTGTATTTTAAATAAAAATTGTTTTAGATACATGTAAATATTATAATGTGCAATTTGATGTTTTCACAAAGTTTAAAATCTCTGACTGTGAAGGTAATATATAATAATTATGATTAAAAACACTTGAATTTCCACAATCAATCAGTTATATATAAAAAAAAAGCATTATCAAATTTGAATTAAAATTGTACCGCCAAAAACACTAAGCACATCAACCGGCGCTTATGACATCATCTGTCGCATTGATGGTAAACAACTAACCTCAAAAATACACATTTTTTCTAATTTCTAAGTAGTATGTCGTTATTATTGAAATTTCTGCTTGGTTCCCGTACTTTCAACTAAAATCTTGTTCAATGTAATGTTTATGAAGTTTTAAATACTTTTTTCTACTCTCTTATGTAAATTTGCTGTTTTCTGTACAGTCTGTAGAATGGATAAGTAGGCAATCAGTTCTAGGATGGATATGAAATGAAACCGACTAATTATAGTTCGTGTATTAAGTACATAGACATCAATTCGTTTTAAAATCAAATTAGTGCGTATAAGCTGTCAAAGTAACTGTCAGTGTGTATTTGTGTAATATATTAATGTTTAATAAATTTTGTAGTTTTTTAAGCTGGTCGTAGAAAAAGTATACTGTACAATTCGAGTGGATTATCCATATCGCACTCAAAATATTTGAAGCACTTCGCCTACGGCGTCGTGCTCAAACTTCTTTATCGTGCAATATGGATATCATCCACTCTTGTTGCCAAACTACTATGTCCTAATAAAATAAAGTGCTTTTTGTAAGTTGGAAATCCAACCTATAATTAGCAGCCCATTTTTATTAATTGACAGAACGTTTGAGTGAATTTTTAAATGTTCGCTTGGAGCCATACTGGCACCTAGGAAAAAGTGTGGATACAAGCATTAAAAACGAGAATAAACTTGAAATACTTAAAATTTGAGGTTGTGTTAGCTCTATTAATACAATGATGAAGTGACCGCTAATTACAGCGCGTTTTGTATATTCGTTTATTCGTTCAAATTTTATGTTGTTTATTTGTTGAAATTTTAAATTGATAAATAATTGAATCTGTTTAACCAAATACTTCATTTTAATATCAAAAAAGCAAATTTGCATATAATGAAAACACCCAATTTGTGTTGTCCAAATGAGATCTACGTATGATGGAAATTGATGCCAACAAAAATATCCTTAAGAAGTGTTATAGCAATAAAATGAATTGAATTCATATCTTGTGCTGCACATTTTAGTAGTTCTCTTACTTTTAATCACAAAATGCCCTTTCTACAATATTGCTGACTCGCTTTGATCCCGGTAAAAAGTTTTTTTAATTAAGTAATTAATATGCTTACCTTCTATTAAACCATTTAGCCACCATTGTAAATCTTTACAATAAGCTTCATCAGATTTATTCTTTGGCTTGCTTTGACTACAAATATCTCCTATCAAAACTATTACTGTTGCTTTAAAATTCACATTGTCTGCAGGTATTTTATATACCAAAGGTTTGAGGAATTCATCTACTTTCTTGAATGTCCATTGTGCGTCCTTATTTTTGCAAAGTAGCTGTAGAGCTGCAGATTTAACCGGGTTTCCTAAAAAGAGTAAATCTCAAATATTTTTATTAAAACTTAGTTCAAATTTAAAAAGTAAGATAATATAAAATATTGGTAAATAAATAATCTATCTATCTATCTATCTATCTATCTATCTATCTATCTATAAAGAGATTTTAATGAGCTTTAAAACGATGTGCTACTTGACCCCCCTTGCCTTTTAAAATTTTACTACTACCGCTTAAAGGTTGAAGTGAAACGATAAACAATACCCAATAGAAGTGTATAACAAAATCGACGCATATTTTTATATTTAATTTGTATTTTTGATTTGCATAGTTTTAACAATGATATAATGTAACTGTCTCTACTGATGTATTACAGTGTGTGTTTCATTAACTGGCATCATTTTATGCTTTAGTTGTCGATCGGTGGCGGCTGGTGAAATTTCAAAATTTTTTTTCTCATCAGTGAGTGGCGCATGGGACCCATACGAAATATGGAAAATAACATCTAGAGAAGCACTTCTCTAATGATCCTTAAAAATTTTTGGAAAAGCAGTCTGCAAAAAAAAATTTTAAAACTCCTGTTGATTATTTTTTTTTGTCATATGCATTTGACTTTTCATAAAAATGCAACGATACGTTTTGGAGTTTATGAAAATATTTTCATTATTAACTGAAATACAATGAACTGAAATTTAACAAATTACAATATTTCAATTCGTATCTCAGTTAGTAATGAAAATATTTTCATAAACTCCAAAACGTATTCTCGTATTTTTATGAAAAGTCAAATGCATATGACAAAAAAAAATAAATAAATAAACAGGAGAGTCCCTAGACCCAGGGGAGGCTACCGAATTTTAAATTTTTTTTTTGCAAACTGCTTTTTCAAAATTTTTTAGGGGTCATTAGAGAAGTGCTTCTCTAGATGTTATTTCCCATATTTCGTATGGGTCCCATGCGCCAGACGAGAAAAAAAATATTGAAATTTCACCAACCGCCACTGCAGTCGATGTTTACCAATAAATACTGCAGTGAACGACGATAGCAAAGAAGATTTATTACGTAATCCTATTGAAAATCATATTAATTACTTACTGCAATGTAGGAAGTATTATTGATTGTTTATTTATGTACTGTTTACTATACGAAAGTGTTATAAATCACAATATTCAAGAACAAAGATTAAGAAGTACGTCCCAAAATCGAATTTTAATTTTTTACACCATGAACTACCACTCTAAAAAATCTGAAAAAATTACAAGCCAACAAGCATATAAAGTGGCAAAGTCCAATTTTAGAATAGAATAGGTTTATTGAATGATAATTTACAATATTAAAGTGAACATATATAAAATAAAGCAAATAAATAATAGGAATACAGAAATATCATTAAAAATAACGTTCAATTGGTGTAATTCAGCAGAGCTGATTTTCAATTATACCATAACATGCTAAAATATGGTGAAAGATTGAAAATTATATAAAGATATAAAAGAAAATATAACAAATTTTATCTAAGATTATTACGCAAACATAACACAATATTATTTTAAACCAGTACTTGTTGACTATGCAGCAAACTATCTTTAATTTTTGACTGAAAAGTATATTTGTGGAGCATTTTTTCAAATGGGAATAATTCCATTTCTATTAATTAAGAGTCCGCAACAAAACTCCGAGATGGTTATGACCTAAGGACATTTTTGACATAGATAATCTTAATCTGTAGCTAATTAATTGAAAATATAAAGCTATGAGTTTTAAAGAATTCTAGGGCCTCACCAAGCTATATAGTAGAGTAAAATCTGGATGTAAAGTCGCTTAGTTTTCGAGAAAAAAAAAATCGGCGTAGAACCAAACCAGAGTTAGTGGGATTCTTTAGTAATATAATTGTGTACACGAAATCATTTTTTACGACATTTTTTGGTGGTCGAGAACTTTTTTATTTCAAAAAAACTCAAAAAAATAGATTTTTAATGAAATATGTTTTTTAACGTCTCCACCGCTATATCTTTGAAAATATTTGTGCTATCAAGCTATTTTTTTTTAGATTAAAGTAGACACAATAGCGCTTCGAACAACGTCCCACGTGAACCCGATTTATTTTTTTTTAAGTTGGTAAAATAATAGGAAACTCAAACTTGTTATTTTCAGTAGCGTAATTTTAGGCAATCGAGAAAAAAATTTATTTATGAAAATTTGTATATACATGCTGCGTACAAATTGAAGCCAATAGTTGAAAAAAGTTTTTAGGATAAAAATTTTTCAAGTCCCGTTGATAGTATTGAGTCAGCGATTTTTTTTTAACGGGCCAAAGTCATATTCTTGCGCGCTCGGCTGTAGCAAGCCTGCCGACTGCAATGATCTGACGGTTCCGGTCGGGTGTATGTAGTAATTTAACTTATATCAATAGGTACAAAACCAGTAGTGATCAAAAGATCTAGGGGATCAATATTATTGTACAATATTTCATATATTGTACAGTAGTATTGATTATAATGTTGTTAATATTAAAAAATTGTACAAAAAATATTAAATAGTCTCCTTTTAATAATAAAAAGACAGGTAGGTAGATATAAATACTTAATCTATAAATATCAATCAGTGTTACTAACTACCCATCCAATTAGTAAGTTTATTAGACATTTTTAAATGAATGAAAATAAAAACGTACGCATAAAATGAGTTTTATTGTTGAAATAAATTTTCTATTTGGATAGATAAATATGTAGTATGTAGTTTATGTAGGCCCTACATTAATAGCATTCTAATTCGTTCATATCTGCCTCGAAATCTTTAATAATGTTGTTACAGGAACGACATTAGCACTCGTTGCAACATTTTAGTCCTTCCTTAAAACAAGCACATTTTCGATTGTCACAATTTTTATCCGAACAATGAATACTTAATGATTTTCGACAACCGCCACTTCTACGCGACTAATCTGACCAACCCTGCATACTACAGTACCTAGAGGTAAAAAATATGCAAAACTTCGGAAAAATGTCATATTGAACGGATTTCATTCATTTTTGGCAGTATAACAGTAAATGCTTCACAGAAAAGTTTCTATATTGTGCGAGGGCTTTCTAATTTATAGGGGGTGGATTCCACCCCCTATAAATTAGCAAGCCCTCGCACAATATAGAAACTTTTCTGTGAAGCATTTACTATTATACTGCCAAAAATGAACGAAATCCATTCAATATGACATTATTCCGAACTTAAAACCTCTAGTTACTGTACTAGCACGCGAGGTGTATTAATTGCGTCCCAATTTCGCGCTGATAAAAAAAATCGCTGTTGCCAAACGGTACACTTTAGGAAAAAATATATTGTTTTAAAAACTTTTGTGATTATTAGGCTTTATTTTCTTCGCTGCATGTATGTAAATATTTTCAAAAATAAAAAAGTTTATCGATTGGTGAAGATTTCAATACATAAAATATATATTTTTAGTTTATCTGATTTTTAGAGAAATGAAAGTGCGAATTGTACCCAAACCGTTTATATTGGTAAAAGCGCTACAGTGTGACCTTTAATTTGATACAAAACAAATTTCGGTACCTTTAATAGTTTTAAAGATGGAAACAAAAAAAAAACAATTTTCTTTAAAAATAAATTTTTTTCACTTTTTATTGATTCAAAAAGTTTGAGACCACAAAAAAATGTCGTAAAATATGATTTCATATGCCCGGTGACATACTCAAAGGAACCTAATATGTTTGACCTGGTTCTACGCAAAAAAAAAAAACGACACGATAAGACTTACGAAATCGCTGCTCTAATAGGTTTACATAACTTTACTTAGTTTTTTCTAAATGCGACTTATTCCCATTTGAAAAAATGCTCCGCATTTACTTTGGCATATTTCAGCAATAGAACCTTACACCAGAACTATTTTCATTGTTTACAAATACAAAAGCTAATTTATTGGCCAATTAGGTTCAATTTCAAACACCAACATTCTGAGCATGGAGTGAACTCAAAACGAGGTTTGGTACACAATTTGCAAAATTAAGGGTAATTCCTCTGGGATTATACATTCTTTATGTGTCTTATCTAATGTCTAAACTAGAGGAAACTTATACTCTTCGCCGATTTACTGAGCTTTTTATATAATTGTTACACATTCTATAGGATACTCTTCGCATTTTTCTTGTAAATAATGTTAGTTTTTGGACATTCTAAATTTTGTGATACCAACTTTGTTGTGAAAAAAAAAATGAAAAAAAAAAAATCACGATGTCAGGGATCGAACCCGGGACCTTTAGATTGCGAGACGAATGAATGAATGAATGAATAAACAATTTATTAACAGTTTTATACATTATGTGCCTCACCGGAGTGTAATATATACCATTAGAAAATTTATTGTGATTATTAGGAAACACACATTAGTAAAATGTATTAAAAAAAAAATAGTGATAGGAAATAACATTTCGCAAGGTTTCTATTTATTACAAACCATAAAAAAATGTAAAAAATATTTTTTTAAATTTTAAATTACTAATAACTTTTTTATTTACCAATCTATTTTATTAAAAAACAATAGGGTTCTTCCTCTAGCTAACACTAAGTTACTCTCCAAATTTCAATACAATCGGATTTTTCTTCCTTGAGTTATCGTGCTTACAAGAAACGTGACGGACGGACGGACGGACAGACGGACATTTTGAACGTTGTTCAGAATTCGTTCACTAACATATCAAATACAATATACTCTTCGTTTTTGCGAAGAGTATAATAAGACTATTTAAAAAATGTCCAGTCATTTTGAAAGTTAAAACTAACCTACCGCCTGGACTATCTATTATCTGTGTATGATAGGCTAAGAATAGCATTTTTTGTTTTTTTAAATGCAAAGCTTTCCACATACAAAAATCAGATTGCTAATAATTAAATGAAGTATTCTCTAATTTTTGTTTACTTACTCAGGTACTGTTGATAAAGTTCTGCAAATAGTTCATCACAGTTCCATCTCTCTTTAGGGTATTCGTGATACTGATGAAGTAAAAACCTCAATGGCAAAAGATTATAGCCAGGTGTGTTACAGCATTTCAGATGCACTATTTGTACTAATACTTTAGCTAATGGATAGTCTGTAACAGTAACAAAATAATACATGGTAATAAATGCCCTTAAAATTATTTTTGTTGGATTTTGAAGACAAAACCTGCAATTATTCAAGGCGAGTAACGTTGCAGCCTACATTAGTACAACTAATGTTGGTATTAATGAATTCTATCACTGCCAGCATATTTCCCACTAGTTCTGCCTGGAATAGGTGTATACATCTAGATGTGCTGTAGTGCGAAAATGGGAGGATATGATCAGAGCCTATTCTTAAGAAGGTGTTACTGTTATAGCCTCAACACAATAAAATTTATCACAAGCACTAGTCAGATGTTGAATATTACATTTGACTCAGGTTTCACTTCTCCATGATGCCAATATGGATGGAGAAACATGCTTCAAATGTAATGTTCAATATTGTGGTGTTTATTTCAGTGTCAAATATAGGTACTATAAACTGCTACCACACAACCAGCAAATTTGTTTTAAAATGTTCTTAGATTATTTTGTTTTATTGTTATTTTATTAATGCCTCTAAGATAATAATTGATTATATTAGAGTTGCAGAAAACACTATTTTGTTGTCTGCAACTGAACTGTTTTATAAAGGACAAGATAAGTTATATATTTTCGCCCACTAGTTTCATGGAAATGAAAAGTTCTGCTTAAAATCATTAAACCAACTTACCTTTAAATATCAAGTACCCTTAAACATCATGGATGAATTTAAATATTTTTCCCCATCTGATAAAATCCATTTAACTACACCCCTTTGATGTTTATATGGTCTATAATATTCATAGAGTTAGTAGGCATATACATATTAAATAACAATTTCAAATATGTATTTAAGTATTGGTCTTACCATCAATATTTTGTTTCTGGCTGATTGCACTATAGTCCAATCAATGAATGCCCAAAAGGGGATTGTAGAGAACATTTAGGAGGGGAGAATTTTCCTCTTCGGGAATGTGTTAGGGATAGTTAGGAGGTAAACATACTAAAAGTCCCCGCCGCTTCAGGGGGGGGGGGGGGGGGGTGGAAAGGTTCCTTTTTTCGATTCTTCGCTTGGAACTCGGAAACCATGCGTCACATGGAAAAAAGTAATCTATGCAAAATTAAAAATTAAACATAATTAAATTTCCTACAAGAATGTCTATATTCATTTTCTTCCTATGTGTTATGGATTACGAGATACTCGCCACCGAAAATCGATAATTAATAAAAAAAATTAATTATATACCTTGAATATTTCTATCAAAGCAGTTTACCGTGGTCTGCTAATAAGTCAGTCACAAAACAATCTTTATTTTAAACACTCGATGTATTTACTAATGTAATTTTGTCGGAATCTATACATTTCCTTAAATATACAGTGTGACTCACTTAAAACGAAGATACCCTTATAACTTTTTTATTTTGTTTCCGATTTGAATCAAGTTTTACTCAAGTATAGAAGAAATTAGAATCTAATATGACCAGAAAAACATTAGGCTGCTACAAAGGCAAAGCCACCTACGGTACCACCTGTAAACTGTAATACATAAAGAAAAATGAATATAGACATTCTTGTAGGAAATTTAATTATGTTTAATTTTGCATAAATTACCTTTTTCCGTGTAATGCATGGTTTCCGAGTTCCAAGCGAAGAATAGAAAAAAGGAATCTTTCCACCTCCTCCCCCCCGAAGCGGTGGGACTAGGGGCGGGGACTTTTAGTATATTTACCTCCTAACTACCCCCAACACATTTCTGAAGAGGAAAATTTTCCCCTCCTAAATGTTCTCTACAACTCTTTCATTGACTGGACTACTAGTTCCACAGTACCACAAAAAAAAAATCATTAAACGTTATTTATTTATAGTTCAACATATGATCTTTATGTTTCTATACGTTTTACATTTGAAAAACATGTAAGCATGTTTGCAGTTTTTTTGTAATTATTTATGTTTTTCCGAACTTTTAATGCATATTTCAGTTAGATGCGCTCGATGAACCAAAAAAAATGTACCTCATTTCACAGATGAGTATTTAAGCTTTTATATAATGGTCAATTTATATTGGTTCAAGCGCTACAATGTATAAAAAAAACAAAATCGTTTCCGCTGGAGTCATAGTGGTGTCGACGATGCGTGCGAATTATCGTCATGTGTATCGAATAAAAGTATTTTTTCAGAGAACCGTTTTTTATTACTTGTCAAGACATATACTACTCGGAAAATATAATATCATATGACATTATATGGCCGATGCATGAAAAAAGGTCCTTATCTACTCTTATCTTTTATTAAAAATTTTCTACAGCAAAATTATAAAATATCCTTACAAAGCAGTTAAGAAAGTATTTTGGAAACATTTCCATGACTAAGCTTTAGAACATTTCAGCTTATAAAACTGAATAGGCCCGTTCAGCATTTTGTTTTATTTTAGAAATCGAAAGTAGAACACTTTACGGCAATTTCCAAATTTTTAGGTTTTTATTAGGACATTTAAGCCCTTAAATAAATTACCAAAGTTGGACCGCGGAGAACGGAGCGGAGCTTCGCATAACGCCACTTTGTAGATGCTGATCAGGCGACAGTCGAGATTTAATGTGACTTCACAGAGCTAACCTCAAAAATATATATTTCTTAAGATTTACAAGTATTACGTAGCTATTATTTTCTGCCTAAATTTCTGCTTGGTTCCTGTACTTTCAACCAAAATATAGTTCAATGTAATGCTTATGAAGTTTTAAATAGTTTGTCAGAATAAAATAAGACACTTTTTGCAGGTTAAGAATCTAACCTATAATTAGCAGTCTATTTGTATCAATCAACAATATTGAAAAATTATTTGCATGAATTTTTAAATATTTGCTCGGAGCCAGTTTGGCTCCAAGCTAAAAATTGGTATACAAACATTAAAAATGAGAATAAACCTAAAAAACATAACAATTGAGGTTATGTTAGTTACGTGATGCACATGCCCCAAGCATGTGCCGGGTGTTATTGTGTTTCTCTATGGAACCGGTGTTTGATTGTTAAATTATACTTGTTTTATCTTCTTACTTGTTTAAAATGAGTAGTGTTTATGCAGAATGACGTCACGAGTCGGCGAAGCGCTTTATACTGGAACTCAATCTTTAACAATGAATATCTAATGTTTGGATACACCTATGAAGCTGAAATTTTAACAACTTATCTAGATGATCGAATTCTATTGAATGCCATAAAAAATAATGAAAAAATAATTATCGGTAACAAGCCCATTGTTTTATAGCAGTTCTTTAGTAACGTTCAGTAGTATTTTAACACAGTTATGGATACATATTAAAATTATTTTATACTTCTTTCCTATCATCCTACATAGAACAGTTATATTAAAGGACCATTTGGAATAATTTTGCTTTTGAGAGTAATTGTTGTTCCAGAGCCTGCTATATAATTATTATATAGCGTTACAATCTGCTGCAATATGGAAATGACAACAGCCATTACAAAATAAATTTGTTTATTTGGACATAATGCTGCAGCTAACTATACATTAAAACATATCTGAAACAACTGATTTCCCGTGTTAGCTGTGTGTTTAAAATTTTGTCTATAAAAACAAAGTCTATTAAATCTGACTACTGACTAAAACTGGATGAAAATTTTGATAAAATATTAGGTTAAGAGTGCTGAAATGAAAAAAATAATAATATAACTAAAAATTTATAACAAAAATGCAAATTATGCCTTTTTTGAAAAAATAATTTTTGGTTCAATTAGAATACGGCCCAGTCATAAAACTGTCACCTCTAAGGTGCAATATTTTATAGAAATCGCGTAATAGTTTTATTATCTTAAAATGCCATTAACATAAAAATATTTTAAAAAGCCTGCGTTTGAGATCTTAAACATGAAAAAGCATAAAATTTAAAAAACCATGTTTGTCAGTAATTATGGCAGTTAAACATGCTAATTATAAAGTTAGAATGACTAAAAAAACTGGTGCTAGTTTCATAGCAAACAAACTCAAATTCGTAAAAGCGATTTTTATAAAATTTTAATAATTATTAGTAAACATGGAGCAAATTTAATATGTATTAAAAACGTGGTATAATTCACAGTGAAAGGACCCTGGAACAAAACCCATGAAAATTTTGATTCGGTGGAATCGGCTGATATTTTGGTATTTTGAAGTTCAAGTCATGCTAATCAAAAGTTCTTATCACATCAAGCCAATCCTATGAACAGTTTTTGAGATACAGCTTGTCAAAGGTAATTTGCGTCATTTTAGACATTCAAGAACTTTTTACTCTTAAACTATTAACTGCAAAAAGTTGCAAGGGTCGAAATATTTTTGTTCAAGTCCAATAAAGCTCAAGAATTTTTTTCAGAATTTTTTATCAATTTTTAGGTTAGGTAAAATATATATATGTCATATTTCGGCATGCTTCGGTGGGATTGGCTGAAAATGGGATTGCTATTTTGTAGTTAAAGCCATGCTAATCAAAAATTCCCATTGCACTGAGTCTATCCTATGAGTGGTATTCGCTCCAGGAGTGCCTGAAGGTCTTAACAACGAGGTAACGGGTAATCTATATGTACGTGTTTATGAATGGTTTTCAGCGTGTTTGTGTACTGCATGCATGCGTTTGTGTGTATGTATGTCCCAGTGTATACAGGGTTCTCCGAAAATATCGATGACAAACTTCTGGTGCAGATTCTACATGCAAAAATATGTTCGGAAATACCTTGAGCTACGGCCCTTTGAAAATGGCACCCAAAAATTGATTATTATTTTATATTTCAGAAAACTTTTCATTTACAGGGACGTGACTTTATACGCATATTGAACAATAATACAAGCTTATTTCTACATTATTTTTTTTTAATATTTTTTACCGTAAGTGGGTGATGTTGAGGGGGGCTGTCGATATTTTGCATTAATTTCTTATGTCTTTTATTTTTTTTTCACTTTGGTACAAGAATGTCATTCACTAATTAAAAATTCACAAAAAATGTCCTCTTTCATTTTAGTCGTAGGACGTGAGAAAAATCGTTCTAATTAGTTTGATGCGGAACCACTGAAAACACAAGCGTATTATTGTTTTTGGGGTACGCACAGCATGAAAATCACATAAAATATCCATCAATGATTCTTCTTCGAACGATACATGATGCTGGAAACAGAGCACTTATTCCTGAAAATCAGATGGATGTTTTTAATATTTAACTAAAAAAAGTATTAAAAAACAACAAAAAGTAAAAATAAACAGATAGAAAGTGAAACCAAAAAAATGAGATCACCCAGGTTGGCAATGAAAACGCTCTCATAAGAAATATAGTGCCGATAAGAGCAGGTTCTTTGATAAAAATAATCACACACGCACAGACACGCTGGAAGCCATTCATAGACACGTACATATAGATTACCCGTTACCTCGTTGTTGCGACGTTCAGGCACTCCTGGAGCGAAAACCACTCATAGGATAGATTCAGTGCAATAGGAATTTTTGATCAGCATGACTTTAATTACAAAATAGCAAAGTTTCAGCCAATCCCGCCGAAGCATGCCGAAATATGACATATATATATTTTACCTAACCTAAAAAATGATTAAAAATTCTGAAAAAAATTCTTGAGCTTTATTGGACTAGAACAAAAATATTTTGACCCTTGCAATTTTTCGTTAAAGTTAATAGTTTAGGAGTAAAGTCCTTTTATGTAACATTTTTTTTGTAACATAATAAACATTTTCATTATTATTATTATTATTATTATTATTATTTGAATGTCTAAAATGACGCAAATTACCCAACTTTGACAAGCTGTATCTCAAAAACTGTCCATAGGATTGACTCGATGTGATAAGAATTTTTGATCACCATGACTTGAACTACAAAATACCAAAATTTCAGTCGATTCCACCGATCAACATTTTCATGGGTTTTGTTCCGGGGTCCTTTCCTTGCTACTACTGTGGGTCACATAGTACAGTAACTAGAGGTTTTAACTTTGGAATAATGTTACATGAATTAAATTTTGTTTATTTTTGGCAACTTAATAGTAAATGCATCAAAGAAAAGTTTCTATATTATGCAGGGGCTTGTTAAATTATACGGGGTGATTCTTTTCAGGAAGTGGCACCTAAAAAAAAACAAAAACATTGGAACTGAAAGAGAATCAAATTTTGAAAAGAAAATGTTCTATGCAACTTCTCATATAAATTGATAGTCTTTAAGTTTTGACGACTAGAAAATTGGGATTTTTGCTTGAAAAAAGAGGTATTTCAAAATGATTCTCCTCAAATAACTCGAAAACATGTTAGAGACAAACAGGAAAGCTACTAAATTGTGGATGAATCTTGTTTCTTTCTAATTTCTATAGAATGAATGGTTTTGGAGATCTGGAAGCATAAAGATGGCGTCCGAACGTTTATAACACAAAATATTTAGTTTAAATGTTAAATAGCTCAGGGAAACTATGGCACTTACAATAAAAAATTCAAATGACCAAAATGATAGACTATTAATTAAGCTTTCAAATGATTTTTTCACTATTTCTATAGCATAAAAAACAAAGAAGTTATGACAGAAACTATGTTCTTTACAATTAATAAAAACGTCGCCATTTTGTTAATGTAAGAAGTCGGTAAATAAAAAAACATATTCTCATATAGGTACTGTTTTTCTTTAACATATAACATGGCCTGGACATTCAAATTTTTTCATCAGTTTACAGCACTTGCTTTAGAAAAAAATAAAAAATAAATCAATGTTAGTTTTAGTGAAAATATCAAAAATAAAGTTAATCTGAGAATGAATTTGTTTTTTTTTTAAATATTTATGTAGGATTAATTGTTTTGGAGATATTTAAGTTTAGAGATGGCATCCCAACGTTTATTTAGTTTAAATGTTGAATATCTTAGAAACTATAACACTTCCATCAAATTTTCTAAGGAACAGAATTAAAGATGGTTAATCAATCGCACGTTTTGTAGGTAAATTGGTGGCCTGTCAAATTTGATGAATTTTTTATACGTTTCAGTTCAACTGATTTTGAACAATAAATTCCTTTGGCAAAACTTTAAATTATGAACAGTTTCTCCGATAGATGGCTCCGATGACTCTATACAATACCACGATTTCTCAAAACTACAGCAGGTATTGAAATGATAACTGCTGGAAATGAATAACCAGACTATTTACCATTATTTGGTCTTAGACTGATGTGCCTAAACTTCCGGTTTTGCCGGAGGTGACGTCAAATCACGTTTCTTCGAATGCACAACACCCATTTTACTTCAATTTAATAATCATATATATAAGTAGCTTTATTAAACTTAAATAAGTAAGTACGTGCATTGACTGATCGAACATTGATGCTAGCTTGATACCGGGTACATCATAATCTTGGTACAAAACAAAGTTGATTTTTGTTTCAAGATATAAAATTGCAGTTGTGTCTAGTCAATGAAAATTAATTATTTCTGAGACCTTTAAGTAGAATAGGCAGTGTTTGTTTATTTATAATACATTAAACCTTATTATTTTTAGCAAAAATTGCTTAGCTGATTATTTTACTTTTTTTAAATATCTACTTACTTTAATCATTCATTAATAGAAATTAAACCAAAAAAACTTTATTTCAAATTAATTAAACCTCATCCATACAGAAAATAAATCCTATGTGCGGCATGTTAGGTTTTATAATAAAAATGACTTACTTTGAAACTTAGAAAAGCAATCTCAACGCAGCTACATATGTGTATCTAGTTCATTTTTTTAATTGTTTTTAATATCTGCCCTTGTTTCATCCAGCCTTTCATTGTGCCTCGCACCGTGCATGTGTGGTTGGCTCCAACGCATGATGGGGGAGGAATGTTGTTCTTTGTTAATTAATTTGAAATAAAAGTTTTTTTTGGTTTGATTTCAATTAAGAAATGATTAAAATAGGTAAATATTTAAAAAAAATGAAAATGATCAGCTATGCAATTTTTTGCTAAAAATAATAAGGTTTAATGTATTAGGCCGTTGGAATTAATAAAAATAAGGTCATTTTCAAGAAGTTTTATCTCCAAAAGATTTTATTGCATAGAATGCATCTTTTAGGTATAAAAACTTAAAAAATCATAGAATGACAGGGAAAGTACCTAAAAATGCATAATTATGCAACAAACGTGCATTTTTTGCCGTTTTTGTGCATTTTTCAAGGGTTTTTCAAAGATATTCATTTAATTAAAATTTTAATAATTGCTCTAAAATTAATAAAATATCGTCCAAATTTTATACTCGGGGGTTTTCGAGGTCACTAATTACGAATTTGAAGAGAAAATCGGAAAATTCAAAATGGCTGACTGATACTGGCGCGAAATTCAATTTTAAAAGTACATTTTTTTCCTTTTTTTCACATAAAATGTATACAAAGCAAATAAAAAAATGAATTTATGTCTTTTAACTAAATTTTCAATTTTTATTTTTTTTTGCATTTTCCCCTCCCCCTCTCCTATATCTTATTTTTCAACGCGTTGGCATTGAATATGACGATAGAAAGAAAAGTGCATAAAAAATTTTTTATGCATCGCTTAAAAATCATTTATTTGCCAATATCTCGGTTCTGAAGCAAAAAACCAAAAAAAGATGGTTATCAAATTTAAAGATAATTAAATTCTCTATCGAAATGGTTCAGACACATTTTTACGTATTATTAATATTCTTAGAGTTATAGGCGGGGGAAATCAAGCATTGTATCGCATCCGCCCTATATATCGGCTGAAGCTCTTATTGAATGTGAAATAGCAGTGCACTTCATAGTCCACTTGTTTATGTCTAAAAGAGGCATATAATGAACTGGTTCCAATACGATTTAAAAATGATGTTAATGTCCTACAAGTCTGTTATTTTACAATAACCACCCTATTTTGAGATACATTAAATGAAAAATAACGCCCTAGGGCGTTATGAATATCTATAACGCCCTAGGGCATTATAAAATTATAATACAACCTAAAACAAGCAAATTATGATAGCGTTATTGACAAACAAAATGCGTTGCTATGCAACGGCGGCGTTTACAAACAATTTTGATTCTTACTCTCTTTTAAATCAAATTGCTCTGAACATAATAGATGTCAAATTAATAAATCGTAAATGTCAAAAAAAAAAAAAATTCGAATTAAATAACAGACTTGCAGGACATTAAACGTTGAAGGCACCACGGGTGTTATAGGATAATGACGCCCTCGGTCGACGTACATTCCCTCGGGCCAGAGGCCCTCGGGATTGTACACTGCCGACCTCGGTGCGTTATTATCCTTATAACACCCTTGGTACCTTAATAACTATAATTTACCTGACGACTGGTCTATTACATTATGAGATCATTTCTAAATTTTGCATATTTTTTTACCTCTAGCTACTGTACTAACACGTCCCTAAAATAATTACTGAAAGTAGGTTATCACCTAGTGCTAAATTACTGAAAGCTATATATAGTTATCGACATATATTTTCCCCTGCCGTACTACTTTTAAGATCAAAAATACTTCTTGTACCCTTTAGGATACATTTAAGAAAACGATTTATTTTATTGGAGTTATTAAATGAAGCTTTAATAAAACTATTTTACAGCACCGATACCGAATTTTCCTAATGTCTACGGAAATGTTTATATAATTATTTGGTAATATATAAGGTGGTGCCAATTTTACATTTATTGTTGCTGTAAAAACGTTTTACAAGCATTCCATTTGCGCCAAAAACATTTCTGTTGCTTTTATATATATGTATATACATTAAATTGCTAGTTGGGCATTGTTAGAATACATTTTATGAATGTCCAAAACTAGTCTTTTAAGGCAGATTAGAATCTACGGTAGTCATAAAAGATGAGAAAACTTACATTTCAGGTCAGGTTCTTTCGGCAGTACTTCAATCCATGAAGTTAAAACTGTAAATAATAGTGGAATTGCTAGATCACCCATGAAGTAAAAAGCATCACAGCAAAAGTTTCTCATTTTATCAATGTCAGCCTGCAATCTACACACTGCCATGTACAATCTGGTAATCGGTATCATTGATCTTATGCCACAGCCTGTCATAAAAAATAAGGTATCTACTTTAGAAAGGAATGTATTCAAAACATTTGACACATTTTCATTTTCCAATCGTACCATAAGTGCCAAAAGAATTCTCTGAGTTTTTGTCATTAGTGGTGCTGAATAGTATACTTCCTCTGGTTTGTCAGTAATATCTTGTGATACCCGCTGAAGAATTATCCTAAAATTAATGTAATAGTAATTAAATTAATTAGGATATGTGAACTGCTTTATGAAATGTGATCATTTAATCAACTAATCTCTATTATCAACACCTTGCTGTTAAGTTGTAGGACATACTCATTTATAAGTTACGTATTAATCAAATTCTCCAGATTCAGATATATGTCTAATACATATCAAAAAATACAATTATATTTAATTTTAGAAATATCACATACCAAAAGACATATTGCCTACAATTTCCACCAACAACAATAATAATAATAATAATAACGGACAATTCTTTCGCGACCTCGATTGACTGGCACATAGTGGCCTCAAAGCGTTTTTTTTTTCAAATCAGTCTGCAGGTCTTAATACTTTGGAGACCAATGGAGGTGGGAGAGGTCCCCGTTTTACCGAGGAGAAAGTGTCGGAGGCGTGTAGCAGGCTTAAGAATGGAAAGGCTTCGAGACCGGAGGAAATGCCCCGCACTGGAAAGGGGAAACATCCCCGAGAGATGGAAGAAGGCAAGACTGGTGCTGATAAAGAAAGGAGACAAGCCACCAGATGAACCGACCTCATATAGGCCGGTATGTCTGTTCGATACAATGAGCAAATTAATGGAACATCTGCTTCTGGGGAGGCTGGAGGCAGACACTGGGGTTATCGGACACCCAGTTCGATTATATAGGGAGGTCCATAATAATGATTTCTATATAAGAATTGAACATGTAAAGTCCAATAGGGGCCGATCAAAAATTACGTAATGCAAATTTTGATCAAATTTGACTCATGTTGTCACTAAATAAATTACGTCACTAATTTCAACCCCTCCCCCATCAAAATAAGATTTTTAAAAAAATGTCCTTTATATTGTAATATGTTGCAACCCCTTAAAATTTAAGGTTATGTTGGTTACTAAAAAGTAGTAGTATTTGCACCTACTCGAGAAACCTACCAGAAGTTAGTTCTGGTGACATCTGGAATTATCTGGAGAATGGTGGCGTCATCACAGAAAAATCGAGATCTGTCATTTTTAGGTATAAAAGACCGACCGCATTCTCAGCGAGTAGTTCAGAAGTTCAGAAAGTTCAAAAAGTATAGAAAGTGAGGTTAAGACTTCAAGGATAAACAAAGTGATAAACATTGTGATTTTAGTCAGTAAAAGTGTATTTAAATTAATAATAGTATTGTGAAGTATCCAGTAAATATTTAATATAAAGTGTGTTAGTGGACATCTCTTGTTATAATTTTTGGAACCCACGGAATTTGCGAGGGTGGTTTCCTAAGGGTGGAAACACGTTACAAATTGGTGTCAGAAAGCGGAATTTTATGACAAGAGGAGCTCTGAAGTTGTGCTGGAGTGTTTGAGAAGTATTCTCGAGGGTTAGTGCTAACACGGAGGACTCATTTACTGGACATTGTTCGAGGGTTATTTTCGAACAGGAAAATAGTGTTAAGTGCATTTTTGAGACATTGTAGAACATTTTATTAGGACATTAGTGTGATAATTAAATCCTTTGAACTGAGAAGTGCTAGAGACACTGAAAAAGACTCATTTAGTGCGTGAAAATTTCTAGAACTTTTCTATTTGGACATTAGTGGAGATTATTAAATTCTCTGAACTGGATAGTGACAAAAGACTCTGGATAAGACTTTTTCGTGCTATTTCGAGATTTGTCTAGAAAGTTTCATTACCACGAATTGACGACACTTTAAGCACGTTGGCAGGCTCACGATGGTTTTCTACGTTAGACCTTAGGAGTGGATACTGGCAAGTGGGGCTTCATCCGGATGATAAGGAAAAGACAGCGTTTTCAGCAGGCAGTGGTCTTTATCAATTTACCGTGATGCCTTTTGGACTTTGCAATGCGCCAGCTACCTTTGAAAGATTGATGGAATTCGTACTGCGAGGGCTAACCTGGAGGACGTGCCTGGTTTACCTTGACGACGTGCTTGTTATGGGACAGGACTTTACAGAACATTTGAAAAATCTTCAAGAAGTATTTGGGCGATTCAGGAATGCCCATCTGAAGTTGAACCCGAAGAAGTGCCTGCTATTCCAGAAAGAAGTCAAATTTCTTGGTCACGTGGTGTCTTCGGATGGAATACAAACAGACCCCGACAAAATTTCTGCTGTACGAGATTGGCCAAGACCATCTAACGTTCATGAAGTACGGAGCTTCCTTGGCCTCTGCACTTATTATAGGCGCTTTGTGGAAGGGTTTGCCGAAATTGCGAAGCCATTACACCGGCTGACAGAAGAGAAAGTACAGTACCAATGGACACCGGAATGTGAAACGGCATGGAGAAAATTGAAGGCAGCTCTATGTACTGGTCCTGTGCTAGCATACCCACAACGGGAAGGACTTTTTATTTTAGACACGGATGCCAGCAATTCTTCGGTCGGTTGTGTACTGTCCCAAATCCAGGATGGGCAGGAAAGAGTGATCGAGTACTTCAGCAAGGTGCTGTCCAAACCGGAAATAAATTATTGTGTAACTCGGAAAGAGTTACTGGCCATCGTTAAATCAGTGGACCATTTTCATAAATATCTTTATGGACGACATTTCAAGATCCGGACCGACCATGCTGCATTAAAATGGCTGTTGCAGTTGAAAACCCCTGAAGGTCAACTGGCTCGTTGGATAGAACGGCTGCAACAGTATGATTTCAAAATAGAACATCGACCTGGAAGATCTCATAAGAACGCAGACGCTTTATCTAGAAGACCATGCAAGGAAGATTGCAAGCACTGCCGCCACGTTGAGAAATTGCAGGGTACGGTGGCTGTCAACACTATTAAAATAGAGGTTCCGGACGATTGGACAACCGAAGCCCTGAGACAAGAACAACTGAATGACACAGAAATTGGGGCTATATTGAGAGCAAAGGAGAAAGGAATTCGACCAGCGTGGAAGGATGTTTCGGATAAGGCAGTTGGATTGAAGGCTTTGTGGGCCCAATGGGATTCACTTAAAGTCATGAACGGGCTGCTAAAGAGAGCTTGGGAAAGCCCGGATGGCAGGGAAGTTGTTATGCGTCTAGTGATTCCCAGGTGTCGAGTACTGAAAGTACTTCAAGAAGTGCATAATGGAGCATCCGGTGGGCACTTCGGCGTTAATAAGACCCTGAATAAAGTACGAGAACGATTTTATTGGGTAAATAGTCGTCAAGATGTGGAAGCTTGGTGTCGCAATTGCAAAATTTGTGTAGCCAGTAAGGGACCACAGACTAGAAGTAGGGGTGCAATGAAGCAATATAACGTCGGAGCTCCTTTCGAGAGGATCACGATCGATATAGCCGGCCCATTCCCAGTAACCAAGGATGGGAACAAGTACATACTGGTTGCCATGGACTATTTTAGTAAGTGGCCAGAGGCCTATGCAATTCCAAACCAGGAAGCAGTCACTGTCGCCAAAGTCTTGGTAGATAATTTGATATGTCGGTTTGGTGTACCCCTGGAGCTGCACTCAGATCAAGGGAGGAACTTTGAGTCAGGGGTGTTTCAGCAAATCTGCAAGTTATTGGGGATACACAAAACACGGACAACAGCCCTCCACCCGCAATCAGATGGAATGGTGGAACGACATAACAAGACCATGAAAGAACATCTCTCTAAAGTGGTTCATAAGAATCAACGCGATTGGGATCTCCACATACCGTTCTTCCTCATGGCATACAGAGCTGCTATCCACGAGTCTACGAAACAAACACCAGCCCGTGTAGTATTTGGTCATAAGATCAGACTGCCGTGTGATTTGATTTTCGGAACACCAGGCAGAGAACAGCTTCCTGTGAACAGCTATGTGGATGAAATGAGTGAACGGCTAAGAAATGTTCATGAGCTGGTTAGAGACCAAATCACCATAGCCAGTGACCGAATGAAGGCTCGATACGACCGTAAGGGTAGTTCAGAAGGGTTCAAGGCAGGAGATCTGGTTTGGCTGTACAACCCACAGCGGAAGAAAGGGAAGTCACCGAAACTTCAACCTCCTTGGGAAGGACCTTATACTGTTATTACCCGAATTAATGATGTCGTCTATCGTATTCAACGAAACAAAAAGTCCAAGATGAAGATCGTACACTTGGATAGACTGGCGAAGTATGTGAAAGAGGCTGAATTGCCTGACCGGGACGTTCAGGCTTAAGGAGGGGGCAGTGTAATATGTTGCAACCCCTTAAAATTTAAGGTTATGTTGGTTACTAAAAAGTAGTAGTATTTGCACCTACTCGAGAAACCTACCAGAAGTTAGTTCTGGTGACATCTGGAATTATCTGGAGAATGGTGGCGTCATCACAGAAAAATCGAGATCTGTCATTTTCAGCGAGTAGTTCAGAAGTTCAGAAAGTTCAAAAAGTATAGAAAGTGAGGTTAAGACTTCAAGGATAAACAAAGTGATAAACATTGTGATTTTAGTCAGTAAAAGTGTATTTAAATTAATAATAGTATTGTGAAGTATCCAGTAAATATTTAATAAAGTGTGTTAGTGGACATCTCTTGTTATAATTTTTGGAACCCACGGAATTTGCGAGGGTGGTTTCCTAAGGGTGGAAACACGTTACAATATTAAAGTCCCGTGTAAACTTGGTTTGTCTTGTGACCAGGGTGTATTAAATAGGCGATGCGACGACAACCCTCACAGTGGCTTCATAAGTGGTTACTTTGTATATAATGTAATAGATGGCAGGACCGATAAGTTCTCTCATTACGTACGCATAGACAGATAATTTTACAGGTTCTGTGCATACGTGCATACAATGTTGTATACATTCCCGGCCTTTTGTTTTTTGTTTAGTGAAACAAGAGTCCAATGACATCTGACATTAAGTAGCTAAATTAAAGAAAGAATATATGCAACACTACATGCAGCATTGCACGTGTCGCCACAGCTAACCTCAAAAATATATATTTCTTAAGATTTACAAGTATTACGTAGCTATTATTAAAATTTCTGCCTGGTTCCTGTACTTTCAACCAAAATCAAGTTCAACGTAATGCGTATGAAGTTTTAAATAGTTTGTCACAATAAAATAAGACACTATTTGCAGGTTAGGAATCTAACCTATAATTAGCAGTCTATTTTTATCAATCAACAATATTGAAAAATTATTTGCATGAATTTTTAAATATTTGCTTGGAGCCTGTATGGCTCCAAGCTAAAAATGCCTATACAAACATTAAAAATGAGAATAAACGAAAAAATTGAGGTTATGTTAGTTATACGATGCGCATGCCCAGGTAATTGTAGGGCCTTATTGCTCACGCCATCTACTAAAGTAAATAGAAACCATGCACTTATGAAGCCATTATTATAATAGGAAAGTGCCGTACGTCGAACCACCTATTTAATACACCGTGCTTGTGACTAAGGACATTTTTTTTATATCCTTGTACAGTTTATACAAAAATAGCTGTTTTCTGTATTTGTGCTGAACAAAGTGAATGCAATCAGTAAGCAACCAAGAGATCGAGAATTTTAAAAATATTTCGATTCAATTGTCTGTTTAGTGATTGTAATAACTTCGTTCAGCACCAAAAAAAAATACTTAACAAAAGTAGGTAGCTAGGTCTTAGGCTAGATATGGTATACCAAATTGGCAACAAATTTTAAAAAGATCCGAATTTTTGTGGAAAAAAGAATAACATTACGTTACGTAATTCTTGATGTAACCCCGTCCTCTCCCCCCGTCACAAGTTGTCACGCTTTTAGTCCCCTCCCCCCCCAAGAGCGTTACGTAATTTTTGAACAGCCCCATACAATATTGGAAAGAGGACTGATTTGGTATAATGGCTTACCAGGTGAGCTAAAAGAATATAGGAATGAGCAACTTTTTACGAGGCTTTGTATAGAGTACATAAAGAAAATTTTTAATTAAATATTTGTTTTGTGCAATTTTGTGCTTGCACGTCTGTTGTATTTTTTTAAGAGCTCTGCTAATAAAGTTTATATATAATATATACTAGAAGTGCAAAAGATCGCACTATTAGGAACAGCGCATCTTTTAAGGAAAGTCTTAGAGTAGAAGTCTCTGTGACCCTTGTTGAGAATCTGGATTATAAGCTGTTGGAGCGGACATCACCAAGGTCGCCTGGATGGCCCAAAGAAATGGAATGGGCTCCAACAAAGTCAAATCGCAAACGCATGTGAAGGATTGGTGAGTGAATAGTTTCTAGCTATTACTGGGAAAGTACGTCGCTGCTAAGTCTTTGATAATAATAATAGCCTTTATTAGCAATAGCTAATTAGATTATAAAAATGAAAGAATACATCCCACAACAGGTGCTAAATACCTTGGAATTCAATTAGACCATAAATTTTATAAATATTATGTAAACTCTCACACAACTCTTAGAAAAAAAGATATTAGAAGAGCTAGTCATTTTCGCACACAAAAAGAATGGAATTAGTCTAGCAACGGCAAGGAGAATATATAAGTTAATATGCAGACCCATACTGGAATATGGCTATAAAGCCACAAAAATTTGTCACCCAAGAAATCTTCTACACCTCCCCCAACAAATTGTATTCTTTATCAATTAATTACAACAGTCCCGATCAACACTTGATTAAAAACTATCAACAAGGTTCACAAAGTCTACTTTTAACTTCGAAATACTCAATAAGTTTTGCATTACATGAGAGCCAAGTATACAAGCAAAATATAAATTTTTGGAAGAAAACACATGGAAAGTACCCCGCACCAAATGCATGGGTAATTTGTTGTCGACGGAATCGTTGCAAATTTAAGGCATAGAATCCTTAAGTCATTCTCAATGATAAAGTTCCGAAATGTCTTTATTTTAAAAATACAGCAGGTCGAAGCTCCAAAATCCAAAATTTTAAAAATGTGACTTTACGGCATTCGACTGTGTATCTCACAAGGATCTTGCGATTAAATTAAGATGTTATGGTGTTGCCAATACCTCTCTTGATTTATTAGTATCATATCTAAATAACAGAAAACAGGTTGTGTCCTTGGAGGGTACAAGCTCCTTCCTGGGGAACGTGGACATGGGAGTGTCACAGGGTTCGGTACTTGGACCGGTGCTATTTCTTGTCTACGTAAACGATTTCCCTAATTGTATCACTGGTTTTGAGCATGTGCTGTTTGCGGATGATACAACTATTGTGGATCGAAATACGAATTACGAAGCTCTTAGCAGTAATCTGGAGAACGCTCGGTCGATGGCCTTTGACTTGCAGCTAATAACTTAAGTCTAAATGAGTCTAAAACAGAAACCATGTTCTTCACTTTAAAAACCTCAATTAAATTGCAAAATCCCAAATCAGTTTGTTTCCTTGGCATCTTTTTGGATGATAAGTTAACTTTGGATGATCACATTAATCACTTGGCCAAAAATATTTCTAAATATACTTACATGTTAAGAAATATCAATAATTTAGTGTCTGGCGAAGTAATGAGGTCGGTCTATTTTGCATTAATTCATAGTCGCCTAAGCTATGGAATAACAGTATGGGGGCATGCGTCCTCAGCAAGACGAATATTTGGTTTACAAAGAAGGGCAATACGTATCATAAATCACTTAAAATATAGGGAGGATTGCAGAGAGGCTTTTAAAGAACTGGGCATCCTAACATTACCTAGTATTTATATTTTGGAATGTATAATGCATACAAAAAATAATTTAAGTAATACAATCAACTTTGAAAATATTCATAATCATGATACATAGTAATAATATTTGCTTAGATTTTCATAGAGTTAACAGATCGAGAAATGGTTTAAACCATTATGGTCCAAAAGCCTACAATTGTCTACCGATCCAAGTAAGGAATCTGACTCCAAACCAACTTAAAACTGTGTTAAAAAACTATCTCATTGGAAATGCCTTTTACACAATTGATGAGATTTTGTCCAATATCAAAAATATTTAGTTGTTATGTGTACCCCTCACGTAATCACTTTAAAATCATGTACTGATTTCTGAACTGTAATCATGTATCCAAGTCCCCTACAAGTTTTTAAAATTATTTAAATTGTTTCTTTTTTATCTTACTCGACTTTTTAACTGTAAATGTGTTACCCTTTAGTTGTTTTATATTGTAATTTTATTTCTAATGTTTCTGTTCATTGTATTGTATGTATTGACCTGTGTAAAATGTAATTTATAGCACCAATAAAGCTATCTATCTATCTATCTATGCCTTGAATTTGCAACGATTTCGTCAACAACAAATTACCCATGCATTTGGTGCGGGGTCCTTTCTACAGGAACTCCATAACGAAAATTAAGTATTTTTTCTCTAATTTTAATAGGTATTGTATAGAGATTCTAAATTTATCGAAATTATTTTATAAATGTTAAAACGTACTCAGTTATGGGTTGACGGATTTCCTTTTGCCATGTATTTGGCGACAAAGTACTTTATTATTATTATTATTATTTGTCAACGATAATGAGCAAACAATTTTATACTTACCCTGCAATATCATCTACTGTTTGACGCTTGAATTCCACAATAATTTCATCTGGTATATTATCCTCTGTAGAAAGTTTTGTCAAACGCGACATAAGAATTCTATGTTTTGCTGCAAAATAGAAAAATTTATATAAATATAATTGAGGGATACTGAAGTATGAGGCCTACAATTTTTTGTTGAAATATAAGAAAACCTTTTGTTTATGAATTTTTTTAAATACTTTTATTTTGAGTAAAAGAAATATAATAAATATTTTGTATTTTTATTTAAATGTAAAATATAAATACTTACTGGAGGGTTTCTTTTTTGGGTGATTATTGGGGTTAGTTGGCCTCTTAAAACCTTCTTTTTCAGGGGCAACATTATATATACTCTCTGCAATGGTCATAATGCCTTTACGCCATTCTTTATCTTCGATACTAGTAGGGCCGGTTTGCTTAGGAATACTGGGTGTGGCAACTGCTTTGAGAGTATTGTTTGGCTTATCCTTATCCATTTCCCCCATTATTTTAGATAAAATGTCGCTATTTTCATTTGTGACATTTCCTGATTTGACAGGCACTATTCGTTTTTTTTTAAGGGGTATGTTACTATCATCTGTTCTATCTGCTATTTTCTTCTTATGAAGAGGTTTACAAAATTTCACCTCACTTTGACTAGAAGTTTGGGTAACATCTAACCTAATATCACAATTTAATGGAAATTTACTCTCTGCACATTTTTTTTTCTCCATTAAATCAACGGCATAATATGAATTTGCTGGTATCAGAATGTTTTGTACAATATGAATTCTTTTATCGTCGCTATTAGTTTCATTATTATCTACATTTGTACTTTGTGAAATATTACTTCCTTGAGTCCTATTTGATTTACTACATGAACCTACATTTAAATTAATTTTCTTAATAATACTTCTATTCGAATTAGGATTAATTTTTAAATCACAGGCATTGGCTTTTTTTACAGGTTGAACATCCATTTGGAACATTTTCCGTTTCATTTTGAACTGTTTTATTATATTTGACTTCAATCTACTCACAATCTTCCTTTTTCTTACAATATTTTTACCAAGCAATTTCTCTTCTGTCTCATTATTCTTATCATTTATTCCTTCGGTGTTAGCTCCAATACTTAATAGGCCACTATTCGGTACATTTGTCTCCCATTTGATTTTTCTTTTTTCTTTCAATATTATATCCGATATCTTTTTTAAAAGAACTGGATCTATTGCATTTTTATTATCCAGATGTTCCTCTTTCTCATTATTTTCATTGCTTATTTCATTAGAATTAGTTTCATCTATTCTCAAGTCAACGCAGAATTCATTTGTCTCCGAGTAAGTAGTAGCTACACTTTTTTCTTCAGAGACCATATCGGACATCTTTTTTGAAATAAGAATATCTAGTGATTTCAAATTTCTTTTTTTTACTACAGCCTCCTCATTGACCTGTTTCTCCTTGGCCACACTATATTCCATTGGAATTTCTTTGGAGCTGGTATCAGTTAACAATTCATTATGCAGTTCATGCTTCTCCCTTAACTTAGGTATTTTATTTTCTTCAAGGACATTATCTGAGGTACTTTCGGAAGCCACATCTGATTTTAAATCAGAATTAGATTTACCCAAAAGCATATTTGATTTCGTATTTTCTTCAACAGGTTCTATACATAAATCTGTAATTGAATTTTCTTTTTGAGATAATTCTTTGCTTTCATCCTTTGATATATTTTTTTCAAGTTCTGTACATAAAATAGTGTTTTCTTGATGTTTTTCATGATATGGTTCTTTTAGATGAATAGGTTCTTCATTACAGTTTGTTTGATTAATTGAAAAGGCTTTTATTACTTCATATTTAGACTTGACGACTGGAAGTTTTCTAGGCCGACCTCGTTTTCTTTTTGTTAGCTTTGATATCTCGGTAAGTATACTAGAGCACTCACTCTCAGATTTATTAGAAAAGTGAGATTCAACACAACTGTTCGGATCTACTTGGAGAATTTTAGAAACATCTGAAGATTTACTATTACAGGCAAGTTTTAAAATAACTGGATCTACTGCATTTTTATCCTGTTGTTCCTCTTTCTCGTTATTATCACCTCTTATTTCTTTAGAATAAGTTTCATCTACTGCCATATCAATGTGGAATTCATTTCTCTCTGAGCAACTAGTAGCTGTACTTTTTTCTTCACAGGCCATATCGGACATCTTTTGTGAAATAAGGATATCTGGTGATTTCAACTGTCTTCTTACTATGGCCTCCTTATTGACCTGTCTCTCCTTGGCCACAGTATATTCCATTGTAATTTCTTTGGAGCTGGTATCAGTTAACAATTCATTATGCAGTTCATGCTTCTCCCTTAACTTAGTTATTTTATTTTCTTCAAGGACATTATCTGAGGTACTTTCGGAAATCACATCTGATCTTATCTCAGAATTAGATTCATTCACAAGCATATTTGATTTCATATTTTCTTCAACAGGTTCTATACATAAATTTGTAATTGAATTTTCTTTTGGAGATAACTCTTTACTTTCATCCTTTGATATTTTTTTCTCAGGTTCTGTACATAAAATATTGTTTTCTTGATGTTTTTCATGATTTAGTTCTTTTGGATGAAGAGGTTCCTCATTACAGTTTGTTTGATTAATTGAAAAGGCTTTTATTACTTCATATTTAGATTTCACGACTGGAAGTTTTCTAGGCCGACCTCGTTTTCTTTTTGTTAGCTTTGATATCTCGGTAAATTTACTAGAGCACTCACTCGCAGATTTATTAGAAAACTGAGATTCTACACAACTGTTCGGATCTACTTGGGGAATTTTAAAAACATCTGAAGATTTACTATTAAAAGCAAGTTTTAAAATAACTGCATCTACTGCATTTTTATCCTGTTGTTCCTCTTTCTCATTATCACCTCTCATTTCTTTTGAATCAGTTTCATCTATTGCCATGTCAATGTGGAATTCATTCTTCTCCGAGTAACTAGTAGTTGTACTTTTTTCCTCAGAGGCCAGATCAGATGTCTTTTTTGAAATAAGGATATCTGGTGATTTCAACTGTCTTCTTACTACGGCCTCCTTATTGACCTGTTTCTCCTTGGCCACACTATATTCCAATGTAATTTCTTTGGAGCTGGTATCAGTTAATTCATTATGCAGTTCATGCTTCTCCCTTAACTTAGTTATTTTATTTTCTCCAGGGACAATATCCGAGGTACTTTCGGAAATCACATCTGATTTTAATGCAGCATTATCTAATTCTTCATTTACAAATATATTTGATTTTATATTTTCTTCAACAGGTCCTTTACACAAATCTGTAATTAAATTTTCTTTTTGAGACAATTCCTTATTTTCATCGTTTGATATTTTTTCCTCAGGTTCTATACATAAAATAGTATTTTCTTTATGTTCTTCATGATATGGTTTCTTCGGATGAAGAGGTTCTTCATTACAGCTTATTTGATCAATTGGCAAAGCCTTAATTTCTTCATATTTAGATTCCACAACTGGAAGTTTTCTAGGCCGACCTCTTTTTTTTTTTATTGGCTTCGATATCTCAGTAAGTGTACTAGAGCACTCACTCACAGATTCATTAAAAAACTGAGATTCAACACAACTGTTTGGATCTACTTGGGAAATTTTAGGAACATCTGAAGATTTACTATTACCAGCAAGTCGTTCACTGATGTTATCGGTCTCACAGCTTTCACTACTGCTTCCATTAGGTAATTCTGAATAACTGATCTTTTTACAAATACGTTTGGACCTTCTTAAATTCCTTAGTGAAGATGATGTAGCAGTTTTTGGAGACTTTGTTGCCTGGCATTCTTCATTATCAGTAGAATCTAATGCAATATTTTTCAAGTGATTTTTCTGGTTGTTATTAAGAGATGGAACGGGCATAAGTTTATCACTTTTATTATATACTTCTGGCGAATTAGAGCAAATTGGTGTATCATCAGTATTAATTCCTTTATCGAAATCACCTTCAATATCATGATTATCCAATTTCTCTAATAGCATAGTTTTACTTTCCATAGTTTCAATATCATTTGTATTTGATAGACTTGATGTATTTTTCTCCTTTGGTAAGGCATCTAATATTACTTCTTTGAACTGTCCATTACTGTTATTATTAGTAGACATAGTCTTGGGCTTGAAAGCTTCAATTCTTTGCTCTTGTTTTGGAAAGTCATGGAAAGTTGGCATATTTTCAGTATTATCTTCTTCAAATAATCTTTTTAAAGGAATAATTTTTGGACCTTTGATATCCACGTGCTCTTCGTAGTCGCTAATAGGTGATTGAGGACAGCTCGGAATATCTTCAATATTTATATTTTCGATTTCATTTGTTTTTGATAAGGTGTTTTCTTTCTTTGGTAAGGCATCTAATATTAATCGTTCGAGTTGTTCATTATAGTTATCATTAGAAGATATAATGTTCGTCTCGGAGTCTTCAATTCCTTCATCTTGTTTTACAAAGTGATGAGAAGTTGACATATTTCCACTACTATTTTCACCTAAGCCAGTCACAGGGTCTCGTTCAAACAATCTCTTTAAAGGAATCATTTTTGGAATTTTGATATCCATGTGTTCTTCGTAATCGCTATTGGGTGATTGAGGACAGCTTGGAATATATCTTCCACTTATTTCTGATAAACGACTTGAGATATTTTCCTCGTTTGCTAAGGTATCTAATATTACTTGTTTGAGTTGTTCATTATGGTTATTATTAGAAGATATAATCTTTTCAGAGGCTTCAATTCTTTTCTCTTGTTTTACAAAGTCATCAGAAGTTGGCATATCTTCAGTACTATTTTCATCTAAACCGATCAAGGCATCGTCCTCGTAATCACTATTGGGTGATTGAGGACAGCTTAGATTATCTTCAATCTTTATATTCTCAGTTTCATTTGTTTTCGATAGACGACTTGATGTATTTTCCTCCTTTGGTAAGGCATCTAATACTTCTAGTTTAAACTGTTCATTATGGTTATTATTAGAAGATATAACCTTGGTTTCGAAGGTTTTGATTTTTTCCTTTGGTTTTGAAAAATACTGCAAAGTTGACATATTTTCAGTACTATTTTCTTCCAAACCAACCATGGCGTCTTGTTCAAACAGTCTCTTTAAAGGAATCATTTTTGGAATCTTGATATCCACGTCTTCCTCGTAGTCGCTATTGGGTGATTGAGGACAGCTAGGAATATCTTCAATCTTTATGTTTTCAATTTTATTTGTTTCTGATAGACGACATAAGGTATTTTCCTCTTTAGGTAATGCATGTAATATTATTTGTTTAAGCTGTTCATTAGGGTCATTATTAGAAGATATAATCTTCGTTTCAGGGGCTTCAATTATTTTCTCTTGTTTTACAAAGTCGTCATAAGTTAGCATATCTTCAGTATTATTTTCATCTAAACCAATCATGGGATCTTCTTCAAATCTCTTCAAAGGAATAATTTTTGGAATCGTGATATCTATATCTTCCTCTTGGTCACTAATGGATGACTGAGGACAGCTTGGAATATCTTCAATATTTATATTCTCAAATTCATTTGATTTTGATAGACAACTTGATATATTTTCCTCCTTTGGTATGGCATCTAATATTTCGGAGGCTTTGATTTCTTCCTTTTGTTTGGACAAATACCATGACGACATATTTTCAGTAGCGTTTTCTTCCAAGTCAATCACGGCGTCTTGTTCAAACAATCTCTTTAAAGGAATAATTTTTGGAATCTTGATATCCATGTGTTCTTCGTAGTCGCTATTAGGTGATTGAGGACAGCTTGTAATATCTTCAATCTTCATCTTTTCAATTTTACTTGTTCCTGATAGACGATTTAAGGTATTTTCCTCCTTTGGGAAGGCATTTAATATTACTTGTTTGAGCTGTTCAGTATGGTCATTATTATGAGATATAATCTTGGTTCCGGACGCTTTCATTCTTTCCTCTTGTTTTGAAAAGTTATGAGACATTGGCATATTTTCAATATTACTTTCTTCTAAACCAATCCTGGGATCTTGTTTGAACAATCTCTCTAAAGGAATAATTTTTGGAAGCTGTATACCTTTGTGCTCTTCGGAGTCGTTAATGGGTGATTGTGGATAACTTGGAATATCTTCGATCTGATCAGATTCAGGTGAATTGTTTGACACGTTTTCCACATCTGGTAACACGTTTAATATTTCCTTAGTTATGTTCCGTATTGGACTACTCGATAATTTACACTGATCTGGAAATATTGAGTCACTGAATGGAATTTCATGTTCAAATTGTCTAAACTCTCTTGAATCTACATTACACTGAAATTTACCATCGGCTTGCAAAAATTCTACCGTTGACATATTTAATGGTGATGATGAGCGTGTTACATGGTTCAACTTGGTTGTAATAGAATTTTCCTCACCTTTGTTTGAAAATTTTTGAAGTGTTTCTTGGCTTTCTTTCAATGAAAGATTTGCAGTTACCAGCATGTTATAGGATTGGTTTTTGATAGAAGAAATATTCTGGTTTACTTCTACAATCGTATTTTTAACAGTTTGTTCTGCAGTTTCATTCACATTTAAAGAGTAATTTGCAATTACTGATGACGGTTTAATATGAGTTACTGTATTGTCAAATTCATTTTTTTCCATCAGAAAATCATCTTTGACAAAATCTTTCCTTCCTTTTGTAA
This sequence comes from Rutpela maculata, assembly GCA_936432065.2. NCBI lineage: Eukaryota > Metazoa > Arthropoda > Insecta > Coleoptera > Cerambycidae > Rutpela > Rutpela maculata. The sequence continues at coordinate 69,081,153 of OW386285.2, read as the reverse complement.
ATTTCTCTTGTTTATCTGCTATTTCGAATTTTTTAGGAGTAGTACAGGCTTCAATCAAACTGGTATATCTCTCAAAATTATTTCTTTGTTCGGATAATAATTTATATTTATTTACGAGAGCACTCGATACAGGCGACTTCATTAAACATTTATCGTTATTGCTTTGAGAGGTATTTAACGAATCTGGTACATTTTGATTTGAAAATTTTAAACATTTAGGACTAAGGGGAGACATTTCCATTTCTTTTAACCATGTTTCTTCAGTTTGTAACGACCTATGTTTAGTTTTGCTTCCTGGACTATCCATGCCTATTATCGAACTTAATGGACTTATTATTTCTGGACATTCGGAATATTGGAAAGAATCACAACTTTCTGTTCTTTCATTAAATATCGTATAATTAGCAGAAGCTGTAAACAGTTTGCTATCCTCATGACTTTTCAGTTTTTTTTCCTTTTTTGTTGATTCAGTACACTCGGAAGGATGCTCTTTCACTGATTTAGCTGATGGTAACATAACCATTTTCTTATTGCTTTCTGAAAGCTGTGTCGAGTTTTTTAAAGTATCAGAACTACTTTCCATACATTCACTTGCAGGATTCGGATCAGTAGTATTAGACGTATTTTTATTCTCAACCCCCGAGGCTTCAGCCAGTCCAAAACTGTTTATTTCTGTTTCACTTCCTTCACTTTCTTCAGAACCATGTGCCAACTTTGATTGTATGACTCCTTCATCAGTAACTGTGTATTCCTTACCGCTAACATTTTCCCCATCTAAACATAGTTCCTTTAGATTCTGTTGCTTAGCTTTCTTCAGAAGCATTTTATTTCTCTTTAGAACGTCGTCATCGGGATTTGCAAAAAGTCTTTCAATTTCAGTTTCGGTTTCAGAATAAAAAGAATCAGATTTGTGTAAGGCAGACTTCTGCTTTCTTTTTGAAGAATTCTTTTTTTCCCTCAGTTTCTGACTCACTAAATCTGCAAGAGTTTCTAAAAGATTCTCGGGAGTTATTTTGCTGCCATTAGTTAGATTCAACGATTTTAAACTATTTAAATGGTTATCTACGATATTTCCCATTCTACTGTTTGAAGGCGTAATATTTTCATTTTTTACATTAAAGAATCCTAGTAATTCTGTGATACCATGTACGTTGTTTAATAACATACATGAATTTCCATTATTACAATTTTTTGAGGTACAACTTAACTTTTCGGTAATATATTGCATACTTTTATATTTTTTTGTAGAAATTGATGTTTTTCTTATAGAATTCACTCTTTGCAGATTAGTGTCTGGAGGTACTTCTGGATATTTAAATGATTCATAATTACTACAATTAGTCCACCATTTTGGAATATTAGATTCATTAGAAATTGTGAAATTAATGTTTGAATGTTTTAAAGTTCGTAGAGCCTTTAAAATACAGTCTTGCTTACTAAGTTTTCTTACTCTTCTCATTTCCTTCTTAAAAACATATCTTTTATTTAACAAGCGTTTGAGAGAGCTTTTTCTTAATTTGACAAAACTATCACTGATAAATGACTTTCTTCTTGGAACTTTTTTAAAGTTGTCTTTCACTTCTTTATTTTCTAATACTTCTGAATTTTTCGAAGTATCTGTGTTTATTATCTCTGATTGCTCTATTGGACTAACATCTTCACTGTTGGTTGGAGGAACACAACTAGTTTTGTCATTAATGAACTTTTCAAAGTTTTTCTCTATAACAGGCGTTGGAGGCGTTATGACAATATCAGGTATATCAGATTGAACCGAACAAGAATCATTAATATCTCCAGGAATTGGTGAAACTGTATCGTCAAGGTTTAAGTTTTCACAAGAAGACCTCATAGGTGATAACATAGAAAAAGGCATACGCATTTCTGTCAAAATATCTTCTACAGACTCAACATCCAAAACATCTGTTTGAGTATGACAAGAATTTGTGCTTATTTTAGGTTTAGCTTTTAACTTGAATATTTCTGTATCACGATCGAGTATGGTTTGTTTTAGTTTCCTATTTTCCATGCTAATCAAATTTTGTTGTGAAAGTGTTTTCATCGACTCTAACGTTTGACTGCGAATGCTTCGGGTACATGTTTTTGTTACTTCATCCGTTTGTGAACAAATATCTTTAGTACAAATATTTTTCTTGGTATTAACTGTGTTTATTTCTTGATCCATTAGTTTCTGCTTAAGCATTTCATTTTCTTCTTCGACAATTTTTAACCTATTTTCGTCCGCAATTAAAGTAAATATTTTCTTACGAAGTTCACTTATTTCTATGTCCTTTTCCTTGTTCAAATGTTCTAGGGTAGCCTCATGTTTATTCTGTACCTCTAAATTTGAATTGGCTTTGTTTATCTAAAAAAAAAATATATATATATTTAGTCTGTCACATAAACAAAGATAAATCATTTTCCAAAGCATCTATTTATTTAAGCACTGAATGTCAAACGAAATGCAATGGTTAATGTATAGTTTCAATAATACATGGATTTTGTTATATAGTAAAAGGTGACGATAACAAAGTGTACTGAACAGTTTAAAGATAAGTTAAAATGTTTAAATTTGCAGTAATGGGACTGTACTACTTTGGGATACCGTGTGTATTATTTAAGAAAATAAAGAGAGAAATATTGTAATATAAGAATAAAAATCACTTTAGATGTTTCGATTAAGACTATCAATTTTAAATGTCTTGCCTGTCAATGTACAGACTAAAATTAACATTTTAAAAAGCCTTCTGAAAACCAATTTACAATTTTGAATTCCCTGACTTTTCCAAGACTGTTCAATAATGATTCCAGAAAATTTTTCTGCTCGAAAATTAATATTGATGAGCCGGGGAGGTGAAATTGAAAAATATTTTTGACGAGAAGGGTGCGCAAGATGAGAACTTTAGAATAAGTAGTTTTAATAAATTTTCCCTGACTTTTTCATAAATGTATAAATTCCCTGACTTTTCCCTGATCAAAATCAAATTCCCTGACTTTTTCAGGTTTTCCCTATTTCCCAGAAAGTATACACCCTATGTAAACAGTATACGGTATATGTCTGATTTATGTAATTCTCTCATAACTGATTGGTTTTTAGGAAGAGAACAACTAATCTCTAGAGAACAACTGAAAGAAATAATTTAGTAGCAAGCAGAGACGGCCACGCTCGAATGTAAGACCTGCCATTCTCTATTCAATACCTTTGAGGGTCTTTAATTCTACTCATTTTCAAGATGATGAAATACCTTAACTAAATTTGTCGCCAGCTCTCCCTCTATTGGGTCATTCCAGAACAAATCAACCGATAAATTTGACCTCTCCAATTTTGATAATTTTAGTGAAACCATTGTACCTGATAGTTCAATAATTATAAAAATTTCCATCACAAAAAATGTTATCTGAGATTTTCCTTCAGTAACTATTCGATAGTTACATCACAAAACCACAAAAAACCACCAGTGAAATAAGGCTTATTTTACTGATAACTCGTTAACCGATGAAGATATAAAAAAATTGCTTATCATAAAAAAGAAAGCTTGACTAATTTCCTAAAAAAAAGTCCTATTGTAATTTTGTTGTATATGCTATGGTTTTCGAGAAAATCGATTTTGAAAAAATTCCAAAATTTGTATTTTTAATTTTCGTTTATTTGAAATTTTTTGAGCGCGGCCTATAGAAAAAATTGAATTGCTCGAAAATCATACAAGCTAGGAATAAAAATCAAAATGGGTTTTAAAGGGGATATAAAATACTCTCTTGTGTTGCTATTTTTGATGGCTATTGATATTTATTAGTATATAAAAATGACAATATAATATAGTTATCTCTTAATTTTTTGCGCCTCTAACTATTCACAGGCTCATAAAAACTAACCGACTTTAATATAAGAAGTTATAAATGCACTATCTTTTAGTTCAAGGTAGTACTTCAATGCAGAAAAAGAAAGGAATAAAAATATTCACATTTACAAATTTACCAGCATGTTGAAGTTAGCCAAATTTTGGCCATTTTTTTATTGCTTCCTAAAAATTAAAAAAAGACTCAAACATCTTGAAAATTTAGCTTAAAAAATTATTCAATAAAATGGAGGAAATTGAAAAGAGAGGAAAAACGGCCAAACTTTGGATTACCTATATGAAAATGGTTATATTGGCAAAATCTAAATAAAAAATAAACAATTGCCAAAAATTTGGCTAACTTCAACATGCTGGTAAATTTGTAAATGTGAATATTTTTATTCCTAACTTTTTCTGCATTGAATTATAGTTTGGCCCACATTTATTACAGCGATATAAAAAAGCTCGCAAAAAAACATAAAGGATACCGACCGCCTTTGATTAATGTACCGGTCGTTTCACGTTGTCATCGCTAGTCCACGTTGACCATCCAACCTATCATAATTCCGGAAGAGAAAATTTCAACCAATTATATTCAGTGGGAGTGCTCTACATTGTGTTCGGAAATATATGACCATTTTTTTGTGATCATAATAAAAGAAGCCGAACACTTTCATGGCTTTTTATGTAAATAGACTGAAATTGATACATGGTCGGTACCCTTTACGCTTTTTTGCGAGATTTTTTATATCGCTGTTATAAATATGGGCCCTACTATACTACCTTGAACTAAAAGATAATGCATTTATAACTTATATTAAAGTCAGTTATTTTTTATGGGTCTGTGAATAGTTAGACGCAAAAAATTAAGAGTTAAGTATATTATATTCTTATTTTTATATACTAATAAATACCAATAGCCATCAAAAATGGCAACACAAGAGAGTATTTTATATCCCCTTTAAAACCCATTTTGATTGTTCTTCCTAGTTTGTATGGTTTTCGAGCAATTCAATTTTTTCTATAGGCCATACGCAATAAATTTCAAATAAACTAAAATTCGCCCGAAATAAAAATACAAATTCTGGAATTTCTTTCAATATCGATTTTCTCGAAAACCATGGCATATACAACAAAATTACAATAGGACTTTTTTTTGGGAAATTAGTCAAGCTTTCTTTTTTATGATGAGCAATTTTTTTATATCTTCATCAGTTAACGAGTTATCAGTAAAATAAGGCTTCTTTCACCGAAGGGGTGGTTTATTGGGGGGCACCCTCCCCCCCCCCCCAGAACGGATTTTTGTTACTGAAGGAAAATCTCAGATAACATTTTTTGCAAGCTTCTGGTGTATTTTTTACTTTACCGACTGGAGTATGCCAACAGCATGAAAATTCCAAATTTCAAGTTTTTTTGAATATTGTTTTTTAGGTAATAAGTCTTTGAAAAATAAAAAAAGTCAGTTTTTCGTAATATTTAAATCGCAATATCTCCGGAACGGTAAGAGATACAAAAGCCAAACGTTGATTTGTAATGTTTAAGCAGTTTTTCTATTTGTTTCAAAAATGTTGTGACTTCATGTTTAAAGGTCGAGATCAAGGTCGCAAATGTTTGTTCCTTATGGTCATATCTACCATTACATAAAATTTCAAAGCAAGGCGACAATGGGAACATTGTATAAAAAATATTGTTTTAGGGCCATGTGTACTTTCAAGGCACTAAACGCAATTTTTAATATCTCACTTTGTGATTTACAATATTGAATTTGCATATATCAAAAGTATTATTGTTATTAGTCTTGAGAATAGCATTGTCTATCCTCATGACACCTTTCTCCACCAGGATGATTTCCGGTGGTCCGCCAATGGCATGTCGCCGGCAGCTCCGAAATAATAATGAATAAAGTTACAAATTGTTTGATATGTGATACAATATGATGTTACTCTTGGCTGACGGCACTGTGTCACATGTAGGTTTTTGCTATTGTTAATAAAATACATGCCAAAACGGCAATAATATCTATTGCTATTAGAATTTATAAATAAATAAAATATAATTATTTACATTCATATATCTTTTTCGATATGTCATATTGCATAAAATCAAAGAGAAACTAGTGTCGTGGTGCTAGTTTGGTGATAGCTCAGACAGATTTGATTGATTTATATTTGCCACTTTATATTTGGAGATCGGAACGGAGAGTGAAGCTTTTGTCTGCTAGTAGGGTTAGAAAAGTGAGAAAAATGTCTGAACCAACGAACTCTAACAACACTGGAAAAGCGGCTAGTGTGTTTTTCTATGAGTACACTTGAGTCAGGCATAGTAGAAAGACAATTACCTACATGAGGAATTTGCATTTCCTTCTGACATATTCTTGTTAAATTTAACTTCAATGCAGGAACAGAATACATGAGTTATTGTGTGCAGCAAAATTTGTTGTGTTGTATTTAATAGTAGTAAGTAGTCGTTTGCAGGTTATATACCATATTCAGTTTACCTCACTCCCTTCTTTTCAGTGTATATGAATTTCACTGCTCATGACAGTCCAATTACGGATAGTTTTCATTATTGATGGGTCTTTCATGAACGAGGCGTTCAAAGTGAACGACTCACTTTAGTGAGCTGTGAATGAACGGCTCACTTTTAAAATACAACTCGTTCAATACGCCATTATGACTCCGTACCAATGGTACCGCACTGCCATTCAGTCAGCGCTAGCACCCTAACACACAAGCTGAGAGCCGAGGAAGTTTTGATGGAATCACGATCTCGCTGTATTGTTCAATTCTTTCAATTTTGTAAAAAAGGACTAAATGTTGCTTCTTTTCTAGATTCCATCTTTTTTTCGATTTTATTTACTTATATAATATTCTAAACCTCTTAATAAAAATAATGTGTAGTATTTGCAGAGCGTGACGTGATGTTATTTGAGTGAGAGTGCAGGCAACTCGACATATATATATGAATAAGCCCCTAGATGAAACTAAATAAAATAAAAGCATATTGTTGATTTATACATATTATGTGACATTCTTCTAGCTTGTCCACACAAGGCGTGCGCAATTGCATGAACTTGATAGTTGGTACGGGTACAATACAAGCATTGTCTGATTGGTCTGTAAAAGAATGACCGAATAAATATAAGTGCCGTACACCAGCACATCGTTCAAATGAACGACTCCTGATAAACGGCTCACTTGAGTGAGCTGAACGAACTGAGCTGGCTCAGTAAAAATAGGTGAGCGACACATCACTAGTTTTCATAAATTTATGGTAAATATCCACAGAGTTATCTTACATATTGTAATAATCCAGGGAATGATTAACAGCATTTCTAAAAACAAGATGTGGTACCAAGATTTAAATTTGTTATTAAATTTTAATGAAATAAAGAACAGTTGCATTTAGGAACACTAGAAACGTTAGGTTCGATAGTAGTAACATTCCGTAAAGATGCATCAAAAGAACGACTATGTGATGAGCTAATAAATTTACGGACGAATAAGAACAATATGAAATTGAAAATGAAGAAGAACAAGATTCTCAAGAAGAGAAGAATGGTGTAAAACCAAAAACTTGCAAAAACTGCACAGAATGCTTTTGCAATGTGCTTATAAAATATAACTTTTATATGAAGAAAACAGTTTATTAAACTTACCAATATTTGCTGAAATTACCCACAACACAAGTAGCTCGTTAATGTTATTTTTTGACTCAAAAATTTATAAAAACCAGACTAAGGAATAAATTCACAGTTAGTGGTAATCATTTGTAAGCATTTTTATCGAGGCAGTAGAAGACGTGTTAAACATAGTGATAACTGATAAAATGATTGAGCAAATGTCCGAGAAAGCAGACTGTGGATAAGGGAATTGTCTTTACAAAATATTGGTTAATGAAATTGTGTTACATTAAATTATTTAAATTTGTCCAAATTGTTTAACCCTCAGTTTCTAAAAGCGTGTTGCGTTTAAAATTAAAAATTTGTAAAAAAAAATGTGTGTGCTAATGTAATTCTAACCTAACCTCAACTATACCCACATTCATAACAGTAATAATAAAAATTATAATAGTGTGACGTGTTTCCACACTTAGGAAACTACCCCTTGCAAATTCCGTGGGTTCCAAAAATTATAACAAGAGATTGTCCACTAACACACTTTATTAAATATTTACTGGATACTTCACAATACTGTTATTAATTTAAATACACTTTACTGACTAAAATCACAATGTTTATCACTTTGTTTCTCTTTGAACTCTTAACCTCACTTTCTATACTTTCTGAATTTCTGAACTACTTCCTGAGAATGCGGTCGGTCTTTTATACCTAAAAATGACAGATCTCGATTTTTCTGTGATGACGCCACCATTCTCTAGATAATTCCAGATGTCACCAGAACTAACTTCTGGTAGGTTTCTCGAGTAGGTGCAAATACACTACATTCATTCAGACATTCGATCTGTTGAAGTCTGTCTACTTTTTAGTAACATAACCTTAAATTTTAAGGGGTGCAACATATTACACTGCCCCCTCCTTAAGCCTGAACGTCCCGGTCAGGCAATTCAGCCTCTTTCACATACTTCGCCAGTCTATCCAAGTGTACGATCTTCATCTTGGACTTTTTGTTTCGCTGAATACGATAGACAACATCATTAATTCGGGTAATAACAGTATACGGTCCATCCCAAGGAGGTTGAAATTTCGGGGATCTCCATTCCTTCCGCTGTGGGTTGTACAGCCAAACCAGATCCCCCTGTACTGGCATTCTGATCATAACGAGCCTTCAAGCGGTTACTAGTTCTGTTCATCAGCTCTCGATCATTCTTCGGCTGTTCTCGGCTTCCATTTCTGTAGTTGCTCATCGAAAATGGTTCTCCACAATTTTTACACTTGCGACACCAGGCCTCCACATCCTGGCGACTATTAACCCAATAGAACTGTTCCCGTGCTCTACTCAATGTCTTGTTTATGCCGAAGTGTCTGCTGGATGTTTCATTATGTGTTTCCTGGAGTACTTCTGGTACACGACACCTGGGAATCACTAGACGCATGGCAACCTGCTTCCCATCTGGGCTTTCCCATGCTCTCCTCAAAAGCCCATCTACGACCATAAGTGAATCCCATTGTGACCATAAAGCCTTCAGCCCCACTTCTTTGTTGGAAACATCCTTCCATGCTGGACGCGTTCCCTCTTCTTTTGCTCTCAACATGGGTCCGATTTCTACATCGCGCAATTGCTCTTGCCTCAGAGTTTTCTTTGACCAACTCTCTGGAAGATCGACCTTGACAGTGTTGACTTCAACCATGTTCGGCAATTTTCCCACCTGAGGGTAGCGCTTGCAATCTTCCTTGCCTGGTTTTCTGGATAATGCAGGAGTTTTGCCTGCCTGCATTGTCAACAGCCTGGTTTTCTCGCATTGGTCGTTCTCTTTTGACAGAATAAATTGTTCGTTTCCAATCCTTAGGACTCGCTTTCCTACGTCAACAATAAATCCATACTGTTCCATGATGTCTAGCCCCAAAATGAAGTCATCCGTGATGTCAGCCACGATGACCCTGTGGTCGAACCTCAAATGCCCAATCTGCAAACCCAGGTCTACTTCTCCATGAACCGTAGCCCTGTTCCCCGTAGCTGTCCGGACGATCACTTCTTCATTTTGCCTCTTGGTAATCTTTATGCCCGATATAAATCCTGGCCGTACTATTGATGACGTAGTACCTGTGTCGATGGTAAACAAACATTTTCTTCCGTTCACATATCCATGCAACAACAGACTGCTTGCGATTCTTCGAAGCTGGGAAATCTTAATTTCTCTGGGGGCACTGCATTCCCTAGCCAGAATAACCCCCCTGGTACTGTTTTCCTGCTTCTCTTCAACATTCACAGCATTTACTCGACTCTCCGAGTTCTGCTGTCGACAGTCTCGTTTCATATGTCCTACCTTGCCGCAGTTGAAACATTTAATACCTTCGCTCGGCTTTCCTTTATTTTGTTGTTTCTCCTGCTTTCCGAGGCCATCCAATTTATCGCATAATTTGGTGAATATTTTCTGCATCTCAGTCAGCAAGGTGTTCTGGTTCATTTCTGGTTGCGATTCTTCGAGAGTCACAGCTCGCACTCTCGATCTTGGAGTATCCCTGTAAGCGGCTTCTACTTCGAGTGCACGCACCAAAGCTTCGCTACTACTTTGGTGTCTCGTCAGCCTCAGAACTCGCCTGACCTCTTCGTCCCTTATACCATCTAAAAAGGCCCCCACGGCTAATTGTTCCTGGAATTCTTTAGGTGCACTCGGATACGCCAGGTGTGCCAGTCTCTCTATCGCAGCTTCAAATTCTTGTAAACTTTCCCCAGTCTGTCTACTTTTTAGTAACATAACCTTAAATTTTAAGGGGTGCAACATATTACAATAGTAATAAGTGGCCTGCTAGTCCTAAGATCTAGCATCAATTGTTATCAGACTGTCCTGTCTCCATCCCTTCCCTTGCGTTTCTCTGCCACAACCACCTTAATCATATGTGACAACATAACTGCGATAATAAGCCTACTGAAGTACTCTACGAGTAATATATATATATTGAAATAATATGTTGAACATAAAAAACAAACATTTATTAAACAGAGATGTCTAGAGTACAAAAATTTGTTCAATGATAATTATTTGTTCATTTTTACTTCACTTTTCACTACGGGCACAAATAAATCCCATATGCGACACTCCTTTCATGTTTTTGAAACGCCGCATTTGACCTCAGAAACAGTATAAATGTCCAACAATGTTTCCAAGTTTATATTTCTAGAGTAAAAATGTGGTAAGACACTGTTGCCATTTTAATATTTACTATTATTGTTTATTTGCTCAATAAAATATAGAAGTAAAGTACTTAATTTATATTAGAAGATTTCAGTCACTTAAAATATTAATTAGATAATAAATGTACCTTCTCATTTTAATTATTTTTGTTATATTTAATAACTTCAAATATTATATGATATTTTGTTGTTGTATTGACAACATGAAGTATTTTATTTATACACAGTGTGTATTTTTTTAGATGGATTTACCAAAATAAACAAAACAACAAGAAAATTCAAAATCAAACAACGCGTAGGTTATACGATGACAGCAGTACTAATGCTAACTCTCTTTGATAAGACTATATATTGCTCGGAATATGTTGGTTCAACAGTGTATGGCGGCGACTACACGCGACAATGTAATCTTTACATGTTCATGTACAGTCAAATTTAATGACTGTCCAGATTAACTGCGCAGGCATCTGGCCCCTTTAATAGGGAGCAGAGGCAGATCGTGTCGCACAAATAGCTCTGTACTGCTCTGTGTCGCATATGGGATTTATATGTGCTACGGGATGAACTTGCTTCAAATTTTTATTTAAGCTGAGTAATTATACTGATTCATTCTTTTCGTTCTGCTTTTCTTGCATAGTTGGGGTCTGATAAATTTTATGTACGTCAGATTTTAATAATTTTCTAATAAGTTATGAAAAGAGTTAGTACAGCACATGTTGGAAACAAATTTTTTGGATGAACCATAAATTGTTAAGAAAAAAATTAAGAAAGTTACAGGACCTGGGAGCGAAATGGGGTGCTGGGTAGGGAAAGAGTGGAATGTAAATAATGAAAAGGTGGTCAATACAATTGTATAACATAAGAGCAACATTAATTGGAAAAGAAAAAAACCATAACCTAACATAATACAACCTAACCGAAGTAACTCAAACGAACGTAATACGGAAGTGAACCGAACGTACCCTAATGAAACTAATCGGGCTTAACGCAAATTGTAGAAGAAAAAAAAAAAGGTAAGATTGGATTATATCGGGAAAAAGAGGGAATGTTTTATACAAAATTAAAAGTTATATTTCAGAGCAATATGAGAAATAAAATTGTTAAATCTTTCAACTGGAGTAGGCCCGTAAAGTTGCCAATATATAAACATGTCTATATATTAAGGTAGGAATGGGAACTGCATTACTCCTAGCCCGCGAAGAAATTGTTTCAGTAATGACCAATAGTCCTCAATGCGATTGGTACACACGCCCATAATGGGGTCCCTAAAGTTCCTGGAGTGGTTAACTGTCATATGAGTGTAAGGCGAAACTCCGCCTAATAGTGATAGCTGCAAATAACCTTTCCAAATTTCTGCGCCAGATAAAACATGTTTATGGATGTGATGTAAGAGAGTTTTAGCTCCGCGATTAGGTATATATATGACAAAACCCCGTTGACGGTTAACATCATATATCGATCTCTAAAACTGATCGTTGCCGCACAATACAGCCATCATTGTATTTTATTTTAGTGATGACGGCTTCATCTATTTGTATTGTGTGGCCGGGACCACCTAAAAAAAATTGTAATCTCAGAATATCAAATAATATTAAGATGAGAGAACACACCTAAAAGAAATAATTCGTCCTCTTGTAGCAATTTCCACGAACAAATATCTCGAAAATGTCTAAACCACTGTATTATTGTTAATTTAGGAATACCGAATGACAGACACACACATCCTGAATGGATTTGCACACCCAATGCCGCATAATGTTTATAATAATTCAAATGGGGATATGCATTTGCGAGAAAATTTGTTTCGATTATTTTTCTGCCTCATACAATAAAATATAATAATGACCTAAAAAAGCTATATTTTCCATTGACAAATGGAATGTAGAACAATTTTATTACCTAACACAGCCACTGCACTCTGACTTACAATGGAGTATCGCCGACAATTAGTGTTTCTACATCTCAAATTATGTCGTATTAAAGAAACATCCTGCAATGTCTGCAGCAAAGCGTCATCGTCGTAAGAAACAATTGTAAGTATACCTTGTAAATTAGAAATGTTTTCCTTGACCACAAATGAAAAGAACATAAAGACAATAAATGTAGAATGTGTAAACTGAATGTAGCAGAAATTTTGTGTTATTCCCCCAGTGGACACAAGTCCTGAAAATGTCCGAAAAAATCCGAAATCTTCCCAAGTTTCTTGATTCTTTGAGGCTAACATACCTATACTTTACAGAAATAAAAAAATATTGTTATCACCTGACACTTGAATCTGTTCAGCTCTTCTAGCAAATTACTATTTTCATTTTGCAATTTCTTAACAATATCGGAATGTTTCTTCTCTGTAATAATTATATCATTAGATAATTTCTTATTTTCCACATTTAACGATGTTACTTCGTTTTTGCTATTAATTTTACTCTCTTCTAGCTGTTTGATCTTATCTTCTAACTCTTTAATTTTCTTATCATTTTCGTTAATAATCGATAAACCTCGCTTCTTCTTAGGTGAAAAACTATCCACTGTTGTTTTAATTTCTTGCACCATTCTTAGTTGATCCTCAAGTTCCCTTATATTCAATTGTGACTGTATGGTTTGCTTATTATATTTGTCTTCTAATGTCAAATTTTGTTCTTGCAACTTTTCATTCTCCTTTTCTAATAACTCGCATTTTAATTTTACATTTCCTAAATTGAAAGTACATCTTTCATTCTCTAATTGAAGTCTACTTAAATTATGAACTGTTTGATCATACTTTAACTTAATTGCCTTACAAGTCTCCTGTACGCTCTTTAGTTTAGTATTAGTTTCCACGTATCTATGCAACACTTCACTAAAAAGAAAAAGAATATAGTTATAACGGAAATTTCAATTATCTACCGTATATTACTGAATATAATACTTACTCTGTTTTAATTATTTTTTGTTTGATTACGGAAAAATGTACTGCTTTCTCTTGATTCATTTTACTAAAACATAACCTCAATTGCCGGTTTTACTGGATTCCACGCTTTTAAAATAACTTTTTAAAAAAAGTTCCTTACTTGTAGATATTTAAATATGTGAGCATAAAATAAACAAATAAAATAGGAATCATAATATTTCTACGTTTTCACCACAACCACAACGCTGAAAACGTAAAACAAACGTTAATTTCTTTTTCTTCACCACTAGTGATGGGCGATATATCACGAACTGTGATTTAATCACTGATATTAAGAAATCACAGGTAACGACTTTTAGTAAAGTTGACAGAAAAGCGTGACGTGATCACGACTTTCCTTCCGTATTTCGTTCCCTTGCCGTGGTTCAACCAAGACCATAGATTACTGAGAGGGAACCAAGACTAATATAATAATTAACAATTTCTCCCTTACGTCATATTATGAAAGTCGTGATCACATCACGTTTTAAATTCACTGATATAAGAAAATCACAGTAACGAGTTACGTTGTTTTGTTATTGAAAAATCACGATATCGCCCATCACTATCACCACAGATCTAAAACGTATTAGAATGATTGTGATTATTAGTGATGGGCTGCTAAATAGCAGTCTGCTATTTTTTAACTGCTATTTGCTTCATAGCAGTAGCAACTGTTACGAGCTCTGATAAATAGCTGCTACTTTTATAGCAGGTTGAAATCATTCGCTGCTGGTGCCAACGCGCCTTTGCAGCAACACAAGCAGGCTGCGTCGGCTCAATAGCAGTGACAGTGTTGCGAGCACTATTACTTTTGTAATAGATCTATTACTATTAAACGCTCCCTATTACGCTATTACGCCGCAACGAACATCTATTACTTTTTTTTTGTTATGCCGTTATATATTTATACTGATGAATGCTACCAGCAGAACTGGTAGTCGGTGTTGACAGTGAAACGAAATCGCTAAAGACTTAAAAGTCATGACTTGTTAACGGTAATTTTATGCAGGAAAAAGAAGAAAGCCTCTATTTGACTTTATAATAAAAATTTTCGCCATTCACTGACAGGTGAAGCCACTATAGAAACATTAAAATATATTCAATTTATTCATTTCGATGTAATAAGTATATATTACATGAAGATACTCTAAAAACTCACGATGACCTTAAAAAGAAATTTCGCCCGTGGCGTCCCTGTCAAAAAAATCTCATCAATCCGTATTGAAAATTATCAAAAATTAATAAGTATCTATGAGAACCTATATGGTCAATAAGTTTCTATAAGAGTTAGGTAAAGTTGCTGTTGAAATTGTTATCGGTTTATATCCGCATTGACCAGCAAAATGAGTGAAGCCATATCCATTTGTTAATCCAAACATTTACTTATACCATATCAATGAGAATTTATGAGCACAGTATCTAATGTAATTCGTGCGGCTTTCCGTGATTAAAAGACAAGTGTTTCTTTAAGAAACGAGCTGCATTAGGTTGGAACAGTTTGGATTTGCAATTGAAGATTAAAAATTATAATGTTTGAATAGGGATTTATGAGATCAGTTTCTATGAGTATTAATGTTTTTTTTCAGTAATATATTAAATGTGTTTTCATTTGTTTGAATGGGTAAAAAGAAAGGTCAGTTTTCAACTGCAATTACAAATACAAGTTTAATCGCTTCGAATGGGATTATATACGATCAATTTCTAAAAGTATTTATGCTGTTTTCCGAATATAGTTATGATGAGGTTTAATCAGTAACAAATTGTTAACTACTTGTTATGATATGGTCGGAAATTCCAAGTACACATTTAGTATTCCTTCAAGAGGATTGATGAGAGCAGTTTCTACGAGTATCTATTTGTTGTTCCTATAGTAAATTATATACTTAAGTCTTTATCAGTACAGATTCGGATTTAATTTAAATATGAAAATTATATCAGAATAAAGCAACCAAATATTTTATATAAACAAGTATCTATTTGTAAATCCAAACATTTACTTATACTATCTCAATGAGAATTTATGAGAACAGTATCTAATGTAAAACGTGCGGCTTTCCGTGGTTAAATGGCAAGAGTTTCTATAAGAAACGAGCTGCATTAGGTTAGAACAGTTTTGATTTGCAATTGAAGATTCAAAATTATAATGTTTGAATAGGGATTTATGAGATCAGTTTCTATGAGTAATAATGTTTTTTTTTTCAGTAATATATTAAATGTGTTTTCATTTGTTTGAATAGGTAAAAAGAAAGGTCAGTTTTCGACTGCAATTACAAATACAAGTTTAATCACTTCGAATGGGGTTAGATGCGATCAATTTCTAAAAGTATTTATGCTGTTTTCCGAATATAGTTATGATGAGGTTTAATCAGTAACAACCCTGCCAAAAATTCCACATAGAAACTTATAAAAAAAAAGTGATGCGGTTTTATCGTTCCTATAAGTTATATTAGTATTATACATACAGGATTTTATCTGTTTTATTAAGTTTTAAATCGGTTATGAAACAGTAATTCCGAATGAACTATTTGGAATTATCATGTTGCCCTTTCATGAGTACTTATATGAAATATACATCAACAAATCTACAGTTTAGTGTCTGCAAATGCACCCTTGCCCTTATATCTGTAAACATATGGAATTACAGATACAACTTTAAAGAGATTCTAAACTTTTCTATAAGTAATATAAGAGTTCCAGTCCGTCCTTTCTCCAGTATCTATCGTATGTAACACACCATTTATCAACATGTTTTTATTGTAAATTTCAACATTGTTTTTTATTAGTATTAATGTGGATATACATGTCAACAAATGTACAGTTTCAATTGTATATTTTACAGATGTATTTTTATTGTAAACTTCCATTTTGCTTTTTTATTAGTATTAATTTGGATATGCATGCCGACAAATGTACAGTTTAAATTGCATATTTCAAATAGAAATGCTAATATTGTGGTAAACACAAAATTCTGCAAAGTCCTTATTTCCTCGGGTGTTCTTGTTATAGCCTAGAAGCAATGAATGAGTTAGCAGTGAAAGAGACTGCTTTGTTTTTAATTTAACAAACACACTTCAGTTCCTTAGGTCACATTAGATTAGATATGAATTAGCTACACGTATACAGCTCCCTCTACTGGAGCCTGGAGTAAAGTTGCTGCTGAAATTTCTATCAGTTTCTACCAGAATGGAGCAGCAAACATTTACTTATACCACATCAATGAGAATTTATGAGAACAGTATCTAAGGTAAAACGTGCGGCTTTCCGTGGTTAAATGGCAAGTGTTTCTATAACAAACGAGCTGCATTAGGTTGACTTGCAATTGAAGATTACTAATTATAATGTTTGAATAGGGTTTATGAGATCAGTTTCTATGAGTATTAATGTTTTTTTTCAGTAACATATTAAATGTGTTTTCATTTGTTTGAATGGGTAAAAAGAAAGGTCAGATTTCAACTGCAATTACAAATACAAGTTTAATCACTTTGAATGGGGTTATATGCGATTAATTTCTAAAAGTATTTATGCTGTTTTCCGAATATAATTGTGATGAGGTTTAATCAGTAACAAATTGTTCACTACTTGTTATGATATGGTCGGAAATTCCAAGTACACATTTAGTATTCCTTCAAAAGGATTGATGAGAGCAGTTTCTACGAGTATCTATTTGTTGTTCCTCTAGTAAATTATATAAGTCCTTACATTTACTTATACTATCTCAATGAGAATTTATGAGAACAGTATCTAATGTAAAACGTACGGCTTTCCGTGGTTAAATGGCAAGTGTTTCTATAAGAAACGAGCTGCATTAGGTTAGAACAGTTTTGATTTGCAATTGAAGATTACAAATTATAATGTTTGAATAGGGATTTATGAGATTAGTTTCTATGAGTATTAATGTTTTTTTTCAGTAATATATTAAATGTGATTTCATATGTTTGAATGGGTAAAAAGAAAGGTCAGTTTTCAACTGAAATTACAAATACAAATTTAATCACTTCGAATGGGGTTATATGCGATCAATTTCTAACAGTATTTATACTGTTTTCCGAATATAATTGTGATGAGGTTTGATCAGTAACAAATTGTTCACTACATGTTACGATATGGTCGGAAATTCCAGGTACATATTTAGTATTACTTCGAAAGGATTGATGATAGCAGCTTCTACGAGTATGTATTTGTTGTACCAATAGTAAATTATATAAGTCTTTATCAGTATGCATTCGGATCTAATTTAAATATGAAAATTATATCAGAATAAAGCAACCAAATATTTTAAACAGTATCTATTTGTAAATCCAGACATTTACTTATACTATCTCAATGAGAATTTATGAGGACAGTATCTAATGTAAAACGTGCGGCTTTCCGTGGTTAAATGGCAAGAGTTTCTATATGAAACGAGCTGCATTTGGTTAGAACAGTTTTGATTTGCAATTGAAGATTACAAATTATAATGTTTGAATAGGGATTTATGAGATCAGTTTCTATGAGTATTAATGTTTTTTTTTCAGTAATATATTAAATGGGTTTTCATTTGTTTGAATGGGTAAAAAGAAAGGTCAGTTTTCAACTGCAATTACAAATAAAAGTTTAACCACTTCGAATGGGATTATATGCGATCAATTTCTAACAGTATTTATGCTGTTTTCCGAATATAATTGTGATGAGGTTTGATCAGTAACAAATTGTTCACTGCATGTTACGATATGGTCGGAAATTCCAGGTACATATTTAGTATTACTTCGAAAGGATTGATGATAGCAGTTTCTACGAGTATGTATTTGTTGTGCCAATAGTAAATTATATAAGTCTTAATCAGTATGCATTCGGATCTAATTTAAATTTGAAAATTATATCAGAATAAAGCAACTAAATATTTTAAATGGTATCTATATGTAAATCCAGACATTTACTTATACTATCTCAATGAGAATTTATGAGAACAGTATCTAATGTAAAACGTGCGGCTTTCCGTGGTTAAATGGCAAGAGTTTCTATAAGAAACGAGCTGCATTAGGTTAGAACAGTTTTGATTTGCAATTGAAGATTACAAATTATAATGTTTGAATAGGGATTTATGAGATCAGTTTCTATGAGTATTAATGGTTTTTTTTCAGTAATAAGTATATTAAATGTGTTTTCATTTGTTTGAATGGGTAAAAAGAAAGGTCAGTTTTCAACTGCAATTACAAATACAAGTTTAATCACTTCGAATGGGGTTATATGCGATCAGTTTCTAACAGTATTTATGCTGTTTTCCGAATATAATTGTGATGAGGTTTGATCAGTAACAAATTGTTCACCACATGTTACGATATGGTCGGAAATTCCAGGTACATATTTAGTATTCCTTCGAAAGGATTGATGATAGCAGTTTCTATGAGTATGTATTTGTTGTTCCAATAGAAAATTTGTCTTTATCAGTATGCATTCGGATCTACTTTAAATACAAAAATTATATCAGAATGACGCAACCAAATATTTTAAACAGTATCCACTTGTAAATCCAAACATTTAAAGATATATTTTAATGAGAACCAATCAGAACAGTATGTAATGTAACGCGTGCGGCTTTCCGTGGCTAAATTTTAAAAGTATTTTTAATAAATAGCTTTAACGGATTTGAACAGTTTTAATTTGCAATTCCAGATGAATAGTTTTAATTGTTAAATAGGGATCTATGAGATCAGTGTCTTTGTGTAATGTTTATTTTCCAATAAAAACACATTTTATTGAAAAAAAAAAAACATTACACTGACCTCATAGATCCCTAACAATTAAAACTATTCATCTGGAAATGCAAAACTGTTCGAATCCGTTACAGCTTATTTATTGCAAATAATTTTAAAATTTAGCCACGGAAAACCGCACACGTTACATTAGATACTGTTGTGATGGATTCTCATTATAATATTATCTTGGATTTACAGGTGGACACTGTTTAAAATATTTGGGGTTTCATTCTGATATGATTTTTGTATTTAAATTAGATCCGAATGCATACTGATAAAGACTTATATAATTTACTATAGGAACAACAAATAAATACTCGTAGAAACTGCTCTCATTAATCCTCTTGAAGGAATACTAAATATGTACCTGGAATTTCCGACCATATCGTGACATGTAGCGAACAATTTGTTACGGATCAAACCTCATCACAATTATATTCGGAAAACAGCATAAATACTGTTAGAAATTGATCGCATATAACCCCATTCGAAGTGATTAAACTTATATTTGTAACTGCAGTTCAAAACTGACCTTCCTTTTTACCTATTCAAACAAATGAAAACACATTTAATATATTACTGAAAAAAAACATTAATACTCATAGAAACTGATCTCATAAATCCCTATTTAAACATTATAATTTGTAATCTTCAATTGCAAATCAAAACTGTTCTAACTTAATGCAGTTCGTTTCTTATAGAAACACTTGCCATTTAACCACGGAAAGCCGCACGTTTTACATTAGATACTGTTGTCATAAATTCTCATTGAGATAGTATAAGTAAATGTTTGGATTTACAAATAGATACTGTTTAAAATATTTGGTTGCTTTATTCTGATATAAATTTTCATATTTAAATTAGATCCGAATCTTTACTGATAAAGACTTATATAATTTACTAGAGGAACAACAAATGGATACTCGTAGAAACTGCTCTCATCAATCCTCTTGAAGGAATACCAAATGTGTACTTGGAATTTCCGACCATATCATAACATGTAGTGAACAATTTATTACTGATTAAACCTCTTCACAATTATATCCGGAAAAGAGCATAAATACTTTTAGAAATTGATCGCATATAACCCCATTCGAAGTGATTAAACTTGTATTTGTAATTGCAGTTGAAAACTGACCTTTCTTTTTACCCATTCAAACAAATGAAAACACATTTAATATATTACTGAAAAAAAAAAAAAATTAATACTCATAGAAACTGATCTCATAAATCCCTATTCAAACATTATAATTTTGAATCTTCAATTGCAAATCAAAACTGTTCTAACCTAATGCAGCTCGTTTCTTATAGAAACTCTTGCCATTTAACCACGGAAAGCCGCACGTTTTACATTAGATACTGTTGTCATAAATTCTCATTGAGATAGTATAAGTAAATGTTTGGATTTACAAATAGGTACTGTTTAAAATATTTGGTTGCTTTATTCTGATATAATTTTCATATTTAAATTAAATCCGAATCTGTACTGATAAAGACTTATATAATTTACTATAGGAACAACAAATAGATACTCGTAGAAACTGCTCTCATCAATCCTCTTGAAGGAATACTAAATGTGTACTTGGAATTTCCGACCATATCATAACAAGTAGTTAACAATTTGTTACTGATTAAACCTCATCATAACTATATTCGGAAAACAGCATAAATACTTTTAGAAATTGATCGCATATAATCCCATTCAAAGCGATTAAACTTGTATTTGTAATTGCAGTTGAAAACTGACCTTTCTTTTTACCCATTCAAACAAATGAAAACACATTTAATATATTACTGAAAAAAAACATTAATACTCATAGAAACTGATCTCATAAATCCCTATTCAAACATTATAATTTGTAATCTTCAATTGCAAATCCAAACTGTTCTAACCTAATGCAGCTCGTTTCTTAAAGAAATACTTGTCTTTTAATCACGGAAATCCGCACGAATTACATTAGATACTGTGCTCATAAATTCTCATTGATATGGTATAAGTAAATGTTTGGATTAACAAATGGATATGGCTTGACTCATTTTGCTGGTCAATGCGGATATAAACTGATAACAATTTCAACAGCAACTTTACCTAACTCTTATAGAAACTTATTGACCATATAGGTTCTCATAGATACTTATTAATTTTTGATAATTTTCAATACGGATTGATGAGATTTTTTTGACAGGGAAATTGTTAACTAGTTGTTATGATATGGTCGGAAATTCCAAGTACACATTTAGTATTCCTTCAAGAGGATTGATGAGAGCAGTTTCTACGAGTATCTATTTGTTGTTCCTATAGTAAATTATATAAGTCTTTATCAGTACAGATTCGGATCTAATTTAAATATGAAAATTACATCAGAATAAAGCAACCAAATATTTTAAACAGTATCTATTTGTAAATCCAGACATTTACTTATACTATCTCAATGAGAATTTATGAGAACAGTATCTAATGTAAAACGTGCGGCTTTTCGTGGTTAAATGGCAAGTGTTTCTATAAGAAACGAGCTGCATTAGGTTAGAACAGTTTTGATTTGCAATTGAAGATTACAAATTATAATGTTTGAATAGGGATTTATGAGATCAGTTTCTATGAGTATTAATGTTTTTTTTCAGTAATATATTAAATGTGTTTTCATTTGTTTGAATGGGTAAAAAGAAAGGTCAGTTTTCAACTGCAATTACAAATGCAAGTTTAATCGCTTCGAATGGGATTATATGCGATCAATTTCTAAAAGTATTTATGCTGTTTTCCGAATATAGTTATGATGAGGTTTAATCAGTAACAAATTGTTAACTAGTTGTTATGATATGGTCGGAAATTCCAAGTACACATTTAGTATTCCTTCAAGAGGATTGATGAGAGCAGTTTCTACGAGTATCTATTTGTTGTTCCTATAGTAAATTATATAAGTCTTTATCAGTACAGATTCGGATCTAATTTAAATATGAAAATTATATCAGAATAAAACAACCAAATATTTTAAACAGTATCTATTTGTAAATCCAAACACTTACTTATACTATCTCAATGAGAATTTATGAGAACAGTATCTAATGTAAAACGTGCGGCTTTCCGTGGTTAAATGGCAAGAGTTTCTATAAGAAACGAGCTGCATTAGGTTAGAACAGTTTTGATTTGCAATTGAAGATTCAAAATTGTAATGTTTGAATAGGGATTTATGAGATCAGTTTCTATGAGTATTAATGTTTTTTTTCAGTAATATATTAAATGTGTTTTCATTTGTCTGAATGGGTAGAAAGAAAGGTCAGTTTTCAACTGCAATTACAAATACAAGTTTAATCACTTCGAATGGGGTTATATGCGATCAATTTCTAACAGTATTTATGCTGTTTTCCGAATATAATTGTGATGAGGTTTGATCCGTAACAAATTGTTCACTACATGTTACGATATGGTCGGAAATTCCAGGTACATATTTAGTATTCCTTCAAGAGGATTAATGAGAGCAGTTTCTACGAGTATTTATTTGTTGTTTCTACAGTAAATTATATAAGTCTTTATCAGTATGCATTCGGATCTAATTTAAATACAAAAATCATATCAGAATGAAACCCCAAATATTTTAAACAGTGTCCACCTGTAAATCCAAGATAATATTATAATGAGAATCCATCACAACAGTATCTAATGTAACGTGTGCGGTTTTCCGTGGCTAAATTTTAAAATTATTTGCAATAAATAAGCTTTAACGGATTCGAACAGTTTTGCATTTCCAGATGAATAGTTTTAATTGTTAGGGATCTATGAGGTCAGTGTAATGTTTTTTTTTTCAATAAAATGTGTTTTTATTGGAAAATAAACATTACACAAAGACACTGATCTCATAGATCCCTATTTAACAATTAAAACTATTCATCTGGAATTGCAAATTAAAATTGTTCAAATCCGTTAAAGCTATTTATTAAAAATACTTTTAAAATTTAGCCACGGAAAGCCGCACGCGTTACATTAGATACTGTTCTGATTGGTTCTCATTAAAATATATCTTTAAATGTTTGGATTTACAAGTGGATAGTGTTTAAAATATTTGGTTGTGTCATTCTGATATAATTTTTGTATTTAAAGTAGATCCGAATGCATACTGATAAAGACAAATTTTCTATTGGAACAACAAATACATACTCATAGAAACTGCTATCATCAATCCTTTCGAAGGACTACTAAATATGTACCTGGAATTTCCGACCATATCGTAACATGTGGTGAACAATTTGTTACTGACCAAACCTCATCACAATTATATTCGGAAAACAGCATAAATACTGTTAGAAACTGATCGCATATAACCCCATTCGAAGTGATTAAACTTGTATTTGTAATTGCAGTTGAAAACTGACCTTTCTTTTTTACCCATTCAAACAAATGTAAACACATTTAATATACTTATTACTGAAAAAAAACATTAATACTCATAGAAACTGATCTCATAAATCCCTATTCAAACATTATAATTTGTAATCTTCAATTGCAAATCAAAACTGTTCTAACCTAATGCAGCTCGTTTCTTATAGAAACTCTTGCCATTTAACCACGGAAAGCCGCACGTTTTACATTAGATACTGTTCTCATAAATTCTCATTGAGATAGTATAAGTAAATGTCTGGATTTACATATAGATACTATTTAAAATATTTAGTTGCTTTATTCTGATATAATTTTCATATTTAAATTAGATCCGAATGCATACTGATTAAGACTTATATAATTTACCATTGGCACAACAAATACATACTCGTAGAAACTGCTATCATCAATCCTTTCGAAGTAATACTAAATATGTACCTGGAATTTCCACACGTAACATGTAGTGAACAATTTGTTACTGATCAAACCTCATCACAATTATATTCGGAAAACAGCATAAATACTGTTAGAAACTGATCGCATATAACCCCATTCGAAGTGATTAAACTTGTATTTGTAATTGCAGTTGAAAACTGACCTTTCTCTTTACCCATTCAAACAAATGAAAACACATTCAATATATTACTGAAAAAAAACATTAATACTCATAGAAACTGATCTCATAAATCCCTATTCAAACATTATAATTTGTAATCTTCAATTGCAAATCAAAACTGTTCTAACCTAATGCAGCTCGTTTCTTATAGAAACTCTTGCCATTTAACCACGGAAAGCCGCATGTTTCACATTAGATACTGTTCTCATAAATTCTCATTGAGATAGTATAAGTAAATGTCTGGATTTACATATAGATACTATTTAAAATATTTAGTTGCTTTATTCTGATATAATTTTCATATTTAAATTAGATCCGAATGCATACTGATAAACACTTATATAATTTACTATTGGTACAACAAATACATACTCGTAGAAGCTGCTATCATCAATCTTTTCGAAGTAATACTAAATATGTACCTGGAATTTCCGACCATATCGTAACATGTAGTGAACAATTTGTTACTGATCAAACCTCATCACAATTATATTCGCAAAACAGTATAAATACTGTTAGAAATTGATCGCATATAACCCCATTCGAAGTGATTAAATTTGTATTTGTAATTTCAGTTGAAAACTGACCTTTCTTTTTACCCATTCAAACATATGAAAACACATTTAATATATTACTGAAAAAAAAAACATTAATACTCATAGAAACTGATCTCATAAATCCCTATTCAAACATTATAATTTGTAATCTTCAATTGCAAATCAAAACTGTTCTAACCTAATGCAGCTCGTTTCTTATAGAAACACTTGCCATTTAACCACGGAAAGCCGTACGTTTTACATTAGATACTGTTCTCATAAATTCTCATTGAGATAGTATAAGTAAATGTAAAGACTTATATAATTTACTAGAGGAACAACAAATAGATACTCGTAGAAACTGCTCTCATCAATCCTTTTGAAGGAATACTAAATGTGCACTTGGAATTTCCGACCATATCATAACAAGTAGTGAACAATTTGTTACTGATTAAACCTCATCACAATTATATTCGGAAAACAGCATAAATACTTTTAGAAATTAATCGCATATAACCCCATTCAAAGTGATTAAACTTGTATTTGTAATTGCAGTTGAAAACTGACCTTTCTTTTTACCCATTCAAACAAACGAAAACACATTTAATATATTACAGAAAAAAAAACATTAATACTCATAGAAACTGATCTCATAAATCCGTATTCAAGCATTATAATTAGTAATCTTCAATTGCAAGTCAACCTAATGCAGCGCGTTTCTTATAGAAACACTTGCCATTTAACCACGGAAAGCCGCACGTTTTACCTTAGATACTGCTCTCATAAATTCTCATTGATGTGGTATAAGTAAATGTTTGCTGCTCCATTCTGGTAGAAACTGATAGAAATTTCAGCAGCAACTTTACTCCGGGCTCCAGTAGAGGGAGCTGTATACGTGTAGCTAATTCATATCTAATCTAATGTGACCTAAGGAACTGAAGTGTGTTTGTTAAATTAAAAACAAAGCAGTCTCTTTCACTGCTAACTCATTCATTGCTTCTAGGCTAGAACAAGAACACCCGAGGAAATAAGGACTTTGCAGAATTTTGTGTTTACCACAATATTAGTATTTCTATTTGAAATATGCAATTTAAACTGTACATTTGTCGGCATGCATATCCAAATTAATACTAATAAAAAAGCAAAATGGAAGTTTACAATAAAAATACGTCTGTAAAATATACAATTGAAACTGTACATTTGTTGACATGTATATCCACATTAATACTAATAAAAAACAATGTTGAAATTTACAATAAAAACATGTTGATAAATGGTGTGTTACATACGATAGATACTGGAGAAAGGACGGACTGGAACTCTTATGATATTACTTATAGAAAAGTTTAGAATCTCTTTAAAGTTGTATCTGTAATTCCATATGTTTACAGATATAAGGGCAAGGGTGCATTTGCAGACACTAAACTGTAGATTTGTTGATGTATATTTCATATAAGTACTCATGAAAGGGCAACATGATAATTCCAAATAGCTCATTCGGAATTACTGTTTCATAACCGATTTAAAACTTAATAAAACAGATAAAATCCTGTCTGTATAATACTAATATAACTTATAGGAACGATAAAACCGCATCACTTTTTTTTTATAAGTTTCTATGTGGAATTTTTGGCAGGGGTTCTCCTACTCTTCTCTAGGTATGTGATTACGAAAAGTTGAAATCTATTACGAATTTACAACGACATCTAGTACGAAAAAACGAGACCTGCTCGCAACACTGAGCAGTGATAGCACAAGCACCGCATGCACATTCCTTCCGCTACAACGAGCAGCGGCCAAGCGGGTCCACGCAGCACTTAGGAAGGGAATATGTAATTCATGTAAAACTATTTTATTTTAATAATATTTAACACATGATTATGTTTGTCTCAAATATTTTAGAGGAATATAAAAAATAAACTAATAAATGTTATACACATAATTTATATTTCTTTTGAAACTAATCATATTTAACTATCCATACAGCGATTGCATTTTTTTTTTAAGTTTCATTTGTTATCTGTTAATACGTGCCATTTAGCCAAAACAACCAATGCTAAGAAATAGCTGCTATTAAAATTGCAGCTATTTTTAACTGCTAAATGAAAATAGCAGTAGCAGAAGTAGCTGCTACACAAAAATAGCTGGTTCGACCCATCACTAGTGATTATGCCACAGAAGATTATACACCATTATTATATATTTACAAACCGGTGTCGCGAAAATATAAATAGTTACTTTAAATTATTTCTTACAAATTCAAAAAGAGATAAGTTTACGGGCTCGACAGTAAACAAGGACAGCGATACATACCGCTTCTAACCTACGTCGAGAGCTGAGTAAGCTGCGGTTAGTGTTTTGACATATCAAGAATCACGTGAAACCGTATTCCCCTATTAAACCACTTCTCGCGAAAATGAAGCGGTAAGCTAATAATACATACCACAACTTACCCGGTATGTCGCAAAAATGTACTTTAAATATGTGATGGCATTATTGACGATTTGCACGAAAAAAAGTTTGGTAAAATGTGTCTAGATTGGTATCACTGTAATTCGCTGCACATGTTGACCAACTCGTCTAATTTCCAAACTTTGCAACAATTAAATATCTATAATATAATAATCGGAGCATTGTTTTCATTATCTTTAATGTTAAACCTATTTTCATTGAATATAAATCATCTTTATTAGGTTGTTCCATAGTCTACAATATTTAAAAAACGTCGAATTATGCAATTTGTGAATCACTGCTGCCAACTCTTCTAAACTGAGGGAGGAAACAGTGTTTGACAAATTGCATAATTCGACATTTTTTAAATAGTGTAGACTACGAAACAACGTAATAAAGATGATTTATGTTAATTGGAAGTAGGTTTAACATTGAAGATAATGAAAACAATATTATGATTATTATATTATAGGTATTTAATTGTTGCAAAGTTTGGAAATTAGAGGAGTTGGTCAACATGTGCAGTGAATTACAAGGCGTGTTTTATTGCTAGTTTGAATGTACTACTACGAGTAGCAAATTTTAGGTGTCAATAAAACGCTTCGTCAATGTTGCCACAAGTGCTTCAGTGATTTAGCAAAATGTACCAAGTTACTGTAAATACCCTCGAATAAGATAATAACCCTATGCCTAAGAAAAAATTAAACGCACAGTACAGGTACAAGCTCTAACTTCTCTTTGGCTCTTACATTATGAATCGACATAATAAGCTACTGCTTATAGAGCTGCTGCTGCTGCTGGAATTGCTAATTTATCTAATCTATCTTTATTATATAAATATATCTTGTCATCCAATTCGTGGATTTCAAAATCCAAATGATTATCTATTTTTTTAGAATCTTTACTACACTCATTTTGTATATATTTTAATAACTTCAATAAGTATAGTTTCAGTTTCTTATTATTTATTTTGTATTTTAGTTACTTTTGGTTTTATGACCAGTGATTCTACTCTTTCCACGATCAAATTCGGTCGTAAGAAAAGTAGCAAACGTGGAAGACATAGTGGTCAATAAAACGGCAGGATGCGTTCCTACTTCTACGAGTAGTAGATTTCTGGGGTCAATAAAACTCGCCTACAGTCAATTGGCGATTTGCACGAAAGAAAGTTTGGTAAAAAGTGTCTAGATTGGTATCACTGTAATTCAGTGCACATGTTGACCAACTCCTCTAATTTCCAAACTTTGCAACAATTAAATACCTACAATAATAATCATATTTACATAATATCATACATTTTTTAAATATTGTAGACTACGAAACAACCTAATAAAGATGATTTATATTCAATAGAAGTGGGTTTAACATTAAAGATAATGAAAACAATGTTGTATAGATATTTAATTGTTCCAAACTTTGCAACAATTAAATACCTATAATATAATAATCATAACATTGTTTTAATTATCTTTAATGTTAAACCCACTTCCATTGAATATAAATCTTATTTTATTAGGTTGCTTCGTAGTCTACAATATTTAAAAAATGTCGAATTATATGCAATTTGTCAAACACTGTTTCCAACTCTCAGTTTAGAAGAGTTGGCAGCAGTGATTGACAAAATGCATAATTCGACATTTTTTAAATATTGTAGACTACGAAACAACCTAATAAAGATGATTTATATTCAATGGAAGTAGATTTAACATTAAAGATAATGAAAACAATGTTATGATTATTATATTATAGGTATTTAATTGTTGCAAAGTTTGGAAATTAGACGAGTTGGTCAACATGTGCAGTGAATTACAGTGATACCAATCTAGACAATTTTTACCAAACTTTCTTTCGTGCAAATCGTCAATTGACGATTTGCACGAAAGAAAGTTTGGTAAAAAGTGTCATGGCGCACAGTATAAACATGTTGACCAACTCGTCTAATTTCCAAACTTTGCAACAATTAAATAGCTATAATATAATAATCATAACAATGTTTTCATTATCATTAATGTTAAACCTACTTCCATTGAATATAAATCATCTTTATTAGGTTGTTTAGTAGTTTACAATATTTAAAAAAATGTCGAATTACGCAATTTGTCAATCACTGCTGCCAACTGTTCTAAACTGAGAGTTGCTGCCAACTCCTCTAAACTGAGAGAGTTGGAAACAGTGTTTGACAAATTGCATAATTCGACATTTTTTAAATATTGTAGACTACGAAACAACCTAATAAATATGATTTATATTCAATGGAAGTAGGTTTAATATTAAAGATAATGAAAACAATGTTATGATTATTATATTATAGGTATTTAATTGTTGCAAAGTTTGGAAATTAGACGAGTTGGTCAACATGTGCAGTGAATTACAGTGATACCAATCTAGATACTTTTTACCAAACTTTCTTTCGTGCAAATCGTCAATTGTCTAGATCAACGAGGTCATTATGTCGTTGGTCTAGATCACATAGAACTAAACCACGGTCAATAAACTGTACGGTTACCTTAATCAGCAGCTTTAGGACGAGAGAGACGTGGGAGCGGGAAATCGAATGAAAGAGACAGACATATTCTGGGACTGTATGGACTGGGCAACCAAACGAACCTAATGTAAGTCCATG
Organism: Rutpela maculata; assembly: GCA_936432065.2. Taxonomy (NCBI): domain Eukaryota; kingdom Metazoa; phylum Arthropoda; class Insecta; order Coleoptera; family Cerambycidae; genus Rutpela; species Rutpela maculata. Next base: position 69,051,240 of record OW386285.2, on the reverse strand, counting down.
GTAGTACTGGTTATAAACTTGGGTAGTACCTGGTATCTCAGTCGAAATACTTTAAACTTCGTGCTTCATTTGTTTACGTGTAGATGGCATATGGAGATTTGATGTTTACAGATAAGTTCATGTTGTTGATAAGTTGGGTTAGAATACGTTCGTTTTTGGGTATAAAAACGTTTTGAGCAAACGTAAAAATAATATATTTAAAATGAGTGCTGAAGTTTTAAAAAAATGTGAGTAAGATTTTTTGTTTGGTTTTTAATAGAAAAATTACAATTCTAGCTTTAATCAAACTTTGTTCCTACCTTACAGCTCCTCTAAAAACAAAGGAAAAGGAAATAGAAAATGGGGCCGAACCAACTGCTCCAATTACAAAAAAGGGGATTTTAACATCATTTAAGACAGGAAAACAAATGTCTATACCAGATTCTGATATTGTAAGATAAAATTATATGTTTTATAGAAATGTTTGATTTGTGTTATTTTTTTTTTCAGTTTGGACGCTGCAGATTCGTTACTGAATTCGAAAAGTTAAATAGAATCGGCGAAGGGACTTATGGGATAGTTTGTAAATACATTTCGCATTAAGATTTAAAGTACAAAAATAAATTTTCTTCATTTTAGATCGTGCTAAAGATACCACCTCAGACAAAATAGTTGCTCTAAAAAAGGTTAGAATGGACCTCGAAAGAGATGGAATACCTGTTAGTAGTTTACGAGAAATACAAGTTTTGCTAAATTGTAAACACGAAAATATTGTTCATCTCAAAGAAGTAGTAGTAGGGAGAAGCCTAGAGAGGTAAAAGTGAATTTAAAACGTGAAACCAAATAACATTTTTATATTTGTAGCATTTTTCTGGCCATGGAGTATTGTGAGCAAGATTTAGCATCACTATTAGACAACATGCAGGCTCCCTTTACAGAATCACAAGTAAAATGTATAATGTTGCAAGTTTTAAGGGGCTTGCGTTATTTACACCATAATTTTGTCGTTCACAGAGATCTGAAGGTGTCTAATTTACTTATGACAGACAAGGGATGTGTAAAAATTGGTAAGGTACTATTTTTTTTGCCATTTGCTTGATGTGTTTGTAATTGTTTATGTAATAAAAGATATCACCAATACCAATATCATCAATAAGTCCCGTTATACTTGAATTGGGTGTACATCAGTTGCATCTATTTGGGGATGCATCTAATATTCCCAAAATTCAAAGTACTTGAATTATTTTGCTCTAAATTTTATATGAAATTATATTTACATATAGCTCTAGTTCGAATTACCACCAGTTTTTTCTTCCTGCAGATTTTATGTTTGAGACTATTTTCATAGTTGAGTAATTGCAACGAAAAGAAATCAAATTTTTTAACAGCGAACGGTAATAGCTATATTATATTTGTCTATGTACTTTTTGTTACATATAAAATTTTGTGCAAAAGTATAAAACCCCTTGGGGCAAATAGAATGAGAAACACAGTAGTTCAAATATGATATAAAAACTGTATTTTAACTATCACCAGGCATCTTTTCTGCATTGGGTGACAAAAAATGCACATAAAATAATTTAAAGTACACCATCAGCTAACAAAAAATTAGCTAAAGAAAAACTATCTACGATTAATAAGTCCGAAGTTATGATGCCTCAAATTATGCTCTACGGATACTTAAAATTTGTCAATTTCCTGATTTTTCAATTACATAAGAAAGACAAAAAAGCTTGTGTGCCTGTGTAATTATTCTATTACTAAGTTTGGTTCAAAATTAATTGTCAATATTTAGTAAAAACTAAAGCCAGCCCCTGATATGAGCAGGGCAGACATGTTTGAAGGTTTTTTGCATGATATCGTTAGTCGACTGTATAGATGTGGTGAACTATAAATGTCCTTAGAAACTTGTGAGTCTAATGTAGCGATATGATAAGAAAATAGTTGGAAGTAGCTGAAAACCTATATTTTACAGTTTGCGCCAGGTAACTTTTTCTCTATGCACGACATATCATCAGAGATGGGGAGGCAACAATAAATTTCAGAACAAATGATAATACATTCATGAGCAAAAGTATTGTATATTTTAAATTTTTAACATAATTTATTACCCTTTTCTCTTTATTAATTTGATATTTAGAAAACGCAGTATATAATACTCAGGAGATTTTATGCAATTTTAATGACTTGGCAAAATTTAGCTAATGCTATTACACTACTCAACCCGGACTCAACCGGCGTGATGTCTTGCCAGTGATATTGGTACCGTACCTTAACAAAAATACAAATGCAACAGTTTATTATTAGGTGGTGTTCTTCAGTAAAACAAAAATCTTTAAAGTTATGGAATTTGATTTCTTTTTAAGTAGGATCCAGTTGTTTACCTTAAATAGGTTCATGATAACATTCATTATCATTCACAGGAATGTGTTTTTGCGTTGTGACCAAAAATATTTATAAACTAACTGTGTTCGCGTGGGATGTTGAAATTAACTAAAAGGGTTCTTTGTAAACGACGTTTGAAGCAGCAACTGACATCCGCAACGCGCAGCTGGAATGTTCCAGAGTATTTTCTGCAATATTACAGAAGTTTAATCATGAAAGTTTATGCTGTGCAAATACGCTTATTGTAGAGATCAAGCTGTATCTCCGGTTCTACTAAGCCGGTTAGAGTAGGCCGATTTCGATGAAATAAAAACTAAACGTTATCCCAAGCTTAGATAAATTTACTTGCCTTTACCCTATTCAAATAGAGAACTTGCCCAAAAAATAAAATTGAACTAAAATACTCAAAATCATAAACAAACATCATTAAAAACCCCATAGACAACAAGAAATTTAAAAAAAAACCTCTTCCAGACATATAAGCGATTCAAATCTGCCAGATTTTACCTAGTCTTCAAACGTGACGTCACAAGGTGAAAGTCGGATGACGGCGTCAAGCGACACCGATTCTGCTTTGGCTTTGATAATTCCACATGCGCATGCTCATTTGTCAAAAACAACTAGCAGTGAACACAACCTAACCTAAAATTTAAATACTACTCCTTGTAAAACATTCTGAACAATCCTCTGAAGATCTGATAATATTCTGAAATGTCACAAAATGCTACTTTTGATTCGTTCGTGCCGAGCCGAATTTTCGAATTTCGCCGTGCAATTTACGATCAGGTTTATCTGGAAGATTTCCTCTTTACGTTGCGACATCGTACGACCGTCCCAATGGTGTTTTTCGAAAAATAACATTATCATGAGTTTAAAAAATACAAAGTCTGTAGGTGAGGATGAAATTCCAGTGAAGCTATTAAAAACAACAGCATCTGAAATATCTCATCCACTATCATATATAATAAATCTATCTCTAAGTACTGGCATCTTCCCAGAAAGTCTAAAAACATCTCTTATCAAAGCAATCTATAAAAAGGGTAACAAAAATGAATTAAACAATTATAGACCAATAGCGCTATTATCGAATATCAGTAAAATATTTGAAAAAATAATATATAACAGATTAATAAATTTTCTGGAAAAACATAGTCTGCTTTCAGATACACAAAATGGCTTTTGAAAGAAAAAATCAACTGTGCGAGCTGTCTATCAAGCATTTGTAAAGTTATTGACTCTATGAACAGCAATAAAACTACTGTAGCTGTTTCTTTAGATCTATCAAAAGCATTCGACAGTGTAGAACACAATATAATAATAAATAAAATTACAAAATATGGTATCAGAAGCACTGCACAAAAATTAATAGCTTCATATTTAACAAATCGAATGCAATGTGTAATTGAAGTAGACGAGACAGGAAATTTATTAAAATCTGAGAAAAAAATAATACAACGAGGTGTGCCTCAGGGATCGATATTAAGCCCCTTATTATATATTTTATATACAAACGACTTGGCTTCAATAACCGATAATTATTTAATACAGTATGCCAATGATAGCACACTGATATTCAATGGGAGAGATGAAGTAGACATACAAAACAATATAGTTAAAGCCTTAGATATACTAGAACAATATTTCACCTCATTAAACCTAACATTAAATAAAGACAAGACTCAAGTAATTAATTTCTCAATTCAAAAGGGTAATAATATGACAATAATAAATAAAAATAATACTCTCATATCAAATGAAAATCTGTCTTTTCTTGGAATACAACTAGATACAAGGCTAGATTGGAAAGCCCACATTGACTCATTAGCACAAAATATGGCCAGTTATTGCTATGCGCTTAAAGTCATCTCTCTAAACATTAATACTGAAGCTGCTTTTATGGCATATCACGCTTATATACAGTCAAGAATTCGATATGGCATTATTTTCTGGGGTATCTCTTCTGAGGCAAATAAAATTTTTGTTCTTCAGAAGAGATGCTTGAGAAATATACTAAATATGAGACAGACAGAATCCTGTAAACAAATATTTCATCAAAATAAATTACTTACTCTAATAAGCCTCTACATCTATGAAGCAGTCATTTTTGTAGCAGAAAATAATTCTTTGTTTGAAAATTATGAAAGAAGACAAGTGCATCTCACAAGAAATAAACATGATCTGGTAACAAATGTTCCAAATTTCACGTATGTCCAAAAAAATGTACCCTACTCTATTATAAAAGTATATAATAAGTTACCATATGATATTAAGACTCAACCAATAAAAGTATTAAAAAATAAACTGAAAACCCTTCTAATAAACAAGACCTATTATACTATTGACGAATATTTCAATGAGAACCAATTTTAACATTTTTTTTATAGATTTTACTATTTTTGTATATAGCTCATTTTAGCATCTTAACTATTATATGTTCGTAAAAGTACAGTATACATTTATAGTCTTAGTCCTAGTGTGTAGTTAAATATGTAGGTATTATTAGTATTTTTTTCTGTTTTTTGACTTGTTCAACGCCTACTGGGCAATGTATTATTTTTTTACATGAACTAATAAACTGTCTATTTATCTATCTATCTATCTATGAACGTGTCAAGATTGCCTTTTTTGCAATTTAGGCTGTTTTTGCCATTTTTCGCAGATATCTCCAAAACGGTGGGAGTTAGCTCAAAATAAAAAATAAGGTCAAATGAGTATTTTCCACTACAAATCTGTTGCCACCATCAGAATTTTAATTTTTTTTTTTTTCGTTTCGGAGATAACTCCTGAAATGTCGGACGGCAAAAAATCGCAAATTTTGAGTTTCTACAGTTGGCAACTTTTTAATCTTGGCTCCTACGCCAAAAGACTACTCTACTTTTCTTTATTTTTTGAATTCCGACAAAAATGAAAGAATTAGAGGGGGCGGGATTTGGGACTTTTTTTTTCGGTAAAATTTCTCCATTTTGTCCGTAATTAATTGGTAATTAATTGAAATCGATTTCATATACAATGTTCACCTAATATCATGTACTACTTTGATGCTCCGTTAATCTCGGCCCTTCGAAACAAAGGTTTCTGAGAAAAATTATTTTTTTAAAATTTACATACACTCTATAGGAAAACGTGTAAATTCCTACATTTCCTCGAATATTTCGATAATTATCGTTTTCTTCGAAAAATTTGTAGACACAATTGATTGAGCTTTCAGACACTTTTTTTATTTTTTCTCTAACATAAAAAACAAAAGACTTATGACCGAATATGCAGACGTCTCAAAGCCAACCGCCGCCCAGTCTATTAATAAGGGTGAATACGTACCGCTCGGCAAAAGTACGCCGTCTGTTGGACACCACGCAAGACTAGTTTTCACCCGGTCACGTCACAGTGCTTTTCGAGAGGAGTGGTGAGGATTTCAACTTTAATTATTTATTGCAAAGTAAGTACTGCAATTTAACAGCTGATAATCGGTATGGCGTGTTTTTATACATAAATGCACACTTTAATGAAATTTTTAAAAAATGGGCCAAGTTCCCCATTGGTTCAGTAGTTTCTGTGTGATGTGCATTCAAACAAACAGATAAACAGGCAAAAATTCCAAAAACTATCTTAATGTATTCTATTACCTATCTTGCATCCCCCAGCTCAGTTTCTTGCAAACATTTTCAATGTATAGACACGCCAACTTTACAGATTTATTATATGTATGGATAAACAGAACCTATCACATAGCACCAAATATTAAAAATAGGCAATACTTTTGCTCATGAGAGTATAATGTAAACATGTGAAACTATGCCCAAACAATATAGCGTTTGTTCACCTTTAAAGTTATATGAACATCATAATTGCATATATGGTCAATCAAGAGGGTTAAATTTTATCAAAGCATGAACTTTTTCTGTAAACTTATATAAAATACTCATAAAAACAAAGGGGCCTCCAGAAATCTCTAAATTTTAGGTATAATTAAATTAATTTGAGATATATACATATAAACATTTTGTAATTTCAAGAAGCACAATCGATGGTAAGGTTATTAAAACTTATTAAAATATCGAATTAGTAAATCAAAATGTTATTTTATAGGTATAATTAATAAAGTATTGAAAATGAACGTAATGGCCGTCGTTGGGTTCTTCTTGATTGATAGATTGTCATCATTCGGCTTTCGCTAATGATGCTAGAAATAAGCCAGAATATGACTGTAAAAGATCTAATGAACTTTTTTCGTCAAATGGCAAATTTGACCGATCATATTGACCAAACTGTTACCAGAAAATTGGTTGAAGTGGTTAGCTAGTTTTCGCATCAAAATACGGCTAAACTATGAAAGACTCTTTTTTTACATCTCTTTAGACTGCCTCCGTGTGGAATGGGTTACTTTGTATTTTGACCTTTGTTTCTCCAACGTTTTTACATTTCCTTTCTCCAACCAAATTAAAATTTGTTACTAAAGTTTCTGAAAATGTATTGCGTGGACGAAACCATCGACGAGCAAATTTGCCTTAGTGCAATTCTTTCAAGTTGGGTAGATAGTAAATAGCCAACTGTACTGCTCAAATACAAAAGCATACATACATTTTTGACTAATCCGCAATCAAAACCAGACACAAAATAGTCCCAGCAGCTGTGTACAATAAAAAGGAATAATAGTAAAATGTTAATAGAGCCATAGAAAATGGAATGCCAGTATTCTTGGACACTGATGCAGAAGATAGGTTGACACTTTCACTTTAATGATCTAAATATTTATACCTATTAATGCATAAGCTTTTGTAGACACAAACGTCAACGAAAACACCCACCTAAGAAAACCACCAGATGTTTAGGTTAATTTCTTAGTAATAGTTTGGATACCAACTATATTGTTAATAAAAACTATGTCAACATATTCTAGCCATTTTTATAGCTAGAATGGCAGTATTAGGACTTAACATTGTTGTTATTTAATTACTTGCTTATATATGACCAGTATATAGCTAAAAAGAGATCATCATGACTATTTCATTTTTAAATTTTACGCTAAACTACGACTAAAATAAGATGACCAAAATATAACTAAACAAAAGCCGTTGAAACGTTTTAGTGGCTAAATTTTGGTTATCTCAGCTTAATAGCATATTTGTGCTCTACGCTATAATATTGCCTCCCAGAAAACGCACATAAATGCATATTCAAAACGGTTTAATTGTCGTTTCATTCCAGATGCCTCTGCGCGAACGGCTGCTTTTTAGATAAATTTTTCTCCATTGCAGCTAAAGTCTCCAAGTACTCATTCCAGCTGCCGACTACACAAAGTTATAAGTGCAAGATGTGCAGTCGAATATTTATTATTCAGATTTTGCCTGGCCACCCCTAAAATCTGCCGCTTTACGCACGTGCATAATTAGCATAATTAGCGTATAGAGTAATCCAGCACTGACTTTGACTAAAACTATTTTATTTGCGTAAAAATTAATAAACAGAAATATGAAATTATCAGAGTTCGGCTAAGAATTAAACAGCCTATTTAGGAGTTATTTTTGTGTTTTATTAAATTACAAATTATGATACTTAAACAACTTTAATGTTGATTACCCACCAAGTATGGTATATTTTGAGAATGAATCTTTGACTCCACTATAAATATTTCAGTCTTTTTGTTTGTAAATAGAATTTTTTTTATAGCCGATTTTGGTTTGGCAAGATGGTTTGGTGTTCCGCTTAAACCCATGACCCCCCATGTTGTTACACTATGGTACAGAGCACCGGAATTACTACTCCAAGCACCAACTCAAACTACTAGTGTCGACATGTGGGCTGCAGGTTGTATCTTAGGGGAACTTTTGGGGCATAAACCTTTGTTGCCAGGAAGATCTGAAATTCAACAACTTGAACTAATCGTGGATTTACTAGGTGAGTAAAAGTGTGTAATGTTTAAAAGAAAATGTATACTTCGTTAATTGTGATTCTACTGATATAAATGATGGGAGTTTGATATAAACCTATTTTTTCTAATAAATAGTAATTTGTGTGATGCTTAGGGCACATTGTACTAACAATTTAAATCCCGGATCAACTTTGAATTGAGGATCAGTGGTCGAAAGTTGTTGTACTATTGTAGATCGGCGTTTTAACGGTGGTTAATTCGGGGATCACTTAAATCGCCTCTGATAGCAGATTAAACGTCGATCAGTCGGATCTAACCTCACATTCTTTCAAATTTTGACATTGACATAATCAAATAAAATAATAATATTGGAATTAGATACTGAACAATTAAATAGGAAGGGCTGAGCTGGAGCGTTGTTCACATTTTTTCTTGTTCTGTTATCATTAAGTAATGAAAGAAAACTACTTAGAAGGTCTGACAGACAATGAAGACTTTTTAGAACTTCTTGAACTAGTTTTACACCCTAGGATTCCACGTGTTTTGAGAAAGACCCAATAATTTTGTTTAAAAATCGTTATAGAATATCAAAACCAGTGGCTCGGTATCTCTTAGACCTCATATTATGTGGAAATAGCACCGACTACTAATAGGTAGTGTAAAAATTATAAAAATATATTGTGAATTATGTTTTTTTTTTAATCAATGTCAGGAGTCATGCTCTATCTGCTGAAGACATGGTATTTGTTACTGTTATATTAGTATATTACCTCTATTAGCTCTTCTAATTTTGTGTTCTGATTAATTCAGCAATTATGTCAATTTCCCGCTAAAATTGACAATTTTTTACGGGATCAGTGTTGCCAATGTACAGAATCACTCACTTAAAACCGGATCATCTGAACTGCCGATTACTATCTACGTACAACATAAAATTGTTTTGATCTGCGAATTAATCCGATCCTCGTTTCCGTGATCGTAGGTTTAAAAAACCTTAGTACAACGTGCCCTTAGAATATTTTAAATAACTCACACTTATACCAGGTTTTCTTTCCAATCTTAATGCCTTGCCATTATTTTAGGTTAAAATCACTTACGTAGAACTAGGGATCGACCGATTAAGATTGTTTTGCCAAGACCAATAATTTGCTGATATATAAAATGCCGATACCGATATACAGCGTTATATACCATGATATGCGGAAAATAAAATAGTGTATTAGTCTTCATTGTGGGAAGCCCCTGCAAAATTTTAGAGTGCTCCCAGGTACTTTAGTATATTAAAAAGGGTTAAAACTTACGAAGATACGCTACTGTTACATGTCTGTAGTCAGTAATAAGGCGATGAACTTACTTGTGAAAGAACATATCGGAGATGTTTACATTTCCTTAATTAGCATAAAAAGTGAAGCTGGCTGGTGCAGTCAAAGTGCCGCGTTTTTTGCTTTTGGTCGAACAGTCAGGACACCAGCAGGTACAAAGCACCGCCGAAGTTGGTGTTTTTGTGTTATTGACGAGTTTACGTAAATATCTCTTATATCTACTTGTTGTGGAGTTCACTAGCATAGGGTTAATGTCTTTTCGATTTATTTCGCTATTTTTGTAGTGTGATTTGATTAAGACCAAAAAGTCACTTCTACCCTCTGCAGCTTTGCTGCCAATAGTGTCAATCTCAAGTCTGATAAAGTGATATGGTTGTACCACGTTATGTCAGATTGGTTAAAGTCATTGGCGGCGCATTTCTACAAAAAAATAAGGTAATTTTTTTTGGTCATATTTTTTTTAATTATTCATTTCTTTAACTCCTTTCTGTGGGGGACAACCTACTGATAAATTTTCCGCATGTCGTGGTAGATCACCCTGTATATTGGCATATTGGTAATATAAATTTATACAGTCCATAAGTTCTCTAAATCTGAACGTGCTGTATAGGTCCCTCGTGCCCTAAGGTCAGGGCTGTAAAAATCTATAATGTTTTTTAAATCATGATTTTGTTTTATTTTTACTTATTTATTTATTAATATGAATACTTCCTGTATGAAGTTCCAATTTGGTGGTTGTCCTAAACACATAAATATATGTGTCTTGCACACGTTATGTAAGTTCTGTTCAAAACATGAAGAACCTTCCATAAAGAAATATTAACTATCCTAATGAAATTATTGTCATAGTATTTTTTCTGCACATGCAATAGCCAAAACCTCATATAGTATTTCAAACAGAGATGGATAAAAACTGGGTTTTTATTTTTTGGGGTTTTTAAATTTCGAAAACGAATCTTTTCACAGGTGAGACAGTTTGATGCAACAAGCCGAAGGCGAGTCAAATAAGTGTGAAAATATGTTTTCAAACGTGTTGTTTACAATACTTTTTCCACTTTTTCTGCGACTAAAGAATTAAGCATTTTTAATAAACTTCTTTAAAAGTGATGTGGACCTGACTAGGCTAGCCTACTTCAGAAAATACAAATAAAAGGTGTCAGTTCTGTTTTTGACAGGGCTGTGAAAAACAACAGTACTGTGTTTTTTTGGATTTTTGAACACATCGTGTGAAAAAAGACAGTTTCGAGTCATGGCTACTGTGCGTTATTTGTCGTTTTCGAAGGCAGTCGTAGAAAAACTACTTTCTGTGCAACTACTACTGCATTGTCATTTTGAAAAATTTTAGGTACACCTTCTGATGCGATTTGGCCTGGATTTAGTGAATTACCAGCTCTTCAGAATTACACATTGAAACAACAACCGTACAATAACCTAAAACAAAGGTTCCCGTGGCTGTCCGCAGCAGGTTTACGCTTATTGAACTTCTTATTCATGTATGATCCACGCAAGAGAGCTACAGCAGAAGAATGCTTGCAAAGTAGCTATTTCAAGGAACCACCCTTACGTAAGACATTTAAAAAATACATTTTACATTTATTTAATTTGATATTTTTGTAGCTTGTGATCCTAAGCTAATGCCAACATTCCCTCAACATAGGAATATCAAGGGAATTAAAACATCAGCCCCAGAACCAAATACAGGAGCTGGAGATCAAACAAACAATTTACCAGCGATATCAGATTTGGTACAAACTGTAATAAATTCCTATTAAATAGCTTTGTTAATCTATTCATATGTTTCAGTTGGGATCGATAGTTAAAAAACGGAGAATGGAGTAGAAAAAATAGACATTATAATTTTTAATAAATATGAGTTTGAATATTTATTTTTAAAGTTCCAATGTTTTTCATTTTCACAAAAAATGAAACTCGTTTTCCTACAAATTTAGAAATTAATTAAAGATAAGTACAAGTTAATATCTTGTGTTGGAAGTAAAGTAGTCTTATCTATTGTTACTTATTTTTCAGAAACCAAACAATAAAAGTTCAAAAAAAGAATTGTTTAATTTATTACATATTGATAATTTCTATTTATGTATGAAATTTCTCCTTCCATATGCGCTAGGGTGGTGCAATATTTTGGATTTTGAAAAAAACTAAATGCCTGTAAGCGGAAAAGTTTTATTGATAAAGACAATTATTTTGCTATTTTGAAGAAAATTCAGGCCTGTTTTCGAGGGAACAGTAGGGCTAGAAGTTGAAAATGATTCCTAATTGATTTTTTAATTAGAATAAAAATTTTGTCCTCATCTATAGAAAGTTTTCACCAGACGGGCATTTTCACTTCTCAAAAAAAAAAAAAAAAAATGGTAAGCTTATTTTTTTATTAAATATTCCAACAAAAGTTCATTATTAAATTTCTCATTTATCTAAAATATGAAATACGTTCAAAAGTACTATTTCCAAAATAATAGCACGCAAATGCGCATGTGCTATACCACACCATCGTGAGTTGGTTCACATCTATGTCATTATCATCACTCATGCATCTTTTAGTTTGTCTTAATTCATACATCCATTATCGTTTGTCTTGTGTCTGGCTTAACATTATTATATAAAAATACCATTAAAGGTGAGAGACATTGTGGATTGTCCTATTTTTGGAACACCTAGGGAGCTAGGTTGCATTATGTTATAGTGAAGTTGCTTAATTACTTCCACATCCAGTGGAAGTATAGTAACGACAAAAAAATTTTTTAAAATTTTTATTGTTCAAATAGGCTTAGAATGTCATGAAACGTCGAGATTTCAAGTTTGAGCGAAAAGAAAATTTCTGTCTGTCGGTCTGTAACTTTTTTTGTGCGCATGTTTACTCTGGAACCGTTTGAGATATTGACTTGAAATTTGGTACACATATGTACTTTAACGAGATCTAGAACTAGATTATATTTTCATCTTGTTCCGTCGAAGGGTTGGGGGGTAAATTGGGGTAAATTTGGAGTAAATAGGTAAATCAAGCAGGCAAGAGTTCATGAAATTGATATTTAGTATAGACAAGAGAATAAAGTTCCATAAACAATTATTTCCAGATACAAAATTTTTTCATTGTGTGACTTGGATAGAAAATCCGGATGTGGAAGTAGTGATTCCTTGGGCAGCGGTTTTTTAATTATCTTAAGGATCGTTCATATTGCGATACTAACCTGAAATTGGGTGAGCATAGACAGTTTTTTGAGACGAACAAATTGGGATATAGTGCCACTTAGAAAAAAAAATTGGTTCGGCCGTTATAACCTAAAAATCGTCAGAAAAATCAGTACTTCGACATTATCTCGAAAACGGCGAATTGTATCAATATTTTTGTGATTACACAAATTGAAGTAAACTAAATTTTCTACAAAAATCGTGTAATGAGTTTTTTTGTGACTCCATTAGTTTTCTCAGTGACGGGGAAATTATATATTTAAGTATAGCTGTAATATAATTCTATTTTTAATAAAAAGTAGATAAATCAATTTTTTTGTAAGGTTTTGTAAGGTAAATATTTCTACTCTAGTGATTTTTTATAAAATCGCAAAGAAATGAATGCCCAAAAAGTTAAAATTTTCAGTCACTGTCGGCTTTACAGCAGTCTCCATCACATAAACACAGTACCGTACATTTTAACTCTGCAAGAGCGCATGAACATTTTTTACTACATATAACTCGACATTCACAAGAAACCAGCTCCTGGCAAGCTGAAGTAGCTTCTGTGAGATGTGGTCCAAAGAGGGTGGTAAACTCCACCCTCAAGAATTAGGATCTGGATGATTAATATTATTAATATTATTATTATTGTTACTAATGTATTATTTTTATGTATGATATTACTCATAACAATAATCCTGTCGGTAACGTACTAAACGATCTGCGCGACATATTAAATAATGCTTGACAATCGTACCGCTGATCATTTGGCCTAATTGTAGGAAAACCATTTGGTCTATGACAAAAAAGTATAAACGTTATTTTGTAGTGAATTTTGTGTCCTTCAATTTTGCTTAGGAGTTCTTTTGTCATAAGTACATGGTTTTCAAGATAATCCCAAAAAACTGTCCGTAAATTTATTTTTTTCAGGATGGCCGCCGAAAAAACAAATTTTCGGCTTGGCCCTATTAGACATTTTGTTCGCTAAGAAAAACTTTACCTCTGTGTCAAGTTTCATGTTAGTATCACAAAGTGAACGATTGTTATGCTCCACTATTATGGGCCATTCAACAAATATGTTGGCAAAAATTGGATATTTCTAATTCTCTCCCTACCCTTTGTAGTACCTTGTAATATTTATAAAACCACCTCAGGTGAACGTTGTTTGAAAACAGCTCTCCCCCATTATACTTTAAAAAAAAAATGATCTATTGATTACTTTGTCATGAGGGAAGGAACATAAAATGTTAAATATATATTATAAATTTTTTTGTCACAAAGTTCACTTTTTACGAATCCCACCTCCCCTATCGTTCATTTTGTCACATTTCCAGTAACAAAAAAAATTGAACGTATTTGGTTTACCAACATATGAATGTGAAACGTTTCATATGGTAACACAATGATTTGGAGGCAAAATCTTTCAATGCAAATCTCATGACTATAGCATCAGTTTATTATTGCTAGGCAAGTTGAAGATGGCGAAAGGCTCCTATTTCTACAGTAAGTTGCCGAAGGTAATAAAACATCAAATGTCAAAATTTTCTAAAATCTTACAAACAAAATAACTGGTATACGGCCATGCCAATTTTATTTTCTCGCATGACTTAAAAATGTTTATTTATCGATAAATTACCTAATAATGGTATATTGCCATCAGGTTTATATACAGTGTGTGCTATTTAATACTGCAATGCCCCATTATTTTGGAATGCGTTGGTCGATTTACTTCTTTCTTTCTCGAGCTTTATTTGGCTGTTTTGAAAAATTTGTAGTTTTCGTATTTTCAAGGCTTACTAAGCTCCTCTAAATGGGTCAAAATTTCGAGATCGATGGCAATTTTATATCGCAAATTGGATAGCGTATTCCATTCACAGTTGTCTTAAATGCCCCCTATACAAAATTTTAGCTCGATACCTCATATAGGGTGTTTGTTATTTAATAGCCAAATTTAAAATTTCTTACTTTTTGACTGGCCATGTATAAAAGCCGGTCAAGTTTCAATGCTCATGATGTCCGCGAACATCATCTCGCAACTATACCGCAGTGCACATAATAATAATAATAATGTTTATTCATCTTTAGAAATTTTACATTATAGACAAGTCAATAAATACAAATTAGATGTCTGTATAGAAAATTAATCAGTCTTTAAATCGGAAGAGATGAAGATAAAAAATATGATATGAAAATGTCAATTACGATAAAATGGTAAAATTACAAACATAGAACGATAAAACTACAGGTACATATTAAAATAAAATAAAATAACATTAGTTAACAGAGGCAAAAATAATGTCTCCATTTTCAGCAATAAGTTGAGAGAACTCGCGTATGTTGTAAAGGCAGTTCTGTGTTAATATGTTTTTTAGTTTCTTTTTGAATTTGATCATTGTGAGGTTGCGGAAGTGTTGTGGCAAGGTGTTGAACAAACTGATTCCAAAGTTATTGTTTCTATGAAGTCTGCTTTGTGGTGTTACCAGATTAAACTTATTTCCTGTATCATGTTCGTGGATTTTATTATGTGCAACATAACTTTGTAAGTTCTGTTTTACATAAAGCAAATTCTGATACACGATAATAGAAAACAGTGTCATAATTTTTAGCTCTATAAATATTGGTTTACACGTTTCGTCCCAATTTACATTGACTATACTTCTTACTGCTGACTTTTGGATCACAAATAATTTTTGTAAGTGACTGTGTGCCGCATTCCCCCAAGTCAATATCCCATAAGTGAGAAGTGGATGAAAAAGTGAGTGGTAGGTTGTTAATGCTGCTTGTTCATTAATGGTGTTTCTTATTTTCCCGATAGCATATATAGATTTATTTAGTTTACCACTAAGAACTTTAATATGTTCATCCCATAATTGATTTACATCTATATTAACACCTAAGAATTTGACATTTGCATTTTGATTTGAGTTGTTGCTTATTCTAGACTCGAATAGCATATTTACAGTTTTCCTTTCATTTAATACCAGTTGATTAGGTGCAAACCAGGCTTTTGCTTTCTCAATTATGTTATTCAGGATGTGCTGAGAATCATCTTCCTTGTCTAGAGTGGCCACAGATGTTGCATCGTCTGCATACATAACCGTTTTCACATTAATTGTTTCTAAGGATTTAGGTAAATCATTTATATAGACAAAGAAGAGTAATGGTCCCATGACGTCTGCGGAAGTCATTCGGTAAACTCTGGACATTCATAGAAGTCACGAGCACTGGGTCACAATATATCAACGACAGTGCGCGTGATGTCTAGGGTTTGAGGAGTCTCGACATTCTCAAAATCCTGGGACACGAGACATCGCAAGATCAAAGTCCCGGGTCTTCGAGACTTCAAAATAAAATTAGAAACGAGTTCATTTTTGGTGAGATATATCAATAAAATCGCCATTTTAGTAAAAATCAACGTTTATTGAACATAAAATCAAATTCTAACATTTTTAACGGTGATTAAAGCCTAAACAATTCGTATGTTTAATTCTCACACACTAGGGATTGCATTACCGGTTAACCGATTAACCGGTTAACCGGTTATTAGGACAAAAAACACATGACGATAATTACCGGTTATTTTAATTTTTTACCGGTTATTTCGGTAAATTCTGAACTTACGATATGTCACGTATTCAACGTTTCTATTTATGTCACTGACTAGTATTCACTAAATACAGAGTGACTGTCCCAACACCAAGCACTTTTAACAATAAATAAATAATATTATAAAAAGTAAACTCCAAATACCAAGCCCTAAGAAATACAAGAGAGACAATATCTTATGACAGAAAATTGAATATGTCACTGCCGCAAATATTCGTAGAATACATTTAGAAGTATGTTATTACCAATTCTTATTAACTTATCGACCCACCAATATCGATTGAGGAAGGGCATCTTCAGCTGGTGGTATTCTATGCACAAATATCAGACGATTAACAGATATAGCTTTGAAAAACTAACCCTTTTAACAGGCTATTTTTAAAAAATATTGTATTTTTAGATTAGGTATTCAGTAAATGCCTTATTTGAGTTTATGTTTATAATTTTTGTTATTTAAGTGGATATTTTTGTTATTTACAGAATAATTATTTATTTAAATTTATTTCATTTATATTTTTTCCTTTTGGTAAATTAACTCCTATATAAAAAAGTCTATTTGACAGTCACATTTTTGTCATTTTGACAGCGATAAAAAAAGTGCATCGCTTTTTATCACCGATAAAAATGCCTGTTTCTCAAAAGCAGAGTACACCAGTAGTCGCACGTCACTTTGAAATCTGTACTATCAGCTATAATTTTTAACTATTGTGGAAACTATACTGTACGATATGAGTCGTTCTGGGAAAATTATAATTATTTTTAATAAATTATCGTTGTTGTTCGTTCACATTCATATTCTGTCGTTACAAATATACGTATATAAAAATGTTTTTCGTTAAATTTAGATAATTTTTTACATGGAAAAAGACAATTGCCATTTTCGCCACCCTAATCATCCATTCTAAAAATTACCAGTAAATACCGGTTAACCGGTTATTTACATTTTTATTTACCGATTTACCGGTTATTAAAACTTACGGTAAATTGCAATCCCTATCACACACAGATTCATTTTTTGGTAATAAAATCTTAAAATTATAATAAGACATAAAACAGATTTAGTAAAGTAATCATACTAATCATCATTTAGTCTCTAGCCATTAGTCATATAAATAATATCCCGCTAATAGGGAACGTGAGCTGAATTTAGACCGTCATGAGACAGGTTAGTTTTACCCTACTGATGACTTGTCGTTGTGATAGTAATCCTGCTCAGTACGAGAAGAACCGCAGGTTCGGGCATTTGGCTCACGCACTCGCTCGAGCGGGCGGGCGGGCGGTGGTGCGAAGCTACCATCCGTGGGATTATGCCTGAACGCCTCTAAGGCCTTATCCTTTCTAGTTGAAGCTGGCAACAAATATCTCTTGGTGTTCCGAGAGTCGAAAAGCTTAAAATAATGTGACTTTACTAGGCAGTAGCGGTTCGCTGCGATCGTCGCACTAGCCCTATCAGTCTTTTTTCCTAATTTAATAAAATATTCTTTTAAAAAAATTAGTGCATTAACAACTTTGTCGGACAATCTGTTTCTGATTTTTGTAATAATGCCTCCGGAAAGAGAACACTCTCTTGTTTTCAACAGATATCTTTTTTATTGTGTATAGTAAGTTACGTACGTACGAGTATCAAGTAATTATTCGTTAAATTAACAGATGGCGCTCTCAGTGACAGAGTGCGGGAAGCCTGAGCTAATGAAGCTTATTGTGACCTTTTGTTATTAAAATGATTACAAGCGTGTCTCGAGTCTCGACCCGAAAGTCCTGGGATACGAGACAATTAAATTTGGGAAAAGTCCCGGGACCCAAACCCAAGTGACGTCTAAGGATGTCATATTTTGTTTTCTACGAAAATATTTTAAAAATGTATTTATATAATGTCAATTTCAATTGGAAAAAAGGACTTTACCTCCCAGGCGTATTAGGCCAATTTAGAGTAGCAGTGAATGTGGTAAGGAACATATCAGACACTAAATGAGGAAGAAAAAAGAAAAGTTATTCTTTAAATAAATAGTGCTTCTATACATTATTCGGTTGCTGTACGTAGGTGCCTTAATGAAAATTTTTCAAACAAATGGATTGGACGGAATAGCTTTTCTTTTTCTTCCTTATTTAGTGACATCAACATCAGATACTAAATAAGGAAGAAAAACGAAAAGCTATTCTGTCTAATCCATTTGTTTGAAAAATTTTCATTAAGGCACCTACGTACAGCAACCGAATAATGTATAGAAGCACTATTTATTTAAAGAATAACTTTTCTTTTTTCTTCCGCGTTTAGTATCTGGAACATAAATGGTTAACAGTATGTAATGAAATCAATCAACAACAAGGCAGAAATTACTGGCAACGAATAAAAAAATTATCCAGTCGACATCCATAGCCACAGTGGAAGAAAATAATACACTTTATAATAGCAACCCCGAAAAAGCAGATCTGTTTGCTGAACACTATGAAAATGTATACACAATTAAATATGATAACCAATTTCGACGAAGCGCATCACGAAGACAAAAAATTGGCACGACTATTTCATTTCTGACGAATTACCAAACCAAAACATTTCAATAAGCGAGGAAACCTATTATGACATACTGAATAAAGGTAAAAGCACAGCCTCCGTAAAAGACAGCATATCTAAAAATATCATCAGTAAACTTGGACACAAAGTACACCTATACATAATAAAATTATATGAATACTGTTTGAACAACCAGTACTTCCCTAAGGAATGGAAAGATGATGTCATCACCATACCCAACATCAACCCACACAGAACAAACAATTATCGTCCTATCACACTACTTCCGGTACTAGCAAAAAACTTGGAACAGATTATTAAAAGACTCATTTCAGATGCAATCGGGCACAACATACCCAACTACCAATTTGGATTCCGGGAAAAATCATCCACCACCCACCCGCTGACGATAATCACTTCAAATATCCAAACGACAAAGCTCGAAGGTCAACATAGTGCGGCAATATTTTTCGATATAAATAAAGCATTCGACAGTTTTTGGCACATGGGCCTACTGTACAAGCTAGTATACCTGAACTGTCCGAGATACTTAGTACACATGATAAGCACATATTTAAAAGAGAGAACATTACAAATCAAAATAGACACAAGCTACTCTAAAGCATTTAAAATGCAACAAGGACTACCACAAGGCTCGCCGCTATCGCCACTACTATACAATACCTACTGTTTTGATATTTACAACTTCGAAAATGACCCAGCGCACTTCAACCCTAATCCATATATACCACAAACTGCACTATGAAAAAGACTGTAGATAGCGGAGACATCAACACTCAGAACGATCACCAAATGTCGACATCCTGACAATCCACTCCATAACCCGCCTAATCCTGTACCAAATCACCAAAATTAAACTAATTTCACAAAGACTTTCAAAATTGTCAACCAAGTTTGCCAAAAATGAAGACAATATACATAAAATACAACTCTTGTGCAAAACAAGAAACCATCGGACACCAAGGCGCAGGAAATATCCAGAACGAACCTTGTGGGAACACATTAACGACTTAAGAGAACCATAAACAACGTTTTTCAATACATATACATTTTTTTTTATATTTATATATAAATACTTACTACACATGAAATATACAATGTACAAGTACTTATTTTAATTTTAATATTTTTGTAAACAGGCTGAAGGACTTCGGTCGATGGCCTTTTGGGTTTATACTCAATAAAGAACTTTTATTATTATTATTATTATTATTATTATTATTATTATTATTATTAGTATCTGATGTTCCTTAAGTCGAATGACTACTTTACCTTTTTAGTAAACCTAACCGACTTTTATACATGGCCAGTCAAAAAGTGAGAAATTTTAAATTTGGCTATTGAATAACAAACACGCTATATGAGGTATGAGCTAAAATTTTGTGTAGGGGTATTTAAGATAACTGGGAATCGAATATGCTATCCAATTTGCCGATAAAAGATTTCCTAATAGTCGATCTCAAAATTTCAACTCATTTAGAGGAGTTTAGTAGGCCTTGAAAATATGAAAATTACAAATTTTTCAAAACAGTCAAATAAAGTTCATCGAGCAGTATATCTCAAAAAAAAAAAAATAAAATAAAATGACCAACGGCGTTCCAAAATAACGGGGTGTTGCAGTATTAAAGAGCACACACTGTATTACCGTGCAAAATTTGAGCAAAATTGTTGAAGATAACTACCCTTAATTTAGAGGTACGCGAAAAATGAAAAAAGCGACTGGAGATATTTATAAGTGGATCAAATTTAAACGGTAGGTTAATCGATGGTCATACATACACAGACAATTTTTCTAAATCACCTTATTTGTATCTGGGAGTGATATGTATGTATAATCTGAATCCTGCGTTATTTTCTATAGCAGGAATTATACTGACACAATTCGGTTTGAGAAATGCAGGATTCTTCATGCACGAATATAGATAATGAACTTTTCCCGCCTATAGGAGATTGTATTCTGATTGATATTTATTCGGTGACATACTCTGGTACGTGCTTTGTACTGTGCACTTTCTGGGTATAGTACAAGTTTTCTTTGTACTGCAACTGTGGTGCCTTAAACCTTAGACAAGGAAAGAATTAAAGTAATCTTTCTAAGAGCTAACCTATATCTTACCTGAAAAATAAAAAAAAAAAAATTCGTGTTTCAGTTATGACAATGACTGATTCACAGGTCTACAAAAAAAAAGGTCGCGTCTTAAGATTCTAATCTAACTTTTCTGAAGTATTTTGATGCGCTGAGCCAATTTTGGAGAAAAAAATTTTTTCTACCATGCCAGTTTTCCTCTACCAACCCTTTCATTCCCTAAAAAAGGCAAAAAAAAAACGTGCAAACGTGTGAAATTCTAATAGCAATTAATTGCAGTACCTGGCCGACAATCACTCATTTGCAATTTTCTCGAAAACTGCTAATTCTAGAAAAAAAAGTTTCAAATAAAATAGTTACGTCCATCTTTTATTTTCGTTACTTCTCGATAGACTTGGTACCTATTTCGAAAGATAAAAAAGTATCCCGCATGTTACATTTGAGAATGCAAATAGCATAGCCTTAGAAAAAAAATAATGCTTTCTACACTTATTAAAATTTGACCTACATATTAACACATTATGTTAACAAATATATAGTGAAAATTTGGGAGTAATCCATTATGCCGTTTTTGAGTTAGAGTGAGTTAAGCGGAAAAATAGTTGTTATATATATCCAATACACACCTAAAACTCGTAACGGTGTTAAATAATTATTTATAATAAGTTTAATATTTGATAGAGGGTAGACTGATAAAATATTAAGATGGAAAAAAAGATTTATCTAACCGAATATTAAGCTCCGAAGTCCCTATCCCTTTTCTTTAACCCCCTATTCCCGCAAACACATTATGCCCCCTCCCCCCCCCTTCCTATTGCTTGGATTGCGATAATTCTTTTTTTAATTTAAAAATAAAAAAAATCTCACTTGTAAAAAAATTTCTCTTCTGAGCCCTTTCCTTCGTACTCAAAAACGCATTTAAAAAAAAAATGCAAAAGGTTTTTCCCCTCCCACAACTTTGTTTATTTGAAAAAAATAAAAAAAATTATTCAGTCAAATATTAGACGTAATAACGAACAAATTCCATTTTGGTTTTTGAAAATCGCACGACAGTAAAAAAAATTCGAGGGAGTTGAATAATTTTCCTTTCCCTACCTTCCTCCCCTCCCCTAATTGGCCCACCACCCCAATCCTCCGGCTCCATCAATTCTTATCTATTTCACCTACCTCAAAAAAATCTCATCCCCCTATTTTTTTCGTAAAAAAATTAAGGAATTACTTTTTTGTGTATTAGTGTTAGGGCAAAAAAACGAGTATTTTCAAAAAAAATTTTCACGAAAAGTTACCGTCTGATAAAAAAAATTTTTACAAGATTATGCGCTTCCGAGGGATCTTCAATTTTTAATTTTACTTTTTTTTCGTCAGGTCAATAATAACAAAGTTATCGTGGAAAAACGTGTTTTTGCGAATTTTAAATGCGAATTCCTCCGCCACCCCGTGTGATTAAGCTGAACTAAGTTGATAACATAATAAAAGAGAATGCGTGTAACCGAATTTTCAAAAAAAAAAAATTTTTTAAAAAGTTGGTTTAATTTCAAAACCAGATCCGCTCCGCTATGTAGAAAATATTTTCAGGTGTGTTCTACAAATAAAAAAGATTACCGTAGGCGTGCCGAAAATATTTCGAGTGCTTGGGGAAATATTAAATTTTTTCATTGGCGTATCAAAATTTTTATTTTGGGAGGGCAGGGGGGTACACAAAAAAATTCATGTGCGTACCGAAAATTTTTCCGTGAGGGTAGGGGGGACAAAATTATATTTGGGATATTCAACAAACGCAGGATGGTAATAGATTCAGAAGGGCCACCACTTTACCAGAAAAAACAGAAACCCCCTTTTTTGAAGATATAAAGAGGCAACATCGTGAAAAATACAAGCGTTTATTTTTCAGCCATTAACGAACATATGTCTTTCCCTTGGTATATACTATACCTTATACTTCTATACTGCTGTCGTGCGTTTGTCGATTTTCCATATTTTCAAATTTTGTAATCCCGTTCGACAAAAAAAAGGTACGTTTTTAGAAATCAAATTTATTTAAAATGGGTATTCTGATATATGAGGTAAATTTTTGCGATCTCCCACTTACACCAACATCTTGAAATGAGACGTCCTAATTTATTCCCCTTCAAAAAATAGCTGCCTTTTAAGCATGAAAATGCTGTAAAGTGGTGTGAAACATTTTATTGATATCTAAAAAAAAATAACAGCAAACGCATAATTGGCACATCAATAATAAACTACCTACGTGCTTCATCATTGGGAAAGTACTGGAAATGAGCGCTAAATTATTAAATAGTGCAACACCTGCCAACGCTCATCCATCACACACTTTGCCAATATAAATGGCGGTATATACAGGGTGATTTACCACAACATGCGGAAAATTTTTCAGTAGGTTGTCCCCACTGAAAGGAGTTTAAAAAATGAAAAACTAATAAAATACAATCAAAAAAATTTCCTTATTTTTTTGTAGATATGCACCGCCTATGACTTTAACCAATCTGACGTAACGCAGTGCAACCATATCACTTTCCATTCCCCTTTATCAGACTTGGGACTGACAGTAAAGCTGGCGGGGTTAGAAGTGGCTTTTTGGATTTAATCACACACTACAAAAATAACAAAAATTAAAATAATTTTTGTATTACACAGCACAGCACAAAATTTAAAAGGAATGAAAAGTCAAAGAAAATGTTCCAATGCATTACATTCAATGCACTGTTCTAAGCGCAGAATGGAATATTGAACGGTATCGATCTATGAATACAATTTAAAATTTAGCGGTACGTTCTAACTGGAAGTTGGGAAGACAATACACTGACCCTATGCCAGTGAACTCTTATACTACATAAAAAGATTTACAGAGAATTAATTCTCTAATCTTTGCTGCGTACCTGCAACGGACCTTATTGTTGTCGAAGTTCGTAATAAGATAGAAAGAGACAGATACCAGTCACGATTGCGTGTTGACCAAATTCGATTTGCCTCACTTTTATTTGAAGGACGGATCCATTCCAGGTGCGTAGTTCATTGCCTTATAGGCACTAACCATAGACAAATAACAGTAGCGTATATCTTTGCAAATTTTAATGCAAAAGAAAATATACTAAATTACCTAGAATCACTCTAAAATTTTGCAGGGGCTTTCCCACATAGAACATTCTAGTACACCATTTTATTTTCCGCATGTTTTGGCAAATCACCCTGTATACTGGACTTTTAGCATTAACTTATTTTTTCTGAAATCAATCGGCAATGTCACATTTTCGGCGCGATTTCAGATCGAAAAATGCACAATTCCAGTATTTTAGTCCGTTGCTAAGAAACTATCAGAAAGCAGACTGGAAAAGATCCGTTGCCGAGCAACGATCAACAAACCCGTACGGGAATGTTACTTTCCCGGCCTAGGCTGGGAAAGTGACCTTCCCGTATGGTTTTTTATGTATATTTTAGACAGTAAATAAATACACGCAGACAAATCAACTCACATTAAAGTTGCATTTATTAGTAAGCTGTAGGGCCTCGTTTCTCTTTACCTAACACAAAATCATTCTGATGGATTTTCAAGGAGTTACTTCGGTGACTTGAGAAGCGGTTAAGAAAACATTTTTAAACATATAGTTATAATACACCAGTGATGGTTAAATATTTCCAAATACGCAATAACAATAAAAATGACATCTTAAACACTTAGGGCCATCAATTTACCATTACAGCATGGGAGCTCTAATGGTTAAAGAGTACTTTGTATTAGCTTTTCTGGTGTCGACAACTATGGTGAATAATTCATTAATTCCTAGTATGAAATAACAGAATAAAGGCGTATTAAACACACAGGGCCATCAACTTACCATTACAGAAGAGATGATATATAATGTTAAACAGTACTTTACTTCACTTTTCATATATTGGCAAAAGTTGCCAACACTTAAATACCATAAATCTAATGGCACATTGCTTTGCCACCTATAGTGTGTTGTGTGTTTGCTGAAAACATTACATTCGTTCAGTTCATGTGTAGAGCCCATTAACAAATACTTAAATTATGACTTTTTTTGCTGTTTCAGATGAATCCCCACTATCTTCCTCTTACTTTTCTAACATCCTCTTGAGACCGCACAATACCGCTGCAAGCGCCTTTCATAGTGACGTCATGACTTGTTCGCTCGAAAGGTAGAGTCTGTCGCGTCTTATCCGCAAAAATATGACTATAGTTCTGATGTTTGACATCACCGGTTTTAATTTTCATTTTGACAGTAGACAAAAAGTTTATCTATGACAAAAAGCTTTTGATGTTCTCGTTGCTGGTTTGATGGTTTTTGTCGATTTTTAATCATTTTAATTAACTCTTTCAAGGAAATCAAGCTTATTTTATTTTATTTTAATGAGAAGACAAACTTTTAATGATAGCGTAAGTTAATGATTCTTTCTTTATATGTTATGATTTCACTAATTATTTTAGACTGAAATGGATATGAAAACTGAGTTAGATTTAAGCGGTAAATTAATAATAAAAGTGCAACTTGGGGATGATATTAGGCGAATTCCTATACACAATGAATCAATTACTTATGATGAACTAGTTTTAATGATGCAGAGGGTGTTCCGGGGTAAATTAACTGCTAATGATGACATCACTATGAAATACAAAGATGAAGGTATGTTTATGAATCAGATCAGGTTTTTTTTTATCTTAAATATGTATATATTGAATATATATTTATCTTAATCATGGCTTATAATCTATAAATATGAGCACATATTTATAACATTATGTTTTTTAAATACATTGTACTTTATTTACGTTTTAGATGGGGATTTAATTACGATATTTGATAGTTCTGACTTATCTTTCGCTATACAGTGCAGCCGTATACTGAAATTACAAATTTTATTGAATTCGGACTTGAAGACTGAATCCACAAGTGCATTGTCTTTGTCTGAAATTACTAAATTAAAAAAGCATCTTAGAAGTATCAGGGATCAAGTTAATAAGATACTGGATTCCATTGATGTGACTGAAAATAAAAGTTCTGCAATAAAACAAGGTAAGTAACTATAAGATTAAAACTACCCTTTTAAATAAATACCTGTATATGTCTTTATTTAAATGCATTTATTGATCTTCACAGGAATGATCAACAATAGCTAGTTACTGAAAAACTGATATAGTGGTCGCAATATATCAAGCAGTGCACATCACTCTTAAACTGACGTTACAGTTTTACTTCGTTTACATGATGTCAAAGTTATTGCATATAATCTGTGATTAAACTATTCACAATAATATTAATGTTGAAAAACACACTAATTAAACCTTACCTAATAATAACATTTTGATTAATTAATTCACAAAGGATCATAAATTAAAAGTACAATAAAATGACAAAATGATGTAAGGTAAACCGAGTTATTCGAAGCAACGCGTGGCAGTATACCATGTAACCATACCTGTAGCATAGTACCAACTTAAGTGTTCCGTATATACATACGAAATTTGTACCATATTATTTTAAGTTGGTACTTTATGACGTCAGAATATCACCAGTCATGACGTGCACTGCTTAGTATATTGGATGTTGCGACTTAATTAAATAGTAATAAGAGTTCCAACAATGGAAAATGCATTTCAGAAGGTGAATTTATAATTAATTTGTATGCATTTATTTTGATTGTTAGAAACGCAAGCAGATCTGAAGAGCCTTCGATCTGCCAAGAAGCTTGATTCAATCAGAGCTGAGCTATGGCACCGTTCAACAATTATTATACAATACAATGAGGTTGAAAGATGATCCTATTTGTCGGGAGTGTGGAGTGGAGGATGAAACCATCACTCATATTCTATGCTATTGTGCACCAATGAGCGTCAAGGTTTAGGTATCTCAGAAGGCAGTTTCTACAGCTGGGGAAACAACGGGATCTACCCTGGAAGGGGCTGCTCTCCTTCGTCGAGAGCACTGGTCTTTTCTAGGGAATCCTAAATGTTGCGAATGAACAAAGGGTCGATAGGTCTGAGTACTTTGGATCTACTCACGTTTTTAATAATAGTAGAGACCTGAGGATTCGCATACCTGTCGGCCCTTTGTACATTCGTGACATTTATGATCTACAAAACACCAGTGCTCCCCGTGAGGGACAGCAGTCTATTCCAGGGTAGATCCTGTAATTCCTCTGATTGTAAAAATGGAGATGCCTATACTTTGACATTCGTAGTGGTGCATGCCCAGTTGCAAAGAATATGAATGATGGTTTCATCCTCCACCAGTGCCGGATTTACGGCAAGGCAGCAGGGGCAACTGTCCAGGGCCCACCGCTGCACTGACAGTTCAATAAAAAAGTATCATTTGTTGCAGAACTATAACTGTCATATAACACATCATATACTTAAAATAGTTGGTAAAAAGTTTGGGCACTGTTGATTCTGTCCTGTCCTTATCACTCTTCGTTAGTCTTCTGTGATAAAGTCGGAAGAGCCAATAACAAATTATCTATGCTACTTTTTGCGTAAGTTAGTTTTATTTCAAGATGGTGGACGATAAGGATGTTCTAGTTAAAGTACTGTGTATCTAATTATTGTAATAAACCAGTGTCCAAAAAGTTTATTAAGTGCAAAATATGTGACAATATATATCATAATAGTAGTTACTCTATAAGAATGGTATGTTGCGAAATGAGATTGGGAACAAGAAAATAATGCAAGTAACCTAAGTACAAAAAGCTCATAGAATGAAGAAGATGAACAATAATAAATGAAGAATTGATAGCAGAAAGCAATGAACTCAAGGCAGAAAATAAAAAATTGAAACAAGTAGCACGACTAGAAGAAAAAATCAAAAAAATGCTTACAGAAGAAAAATCAGAATCAAATAAATCCCAAAAAAGTCACAGCTCTACAGAGAATCACAATGAAATAATATCTATTATAACCAGGGTGTATTAAATAGGTGATGCGACGACAACCCTCACAGTGGCTTCATAAGTGCTTACTTTGTACATAATGTAATGGATGGCAGGAGCAATAAGGTCCGTCGTTACTTACGCATATAAAAATAATTTTGCAGGTTCTGTACATACGTGCATACAGTGTTGCATACATTTCCGGCCTTTTGTTTTTGTTTAGTGAAACGAGAGTCCAGTGACATCTGACATTAAGTAGCTAAATTAAAACATTGAAAGAATATAATATGCAACACTATATGCAGCATTGTACGTGTCGTCGCAGCTAACCTCAAAAATATATGTTTCTTAAGATTTACAAGTATTACGTAGCTATTATTAAAATTTCTGCCTGATACCTGTACTTTAACCAAAATCAAGTTCAACGTAATGTGTATGAAGTTTTAAATAGTTTTTCAAAATAAAATAAGACACTTTTTGCAGGTTAGGAATCTAACCTATAATTAGCAGTCTATTTTTATTAATCAACAATATTGAAAAATTATTTGCGTGAATTTTTAAATATTTGCTTGGAGCCAGTATAAGAATAAACGAAAAAACCAGAGGATGGGCAAACTCCCGGAGTTTTGATTACTCTGAAAGTTTCCAGGAAGCTTTCCTGGAAACTTTCCATTGGGAATATTCAGAGTTTATTTTATGGTGAAATCTGATTCGTGATGATCTGAGCTTCATTTTGATACCGAATAAGTGCATATAAATATATTATTTACATTACTTTTACAGACTTTTACCAAATAACTGATATTATATGACACTCGCTATATGTGCCCTGTGCTATATGAAGAATATGGAGCAAATTGGGTGGTTACCCAGTAATTCGTTTTGTTTGAATTATTAAATAATTAAATATAACTAAAATAATTTAAATAACGTGATAAATATGTGGATTATAAAATTAAAAATTTATGTAAATGTCGTATGCAACTCCTATTTTGTGCAGACACGGAAATGTAGAAGGCAAGACAGAAATAACATCTAAATCTCATATTATATAGTTACATTGAATTAAAAGTGTAAAACAAATAAATAAAATAATAAATAAATGTTTATTTAATTTTAAATTTTAACACTTAAAAAAATAATAACAAGAAAATAATCAATCAATATTATTAATACTAATACACAGATAGAAATAATGTTTTAAATCAAGAATATTTGTTTCATATATACGCAAATAAAGGATTTTCTTCATATAAGACAAATACTTTTGTAGCGAGAAATAATAGGTTTGATTCAAAACTATTTGTTTTATATGAAGAAAGTATTTATTTGCGTAATATATGGAACAAATATACTTGATTCAAAACTTTATTTCTATCTGTGTACAAAATAAATTAAACCATCCACTATAACAACATATTATTCATCGAGAAGCAATAGTGCTGGTAAACAAATAAACGTAACATATGTCTGTCAACTCATCCTTGATCATAGCCAATAGCACGAAATTCGAGAAATTCTGTGCCAATAGTAATAATCCGAGCGGTGACCATATTAAACTCTACGTCATCAAACATCCGATTAATTTTTGATAATTTCGAAAGAATATCAACAAATTAAAACTGGATTTCTGGCGTTTGAGGTTATGTTAGATCATCGTGGCGGCAATTTCAAATTTATGAGAACAACTGTAAATATTCGTGAAAAATTAGGAAACTTTCCCGGAGTTTTGGAAACTTTCCCGGAATTTTGGAAACTTTCAGAATATTCAAATATTTTTAAAGGAAACTTTCATTTTTATCAAAACTCCGTTCCGGAAACTTCCGAAAATTTCCTGGAAACTTTCCTTTGGAAAGTTTCCTTGACCCCCATCTTTGGAAAAACCTTAAAATCTGAGCTTATGTTAGTTATACGATGCACATGCCCAGGTAATTGTAGGACCTTATAGCTCGCGCCATCTACTAAAGTAAATAGACACCATGCACTTATGAAGCCATTATTATAATAGGAAAGTGCCGTATGTCGGACCACCTATTTAATACACCGTGGTTATAACACAAGAAGTCGATAAGAGATTCTCAACTGTTCTGGAAGACCTAAAATTAATAAAACTAAAAAATAAGCAAATTAGAAAACGTAGCCAAAGTCAAACTACAGAAAAAGTAGTTACAAAAAAAGCAAACATATCTTATCAAGCAAAAACCCAACCAAATCTAAACAACCAGTGACACCCAAACAATCTTCAAATCAAACAAATCTAAATGAATTGGAATTTAAACAAAGACAAATAATGAAAGACATCATAAGCTTAGAACCTAGTTCTTCAAAAACCATCTCTGCAAATTTAGACAAACAACAGAAGGAAACTGATGATGAAACTGAAAATGATGTAAACAGTAATGAGTTAGAATCAGAGGGGAATCGATTTGTATTCCAAAAAAATAGAAAATACAGACAAAAAACAGTAATAGGCCAAAATCAGAACCTCTCAAAACTAAAGGCAGTGAATCCATTAAGTTGGATATTCATTTCAAGATTAGAACCAAATACAACAACTGACAATGTGAAAAGTTACCTTTAAGACTACGATATTACCGTCATGCAATGCTACAAACTCAAAACCTTCTCAAATGCTATTAGTGCTTTTAAAGTAGGTGTAAATCAATCTGATGAAGAAGAAATGTATTCCGAAGAGATGTGGCCGGCAAAGACAATAGTCAGACCCTACGCTCCAAATCAACTCAGAAATTTTCAAAGAAGCCCTCCGATATCCCTGAAGAAGTAACCATCAAACAAGGCAGCAAAACATTTTGTGGCAAGATAAATAATAGACCAGTGTCATCTCGTTATAAATCTAAAGAGGGGAAGAATAATCAATGTCTTAGTCTCCTTCACTTAAACATACAATGTCTACCTATCAAACTTTTTGAATTTGAAGCTTTTTTAAACAATAAGTCTTATGATTTTATACTCTTAAATATACATTGGCCAGGATGGGACATGAAATAGATTCACTTAATATAAACAATTATAATATCACTTCGTCCTATTATAGATCCACTAAAATACATGGCGGTGTGTGTACACTGCGAAAACATGCACACAAACATCAATCCCTTAATATTGATGCTATGTCCCAAGAGATTCACTGTGAAAATGTCAGGCTTCGGATATAATAACACTCAATATGTTACTATTTATCGGTCCCCCTGTGGCGACTTCAATATTTTCGTGGATAAATTAACACAAATACTAAACAAATTATCAACCACAGAACAAATCATTATAACTGGTGACTTTAATACCAAGTTTAACACTAACGATCCAAATGCTCTCGTTATTTGTAACCTGTTTGCCTGTTATGGCCTATGAAAAATTGATAACCAATAATACTAGGAAAAACTCCTGTTTAGATAATATCTTCACCAACTTAGACCCAAATCTCATAAAAATCAACACCATAGACACAAACCTTTCCGATCATCTATGTATAGAAATGCATTTCTATTTAAAAGATGGAAAACCTAGTCAAAACCTGAGAGTTAACTACAGACCCATAACTGACACTGGACTAGAAAAACTTTACAAATATGTTGAAAATGCTAACTGGAACTTTGTCGACGACGTGTATTGTACTGTTGATGACAAGTTTGAAAAGTTCACACATTACATAATTAATGCTATCGAAACATGTTTACCCGAAAGATCTAAAATAATAAGTAATTCTAATCCCAAAAAGGTTAACTGGTTCAATGACTCACTCAGACTCATGCACGAAAACCTAATACTACTTAATGACCTATACAATCAAAACCCACCTCTTGTGACAAAAGAAAACTTAAAAGCTTACCGTAAAAATTATCACAAAGAATAGGCAAAGGCAAAAAGAAATGCACATGACAGTTATATAAGAAACTCTTCAGATCCTCAAATGGCAATGTGGGAAATAATAAAAAGCAACTCGCCTAATAATCAAGTTACTCCATTCGAAAATCTGGATGCTAATAACTTAAATGATTTCTGTGTCAATATCGCTGAAAATATAACTACTAAGATTGTTGACACCAATGTTGATCCTAATTTTTATCTTGGGAGTAAAAAAATACATTCAACTTTCCAGTTTAAAGAAGCAAGACATATCAACATAAAAAACATCATAAATAATCTAAAAAACAGCAAAAGTAAAGATGCCTATGACATTAGCGTTAAAATTATAAAAACCTTGGCTAACTTAATAATCTATCCCTTAACTAATCTCATTTAGTCGGGGGCCATACTTGATGAAATATACACTCCGTGGGAAATTTCATGATGAAATTGTGGGAGTAAGTTTAATACATTCCTTATGCCCTCCATTATCATACCTTACCAGATGCTTTGCTTGAATTTGTGGCAGACGGCCTACATGGCGTCATATATTCAAGATGGTGGTCACTCTAGACATCATCGGAAGTTCTCAATTATAAATGTTGATAGGCCCACCCTAGCAATATTTTGTACTGAATCTTTTTTGTTCTAAACAAAATTTTAAACGAAAAAAGTTATAACAGTTTTTGTGGTATAACCTACCGGTTATCAGTTATAGCCAGTTAAAAAGTGTATTGACCAATTTTAAATTTTCGGTTTTAAAAGATTTTTAGATTTTTAGGTTGAAAAATAACAGTTAAGAAATTAATATTTATTTAAATATTTTTATTGAATTAATTGTTATCTAAAATGTTTTCAGCTCAATACTCTTCATCTAAAAGGTCATCGGTATCTACATGTTGGCCATGATTCTCGCATGTCTTCATCGCCTCCATACATATAAAGCTCAGTGCATAAAATGTTTTGGGATTTACATTTACAGGATACACCACATTTCCTTTTACATATGAACACCGAATTAATTTTAAAATGGTTTCAGGTGCACAAGGAAGTGTTAGTAGATTAGGGTGCTGCTGGCCAGCAAGATGCCATTCCATAACCTGGTAATGTGCTCTACGAATAAAAGGAGATAGTGACGCTTTTGTAGGAGGCAGATTTTCACTTTACGTCTTGTGCTTGGAGAACATCAACCAACGAAGCTCCCCACCTTACGAATAAATTTTTCAATGATAGTTTCAGGTTTCAGCTTCATCCCCGAATTATTCTCTGTTGTGTTTGAGTCCACCAAACCAAAGAAGTTTGTACAGTAGTATTAATTTTCTAAGATCTTCATTAGTTTAAATTTATTGTAGACAACTTCATTGATCCATACATGGAGAACGGAACTGCCGAGAATTCATAATTAGGTACTTAAGATGTTTTTAGTTCAATATCAGTAAGGCTTCTCGATATAACTAGCAAGCGTGTGAATAATGATTGGTTGAATTGTACTACAGTGTCAGCTAACTTGTTGTTTTAAGTGTAGCTTTACATAAATTAAGTTTTCCTTTCTACATTGGGTCCCAGAAATTCGTACTGTCAGTTTCAATTCGTTTTTTTTAAAGCGGTGTACATTTCACAACCCTTTTCTAAAATGCTTAATGTATCCGTTTGAATGGTTTCATGAAATACACACTTTGTTGTTGTGTGGATCAGTTCACTGCCTTTATATGTTATGGGGTTGGTCGATATTCTGATAGTGTTGATACATTGCACATCTTCATGTTGTCGCTTTCCTCTAGATCGTGTCAAATGGTGGTGTTTTGTTTTTACTTCTTCTGCAATTCCAATCATTGCTTTGGTTTCTGTAGAAAGTCTTGCCAGCTCAGGAGAGGTGAAGAAGAATCGTGTTAAAATATTTTTCTTTTGTGTTATGTGATATCAAAATTAAAAATGTTTTTATACAAAACACCTAAATGATAAAAGATATAGATAAATTCCTAACGATCTTCTTTATACAGAATTTCCTTGTACATAAAAAAAGGTTCAGTACAAAATAGGTTGGCTCTATCAAGAGTTTTAATCAAGAACTTCCGATGATGTCTGGGGTGGACGCCATCTTGGATATATGACGTCATATAGACCGTCTGCCACAAAATCAAGCAAAGCACCTGGTAAGGCATGATTATGGAGGGCATAAGGAATGTATTAACATTGGTTCCACAATTTCATCATCAAATTTCCCACGAGATATATTATGCCCCCCGACTAATTAACCAATGCATATTATCCAATACCTTTCCAAAGATACTACAACTGTCCAAAGTTATCTCAATCTATAAAAAAAAGGTGCAGCCGACGATCCAACAAATTATCGTCCAATCTCACTAGTTCCAATTATTGCAAAAATTTTGAAGCTTTTCTCAAAAACCAAATCAATGACTATTTCGAGGTGAATAATCTATTTTACTTTGGACAATATGGTTTTCGAAATAAGCGCTCCACAACACTTGCAATAAATAATTTTACAGAGATCGTTTTAAACAACTTTGAAAATAAAGTGTACACCAAAGCCACATTTTTTGACAACAAAAGCATTCGATTATTTCTCCCATACTATCCTAATAAAAAAATTACAGCACTATAATTTCAATAACAACAGTCTTAAACTAATTCAATCTTATCTTTCTCGTAGATACTAATACATTTCCCACAATATGCACAAGTCACATAAAAGACAAGTCATACATGGAGTTCCTCAGGGACCCATACTTTTTCTCATATGATGCAAATGCTCAATTCATCCTCTTTGCTGATGACGCCACCATACTAGAATCTGACAGTTCACTAGATATGGTAACGGAAAATATGGAAAGAACCCAATCAAATATTAAAAACTGGTTTTCAACAAACAAATTATACCTAAATGGCAGCAAGACCCAGTCACTCAATTTCTCCTTGAGACAAACGAATGACAACCAAAACAACGCGGACACTATAAAATTCCTGGGTGTACATCTAGATCCTGTTTTAAAATGTGACAAACACGTTGTTAACCTCTCAAGCCGGTTGTCAAAAAAATGCTATTTCATACGCAAACTGTCGGCCTCTGTATCTCAAGATATTCATACAACCGCATATCATAGCTTCTTTCATTCAGCAATGACATTCTCAATACTTAACTGGGGACACTCAACTCACACCTTTAATCTTTGGCCTGCAACGAAAATGCATTAGAATCATTGCAGGAATCAAGTATCGCGATCACTGTCGAGATCATTTTGTTAGGCTTGGTATACTAACAGTACCATGTGTTTATATACTCGAATGCCTTGTTTATATGAAACAAAATATAAATAACTATAAAACACACGGTGAAACTCACAATTACAATACAAGAAATAATGATAAATTTGAACAAAGCTTCTTACGTCTTACAAGGACAAGAAATGGTACTGGATATTACTGCATTAAATTCTTTAATATCCTACCAACCAATATAAAAGACTTAGACATTAATCAGTTCAAATATAAAATTAAGACATACTTAAATAAAAAGCCTTTTATAATTTTGATGAGTATCTTGCAAACGATTTCTCTGACATGTAGTTTGTATGTGTGGGAACCTAGGACATTTCGTCTGCCAGCCAACATACACCTCTTTTGGTCCATACCCAACATAATATTTTTTAACATAATTTATAACTTATAATACACATTTTATCGTACTAGTTTGTTCTTTATGTTTTTTATATTTGTATCTCTACAACACTAAAGTTTATTTGTAATTTTTAATTATTTGATGTGTGGAAATACTATTAGTATACATACTTAACACCCATAAACCATTATTATTATTATTATTATTTTTTTTAAGCCAGTCACCCTTCATACTCGGTGGCTCCGACACTCACAGAGGGGAGCTGGTAGTACCGGCAGCCACTCCCCACGTCCGTGGGGTGAGTGACTACTGGGTCCGAGAATCGTATGCTCTGAGTAGTCGTAATGAGCCGAGGATAATGGCCTTCTGCATCCTGCCGGCTAAGATCTCTGCCGAATTTCGGCATGCCGGTATGATCTTTAGTTCTGAAAGTAGTGTGTGTCTCGTTCCACCGAGGGCTCCTATGATCAGCACCACTAGTGTAACAGTATGGCCAGGGTAAAGCCTGCGGAGCTCGAAGAGCAAATCTCGATATTTTGTCCGTTTTTCCTCCTTCTTCAAGACAATGTTATTCTCCGCGGGAGCCGAGAACTCCACGACAGACATTGTCTTGAGTTGGTGGTCGAGGAGGACCACGTCAGGCTTATTAGCTTGTATTTGCCTGACGGTGGAAAACGAGTAGTTCCAATAAATTAGACACTTCTCATTTCCCACAACGGACTCAATATCCCCCGGAGCGTAAGGCAGCACTGGTGTCTCATCTATCCCATACGAGTGCTTTAAGTGATAATAAAGCAGTCGTAATGCTGCGTCTGGATATAGGCCGAGACTGCATATACTGGACAAGCCGACAGCAAATGCATTAATGTCTCCGGCGCCCTGTGGCAGGTCCTGCAGCTGACATCAGGGACATCTATACCCATGACACGACTTCGATAGACGAGTGTGTTGAATGCACCATCCTGGCATGATGCCATTATGAATTCCTCGGTCTCAGACTTCAGCCCGGCTGACCTTAAGAAAGCAAAGGTCAGCCTTTCGGATAAGCCGCGGTCTTCTATATTTTTATAGAAGACTCTGTGCAATGGCTTATCCGAGTGTAGCTGCAGAAACAAATCGATTTCAGCAGCTTTGACTTGGGCTTTTTGCCAAGCAGGTTCCAACTTGGTGACGGAGTCGTGATTAACCCGCTCAGCGTCGAAGACCAGACCGAGTTCATCGGCGGCTCTGCATGCTGCCTTAAACAAAAAGGCTCCTACCCCTGCACTTTCATGGTCTCGGACCATGCAGAGGAGGGGATCCGAACTCCTTATGACCTTACAGGCTCCATCCAGAACCATTCTGTTATGGAGACTCTCCAAACTCAAGAGTCCACAGCCTCCCTGATGTCGTGGGAGATATAACCGTGGAACGGACGATTTAGGGTGCAAACTCCTATAGAGATGCATCTTTTTTCGGGTTCCTACATCAAGTTGTTGCAGCTCCTCTTGATTCCATTTAATTACTCCAAAGGAGTAGAGGAGGGTCGGAACGGCAAGCATATTGGTATCAGACACCTTGTTCTTCCCCAACAGTTCTGAAGTCCGAATCTGTCAGAGTCGGTGCTGATACTTGCCACGAAGAGTGTTTTTTACTACACTCACTTCTTGGTGGAGCGTTGCTCGAGGTCTCACAAAATTCTAGTTTTTTGCACAGGGTCTTAAAATGATAAGATCTTTTTGATAATCAAATAAAAACAAAGTATTAAATGAGCCTATTTTGGGTTATTTCCGTAAGTGATGGAAAAATGTCAAACAACGAAAAATTGACCACTGTCAAATTATTACCATATTACCAATGTCAGATTTGAGTCTTATACCTTGAAGACTCTGGAAACTATAGCTTGTCTAATAATAATAATCTTTTTTATCCATAGACCACATTACAGTAAATGGTATCGGACCTGTCAAATGATTACTTCAAAGAATAATAATAATAAATAATAATAATTCCATTAACATTATTCAAAATTAACCAAGATTTTTGCCTTGAATACTGACTGTTAACAAAAAGGGTCAAAACCAAAAAAAACTAAATTAGGATTAGGATTATGAAGTGAAAATAATTTCGCAATAATATTTTTTTTTGACAAAATGAATATCTCGATCACCATTTGACAGTGAAATATTAGTAAAATAGTCATTAAGCCTTTTAATGTCACACAGTATGCTATTTTAAATGAAGGCTTTGACTAAATATCTATATTTTTTTTAGAATTTCCCAGTTCCTTTTCGATTTGTTTGTTATATTCAATATATGCTTTTTAATCCACTGCATTTAGGATTTTTCTTCAGATCAATTCATACAAAAGCAAATGTTGGTTTTCCAGGTAGGTTCGGGTGTCCTTGATAAGGTCTCAAAAGTCTCCGAAGTGGGAGTGTAAGGATAAAATTTGGCAACGCTGTAAAGGGCTAAAATCGTGCTCGAAAACGAATTTTCCGAGATATCTCGGTTTTCATTGCCTCTACGACAAAAATACATTAGGCCAAGAAGAAACCTATGGAAATTCTCTATAAAAAAGATAGAGTGTCTTTTTTTCGTATACGCAATAGTTTTCTTGAAAATCTTGCATTGAATTTGAACTTATGGGATATTTTGATAAATTAAGTACTCTATTCCTCACTACCCTTGGGGTTGAGTACTTGGCCCCTTTTTTTATGTGGTTTCCCCGGTAGGCCTAATCCACAACTGTCATACTTATTAAAATGTTGTCAAATTAATAATTTCCTCCTCGTCTGTTTTCTCCTTCTATAAATTCATCGATTCGTTCGAGGAAATCCGAGTCAATCTGAGAACTTTCAGTCTCTGCTTCAGTGACGGCTTCTATTTCTGACAAGTTTTCAATCGGTTCAGCATTCAAGCAAGATTTCCCATGGCGGTTGCCGCAAACTGGTGAGCAATTAAGTCCCAACCTCCAACAGCCACACAATGGTCCACAACCTTTCGTACAGTTGCAGAAAATCATCTTCAGAAGGCAATCAGGTGCAGGAAGTTTTTGATGTTGTTTTTGGCCACAATATGGTATCTTTCAACATCCATCCCCACTCTTTAGAATTCAATACATTACCCAACCATTTCTGTACTGGAAAATAAACACGAAATAGATGCTGTTGAGCTGCGTCATGGGTGGGTGGTAATGAATTCAATTTCACTGGTTTGCTTTTGCTCACGGCTTTAATAAAGCAAGAATACCGATAGTTATCGAAGGAAACTTCTTTAACTGGAGCGTTATAGATTGCGAGGAAAAATTTTATCCAATTCGAAGTAACTATGTCAGGAGAAGTACCAGTCTTGCTGAAAACTTCAGCTACAAGTTTCAAGTCCTGCCGTTTTTTCATCACTTTCAAAGCTGCAGTCTTGCCTTTATTAAACAGAGCAGATGTAGTGTCACCCCCAGAAAATGCGTGCAGAAACAATATGTGATTTCGAATATCTTTATGGTGATCAAAGCTTCGTGAAGAATAAATTTTTCGTTGGACCTTCCCTCTGCTTGGTTTGAGGAGAAAAATTTCTTTATTAATAGATGAACGAGCAGTTAAAATTATAAGAAGATCCACATCTTCCCCAACCACAACAGTAGTATTTTTACATGATTCCTCAAGCGCTGTTTCGACTATCAAAATGTCAGCACCATCTTCAGCAGGTCTAACAATATAATTATTTGCCTCAAACTTTTCTGTCAACATTGAAATCAATCTGGTTTTAGTTTTATTATTGGAAAGGAGCTTCTTTTGGCTTACAGTTGCAACCATCTGCTCATCAAAGTAAATGTCAACAGTTGAAGCTTTTGAGGACCGGCGAAGCTGCTCCATAGCCTTCACACTGTTGCTAATATTTTCATAACCATCAAAAACAATAATAGAGTTCGAGCCAAAATGATTGCCCGAATATCCTCTTATGCATAGACGTATCCACCTAAAACTTATCGTATCAAGGATACAGCCAACCAGGATTTTTTTATGTTTTACCCTCTGTGCAATAAAAACTGCCACAAATAAATTTTTTGATTTTAGGTATGACTTCCTGGAATTTTTCAAGAAAACTATTGCGTATACGAAAAAAAAGACCCTCTATCTTTTTTATAGAGAATTTTCATAGCTTTGTTTTTGGCCTGATGTATTTTTGTCGTAGAGGCAATGAAAACCAAGATATCTCGAAAAATTCCGAGCACGATTTTAGCACTTTACAGCGTTGCCAAATTTTCTCCTTACTTCGGGGACTTTTGAGACCTTATTAAGGACACCAGAACCTACCTGGAAAACCAACATTTGCTTTTGTATGAATTGGTCTGAAGATGCGGCTCATTTTTCACTAAATGCAGTGGATTATTTATCCATTCCTTTGGCAGTGCCAAAATTACTTAGGTTTTTGTAATAATTGTAATTAGTAAATCTATATCTTGCATAATCAACTTCAAATCTACAGAGATATAAAGTCCTCAGAAACTACCACTACGTGGAATAAGTCCCGAAACATGTATTTTACGTTTTAAATGTAATAATGTAATTAATGGTTTGTTGTAATATATTTCTTAGAGTTGGGTGAGCCATCTAATATTGATAATCCATCAAATACATCTCTAAATAAGGTAAACTCAAGTGAATTTGATCCTCTTCAAGACAAAAATTCGAAGAATGGAACAGAAGATGCTAAAGAACCTTCTAAGCCATCGACACCTCAAGTTAATAGTGAAGGCACTAGCAGCAGACCACAATCTGTCTCTATGGCCTCCACACCAGGACAGCAGTCCGTAGTAACTTCAGCAGCTAAC
The DNA here is from genome assembly GCA_936432065.2 of Rutpela maculata. Lineage (NCBI taxonomy): Eukaryota > Metazoa > Arthropoda > Insecta > Coleoptera > Cerambycidae > Rutpela > Rutpela maculata. The sequence goes on along the minus strand of OW386285.2, from coordinate 69,011,054 downwards.
CCACATAACATGAGTGATTACTTTGGAAGATCTTCAAGTGCCAACTTCCCTGGCATGCAATACAGTTCCTTGCCTTATCCACAACAATATAATTTTCAGTCAACTGGGTAAGTATCTATAATTCTTTGATTAATACAGTATACAAGTGTCGTAAAATTTCTGGAAATATTTTTTTCTCAAACATTTTCTTGAAAAGGATTCTGCACAGATCTTATGGAAAATGGGTCCCAGTAAATTTGGCCCTGAAAAGGACCGATTGAATGTATGTGTGTGGGTGCTCCACAAAATACGTACCCACATATCTATATTCAGTCGGTCCTTTTCGGAGCCATATGAAGTACATATTCTGATCACGCAATATCCATGTAGTGCACATTGGATAACGCCAATCGTGACAGTAGAGCCAAAGATACTTGATCTGAATTACAGTTTTACCCTCACTGCCAGTCAGTAAAAAAGTAACATGAGATAATAGGGTGGTCCTTATTTTGCGACATTGGATTTTTTTCGGTCTCGCCTCCAAAAGTGGTTCCAATTATTTAAAAAATGAACTATACAAAATTTCAACTCGATCGGATAACGCTAACCCGCGCCTCAAGGCCATTAAAAGTCACTAAAATACGCAATTTTCACTTATTTTCAAAAGTATCTCGTTACCGGTTGATCATATCGACATTTTCTACATTTTTAATCGAATGAAAATTTCATTTTCTAAAACTTCGTTAATTTGTATTTTTCTCGTACAATTAATGCTTTTCGAAATAGTGGAGTTTTGATTGGCGTAAACAGGTACTAGAATATTCACATTCTCGCTATTGACGTCTTAACAGATGTTTTGGATCCCATGAATTATTCGAACTGGCTTCTCAATAATACCTTACAATCGAAATTTTGTACACTACTGGCCACATACAATGGGTCTCTCAAATTTTCATAGTGTAATTTTGGCTTTAAACATTATTTGCTCATTTTCTACGTCGTTTCCAAACGACCTCAAACTGGTCTTCTCAAATTTGTACTGCTTGAAATAAAAAAAAAATCTGTTTTCAGTTATCTACATCAAATCTAACTCTGAAGTAATATGCACAAACACGCACACATAAACACACACCACATATAACTAGACAACCTCCAAATCCAAACCAGACATACATCCAAACCCACCGGCATTGTCGGTGCCGCACAACCTTTCCAAAGCTTTTCCCATCAGCTCCTAGCTGATATCGGCACAACGTTCAGCAGATCGGCCTCTTTGCTCTTTGCTATCTAATTTTCCTGAAATATCAACTGTTTTATATTGTCCACTCTTCGGTTGATGTGACCAAAAAATGAGAGTTTCCTCAAAAGTTCTCTTCTTTTTTAGCTGTACTTTCAACCCCCTCTTCAAATGTTTTTTTATGGACATATTATCTATCTCGAATATAAGGTTCTATCTCTGGACCATGTTGTTTATTACACGTTAATATCCAGACTTTTTGCCAAAATATTAATATTTCGCAAATAATATGCAAAACGCTTTTACAATTTAACTTCTCTGAAATTGAAATAAACTTACTTAAAACTTGTCTGCTAAATGGCAATTTACTGCCGATAATTTGATTAATAAAATCTTTAAATAGAAAGATTTTAGCAGCGTTGTGAAGACTCGTGGCCAGTGAATTCAGTAATATGTGAGCATAATCGTGAACAATTGAAATCGATCGGAGGTCCGCTATATTTCCCTACTGACGAGAACTTTCCATCCTATGATGTGTTTGGTCACATCAACCGAAACGGAAAACATAGAACGGTTAATGGTTCATGGAAAATCAGATGACAAATGGTGAAAGAAACTTGACCAACTCAGTGGTTCAGTGCTTACGTGTTAATAGAGACCAAGGGTTTCCTGGTTCGAGGATTCCTGGCTAGAGTATGGATGTTTAGTGCCATTTTTAGCCAGTTAACGAAACTGTAGCAATGGCCTAGACCGCGATTGAGTGAAACAACGTGGTTAGTCGCTGTTATCTCTACTGAGTTCGAGCCTCAGCTGCACCAGATGGCAATATCGCAGGGAATCATTTTTGTTAAAAAACGACCAATGAAAAATAGTTTGTTGAGGTCGTACGCATGGCAGGCAACCGCGACAGATACCGTGTTGCTAGAAGACATCTCTTACAATAAAAGGAAGCTAATTCGATTCATTCATGGGACACAAAACGTGTATCGTGGCATTTCAACGGGAACATGAATGTTCTGGTGCTTGTTTATGCCAACCAAAGGTTCATTATTCCTATTCAACTATTACATGTATGAGAAAGATGCAAAGAAATGACGTTTTATAAAAATAAATTTTCTGCCAATAATGTCTGTATAACATTTCGACGTAATCAACAGTTAACGAGATACTATTGAAAATAAATATAAACAGTTGGAACCACTTTAGGGGGGGGACCGAAAAAATTGTAAGAAAAAAATATTGGTGAAAATTGCGTCTGATGGTGAATTGTAATTGCCTTGGGGCATGAGTTAGCGTTATCCGATCGAGTTAAAATTTTGTATGCTTCATTTTTTAAATAATTGGAACCACTTTAGGGGGTGGGGCCGAAAAAATTGTAAGAAAAAATATCGTGAAGTATAGCTAAGGACCACCCTAATAATATAGCTTAAAAGAAGTACAATAACGCAAATGTTATGAAGGGAGGGGAGAAGAACTGAACTGAAAAATTGAAAAATAGGTGGAGAGGAGTAGAGAGGGTAGCAGAAGAGATAAACAGGTTTAAAAACTCAAAAGTGCTCTCGCATGCATGGAAATGGTGTACTAATATTATATTTTGTAGCCGGGATTACTTCCACAAGTTTTATTCCTGTGTGGCTGCTTAAAAGGTTGATATGACTGTTTCACCCCTAACCTGTTTTTTTTTTCTCTATTTTTGATGGATGAATTGACCTATTTCATGCAAGAAAGTGTAGTCAAAAGTGTCACGGCAAAAACTAGATTGGTAATAACAGAAGTGGTAAAAAATCAGTGCACATATTGAGCAACTCATCTAACTTCCAAACTTATAAAAATTAAATACCTGAAATATAATAATTGTATCATTGTTTTCAGTATGTTTAAATTCACTAAAGTAAGTAAGCTTGAAACTTGAAATTTAAACTTATTAAAGTAAGCTTAACTTTAAAGACTGAAAATAATGATATAACTATATTATAGGTATTTCATTTTTACAAAGTTTGGGAATTAGACGAGTTGTCAACAAGTGCAGAGACTTTTTACTACTTTTAGTGATACCAACCTAAGTTGTAGTTTTCGCCATGACACTTTTTACCATCCTTTCTAATGTGAAATAAGTCGATTGGGATGAAATTTGATACACATATTTTATATCATTAACACACTTACTTAAAAAACTAGGAACCCTCTGCGACTTCCAACCATAGCAGAAACCGAACTAATAATTTGCAGGCAAGGCTAACTACCCCCGCTGGTACACCATATTCTAATGAAATATGCGTTGATGACTTAGCTTTAACATGTCCTAGTTTCATTCATGATATGAAAGAGGGTTAAAACAAATAACCTGTAATATCCACTACGATGTGCGCCTATAATAGGCAATAAATAAAATTATTTGTGTTGTGTTTGGTTGAAATAGAATGACTAATAACGAGCTACGGAGGTGTTACCATGAAAAGTGGGACACACTGTACATAGACTGATGTAAAGAAATATTAACTTATTATAGACTAAGAGTCAGTGACGTCTTTACTTAAGAGGGAGCAAGGCGATCAAATCAGAGGGGAGCAGGCAGCAATGAGCCAATTTGAAGAGAAATCTTCATAATAAACAAATTTTAGCTAAAAGCTTTCTTCAATAGAAGTGTAGTATTCATTTATTTACAAGAATATCTTTTTTTCAGTTTAATAACGCCAGCCGTTTGGCTAAAAACTTCTTTTTCCCAGTCAAGATTTTTAGTACAGTGCTTTTTAAGAGATTGCGCCACCTACAGCACTACAATAGATCATTTTCGGTTGACGTCACGCTGTCGGCGTGGAGGGCACACAACTAATTATTTTGTTTTCTAGAGATGTCGTGCGCAAAAAAATGGGACAAGTCTTATAACGTATTTTTGCTAAAAAGATAGTTGTGTACATCTAACTTTAATTTTTGTGACAGTGTCAGTTATTTGTCAAAATTCATTTCAAGTGTGCAAATAGAGACAGATTTACATTAGAAAAAAATAGTTGTCCTATTTTTTTTTGCTCACGACAATACAAGCTGTTATTTTTTAATAACAGGGTTAAACTGCTTCTGCTGTTTTGAAATATCGGTTTAAAAATAACAGATCGCTGAGAAGTACTGGCATTCGCATATCGCATCGCGCAGTTTGTAGTATGCAAATTTTTCGGTCACGTGAATTTGACGCGGCTGCCTGAAGGGTATACAAAACCTCATTTACTGTTTGTTTATCATTGTGTGCACAAGATGTTCAGAGTGTTTCGGGTTTACTTTAGTATTTCAAGTAAAGTATTTATTTTGACAATAATGTCTCGTAATGAGTATTATTCAACATTACAAGTGATGTTGTTATGACGAAAAAGTGGCAATGAATCCGTTGACACCTGGGTATTGCGTGCCATAATGCGATATAAAACTCAATGTAATTAAAAATTAATAATAGTCTCCGTAATCAAAAAAATGTAAAAATATACAATTAAAATTTCAAAGTTCCGTGGAAACCGGAAGTGATGGGAACGTGTCAAATGATGAAAAACTTTCCGTTTTGGTATATGCCAAATGTAAGACATATGTTGAAAACTGTGGAAACTATGGCTTGTCTAATGATTCCTTTGACACCCGGTTTAGCATGTCATAATGTGATATAAAACTCAATGTAATTAAATATTAATTTTATAAAACACTAGAACACTTAACACTTTTATTAACAGTGTATTATAGCAGATACTTCAGATTTTGTTTACCCTGTCCCGCCACAACATTATGAATGAAACTTGGACACGGTAAAATTAATTTATCAATGCGTATTTCATTAGAATATGGTGGTTGTACCAGCGAGAGTTGTTACCCTTAAGGCGGTCTAAATTAATTTTATGTTTCTGCTGTGGTTGGAACAGTCCCAAAGAACCTCTGATTTTTATAAGTATGTAAATACTATAAAATGTGTACTAAATCTCAACCCAACTAATCAATAAATAATAGAGAAACAAGATAAGACAGTTTGGGAGTGAAGCAGCCATTTCAGACCCCTATGCAGCCTCACAGGAATGGAACTTTGTGGAAGTGATCCCCGCTATAAAATATCAAATCAATCAAAACATTATATTAAGACACCATTCCATTCCCATATGTGCGGCTGTAGTTTTCAGTACTAGAGATGGGCGATTCGACTCTCTTTAATGATTCGAACCAAACAAATCCGTATCAAGAAAAGATTCGTGTTTTTCATACCACTACATTTTGTAATGAGCAGGGGGGGGAACCTGAAAAAAAAAACTTTGCCCGGGAAAAAATTTGTTGAAGGGGAGGGTGCGAAAAAATTTTAAACAGTGAGAATCGGGCTCTCGAATCGAATTTCAATTCTAGTACCAAAATTCCATATTCATATCAATCATATCAGCGGTTACATTCGTATTTCGTTTCAAGAATCTGAACTGACTCGATTGTACAAACGAATACGGTTACAACAACGATACGAAATGTACAATTTTTTTTTTTTTTATTCATACCATTCGAATCACTGCAAGAATTTGTACCAATGATTCGAATCATATGAGTACTACCCACCTCTATTCACTACCTCATCCTGCCATGGCCTTAGTCATCGAACTTGTTGCAAACATTTCAGATTAATTGTTGCCTTGGTCTGTATTGTAAGTAAAAAGTTTCAAAACTATCAGGTGCCAGACAGATTTGTTAATGCCAAAATAATTGTTATTATAAAGTTCATATTATTTAATACATTTCAGCCGATATGTTTCTCAAGTAATGGACAGCTCTCAAGTACCCAGTTCAAATGCATATACAAATCCACCCCAAGGCAGTATTCCCTATCCCCAACAGCAGCAGTACGTTCCAGGCGTCTATCCAACTTCAGCTCAAGGAAATCCATATTCTAAAGGTTTTACTCAACCTTCTCCCCAGCATGGCTTTATGCCCCCTCGTCAGTAAATTCATATTAATTCTAAGAAAGGAATAAAGGTTTGACTAAGTTTTAAGACTTTTTAGTGGTCGTTTACAATTTGTATGTTAATTGATGATATTAAATGTTATTTTAATCATTTTATGTATGATTTGCATTTTACTATATACTATGCTGTAGTTTAAAGCAATAAATAAATAAATATTTTCAAAATATCATTTTAATCTACTTTATTATAGGCTAGGTAAAATAAGAAAAACATTGCTTTACCCATAAGGCCCTTCAACAACTAAAAACATGAAATATTTCTAATGTAGCTCCTCAAAATGCGAATGTTATTAAAGATTCACGTATTCCATGGTAAATTAAGCCATTTTATAACATAAATTCTAGCGATTTCAGAAACATTTGATCTAATTATACGTCCGGTTTGCGGTGTTTCTCTCATTGATATTTTATAGTTAATATTATTGCTTCTGACAGAACAGAGTGGTGTATGCCTTTAGGATGTGGTATTGTTTGTTTTAAATGACTATGTACGCTGGAGCCCAAGTAACAATTTAAATTTTATTGTGATCTTCAGAACCTCTTGAAGTTTATTTAATAAAACTTCTGATAAAACTATATATCTTTGACAAACGCTATTAAACCTTTATAAAGCTTGTATAAAGCTAAGAGGGACCATTCTTAAAAAAAGTTCTGAGAACCTTTTTTAAAAGTCATTTTAAAACCAACTGGTGTTATTCTAAACAGCCTTTATAACTTTCTGAAGACCTTGAAAAAATATTCATAAAACCAACAATAAATCCTAAAAGCATAATTTTGGCCTTAAGGGACTATCTACAAACCGTTGTATAAACTGTTATAAAACCACTTTGTAAAATCATTATAAAACTAAAATGCTTTAGAACTGCACTTAAAAAAGCTATTTGCTGTGTTAATATGTTTATTTTTAATAAAAAGGTTTTATGCTTGTCATCATATTAAAACTAAGTTGGCAATGTTGGCAAATTAGTCGCGTGTTGGTAATGGATATTATAATAAGCATTTGTTGTTCAGCTTTCAGCTGGTTAAAATTATCAAGTTCAGTAGGTACTCACATTGGAAAATTTAGCTGCGCATTAAATTGTACTGTGATATCACAACTAGTAGGTTGAAAATATTTTAAAATTCATTTAAAAAAAAAAGGTTTATCTTTTGTTGACATCAACTTAAATCACACATTAGTAATAATAACCACGATTTTAGTCCTTATTATCCATAAATTGTTGCAAAAATTGCAACTAAGTAATAGTTTATTTGAATAATTCCAACATGACAGCTTTGTTTACAAAGATATTTTTGTAGAAATATGGCGATTTTTTATTAAAACCTGTTGGTTGCCGGCAATACCACAATAAAAGTATTTGATCCTAAGATTGTCACAATGCTCTCGTACAAGAGCATTTGCTACTAATTACAACCAATTTAAGACTTCTAACATTTATGTAAATCCATTTGGTATTGTCTAATACCAACTGATCTTGTCTAACACCATTTGACCTATATTAAGATTTGTTGGATTTTATTCACAACCATCTTAAAACTTATTTATTGCCCAAAGATATTTGACTTTTTTGGCGTATTTTTACATATAACTCGCACTTGTTAATTACCAGCTGTGCTGTGATTGCTTTGAAAGGGTGGCTATATGCCCTTATACCCATATGCAGTGAACTGCCCTGGAATATGAATAAAAGAGCAAAAAGATATAAATAAGAAGATAATCTCCCACATTTATTTGATTAGTCAAATGTGTGGTGTGGCTCTAATTGGTTAAAAATATGGTATTCAGAATACAATTAACACAAAAATCCTTGTTGTTAGAAGGCAAAAACAGACACCTGATGTTGACAAAAAACCAGTGGTACACTAGAAATGTTGGAGTCAGAGCTGGGCAGTACTCGAGTAAATTGTACTCGTAATTGTACTGAGTACCCAAAGTACTCAGTAACAAGTACTCGCGAGTACTTTTATTTGGATGGTACTCTGTACTTGAACTTTTCAAGTATTTTACATTATTAGATACTCGAGTACTTCTGGCGGCCACGACTGACGAGTAACGAGTACGAGTACTTTTTATTATAATTTTAAATTTTTGGTTGTGTTCATTTTTAATAAATGTAACTGTTTTTGTTGATGTCGATCTACTTTTATTTACTGATAATGGTGTATAGTACAGTAACTAGAGGTTTAACTTTGGAATAATGTCATATGAAACGGATTTCATTCATTTTTGGCAACAATAGTAAATGAATCAAAGAAAAGTTTCTATATTATGCGGCGGCTTGCTAATTTATCCTCTTTTTAGGGTGTGGCAACTAAAAAAAAATCATTGGAGCTGAAAGAGAATCGAATTTTAAGAAGAAAATGTTCTATGCAACTTTTCACATAAATTGATAGTCTTTAAGCTATGACTTGAAAATTGAGATTATTGCTTGAAAAAATAGGTATTTCAAATAGGTTTTCATCAAATAACTCAAAAGGTATTACACTGAGCGAAAACATGCTAGAGACAAATAAGAAAGCTACTAAATTGAGGATGAATTTCGTTTTTTTCTAATTTCTGTGGAGTTAATAGTTTCGGAGATTTGGAAGTATAAATGTGACGTCCGAATGTTCATAAGACGAAGTATTTAGTTTAAATGTTAAATATCTCATAAACTATGGCACTTACGTCAAAAGCGCTAACAACCAAACTTAAAGCATATTAATTAGGCTTTCAAATGATTTTTTGTCTATTTTATAGCATAAAAACAATGTACTTTTTCATTTCTTTTTAATAAAAATGTCGTCATTTTGTTAATGTAAGTAGTCAGTAATTAAAAAAATATATCCCCATATACTGTTTTTCGTTAATGACCTAGATGCTCAAATTTTTTCTTTCGCTTACAACGCTTGCTTTAGAAAAAAAATGCATTTTAAACTGTAAAGGAATTTTAGAAAAATCGTAAAATTCTTGTTTCTCTGTAAATATCTCAATAAATATAAGTTTTAGAGAAAATATAGTGGATATCAAAAATGAAGTTTATAAACTGAGAATGAATTTGTTCTTTTTATATACTTGTGTAGGGTTGATAGTTTCAAAGATATTCAATTTTATAAACGATATTCGACATTCGATTTTTAGGATGAACTATTTAGTTTAAAATGTTGAACATCTCAGAAACTGTGACACTTCCATCAAAAATTGTAAGCAACAAAATTAAAAATAATTAATCAACCTTTAAAATGATTTTTTTGTCTGTTTCTAGATCACAAAAAATAAAGAAGTTATGACCGATTCAGTGTACGTTTTCACATTTTTTTAACAAAATGTCGCCATTTTGTTGTTGTAACTGCTAAGTAATTAATTTTTTTTCAAAAATGCTGTTTTTTGTTCATATATAGCATCATCTAGATGCTCAATTTCTTTTGTCTGTTTAAAACACTTGTTTTAGGAAAAATTTCCACCCGCCATACTAGAGCCACCATTTTGAATTTTTTAATTTTGACTTCAGATTCGTAATCAAAACATAACTATCCTACGTTTCAAAAATAAATTACTAATATTGACTTGTGTAAAACAATTTTTCTGTTCTATACATCAATAAATATTATTATTATTATTATTATTATTATTATTATAATACTTTTTCAGATATTAAATATTTACATTTGGGGTGGTTTTCACCCCTTGAGCAAATATTAGAAAATTAACCTCTAATCTTTGCCTTGAGGGTAAGAGCAAGTATCTGGTCCGTATAGAAACTGAAGACGATATCTTTTATTACAATAATAACCCATAAAGAAAAATTATCATTACATATGAAATTATTCCGAAATTTTGCATATTTTTCACTTCTAGATCTGTACTATAATAAGTGGATTCTAATTTTTTGTTTAGTACCTTTCGAAGTACTCGTACTCGTTACTAATTTTTAGAAGAGTACTCTCCAAATTTTGCAAAAGTACTCATTTTTTAGAGTACTTCAAAAACAAGTACTCGTACTCAAGTTTTCACAAGTACTTTTTATAGGTACTTGTTGTGAAGTACTCGCGAGTACTTTAGTGCGGTACCCTGCCCAGCTCTGGTTAGAGTTGATATCAAACCCACTCGAAGTAATCCAACGTTTCGTCTTTTAATTGAATGGCAATTCAATTCTCAATTATTAATTGTTGAATGTTTTGTGAATCATACTCTGTTTTATGCTTACTCATCAAAACTGGCTTTCCATTTAAAGTAATCACTTTTTTTTATTTTCATCCACGTTTGTGAAAAATGCGTCTCCATATTTAATTCTTGAGGTACTTCACACAAAAGTAATTAAAAATTAACCTAAAACAAGCTAAAAACGTACTCTTCGCCTGTTTACTGAACTTTTTATATAATTGTTACACATTCTATAGGATACTCTTCGCAGTTGTTTGTAAATAATGTTAGTTTTAGACATTTTTAATTTTATAGTACGAATTTAGTTGGTAAAAGACTCAATGTAAAATAAAGTGAAAATAAAAAAACTGTACCATACCCCATTTGGGTTTCGAACCCGGGACCCTTGGATTCCGAGTCAAAAGCGTAAGAACTACTCCACCACTTAACACGTAAAAAAAACGTAAATTTTTACATTATGAGAGCTAAAAATATATTTCCACGGTTGTATATTACATTATAAAATGTACATTTGTAAAATATAAAAATATTTAAATATTAAAATGAAATATCATTTCACCATATTACAAAAACATAAAAAACAAAAAAATTTTTTTTCAAATTTAAATCATTAACAAATTTTTATTCACTGATCGACTTTGTTCAAAAACAATAGAGTTTTTCCTCTAGCCAACACTAACTTACTGTCCAAATTTCAGTACAATCGGATTTTGACTTCTTGAGTTATCGTGCTTACAAGAAATGGGATGGTCGGACGGACGGACATTTTGAAAGTTGTTCTGAATTCGTTCACTAACACAATGATATGAAAATTTTTTCTCTACGAGCGATATTTACGATTTTAGAAATGTGCCGATCAAATACAATATACTCTTCGTTTTTGCAAAGAGTATAATAAGTAAAATTTATTTATGCACCTGTCAGACTGCAACTTTTGCGGTTTTATGAAAGAATTTGTCCAGACAAATGTTCCAGAGAAATGGTTCTTATGTTACATTTGGCATTATACAAGCCAATACAGCTTTATAGCAGTTTTATGATTAGTATATTCACGTGCCCCTTTAAAACTCTTAGGCATACTGGTTTTATGAACATTGTCTCTGAGGTAAATTGGTTTCCTAGGCCAAATGATTTTATCATGATAGTGCTGACCACCACCATAAAACCTTTACAAGTGCCAATAGACTCGATTTAGAACAAATGCTACATGGTATTGAAACTCGGCCTCCAGGAGGTTGTTATAACTCTTAATAAAACTACTTAGGCTGAAAGAGTTGTTGGCCTGCTATACTACCGCTTTAAAGCCATTTAGCAAACTTAACATCCTCAATAAAGCTATTCAAGTCCACATAACATTTAAATTGTTACTTGGGAGGGGCAAGTATATAGGTACATTTGGCACTCACTCTGGGATCCCAGGTTTGATTCCCAGTCATGGTAGAGATTTTATCTGATCTGTTTGTGTACCTGTTGTAGAACTTTAGAGTATCGAAGAATGGCAAAAAATCGACTAGAGAATTTTCGTCTCGAAAGACGTTATAGGACAACTGAAAAAATTTCCGGCATTAGCGCAAAAAGGAGGCGATAAGCCCCTTATTTAGCCCCAGCGAGTACCACTATGATTCTTACATTGTCACACTACATATTTAAAAATCTTTGCAGTACTCTCTTGTGCTTGGTGTAAAACAGTCAACCAAAAGTACAAAAAAATGGTGATTTTCACATATTTTGGTGAAAGGAATGAAGTTTAGCCGATCTTTGTCGAAAAATTCGAACTTGGTAAAATGTATATTATCCATCGTATCTTCAAATGTTGAAATTTGAAAAAAAAATTATTTTATCTTGCTCCGTATTTAAAAAAAAAAAGTAGTTGTTGGGGCCAAAAAAGGTCCTTATCACCACCACCTCTCCTTTAGTATAAAAAGACATTTCACGTCCCCGGCGACGTGTGGTATCAAAAGTAACAATTGGATTACTGTTATTAGAAAGACCACAAACTGAAAAATTAAAATTTTATAAAACAATAGGTATAATTTTGTTTCAAGAAATAATAAGTTTATAATAAATAAATTTATTTGCGACCTGCTTTTTATTTCTTGCGGCAAAAGTATTTGTTTTATATAAAAAATTTATTTAGTTAGCCAGCAAACATTTATCCGCGGGTTTTTGTTGGCCCTATGTCGTACACCCGACATATGAATTGCTGGCCTGTTACTGGCATACTTCATTGGGCCGGCATATACAACGTGATCTACCAAGAAATGCGGAAAATAAAATGGTGTGCTAGTCTTCAATGTGGGAAAGCCCCTGCAAAATTTTAGAGGATTCTGAGGTAATTTAGTATGTTAAATTATTAGTCAATTTGCGAAGATACACTACTGATGTTGTGTAAGTCCTGACCTAATTCTGAAGAGGTCGACGAACTTATGGTGAAAGAACGTATTCGAGTTGTTTACATTTCTTTAATTGGCATAAAAAGTGAAGCCGGCCGCCGAGATCAAAACATACACACGATCCAGCGGCAGGTAGTCAACATTGTTGGTACGCTTTGAAGATAATTGGAATTCCAGCGAACCAATTCACTTTTACGAATGAGTTCAAAGCATGCCGACAAGGCTGGCTCCGTGCCGCTGGATCGTGTGTAGACCTTTAGAGAGCCGCGTTTTTTGCTTCCGGTCGAACAAAAAAGTCACTTCTATCTTATTATCCAGCTTTGCTGTCAGTAGTGTCAATCCCAAGTCTGATAAAGAGATATGGTTGTACCGCGTTACGTTAGATTAGTTGAGGTCATTGACGGCGCATTCCTACAAAAAAATAAGGTAATTTTTTTGGTCATTCTTTAAAAATTTTTCATTTTTTTTACTCCTTTCGGTGGGGACAACCTACTGTTAAATTTTCCGCATGTCCTGGTAGATCGCGTTGTATAGGTCACTACGGCCGGCAGCCGGGCACAGATAATTTGCCATAACTTGCCGTGTTTGGACCGGCATTGTGCCATCACATGGAAATCACAATGTCGACGCTTCTACTATGGGCCGTTAAATTAAATTTAACTTCAGTGGCCCAGCATATGGCCTATACAAGGTGTCCAGTATTGTTATGTTCAAATTTTGGGAGCGTAAAGTAGACTTAATTGCAAGAATAAAAAACAAAAGTGGTAGCTCAATTTTTATGTTTGGAAGTTACAGAACTATAAACTTTTTGACCAGTACAAAAAAAGCATCTGTCATCCGTGGTCAAATGGTTCGTTTTTTGTCATTTATTCCCACATGACTAAGTGTTTTTTTTAATTTACTGTTCATAAATTGAATAGGCCTGTAACTTCGAAATGAATAAAAATCGCACTACCACTTTTGTGTTTTTTAGTCTTTCAATTAAGTCTATTTTATGCCCCCAAAATTTGAACATAACGATATCGGACACCTTGTATATACCTGCAATTTTTTTTTTACCCGCAACTTAATTAGGCCATAAGTAACGACCCATTACCTTTAAGATAGAATTTTTCTGTTTAAAATTTTTTTGCTAGTTTAAAAATTAAGTTACGACCATATGCATATTTATACTCAGAATTTCTTTGTTTACATATTACCCATGTACGTCAATAACCACATGTATCACGTAACACATACTGCTTGATTAGAATTGTCAACTGACATATTTGGGAACGTCTAAATGAAAGTTTGATTAAATAAATATACTATATCATGGTTTTTAGATTTGCCCCTTCTAAAAAAATGAAAACCGGTACATTTCTATGAAGTCTTGACACATTATTTCTTAAGAAGTTACTAAGAAAAAATTAAAATTTATTCAATACGTTAACATTAAAAATCATCAAAACGCAGTGCTCTGAACATAATAAAATATATTTCATATTTCAACGTATATATCTTCTCCTGGTCTTATTTCTGTTCTCCTTTGCTTTTAATAATCTTCTTCCTCTTCTCGATTAGCAAAAGATCGTACCAAACCTGTTATGGTAGTTCCTATTTCCCATTGGATTTCCTCGTATTACAACTGAAACAAGTTTTCTTACATAATATTTTCGGATTTATTTATTTTTTGACCTGATAGTATGAAATATTAAGAAAACAGATCACATTTTTTTCTCGAGGATTTAAATCCTTAAAATTTAAGAAAACGTGAACATGTCCACTTAAACCTAATAGGTAGTCTATATTACAGGTTCAAAGCAGTACGATTCAGAATGTTTGTTTTAATGTTATGCAACAAAATTTCAGACAATTAGGAATTGTTTAATATGCATATCACATATTGTGATTTTAATATATTTTGTACCTTATACATACATTCGTACTGTCCGTGTTGTACATTTTTATAATATTTACAATTTATATGACCTATACTTATAATATGTTACCCATATTTACTACTTTTGTATTAGTTTTGACTTACCAAATATGCATGTAATGTATCACATAATGGGTATTAAAGAATTTAATTTAATATACAATACGCAACAAGTGTAGATCCGGCCATTGTAAAATCCAAAGTAAAAAAAAAAACACGTCGAAAACAACACTTGGAGGGTCTAAATTAAAGTACCTACTTGTATAATCGTGCATATTGGAATTTTGGTAATCGACATCTCAAAAAAATATAGGGTAATGGTCATTAATTTTCAATGGCATCAGGGGTTGTTTCTGATATTGTTAAAATAGTAATGTTTGAAAATTTTTCACGTGTCTTTTGTAAACATAACAAAAATTATTAATCAAATGTGGGAAACTACAGCAAGTAATTCTAATGTTATGTAATATGTATACTCACTTGTCGATAAGAGAAGTAGATGTATGTTGACTTCAGTTTTCTTTTTAATTTGAAAAACTATCTCATCTGCCTGCTGAAAATTCCAACAAATCAATCACCACTATCAACGTATAGATATAACCTACCAAACCTAGAAAAACAGTATAATCAACATCATCTGTAGGATATATATTCCCAATGGATATTATTGGGCTTCGACATATACTGAACACAATTTGAAAATTGACTAGGAACTACACATGATAGAAAGGAAATTAACTAAAAAGAAGTTAAGTATTAATTAGTATAGCAAACCTTCTATCAAACGGGGGTGACGTAATGGCCCAGCATATGGCCTATACAAGTGAATCTTTTCCCTTCCTGTGTACACACGCTTGTCTCAATTTCAATTTTATCCTGCCGAAAGTGTAATTGATAGACCTTAAAATAAAAATAAATAGACAATCATATCTAATTTCGTTTTGAAAATAAAATATAAAATTAAAATACTTATCAAATTAATCGAAAAATTGTAAACATAACCTTCAAGCAAATCATGGCACAATTATAATTTATCCATAAACTGAACAAAACATATATTTTATAAAGCCATCAATTACTTACCTCTTCATGACAATAAAGACTATTCAATAAATAAACAAGTAAAACTCGAAAAAATAACCAATAACGCTATTTATGAGCCTTGTCCATGAACTTTGTCGTTGTGTTGATGACTCATCAATTGTGAATTTGCGCTTGCCAGTGCTAGGTGGTGTTGGTATGTATAATTCATATTTTTTCCTACATTAATACAAAAAAATGTAATATTTATCCACATGTCTATTTTATGATTAAATAAAACATAATAGCTGTATTACATATTAACAGATTAATTTTAAAATAATCAACGGTCAATTGCCATTTTATCGTTGTTGGGCCATCAAAGCATATTTATCATCGCCCTATAGTTACTTATAAGACACAGGGCCAGCATCATTACACGACAAGCGACAGTTGCCCGGCAATAAATGCATTGGCCCGGCACTTTGCCGGACTTGCTATGTTTGCTGGGTACGTATACAGTGTGTCCTACTTTTTACGGTAACATTTTCACAGCTCAGTTATTATTAGTCATCCAATTTCAACCAAATTTGGATTGGTATCAAAGACCTTTACTATCTTTTTTGAGTAAAACAATACCTATTTCAATCATTGGCGTGCATTTTTATTTAAAAAAATGGGGTCGTTTTTCAAGAAGCCATATTAGGCATTGTTTAAATATTATTAATCAACATGGTTTAGAACCTCTATATCCAAAAATTTAACGACATTTTGATTGGTTTTCGAATTACGGCCCCCTTAAAATTGCATTTTTCAGATATTAAATAATTAATAACTTGTTTTAAGAAAAAAAACCATTCCCTTATTTTCTATTTAAAATCACTTTTTCTACTATCCACTGAAATCAATACTTTCAGATTCGACAATCCTTAATGCCCGAATAATTTACACGGCTGCTGGTTCAAAATGTTGGCAATTTTTCAATAAAAATTCTTGGTGTACGAAATTTGAAAATATCGATGACACTGATTGGTAGAAAAATAAATTATTTCCAAGTTATTATTTAATATTTGAAAAATTCGACACTCGTAATTCGAAAACCATAAATCATAACGTCATTAAATTCTAAATATAGAGGGTTAAAAACCACGCCGATCAGTAATATTTCATATTAGTTTTTCAGTAAAGAAAAGCCTAATACGACTTCTCGAAAAATCTACCCTTTTTTTCAATAAAAATGTTTTGTTTTAATCAAAAAATATATACTAAATGAAGGTCTTTAATCTAAATTTGGTTGAAATTGGATGACTAATAACTGGGTAGGGTTTCTGATTTCCCTACTTTTTTTCATTCCTAGAAATCAGAAATAAAAATTGGGAATCCCAGAAATAATAAATTTTATATATACTTGTCAAAAAAGACATTTTTTTTTTGTTTCAAAATATTTGTTAATCTTGTCATCCAAATATAGAATTTATTTAAAATGTTTTTTTTTTTGGCCAAAAAAAATCTCATACTGTTGTTTTATTTATAATTAAATATAGACAACACCACAGGAAAGAACATGAAAAGTCTTATGAACAAAAATAAAAACACTTTCTTCTTTTAAAAAAAATATAGAAATTATATTTATTACGTTTTTAATATTCTTAGAACGTCTTTTTGTTCTCGCATGTCCGAGAAATCCTGAGTGTTATTTCCTGGGAAAACTGATATAATTCCCGGGAAATTCTGTCTCATGAAAAGTTGGACACGCTGTATATAAATAGATATGTTATCCATTTTTTTGCGTATGGTGAAAAGAGAAAAGTGCCAAAGGCCATCAAAATTAAATTTTTAGATGAAACAGGCTACAATTGCCAAGGGCGGTATTTACCATAAAGCCACAAAACCTGCCATGTCTATTGTTACTAGATACTCTTCATTGTATGGTGGTAGAGACACACATCCTTTAAAAGAGGCGTCCGCCCTTGCCATGTTTGGTAGCAGATTCTTACACATTATTAGATAAATTCTTGTACGTACATTTTCTCATTTTCTGTAACGAATCAGGTTATTTCATGTGTGTAAAAAATAGCTACTAAACAGTGAAATATACGAGGATAACGTAACAAATTAAAATCACTCTGATATTTGTTAATTATTCATAAATCCACAAAAACTATGCTACTTATTTCAAATTTTATCAACGTGCGACGTCAATGGTTAGAAGTAATTTTATTGCTGTTAGATTGCTGTCCTGTCAATACCAAATGAAGGGAAAAAGGAAAAGAAGATGTAGTCGTTTGACAGTGTTGAGTGTTGACTTACCAGTATCAGAAAACCATAGACATCATAATATAGAAACAGACCAGCGATACATAGAAACTGCGCGTACATACAAGGAGTATGTAGCAGACATTGGGAGGCATGTGCATTTCGTATTTACTGGAATAGCTGATCTGTGTTTCTCGCTTGGAGATTAGTAGAGTAAAATCTGGAAGTAAAGTCGCTTAGTTTTCGAGAAAAAAAAAACCGGCGTAGAACCAAACCAGACTTAGGATTCTTTAGTAAGATAATCGTGTACATGAAATCATTTTTTATGACATTTTTTAGTGGTCGAGAACTTTTTTATTTCGGAAAAACTCAAAAAAATAGATTTTTAATCAAATATGTTTTTTAACGTCTCCACCGCTATATCTCTGAAAATATTTCTGCTATCAAGCTATTTTTTTTTTTAGATTAAAGTAGACACAATAGCGCTTCGAACATCCCACGTGAACCCGATTTATTTTTTTTTAAGTTGGTAAAATAATAGGAAACTCAAACTTGTTATTTTCAGTAGCGTAATTTTAGGCAATCGAGAAAAAAATTTATTTATGAAAATTTGTATATACATGCTGCGTACAAATTGAAGCCAATAGTTGAAAAAAGTTTTTAGGATAAAAATTTTTCAAGTCCCGTTGATAATATTGAGTCAGCGATTTTTTTTTAACGGGCCAAAGTCATATTCTTGCGCGCTCGGCTGTAGCAAGCCTGCCGACTGCAACGATCTGACGGTTCCGGTCGGGTGTATGTAGTAGTTTAACTTATATCAATAGGTACAAAACCAGTAGTGATCAAAAAATCTAGGGGATCAATATTATTGTTCAATATTTTATATATTGTACAGTAGTATTGATCATATGTTGTTAATATTAAGAAATTGTACAAAAAATATTAAATAGTCTCCTTTTAATAATAAAAAGACGTAGGTAGATATAAATACCTAATCTATAAATATCAATCAGTTTTACTAACTACTCATCTAATTAGTAAGTATATTAGACATTTTTAAATGAATGAAAGTAAAAACGTACGCATAAAATAAGTTTTATTGTTGAAACAAATTTTCTATTTGGATAGATAAATATGTAGACATTTGCAGTCGTTGCAACATTTTAGGCCTTCCTTAAAACAAGCACATTTTCGATTGTCACAATTTTTATCCGAACAATGAATACTTAATGATTTTCGGCAACCGCCACTTCTACGCGACTAATCTGACCAACCTGCATACTACAGTACCTAGAGGTAAAAAATATGCAAAACTTCGGAAAAATGTCATATTGAACGGATTCCGTTCATTTTTGGCAGTTTAATAGTTAATGCTTCACAGAAAAGTTTCTATATTGTGCGGAGGCTTGTTAATTTATAGGGGGTGGATGCCACCCCCTCAGGGTGTGGCACTTAAAAAATATATATATTTATTGGAGCTGAAGTAGAATCAAATTTTAAGAAGAAAAGGTTCTATGCAATTTTTCACATAAATTGATAGTTTTTAAGTTATAACGATTTCAAAATTGCGATTTCAGCTAAGAAAAAAGTATTTCCAAACGGCTTTCGTCAAGTATCTCAAAAAGTATTACTTTATCGAAAAAATGTTGCAGACCAATTACAGAAAGTACAAACTGGGAATTAATTATATTTTTTGTTTATTGATGTAGGATTAATAACTTCGGAGATATTTAAGTTTACATTTGGCATCCAAGTGTTCATAAGATAATTATTTAGAGTGAGAGTTAAATATCGCAGAAACTGTGACACCTACGTCAAGGGTGCTAATAGGTAGAATAATATGTTATTAATTAAGCTTTCAACTGTTTTTTAATTTGTTTCTGTAGCATAAAAAACAAAGAAGTTATGACCAAAGCAATTGTGCGTCTACACATTTTTTTAATAACAACGTCGTCATTTTGTTACTGTAATTAGCCAGCAATTAAAAAAAGGAATTTCAAACACTGTTCCTCATTAATATATAGCATGACGTAGATGCTCAAATTTTTTGGTTTGTATACAGCACTTGCTTTAGAAAAAAATACAGTTTAAACTATAAAGGTATTTTTGATGAAACGTATTTTTTTTTCCTTTTCCAAATATCTCAATAAATATTAGTTTTATTGAAAAATAAAGCTCATAAACTGATAATGAATTTCGCTTGTTAATTTATTTACATAGATTTAATAGTAGGATATGAAAGTTTACAAATGGCGTCCGAACGTTTATAAGACGAAAAATGCAGTTTAAATGTTAAATATTTCAGAAATTGTGACACCTACGTCACGCATGCTAAGAAATGAAATTAAAGACAATTAATTGCGATTTCAAATTATTTTTTACTCGTTCCTGTAGCATAAGAAATAAAGAAGTTATGACGGAAAAATGTGCGTATTTATACTTTTTTTTATATAAAAAGGTCGCCATTTTGTTAATCTAATTAGCCAGTAATTTAGAAAAATTATCTCAAATACAGTTTTTCGTTAAGATGTAGCATTACCTAGATGCTCAAATTTTTTTGTTCATTTAAAGCACTTGCTTTAGAAAAAAGTGCATTTTAAACTTTAAATTTAATTTCGGAACACTACCAAATATAAACTTAAATATCTCCGAAATTATTAATCCTACATCAATAAACAAAAAATATAATTAATTCCCAGTTTGTACTTTAATTCTGTAATTGGTCTGTAACATTTTTTCGATAAAGTAATACTTTTCGAGAAACTTGACGAAAACCGTTTGGAAATACCTTTTTTTAAGCTAAAATCGCAATTTTGAATAACTTGAAAACTCTCAATTTATGTGAAAAATTGCATAGAACCTTTTCTTCTTAAAATTTGTTTCTATTTCAGCTCCAATAAACATATATATTTTTTAAGTGCCACCCCCTCTCAGGGGTTGGAATCCACCCCCTATAAATTAGCAAGCCCCTGCACAATATAGAAACTATTCTGTGGAGCATTTTACTATTATACTGCCAAAAATGAACAAAATCCGTTCAATATGACATTATTCCGAAGTTAAAACCTCTAGTTACTGTAACTAGCATGCGAGGTGTATTAATTGCGTCCTAATTTCGCATTTAGCGCTGATAAAAAAAATCGCTGTTTCCGGTACACTTTAGGAAAAAATATATTGTTTCAAAAACTTTTGTGATTATTAGGCTTTATTTTCTTCGCTGCATGTATGTAAATATTTTCAAAAATAAAAAAGTTTATCGATTCGTGAAGATTTCAATACATAAAATATATATTTTTAGTTTATCTGATTTTTAGAGAAATGAAAGTGCGAATTGTACTCAAACCGTTTATATTGGTAAAAGCGCTACAGTGTGACCTTTAATTTGATACAAAACAAATTTCGGTACCTTTAATAGTTTTAAAGATATGGCGGTGGAAACAAAAAAGAAACAATTTTCTTTAAAAATACATTTTTTTCACTTTTTATTGATTTAAAAAGTTCGAGACCACAAAAAAATGTCGTAAAATATGATTTCATATGCCCGGTGACATACTCAAAGCAACCTAATGTTTGACCTGGTTCTACCCCCAAAAAAAAAAAAACGAGACGATAGACTTACGAAATCGCTGCTCTAATACAGATATTTTATTTCTTTATTCCTATTTGTCGTACACATAGCACATGTCAACAGGGCCGGTAAAAATGAAATAAAATAAAATGATAACGAAATGATTCAATTAAAAGAGAATAACAAGACGAAAGTATAATTCTGATATATAATAATAAATGAGAAAACAAAACAACAAATATATAAATATATGGTATATAGAATATAAAATAAAGGAAAGATTTCTACAAAATATAAAACGAGAATAAACTAGAGGAAGCATTATACTCTTCGCCGATTTACTGAGCTTTTTATATAATTGTTACACTATAGGATACTCTTCGCATTTTTCTTGTAAATAATGTTAGTTTTTGGACATTCTAAATTTTGTGATACCAACTTTGTTGTGAAAAAAAAAATATATGAAAAAGAAAATCACGATGTGAGGGACCCGGGACCCTTGGATTGCCAATTGCCAATTGAAATTTCTTTATTTTGTTTAAACTCTTGCCGCTATACCACCATTTCTTATTACTAAAATTGTTAATGAGTGTAATATATACCATTAGAAAAGTTATTGTGATTATTAGGAAACACACATTAGTAAAATGTATTAAAAAAAAAATAGTGATAGAATATAACATTTCGCAAGGTTTCTATTTATTATAAACCATAAAAAAATGTAAAAAATATTTTTTTAAATTACTAATAACTTTTTTATTTACCAATCTATTTTGTTGAAAAACAATAGGGTTCTTCCTCTAGCTAACACTTATGTTACTCTCCAAATTTCAAAACAATCGGATTTTTCGGACAGACGGACATTTTGAAAGTTGTTCAGAATTCATTCACTAACATAACGATATAAAATTTTTTTCTGTACGAGCGATATTTACTGATTTAGAAATGTGCCGATCAAATACAATATACTCTTCGTTTTTGCGAAGAGTATAATAAATAGATAAATATAAATATAAAAATAAAAAACAACAAATATTCTAACAAAATAAAATAGATCTTTGACATTCTTATAATAACAATAATTAAAAAAAAAACAAATATAATACATCGCGCAAATATAAAATATTGAGACAGAGACCGCCGAGTTTCCCGAATCATCCGAATGAAATCATTCGAACATGGCCGGGAAACTTATATGGTCAAGGTCAAGAAATCAGCAATAGTTGACACACACCAGTGCGAGATGCCGCTAGGGTCGTTTCCTTTGCGCTGCGCATGCCTGTAATTTTAGAACACTCACAGAATAATTTATTTTGCTGTTTTGTTTGTTTGTTTGTGTGCTGTCAATTATCATGGTTTTTTAGTGTTGTGTTCCATTGTGTAAAAACACTTCAAGTAATTCTAAAATGCATCGGTTTCCTAGTGACCAAAAAGTAAATTCTTACATTTTTTATCAGTATTTATACAAATAACTACTAGGAAATATTTGGAATGAAGGTTAGGTTATAAAATTTATAATTTTTACTGAAATGTTTAAATAGAAATGTAGGTATCTCCATAAGACTCATTTATGCATTTTCATAAAAAAGACAAAGCTGCTAATAAAAAAGACATACTATTTGTTGGACAAATATTACTTAGATTATTTTTATTTTATTCACTCATCATGGGATTGCCGCACTTGCCTACGAGTTGTGAAGTCAAACTTCCCATTTGTGACAGAAGTATTACTTTATGCACCTTTTGCATAAATTACTATTTTATTTTAATTATTATGAGCTCTCAAATGAATTTAATATTTAATTTTTTGTTATAGCTATTCAGTGAGTGGTTAACACGAATTAAAAATAGCAAAGTAGAAGGCAAGGAAATGAATAATATCAGAGCTGGCTACAGAATTTGTGATATCCATTTTGCAAATGATTGTCGAATTTATGGCCGATGGGGAGCGAATTTGAAAGCTGACAGCATTCCTTCCATGCATTTACCTTACTAGGCACCAGGTAAATTTTTCTTTGCTAACATACTAAAATAACAGTTACTTTGAAAGTTACTTCGAGAGGTTAGAATTAAATAAATCAGTATCTTATATTAGATGTTGGTGTATCGGAATCTTAAAGACTGTTGAGGCTATGCAGACGCATTATTTTTGTTTATTTTTAAATTTGGCCTAAACCAGAAATGGCTGTCAGGACTACTGTCTGGCCTGAAATTTGCGTAACTCTCACCAGACGAGGTTGGGCAGTAGGTAGACAGGATGTCATAGGATAAGGGTAGTTTTTAAGTCTTATACAAGCTTTAAAATATAGCAGTTTACCATTTATCAATATACCTACAAGTCGAAGCTTACAGTAAAGTACTCTAAAATTACTGGTTTATTATATCAATCCTTTCCCGTAATTAAAATCTAAAATAATACATTCCAAGTGGTTCTTCGAATAAAACAGGCCCAACAAAGTCTTTAAATGATTCTTTACACTTTCTGGCTATTAGTGGTATAAAAGGAAGGTTTGGACGAATTCTGCTTGAAACTCAATCGCAACCATACTTCGTCTCTAGTACCAAAAACATGCTTTGTAATGATAATAACGAATTTAGCTTGATTTTCTCTTGAAATATGTCCATGTTATTTTGGTGTAAACAAGCTGCAGTCTTTCAAACTGCGCCTAAATTCATGTAGTAATAATAACCTGAATTCATTTGCATTTTTTTTTTCCTAAACTTCTTTGTGTTATTAGGAACACCACCAGAAGTGGAAGGGCCAATTGATATAAGTGCTCCGTCAACATCAGCATTTCGTGCACAAGAATGTTCCACTCTTACCAACCTGCCTCAGCATGAATACGCCATGGAAAACTTACTGAAGTAGCAAATACATATACCTAATAATTTTTTCTCATCTTAAAATATAAAGTTTTGGCCAAGGACAAATTACCTTTCAATATGTCATCACTAGTTTTTATGTTATTATATTTTGACAACTCTGTATAATGTACTGACAAAAATATAAATACATTTATATATGATACAACAATTGTTACTTATTTATTTGAGTTTTTTCTTATGCCACAATCAGATTGCAAAGTAAGTCATTTTATAAAAAGACACTATTTGGGTAGTCTTTTTATGAAATGACTAATTTTGCTATCTGGTTGCGGCATATATGCAAGTAATGTAAAACCCAAGTAATATGAATATATTTAAAAGAGCCGCCGTAACCACTTAGTAAACACACCAGACGCGAGATGGCGCATTTCGTGGCGTTTGCAGTGAGAGTTGCCTATCTATATCATATATATAAATCTTTTATCTATGTCATTCGAATGATATTTCGATTATTAAAATCATTTGAGTACCAAGTATTCGATTTTTTCCATCACTAATTACAGATTCCCTTCTATCGGGGGCTCGTCAAGTCGTCAAGCATCAAGATTTGTAAAAGAGACAGGTTGCCTGATAACTCAGGAGCCAATAAAATTCTTGCGCGCGAGTGACGTGTCCAGAGGACCTTTTAAAATTAACATACACAACAAATGACCTACTTAAAATATGAATATCCAAAATAATATTTTCAATAACTGTGTAAGCAGAAATAAAATATATTAAACAAAGTACGACGGGATCAACGAGGTTAGTTAGTGATACACTGGTCGACTGTTGCATCTTTTACCTCTGTGAAGTGAGTTGTAGAAGCGGTCCTCTGTCCTCTGGATGACGCGCAATATGGCGCTCCCTAGTTACCAGGCAACCTGTCCTCTACAGACCTTGGTCAAGCATGAATACTTTTTGCTAAAGACAAGGATAACGCACGCCGTGCTTTCAACATTTCCGTGAAACTGGAAGAAAGAAACTAGTGATTTTTTCGGATTAACCAAGACTTGAGACAGAGACCGAGTTGCCCGAATCATCCGAATGAAATCATTCGAATGATATTTAGATTATTAAAATCATTCGAGTACCAAGTATTCGATTTTTGAAATCATTCGATTATTCCCATCACTAACCATGGAGGTATAAGATCAATTATTCAACCTCCTTGGATCATTCAACCTCCTTGTTATGCACATTGAAAATTTCCACATTCCCTGATTTTATAGGCCGATAAACCAATGAGGGTATCTTTTTTTTATTATTTTTTATCCTACATATTTTTATCCGATGTTATATAATAACATCGATATTTCGTCATAATGTAATATCGATGGAGAAAACATCGAACAATTAAAGCAAAACATCGATGTTTTTGGAACATCGCCCATCACTACAGTATATCTGCTGACAAGTTCGTGCTGCTGACCATAGATTAAAGAATATTATATGTTATAGATAGGCAACTCTCAAGGATTTTTTGAACAGCAAAACTTACGTCGAGAGTGGCGCTGTATTCCCGCCTTTTTTATATAGGCGGGAATTTTAAATGATTTTCAAACAAATTGCTTAGGCCATCATTAGACTACAAAAGTTCTTTAACAAAGATTTTTTATAAAAGATATTTTATGAGATGAAATATCTATCAAATTACTCATAAAATATCTTTTATAAAAGATCTTTGTCAAAGAACTTTTATAGTCTAACAGTGGCCTTAAAAATTAAATAAGTCATTTCAAAACTAGAAATTGATCATTTATTAATTTAACGGAAAATCATTACAATAAATACAATAATATTTAAAAATACATTTAAAAAGTAACTAACGTAAATAAAATTATTACAATTGTATTAAGATGTTGAAACTGCCTTGAAATAAGTAAAATGTTAAAGTAACTAATGTACCAAAATACCTGTAATACAATTAAATAATAGCGGGTTTATACATGCATGGATTTAGTGGCGCCAGTAGATATTGGCACGCCAGTAAAAAAATATTGCGCGTATAAACAGTTACTGGCAGGCATGCATCAATGCATGCAAGGTAAAAGCTTGCTCGCCAGTAACTGTTTATATGTGTAATATTTTTTTACTAGAGTGCCAATATCTACTGGCGCCACTAAATCCATGCACATATAAACCCGCTATAATATACATTTTCACGTCCTTTACTAACATTAAGTGGTGTGAATCAGTCTTTTTGGAATTTAGATTTTTTCATTATCATATAGGTTACAAAAAAACTGACATTGATTGTGAAACGTCATAAGTTATGTATTTGAATAATGTTAATCCAGAAGAAAAACATACGTATTTTTGTTTTTTTTACTTTTTTACACCATTCGATGGGAATGATTTCGATTTATAACAAATGTAAAAACTGACGTTGAAAAATTCACAGCAACTGCACATAGCTGAGATTGTATTTATTATGTAAATAATGTAACCTAATATTTTGTACATGTCCTTCATTACAAGACTGAAAAACTTTTTCATCGGTAAACACAACATTGGTCCAAAACTCCAACGGGCGATACACACAATTTAAACAAAACATAATGCGGGCTTGCTTGTTCTCCTGTTAATATGGTCTTCTTGGCACTTGTACAGTTTTTTATTTTCGATTTTCCTATCCTTCGGCTAGCTGCTAACCTCGACACTAGAAAATGTGTCATGAACACAGCGTCTCCTGCTGTTTAAAACGGATTTTGCCTCAAATAGCCAAGGAGTGCTTCATCTTGAACGAGATTTGAACTTCTCGATAGGCCTGAACCGTCTTTTCTCTTTACGCTACCTTCCTCTTCCCACTTTTCTTCACACTCATAACAGTACTTTTATTCAATTGATAATGGTTAGCAACTGCTCTGATAGACCATCTCTCTTTAATTTTAATTAAAAATTTTTCATGTTCAGTTAATTTTGGCATTGCGAAAATATGACATAGACAAATAAATAATGATTTAATAAGGCGAAAAATAGGTGTACGGGATTTCATTGCACAGAAGTGTACAACCCGTCAGTCTTTCGTTTTTAGTCAATTTCTTGGGAGTCACGTTCTTTGCAGATCAATAATACCTATGCATGTTGGAATTTTTCGAAGTCGCAACACGACGTAAACACATACAACACTTATAACCCATTACAGTTTTTAATATTTAACAGAACAGCGTCGTGTGTAATCAGTTTCATTGGAAACTCACATTATTTACAAATAAGCAAATGGACTCCTGCTCTATGGATTTAATAATTATTAGCTGAATGTCCAAATCCAAAACACAAAGCACAGACATGTAAACAATAATGGCGCGACAAAGGCATATTTTTGCGATCTCGCGTCTTACCCCAATGCTTTAAGCGCCATGAAGCGCTACGTCATCAGATATTTCTCCGCAAAAATGAATGTCTTTTTAGCTTTTTTTAACAGTTTAGTTCTAACCATCTCTAACGTTCTTATGTCATATCCCTACTATTTTCCGCTTACACGTTTTCTAGCGCCTTAGTGAGACCGCGCGATACCGCTTTAAGCGTGACGTCACAGCTTATTCGCTCGGATGGCTCCGCTTATCGCGGTTTGTAGCGTCTTATGCGCAAAAACGTGCCTCAGATTTGCGCAGCCGCCGTGATTCAAGTACAAGTAGCGACAGTTCGACGGAAGTTCAAACTAAACACGCTGTTTTGAAATATAGTGGGAGTGCGCAGGGCCTGCTGCTGACTCAAGATTTAATTGTTGACGCATTGTTCTGTCATTTGTCGTGTGGTTACTGTTTGATTTTATCAAAACATTTTAATTTGCTGCGTTAGTAAAGTAGAACAAAGGGCTTTTATTTAGGTATGTACCTCATACTAAAATAAATTTGACGACCAATTTGTTAAACAATCCAATATTATGAAGAAACTGGCAATGGTGTGATAAATAATTTGTTATATTTTTGTGATAATCTGAAACGAGAAAAGAACATAAAAAATGTTTTTTGAGAATTTAAACAAGTGTTTAAAACCAAATCCAAACTTAATATATGATGAAGCTTGTCTGGACATTATTAATCTGTTGACTAACACTTCGGTCACGATATTTGGCCAATATGAGGAATGCCACAAATGTAACTTTCAAAATATAACAACATTGGAACCTTTGAAAAATACTTCTATAGTTGTAAATACGAAGTCCCCTATTGAGCTGTTCTACGAAGCAGAAAGATCTGATCATTGCAAGTATGTCTATAGAATTCATTTTAACTGAAGATTTTATATTAAAAGATAATTTTTCAGTTTTCAACGTTTACTATATGAGCATTATCGTTATGGATGGAATATTACTGAAAAATGTAGTCCAATTTATATCAAAGAACCTGCAGACAACGCATACCTACGTAAGTTGATGTACAATCGGTCCTTCAATATATGTACTTCTGTGTTTTTGTAGCAATTTTAATGGCTTTTGTGGTACTTTTTTGCTTTGGTACAATATGGTATATGGTGAAATGCATTTATAAAAATAGTGGAAGACTTAGACAACTTTTAGTATGGAATTCAGAAATTGAGGAAGTAAGTAAAATTGTTAATTTATTTCTATTGTTTCTATGGTGAAGCAGTGATCTAGGTACCTATGTATAATAACACAACTACTAATGTAAACTCTGTAAACTCTTCCAAATTGCACAATAAACCATATTCTATTCTATAATTGAAGAGAAGGTAAAATGAGCTAGTAAACAATTTTTTTTTTAAATGTCCAATCTCCGTTTTTGAATTGAATCATTGACTGAGGTAGAAACAACCATTTTTCAGGAATTGGTATGACCAGTTACCAACACATATCTCTTGTAAAGCTCGATCCGATTCAATGCATTCCTTCATTGACAATACGGAAGATGCATGAAATTTTAAAATGCTTGAAAAAGTGATTTGCTCTTAATTTCCATTACGCAGAAAATGATTATAACAAAAGAAATTCAAAATAAAATTTATTTTCCATAAAATTAATATTTAGATTATGCTGTAATTTGTAAACAAAACCACGTGACTGCAAACGGTTTCTTATTGGCGTGAAGTCAATGACGACATCTGTTATTCGGATAATTTGTCCAAATTGGAAGTAGTGATGGGTAAAAGCAGTTATTTTTTAATAACAGTTTAGACTGCTACTGCTGTTTTGAAATAACAGTTTAAAATAACAGTCTAAAAATAACAGATCGCTGAGAAGTACTGGCATGCGCATACCGCAGCGCGCAGTTTGCAAATGTTATTTCAGAGAGGTTATTTTATACATCGTGCTGCTGCCGCAGCTACTTATCTGTTATTTTCTCACCTGTTATTTTCGAACAGAAATAACAGTCTGTTAATGTTATTTACAAATAACAGTTATAAAATAACAGGTTGTTAAATAGCAACACATCTCTAATTGGAAGCAGTGTCCTAACCTCTCGTTGTCTGTCTACGAACTAATTTTGGAGAATCTTGAATGTAAAATTACCATATTTGTAGTGATACTCTTAGTTTTACATTTAGGCACAATGCAATAATTGTAATTCATAAGTCATAATATTGTTGTTCACTAGCTCATTAACCAAGTAATAACACAATAACACCACAAACAAGAACTTGGTAAACTGACTGTAAACAATAAACAGTAAACTGACATTTGACAAACCCATCGAAATTGCTTTAGATATACGAAATTACAGAAGCATGTTTCTACGGAAAAAGAAACTTCCATTCACTATTCCGTCCTTGACTGACAAGATCTGATTGGTTGAAGAAAAAGTCCGATTGGCTTAACCGTCTGTACACAGACCGAGAAAAAGGATGGAATATAGTGCACGCAAGTTTCTCTCTCTGTGTCACTTTCTCTAGTCGAGTGCACCTTCCAGTTTGTTATTAATTTCGATGGATAAATCATAACGGGAAACGTCACAGTTAATGGCGCCAAATAACTGCCTTTTTGAAATATCCAAATTCTTCACCGATGAAATTATTTATTTTCTCACTGTATTAACATTCAAAAAATCGTAAATTTTACATTTTTATAACTGCTTTTTGATGCTGTATCGATTTTCATTATAAAAAAAAATCATGCAACTTCTCTATTAACTACACGCAATGTGCGGTAAACTTGAACATGTGATGACACTCTTTTGATCAATTAGGAATTAATCACAACGATCTTATAGATCTTATCATAAGTCTTGATGTAAGTACATACCTTTGCTTGAAAGTAACCAGGAACTTAAAAATTCTTTGCTTTTTATACATGAAAGCAGTAGCTTTTTGTTTGCTACAAAATAAATAATGATGAAACCAAAAGTGCGCACCCCATAAGTTGTTTTATCCAATAAGAGCGTATAACATTAGTTTATTGGGCAAATTATTATTATACTCTATACTCCTCACAATACGAAAACGAAGATATGGCATTTATTGCATTTGAATGGGACATTTTTAAAAACGTAAATGTCGCCCATATCATTGTGTTACTGAACCAATTCTGAACAACTTTCAAAATGTTAGTCTGTCTGTCCGTCAGTCCGTCTGTCACGTTTCTTGTAAGGACGTTAATATGCGAAGGAAAAGTCTGCATTGAAATTTTGATAACAAGTTAGAGTTAACTAGAGGAAGAATCCTATTGTTCTTTTTTTTTGTAACAAAATCGACCCAATAAGAAAGTTCTAGAAGGTGCTGGAATTGGTGTGATGCTGATGCTGTCTCTGAAGTAATTTCGAAAATACTTGACCAATACACTTAAATACTATGACTCAACGAGCAGTTGGCCAACCATGTTGGCATCATCAGGTTATTAAGAATTTCAGTCATCTCCAGATGATACTAACGTGTTTTTTAGTTTATGGAAACTACTTCAGACTTTCAGAGGCAAATAAAGAAGTTATTAATCTCCTAAATTTTAAAAAGTACTTCTTAGTTTTCTACTTCCACATCCAGATTTCCTATCTAAGTCTCTTACAGCGAAAAAATTTTGATAACATATTTGCACTCCACTATGTGGAAATAATTGTTCATAGAGTTTGATAATGTAATATTTGAAATCGTCGACCCCAAAAATACATAAATCGATATGCACCATATAGTGCGGGTGAGTGATGCCAAAAGAAATTATTTGAGGTTTTTGGTTGTTGTACCCACACCAAATAATAATTTAATTTTTTTGCCCCCTTTATAATCATGGGCTGGGAGTGGTAATGGGGTGTGATAGATGCCAAAAAAAATTTTGAGACCTTGGCTTCTTGTAGACACACTAGATCCCAATTTTACAAACTCTTGCTTGCTTTATCTATTTACTATTTATTCCCCAATCCTTCAACATATTAAGATCAGAACATAATCTCTAGATCCAGATCTCATTATGATACATAGGTGTACCAAAGGAACTCGCAAGGAATGATAGGAAAATGGCCCTCGGTTAAATTGCACCAAATTTTAGTATGTTATAGTTCTTGGCCTCCTGAACAATAGTTCTCATGGGCACAATGCTCAAAAGTCGATATATAGCGCAAGCCTCTGCTTGTTGAAGACAGAACCATTAAGCACGGAATCAAAGAACTCTTATACTGTTCCTACCCCCTACCCTACACGAATTAACGTATGTTCATATTTATGTATTCCAATAGTGCTATATACTCATGTATATGCGAATGTATGTGTGGCATTAAGCAGGCATATGTAAAGAAATAATCCTGATAACAGCATTGAAGTATTCCAAAAAACCCTAATTCTAAAACCACTGATGAAAACAAAGTACGAGTAGGGTCAAGTGATATGCAAATTCCGATCCCAAATATCCTCGCGGTGCACGTTGGGTAATGCTAATACGTGCGGTTCGTGAAAATACTTATATATTTGACTACTGTTTTAAATGAAATATTAAGAGTATGTACTTATATGCTAGTGAAACTACATTCTGAATGTAGTTTCGACGTAAATGTGTACTGAAAGAGAATTGACACATGCATTCTCATATACATATACATAAGCATACAGGACCATTGAAAAACATACATATGAACATACATTAATTAGTGTATGATAGGAACAGTATACTAGTTCTTTGGTTTCACACTTAATGGTTCTGTTTTCGACAAACAGTGGCTTGCGCTATATTGACGTTTGAGCATTGTGCCCATGAGAACTATTGTTCAGGAGACCAAGACCTATAACATGCCAAAATTTGGTGCAATTTAACCGAGGGCCATTTTCCTATCATTCCGTGCGAGGTTCTTTCATGTTAATATGATAAACTGTTCCAGAGTAATTGTGCACACAAAAAAAGTTACACACATACAGACCTACCATAATTTTTTTTTGCTCAAACTTATATTCTCGACATTCTAATAATAGTCCAATCAATGAATGCCCAAAAGAGGATTGTAGAGAACATTTTGGAGGGGAGAATCTTTCTTTTCAGGGATGTGTTGGGGGTAATCAGGAGGTAAACATACCAAAAGTCCCCGCCGCTTAAGGGGGGAAAAGTTCCTTTTTTCGATTCTTCGCTTATAACTCGGAAACGATGCGTCGTATGGGAAAAGGTAATTTATGCAAAATTAAACATAATTAAATTTTCCACAAGAATGTTTATATTCATTTTCTTTCTATGTAGTATAGTTTATGAGATGTTCACCAGCGAAAATCGATAATTAATAAAAAAATCAATTGTGTACCTTGAATATTTCTATCAAAGCGGTTTACCGTGGTCTGCTAATAAATCACAGTCACAAAACAATCTTTATTTTACAACACTGGACGTATTTACTAACGTAATATTTTGTTGAAATCTATACATTTCCTTAAATATACAGTGTGACTCACTTAAAATGAAGATACCCTTATAGCTTTTTCATTTTGTTTCCGATTTGAATCAAATTTTACTCAAGTATAGAACAAATTAGGATCTACTTATGACCAGAAAATCATTCACCTGCTATAAAGGCAAAGCCATCTGCCGTTCCAAAATATACTGAAGAAATACAACATTTTGAATGTTAGAAATTCTAAAAAATGCATCCAATCGGCGCCACAAACGTACATACACCAAAATTTGATTTGATTGTTGATGGGGGATATCTCATACATAAGCTCATCTGGCAAAGGGGGTCCCCAGTTTCCGCAATTTGTGGTGGCTACGTAAAATTCATCATTCGTAAGATTAGAAATCAATATGATTTTTAATCTTTTTCCTCATATTTTGGAACTGCAGGTAGCTTTGCTTTTATAGCAGGTGAATGATTTTCTGGTCATAAGGAGATCCTAATTTGTTCTATACTTGAGTGAAATTTGATTCAAATAGGAAACAAAATGAAAAAGTTATAAGGGTATCTTCATTTTAAGTGAGTCACACTGTATATTTAAGGAAATGTCTAGATCTCGACAAAATATTACGTTAGTAAATACGTCGAGTGTTGTAAAATAAAGATTGTTTTGTGACTGTGATTTATTAGCAGACCATGGTAAACCGCTTTGATAGAAATATTCAAGGTACATGATTGATTTTTTTTTTATTAATTATCGATTTTCGCTGGCGTATATTTCGTAAAATATAACACATAGGAAGAAAATGAATATAAACATTCTTGTGGGAAATTTTTTTTTTTTTTTTTCGTACGACGCATCGTTTCCGAGTTATAAGCGAAGAATCGAAAAAAGGAACCTTTCCACCCCTCTCTCCTACTAAAGCAGCGGGGCTAGGGGCGGGGACTTTTAGTATGTTTACCTCCTGACTACCCCCAACACATTTCTGAAGAGAAAAATTCTCCCCTCCAAAATGTTCTTTACAACTCTTTCATTGACTGGACTATAAGCCTATTTCAACAAAAAAAAAATTAAATAAGCATATTTTTACCATTATTATTATACTTCCACTCTACTACTTGAATGTGAAAGTAATAACCCAACTATCGATATTTCCGTGAAATCCTATGTACATAATTATTTAAAACAAATAATGAAGAATACTTTAATTGGTAATTGGTTTATAGATCGCAATATAGAAGTTTGAATTTACTGAACTAATGAGCAGAGATCGAGTAGTGGTTACACTTTTGGCTTGAAATCAAAAGGTCGCGGGTTCAAGACAGACAGGTTGAATGGTAGTTACTTTTTTAAAATTTTATTCTTTTATTTATTTATTTTTAATTTTATTTTGTACTGACGAGTGTTTCACCAATTAAGTTATTATTATAATTATTTTATTTATCCAATAGCGCCTACAAGAGAAATTGTCCACGAAAACTTGTCACGACGTTAAATAATTCTTTATAATGACACAGGCCTAGAAAAAAAAAGTAGTGTCCTAAGGTTTTCTTTCTGAAGTATTTTGACTCGCTGAACCAGTTTTGGAGAAAAAAAAAATTTTTCTATCGTGTCAGTTTTTCTCTATCAACTCCTTTTATCTCCTAAAAAGGGTTAAAAAAATGTCTTGTCCTAAGGTTATGATTCAACTTTTCTGAAGTATTTTGATGCGCTGAAGCCAATTTTTTTTATTGTTTTAACTCTACCACCCTTTTTACCTCTAAAAACCCCTGGATTTTTTTTTTGGTCCAAAACTGGCTTCAGCGCGTCAAAATACTAAAAGTTAGATGAGTATCTTAGGACAAGACTTTTTTTTGCAGTCCTGTAATTGAACTAATTGACGGATCATTGTGAAATTCAGTAGTTCTGTTCTGATAATAGATGACTGTGAAGGGTCCCTCGTATTATAATATGCTTATTTTTCACCGTTTTTCGTAATTATTGATTTTCATCCCCCTCGTTAGGGGGATTGTGCAGAGTGCAGTGGGGTTCATGTTTGTTACTCAAACATTGTTTTGTTGCAATTATTATTAAAATTAGTTATAATAATTGTTTTATTTGTTTAAATATTTATTATACAGAGTGTAATTAGTTTCATGTCATTTAAAAAACTGGTGGTGGTGAAAGACTAGACAAACAAAAAACCTTTATATAACATGGTGTCTAAAGCCCATAGTTTTGGAGAACAAAAAATAAACAAAAATTTCGAAAATTCTTAGTGATATTGTTTAAGAATTGTTGAAATATTGGGGTAGGCTTTTGTATCGTCGCGTATGTCGGCGCCCTTGACCATCAAATACGCTAATGCGGTCCCATCAAAGTGCCGCGCTTCTTTGTTTGAGACCGCGCGACCGCGAGGACACAAGTCGGTAATCTTTACACTTTTTTATGACTTTTTGAAAATAAGTCAGAAACTTCTGTTACTATACGTCCATTGACCCAGAAAAACAGTGTTTCTCAAATGTCTCCTACTTTAACATTCAAAATTTTGCGGTCACTGTTTCATCTATGCAACTAATAATCTTGAATTTAATTTATTTAATTTAGGCCCGGTACTCATCTACAGATATTTAATCTGCAAAATAAGGTTTATCCCGGAGATAATAAAAAAAAACGGTATTTTCACCTGCAAATAGTGATATCCACCAGATAAGTACGCCTTATATCTAGGATGACATATCCGGCACATAGACCTTCGAGTAGGTAACGGTTTTATCTAACATATAAAAATAGCCACGCACACGCGGTTTCTCTGTGATTGACAGAACAAGTATTTTGTCATCTATCCCAACTTTTTAAAAATTTGGTTTCTTTTGTGTTGTGTTTTAACTTTAAATTTACAATTAGATACAAATAATCATATTTAATAAAAAAACATTAGAAAATGATATCACATAGACTACTTATATTTTAATATGCATATTTTAAATACTTTGTCCTTAGAAAATAAGACTATTTTTGTAGGTTGGAAATCTAACCCATAATTAACAGTCTATTTTATTAATAAACAATATTGAGAAATTATTTGAGTGGATTTTTAAACGTTCGCCTGGAGCCAGGATATGGTTACAAACTAAAGATGCGATACAAACATTAAAAATGAAAATAAATTTTCAGGTTATGTTAGTTATATGATACACAACTATTTCGAACAATATTATAAACAATCATGAAAGTAACGCAGATGTCATAAACCGGCAACAAACCATCTTTTCTATGTCTATTTGAAGCATAAAACTTTCTTACTTTACAAGTTAAGTTGGCAACACTTACTTTCGGAAGTGTCTAAAGTCAAATCTATCGTATAATTAATCGAGGGTATAGTTTGAATGAAAGTATGCACACAGTTATCCTGCAGATAGCAAGCTTCGGTTATCTTATCTGTCAGATAGTTACTCGCCGGATAAAGTTTATACTAGTGAAAGTACCGGCCCTAAGGTAATTAATTTTGATAAATAAATGTATAAACATATATCTATAAACTACACGAGACTACCTCAATATTTAAAAAATGAACGCTAAAAATTCTTCCATTTTTTAAATACTGGTTATATATAAAATTAAAATTATTTGAAAATAGAGTGAATGATTCATTTCTAAATAAAATTAAATAGATAAATTCTCTGAAATGAGTCATTTGGAATTAGTTACTATATACAATATGTGTTTATAATCATTATAAAAATATGTATTCTATCAATAAGCAATAAAATGTTTACTCGTAATTTGTGCTAATATAATTAAGTACTGTGTTATGAATACTTAAAATTATATGTGATAAAAGCATTTTTTTACTAAATCACATAACTTTTATCAGAAACTGATATATGAAAAAATGTCTGATTTAATTTTAAAGTAGATTATTTTTATGATTATTTACAAATGGTACATGAGTTATGATTGAAAAAAATTGATTATCATAAATATCGCAGATGTGATTCTTTGGAGCTTGACATTTAAATAAAAAAAAATTGTGTGTTCAATTTGTTTACAAAAATAATGATTATTAGTACCTAGATCAAAAATCTTAAAAAATTAACAAAGGTATCTACTGTCCACAGAACGAAAAATAAATAGTATCCTTTTAATTCCTCCTTGAAAACAATAGTTATTTGTTTGAGGAAGTACGGGAGATAAAATCGTTGACAAAAGTCGATAAACATTGAAATCTCAAAATAGACAGATGTTAAAGGCGCTTGCGGTCTTAAAACAAAGCTGCCATTAATTAACAATGATTCGTAAAGGTTTTGTTGTAAATATTTATGAATTCACGGTTATTATAACAAAATGTTGGAAATTTTATAGCTTTTTGGCACTGAATGTACCAAGTCTACAACTGACAGAAGCAAAATTTTGCAACAATTGTTTTGTTGCTTTTGAAGAAATTATCCACATAAATGGTTGGTATACGTCAAACATGGAAATTAAGCAGTCGTAGAAAAAACATTGTATGAAACACATGCATAAAGTTCCTTTTTTTCACTCATGGGATTGCCGTCAAAATTCCCATTTGTGAAAGAAAGTATCACTTTAGTTAGTACCATCAGTTTAAACAAAAGTTGTAGCACAGTTTTCTACATCTGAGACGATATACATAATTCTACTGTTGGTCTGGAACACATACAGGCTGCAAGAGATTAGTGCGTGTTCGTCACGGCTATAGTCTGGCCTTAACACGGGAGTGCTCACTATGCCTCTTGCTTGTGTAGTTATTCCAAGTGAGAAAATTTGTATCTGAAAGTAAAACCAATTATATATTATAACATCTAATGCTACTATAGGCCTTAATGAGAATATAACCTTTTTACAAATGTATTTATGATAAA
This sequence comes from Rutpela maculata, assembly GCA_936432065.2. Lineage (NCBI taxonomy): Eukaryota > Metazoa > Arthropoda > Insecta > Coleoptera > Cerambycidae > Rutpela > Rutpela maculata. The sequence goes on along the minus strand of OW386285.2, from coordinate 68,973,074 downwards.
AACAGGTTTCCTTTGATATGTTAAATTTTTGCCAGTTTTGATTCAGGGGAGCTCCATCGCTCCATTATCCTATGGACCCGTCGTGTCCCGGACTGGCAACAACCGCCAGCTGTGGAGTTTAATAAACTGTTACTAATTTGTGTAATAAAAATAATAATTGTAATAATAATAAAATGTCTTTATTAAGGTGAAGTTTAGCCATCGGCTACTCTTACTCTTAGAAATCAATGTCATCCTCAGCATCACGGACTTCTCACCCGCCATTAGTTGATTTTCCCTTTTTATTTTTTTTATCTTCGCTTTCATTTTTTTCCTGTGTTTTACTTTAACAAATAATTCATAAAATAGTACATATTTACAAATCTTTAGGTTACTTATAGACACTAATATCCACTGCAGTGCTCGCACATATTTGAACAAAGCAAACCTGATTTTCTACATCCACAATAAATCTCACAAAGTAAGTAAGTAAGGAAATATCTTTATTCTGTAATTACCGGCTGGTAAAGAACGAGTCAAATACAAAGAAAAAATAAATAGTGTATACATAATTTGTAAATAAAAAATTAATTAGTCAACGCAACAAAAAAAAAAATACATACACATATATATATATATATATATATATATATAACAAATACATAACGAATATATAATATAAATTAACACAATATAGTAATGAGAACAAACAACACATATTAATACAATAGAATCTATGCAAAAAATGAATAAGGGTTAAATCAAGTTATCGGATAAATATTCATTTACAGAATAATATGTTTTTGTTGATAGTAGAGCTTTTAACTTTTTTTTAAATACATTTTTATGCAGCATTTTTAAAGAGTTTGGTAATTTGTTGTAAACTTTAATTAGCTGTCCAACAACGCTATTTTGGACAAAAGTAAAGCGAGTTTTGATGGGTTTTAACATATTTTTATGTCGTGTATTACATGTATGTCCTATTTCATGTTTGAAGAAAAATTCATAATTTTCCTTCACAAAACAAGCACTTTCAAGTATATACAATGATGAAAGAGTAAGTTTTTTTCAGCAAAGATGGATTTACATGAGTCAGTTTGCTTGAGATTGTATATACTTCTTATGCATCTTTTTTGAAGGATAAAAATACGAACAGCATCAGATGTTTTACCCCAAAAGATAATAACATATCTTATTTTAGAGTTCACATATGCATGATAAGCAATCAAACATGTGCTTTCATCAGTTGACTGTGACAAAACTTTCAAAGCATAGCAAAAGGAGCTCATTTTTGGGGCCAAATAATTTATGTGCTCTTTAAAAGTAATTCTACTATCAATCATGATACCTAAGAATTTTGTGTAAAAAGATGAGGTAATTTCCCCATTGTCTAAATGAATTTTTATGATCTCTTCTGGAGTGGTGGAAAATTTTATCATTTTTGTTTTGTCTACATTTAGCTTTAAATAGTTTTGATCGTAGTAAGACTGCACAACATTCACTGTATTTATAACAGATTGTTCGAGATTTTGTCTGGTCGTTTCTTTGATAGAAAGAGTGTTATCATCAGCAAACATGACTACTTTTTGATTGAGATTTTCTGGGAGGTTATTAATGTATAATAAAAAGAGTAGAGGTCCCAAACAGATCGAGCAACACAGTAAAATCAGAAGTCTCTTGTTTGTGCATGTAATGACTGGATGTGATACTACATCATGCTTTTATGGTTTAGAAAAGATAGAAGCAGTTGAAATGGTGAAATCTTTGATGGAAACTCAGCAATAAGCAAGAGAATATATTAAAAGAACAATTGCTAATTGATGGAGAAAGAGTTACACTTGGACTATATGGAATGTTCCTGTAAATCTGCATTGATTTCTATTACTCAAATTAGTAACAGATTATTAAACTCAATAGGTGGTGGATAATGGAGCGATTTTAAATATTGAGGGTAGGAACGAAGCTAACTAATATTGGCAATAATTTAACATAACAAAGAAAACCTGTTTTTATCATAAATACATTTGTAAAAAGTTTATATTCTTATTAAGATATATGGTACCATTAGATGTTATGATATACAGGGTGATTTACCATGACATGCGGAAAATTTATCAGTAGGTTGTCCCCACCGAAAGGAGTTTAAAAAATGAAAATATGACCAAAAAATTACCTTATTTTTTTTGTAGAAATGCGCCGCCAATGACTAACCAATCTGACGTAACGCAGTACAACCATATCACTTCCCCCTCCCTCTTTATCAGCTTTGAGATTGACGCTATTGACAGCAAAGCTGGAGAGGGTAGAAGTGACTTTTTGATTTTAATCAAATCACACTACAAAAATAGCGAAATATGTTCTCTCACAAGTAAGTTAATCGCCCTATTACTGACCACAGACAAGTAACAGTAACCTATCTTTGCAAGTTTTAATGCAACAAAAATTAATAAACTACTTCGGATCACTCTAAAATTTTGCAGGTACTTTCCCACATAGAAGACTAGTACACCATTTTATTTTCCACATGTCATGGTAAATCACCCTGTATAATTGGTTTTACTTTCAGATACAAACTTTCTCATTTGGAATAGGTACTTGTAGACAACAGTAAAAATATGTATATCGTTTGGGAGGTTGAAAACTGCGCTACAACTTTTATTTAAATGTTTTGTGATATCCCAAATAAAAATGTTGTGCCCTAAAAACCACAAAAAATACAAATACAAAGTGAAAATGTTGCCTATTTTAACGAATTCTCGTGAAAGTATTATTATGTTTACATAAAAATGATATAATAGCTTTTTTAAAGAATAGATATTAAGGAATAAAACAGAATAAAATTTTTGAATTTAGAATAAATAGTGGCGGAGATATGAGCGACAACTAAAAGGTCTATAGTGGATGTTTAAGGGAAGGAAGCACAAGGGGGAGGGGCGGGGACTTTTGAAGAAATACTCCTTTAATTACGTCCTAACAACTGTCAAAAATTCAGCTTGTCTCTAATTTCTTCCGACAAAAAACCTTAATTGCCTAAGCTACAAGTTGGATGAAGGCAAAACGTTCATAACCTCGTTTTTCGACCTTTAGTTAATGATAACTCAGAAGTTGAATAGACAATCGAGCTCAGGTTTTGCGAGTAAGTACTTCGATAGTGTATCTACATGTATATATACATTCTGCCATTATTTTCACATCAGGTATACCACAAGGTTCTCAGTTGGGACCCTTGCTCTTTAATGTATTCATCAATGACATCCATGAGTGTTCAGGTACAGAGAGTATGGCCTGTACCTACTCTTGGCAAAGGCCTAAAAAGCCCAAACAGCTGTAGTTTTAGTAAAATATTTTTGAAACATTTAAATATCAATTTTCTATTTAGGTATTTAAAATAATATTGAATAATGTTTCACAAACAGCCAATTGCAATACAATTCAGTGTATTAATAGTTGAATACTGCAATTAGATCATAGCGGGTTAATTAATTTTTTCTAGGATTTAGGGGGTTCATCTGCTGCTATACCATTAGTAATAGAGAGAACACCATCAATACGCAAACACCCTCATCGAATTAAGTCGATAGATGTATTCAGAGGCTTTTGTATTATGCTCATGATTTTTGTAAATTATGGCGGTGGACAGTATTCTTTTTTTAAGCACTCAGTATGGAATGGAATTACTATTGCAGATCTTGTATTTCCTTGGTAAGAAGAGTCATATCGAGATATAACATACCAACGGATAATATTGATAACAATTTTTTTCTTGTAGGTTTTTATGGATAATGGGAATGTCTCTAACAGTTTCCTTGCAAAGTAAATTAAGGCGTGCCGTTCCAAGACGCCAAATGGTTTTCCAAGTAGTTCGACGTTCTTTAGTATTGGTTTTCCTTGGATTACTGATTAATTCAAGCAACAATATGTCTACAATTGCGGACCTAAGATTTCCTGGGGTTCTGCAACGTATCGGAATAACTTACTTTATTATTGGCATATTGGAAGTAATTTTTACTAAGAGGACAGAAGTTGATGTAAATACTATGCTTTTATGTCATTTAAAAAAAACTACTCATCATTTATTTTAGAATGTCTCTTGCATTCAAGATATTATAGCAGCTTGGCCACAATGGATTTTTGTTATATGTATGGTTATTATTCATACTTGTGTGACCTTTTTGGTTGATGTACCTGGCTGTGGAAAAGGATATTTGGGGCCAGGTGGTTTGGATGATGGCGGAAAGCACTGGAATTGTACAGGCGGCGTAGCAGGTTACATAGATAGGGCTGTGTTTGGAAATCATATGTATAAACATCCACCTTGCAGAAAATTGTATGAGACTGAAATGTATTACGATCCAGAAGGTGTGTTTTTAAAAAGTTTATTTTACAAAATACGTCCTAAAGTTGAATTCACATGCATCGGATATCCGATGATACGATGAACCGAAAGTTTTTCTATTGGTGGAATTTTTTGAAATTAATTTGGCGGGCTGTCACCGTCCAAAAGTTTAAACTTTTATCCGACGTCGGGTATTTTTACGTGAATATTTTTCTGATGATGTATAGATCTTAACCTCACTTTTATTGACAAATTGTTCCTAATAATCAAAATGTGGCTAAAATGGATTTAATCATAGTTACTGATTTGATTAAAAAAAGAGAAAAGACTGAGTGAGAGATATTTTCAAATATAGAAAATTACAAGTTGATTATCACAACCTTTTTCATGAAATAAATAATAAAAAAATATTTTAATTATTTTAAGTTAGAAGGGAAACTCCCTGGAAACTTTCCATTGGGTGTATTGATAGGCTATTTTATGGTGAAATCTGATTCTTCGTGATGCAAGCTTCATTTTGATACCAAATAAACGCATACAATTATATTATTTACATGACTTTTACAGACTTTTATCAAATATGGAAAGTTTCCTCGGCACATCTCTGATTATTTTATAATGTTATTGAAATTATTGGCAGAAATGATTTCAATAAACTTTTAAATACTGTTGAATAGTTTACAAACAGTTTTCAAACTTAAATGTCACTAAAATATACAATTATCTGATAAAATATTTCGGATCTATATGAACTGACATTTTTATTTATCCTATGGAAAACGTCCGATTCTGATGTCGGATATCGTATGGATGTGAATGCTCTTAATCGCTGTTCTCAACAAAAGAATGTCATAAATGAAAGTATAGTAGTGCGGTTACCTTGCGTGGCAGAGCAAAAAGCTTTGCATCCTTATTTCATGAAAGGTACTTGCATACAATATTTTTTGTGCAGCCATACAGTTCAGAATTTTATTAAACATTTTAAATGTTTTAGGAATTTTGGGTACCCTTACAGCCCTTCTTATGGTGTATTTTGGTGTACAAGCTGGAAGAACTTTAAATACGTATCAAAATGTTGGGGCTAAAGTACTTAGGTGGACTGCTTGGGGTGTTATAACTGTGAGTATTATTTTGCTATAATTAATTATATTCTTAAATTCATGCATTTCAAAAATATTTAGTATGTTTAAAAAAAAAGTCAATTAGCTAATGCAAATGAAAATGTAGGACTTACATATTTAAACCCGCAGCGTTTCTTTTACTGTCAGATGGCATGTTTAGAATTTCGTAATTTTAATATTGTACAATCGGGTATTTGTAAACAGCTTCAGGCTGAAAAAAGCATTCATTCATTCATTCATATTCTCAAGAGCACAAATTTCAAATAGTACAGGGAAAATAATTTTCTATTATATAAAAATACATGGCTGGCTAAAATTTCTGTTTTTTGTTTGTTTCCACAGTTGTATAGACAATAACGTATACTATAAGAAAAAACTGTTTAACTGTTTCATTGCTGCAGTGGATTAAACTTACTATACAGCTGTGCTGCTGCGGACACGCTATACATATTCGTACATTTCCCGCTCTCCCGTGAATTAACACATTTTCCGCAATCCCACCTTATTTTCAGAGAGAGGATAGACTAATCTTACATTTCTCTGACTTTCTAGCAATTTCTAGCATATCAGATAAGTAAATGTAGATAAAGTACATTTTTTGACAGGTAAGTAGACAGAATTTTTTTTTGTAATACGCATTTTTAAAGCAGACTTTCGCAACAAAAGACAGGGACAGGAGACCGAGATAGGTGACAGCGACACTGCCGGTGAAATTCAATGCAACTCTGTTCGTAGAGTGGGACACTGGGTTATGTGCCACTGTCGCACGCTTCAGACGGAATCACATTGAATTCCATTGTACCGGTGGTATCGCTCATTCGTCATTGTGAAGTCTACCTTAACTGAAGAAATATCATACTTGTAGAGTAGTATTATTATGAGAAGGTGCGCGAATATTTTTACCAGTGGCATGGCGTCATCTGGGGTATATGGATCTGTAATCGAAATAAAAGTTTTTGACGATCAAGGAGCTGTGTAATGGAGTATATTAACTTACCAACTGTTAACGAGTAACCTTTGTTCAGAAGTGTAAGAATAGTAATTGGTACTAAACTGCCTAATAAAGTTGTTTTATTATTTTAGTATTATTATTATCGCCATTCCACTCTACTGCAGGTCACCACCGCCACTGGTGTTGACATTGAATGTCACGTAATTTGTTCTCATTGGTGTAGAATGATGGAGTGCACAAGCTCGTTTCTGCTCATATTTTTTGCTGTCATCTTCTCATAGTACCTAATACTACTCTGAAAATGTTGATTATTTAAAAAAATGCTCCTTATATCTACACAAAAAGGAGGGTGTTATAAGTTTGACGCATATGTTAGTATGTCTGTCTGCGACTGCATATCTTTTTAACAGGTGATCTGATTTTAATGCGGTTCTCTCTATTTGAAAGAGTATTTTGTGAAAAAAGTTTTTAGCAAGGTTTCATCTCGGTAGATCTACCTAATTATTTAGCATAATTAAAAAACTAACATACACATAACATATACAGCGACAGTGACACAACATGTGCTCGGTAGTCTTGTCCTCCAGATTACATCCTCTACGCTTATCTATAACTCTCAGTGTATGAAGGTGTTTGTTTAGTCTGTGGTGTTCTGTTAGCAATCCTACATAGATACGCAGAGACAACTGGAGACAGTGTTTGCGTAGCGTGTGACCAAGGCCGTTCTGCTGTGTCTTCAACTGCTTAGACATCTCCACAAGTCCACGTGGTGTTTAAGTGTATAGTTCTTTAACAAGGAACTGTGGAGTGCATCTGAGGGCGCTATTGTAGGTTCAAGATAGCAGAACGCTCTCAAATCCCTTGCAGGCTAAAGCATCCGCTTTATCGTTACTCTAAATTCCATTGTGTCCTTTCATCCAGCAGAGCTGGCATTTTGTGTTAGCACTTTGTTTGCATTTGTGGTTTCTATTACTATCTGGAGTAAGGCAAAAAGGATTCTTTCAGTACCGTTTGTAAAATTTTGCATTTTTGTTAAAAATAAATGTTTCAATAAAATTTTATTAATTTATTTAATGACATGTACCAATCCTAGCCCTGCATTTTCATTTTTATAAGTAACTGAATGTTTTTTTTAATGTATAACGAGCGTTAAAAATTCACCCTTTACATAAATTCTTCGTTTCATTTTCGTCTTGACAAATTCAAACAAAACTATATCGGCTCTGTGGTGTAACAGTATGTAATAAGCAAATACTATACAGTATGTCAAATTTTCTATTCAACAACTTTAGGTAAGAAAAAGATATATAGTAAAAGTAAGAACACTAATGTCTGTTCACCGAGCTCTAAAAGTGGCGTATATCAGAAAATGGCGAAAATGAGATTTTTGTGATTTTAAGTGGCAATCCAGCTGCTCTATTAGCTCACAAAGTGACATTCCTCAATTTCTAATAGTTTAGATGTTATGACGTTTTTAAGTTTAGGTGTATATGTAAAATGGGTAATAAATTTTGCAGCAAACAGGCAAATATGAAATACTCCCATATGTGATTGTTGTAGAACTCTCCAAAATCGTCCTAAGTTGAAGACAGAATCAAAATTCGACTTAGGCAAAAATTTCATTTAAGGACATTTTTAAGAGTCTGCAGAGGCACAGATCAGTCCATAAAGACCGTTTTGGGTTCTATAAGGCGTTGGAAATGACCAGGTGAAAATTCGAAGAAACACCGAATTTTCACTTAGGAAAAATGTTTTTTTTCAGGATATGAGAGAAAAAGTATATAATGACAAAGATTTATGAATAATATACTTTTTCAAAGGTACCACAAATTGGACTTTGAAAAATAATATTTTTGAAAGGGCGTCAAAATTTGGCTCGAGAATCGATTTATCGAAAGTACGCCAAAATTTCACTTGCAGACTAATTTTTCAAAACTACCTTGAAATTTGGCTTGAAAATCGATTTTTCAAAAAGTACGCCAAAATTTCACCCGCAGATTAATTTTTCAAAACTACCTTGAAATTTGGCTTGAAAATCGATTTATCAAAAGTACGCCGAAATTTCACTTGCAGAGTAGTTTTTCAAAACTGAGTTGAAATTTGGCTTGAAAATTGATTTTTCAAGAGTACGCCAAAATTGGGCTTAAAATAGATTTTTCAAAAGTACCACAAAGTCAATTTAAAAAGTACCACGAAAATATACTTTGAATTATTTTTTATTTTTTATTCCTCTACCAAAGACATTGACCTTTGAGGTACGGTCATTGAATGTCCTGTTCTAAAGTATGAGCATAAAATTTTAACGATGCAGTGCATCTAAAAGGCACAGTAGACGATTTTGACAAAGCTGGTGTAGTGCCGATAAGCAAAAAATTGATAAAAACCAATACACATGCACAAGGCCGGTTTCTCGCATAAAAAGAGTTTGGATTAACTCAGCGGCTCGCAATTTGGTCGAGCGTATTGAGTGATTCTGACAAAGCGATGGTAGGAAAACCAATGGTGAGGCTTTCCAAATGACAAAGTTATAGAGGAAAACGCCTTGTGCATAAAAAGCCAAAAATTCAATTTTGCCTAAAGGTCGCTCGAAGGTGGGTTGCTGCCATATCGATAATATTGAACAATTGCATAGGAGCAAGTAAGTTGTGGACTAATTGACCGCCATTAAACTGTGCAGTTATAAGTCCTCACGAATGTGTTCGAGTACGTGAACCGCCACGATACAAGAACTTTAAAGCTAAGTAGTCTCTAGCGAAACTAAATTCATTTAGTAAAACTTTTTTAAGTTAAAATCAGTCAGTCGTAATTATGCATTACAAATAGTCTCAGACTTCTCTAAAAAGCTCGCATTTTGATTCTGAGAAGGTATGCATGAATCTTTTCTACCTAATCGATCGTTAGCGTAAGCGCTCTCGCTTGTATGGTCCGAAAGCCGTTTGTCTTAATTGGGACGGCGCGATTCTTACAATAAGAATTTTGCTATAACCCCTTTTTGTATAACCTTATCTGTTAAATAAACGGATTCTTTGAACTATTGCATCTTAATTGATCTTGAGACCTGTTGCCGGTCTATAATCCCTGAAATTTTCGTATCGAAAACCGGATGTGTCGAGTTATTGCACCACACTCGACCTTCTAGTTGCTGTACGGGAGTTCGAAAGGGATTTTTTTATGCGTTTTTTGAGAAATCCCATGATCACCTATTCCTTAACGTGTTCAAGCTTACTAAGGCTCCATCTCGTGGCTTATATGCCACATTCGGACTATTGTGAAATTTATTATTAAAAATGGATGTGTGGTGGTTTCCAGTGAACTTACTTTTGTAAAAAAATGTGAAATTATACAGAATGGAGCAGAAGTTAAGATGCTACATCGTAAACTTGATGGAAAAGCTATTGTTACAGAAGAACTTGGTGATTCCTCAGAAACGGGCAGTGTTTTTTTGTAGAAGATATTCAAATCCTTAAATCTCTGTTTTCATCATCCAAAAAAGGATCAATGCACATTATGTCCGACTTACAACAACAGCGATGAATCCATTAATTTATCATTAAAAGGGAATTATAGAAATCATGAAGCAGAAAAAAAATATGTAAGAGAAAGAAAAGCTGAAAGTAAAGAACGGGCAATAAAAGTTAGTAAAGTTATCAGTGTTGTTTTTGACTTGCAGCAAGTCATTCAATTGCCAATTTCAAGTGAAAGTGCCATATTTTATGCTTGCTTTCTTCAATTTTAAAATTTATAATCATTCCTCAAGAGATTGCCACTGTTACAGTTGGTATAAAACTCAAAGCAAACAAGGTTCATCGGAAATGTCTAGTTGTCTATACTTAGTTTTAAAAAATGTGACGATTTGCAGAACGATTTTCTGATGGTTGTTTATGAACAGAACAAAAATTCAATCCATCCTGCAATGTTCGCTTACTTCTTACATTATGACAGCAAAAATATTAAACACATAACCCTTCATTACTTTGAGGCAAACCATGGTCAAAATGAAGGCGACTCGGCACACAGTGCTATAACTACAGCTAATAAACAGGGTGGAGACATTTTCGTGTCCAGTCAACTAATACTGATAATAAAAACCGCTGCCCAAGGAATCACTACTTCCACATCCAGATTCTCTGTCCAAGTCACTCACAACGAAAAAACTTTGTATGTGAAAATAGTTATTTATGGAACTTTAATAATATAATATTTGAAATTCTCTACCCCAAAAACCCATAACACGACACCCCACATAGGTAGTGGGGTGGGGGTGGTGATAGGGGGGTGGTAGTGGGGGGTGGATGAAGTAAAAAAATATGTTGAGGTTTCTGGTTCCTGTACATGCACTAAATCACATTTTTTTTCATCCCCTTTAGTAAGGAGGTGGGGGTGGTAATGGGGGTGGCTAATGCCAAAATTTTTTTTGAGACCTCAGCTTCTCTTGTATATACTAAATACCAATTTCATGGATTCTTACCTGCTTCATTTACCCATTTACCCCAAATTTACCCCAATTTACCCCCCCCAAACCCTTCGACGGAACAAGATGAAAATATAATCTAGTTCTAGATCTTGTTAAAGTACATATGTGTACCAAATTTCAAGTCAATATCTTAAACGGTTTCAGAGTAAACGTGCCCACAAAAAAAAGTTACAGACAGACCGACAAATTTTTTTTTCGCTCAAACTTAAAATCTCGACGTTTCATGACATTTTAAGCCTATTTGGACAATAAAAATTTTTAAAAATTTTTTTGTCGTTACTATACTTCCACTGGACGTGGAAGTAATTAGCTTGTATAAAATATCCCTATATTGTCCATGAAATGATTTAGTGACTTATTGGATTTTAAAATTCTTTCTTGAGATATGTGGATTTTAACAGTGCGACAATCTGACGAAATAAATTCTGAATCTGACATCACGTTAAATTTAGGGATGCGCCGAAGTGGGTTTTTTCTGCATGCTTCGGCCGAAGCATGCGACAGGAAAATATCTCGCAAATTAGCTACGCGCGGTTAGAAATAAGAATATACTATGATGTCTCATTTCGTGTTTGAACCTGGAGCAAGATGTTCCTTTTTCGGTATATGATTCGGCCGAAGCTTTGCGCATCGGCAAAATTTAGGATAAATATTCGGTATTCGACCGAAGCCACTTCAGTGCATCCCTAGTTAAATTTGACAAAAATAGAAAAAGAAAAGAAAAATTAGATCTTTTATAAAACCAGCCACAGGGAAGAACAATTCCAAACAGTTTCCTTATCAAGAAATGAAGACATCACAAAGGCAAAAATTAAAAAATGTAATAATGCTCGCCTTATGCTTCCACTAAAGAAATATTTATCTCTGTCACTTTGTGAAGGATCGACTCTTATTATTCGAATTGAAGAGTATCAATGTTTGTATAGAAACCTTCGTCATTTAAACAAACGATTCTTCTTAATTTGTCTCGTTTAAAATATTTATTTTAATGTTTTATAATAGAAATCCTAGATGATTCCTTTTGTATTTTTTCAATATTTTATTGGACATATATGAATATGTTTAATAAAAAAAAAACTACTAAAAGGCGTATATAATTATTTTCAAAATTACTCTTTCTAACTGACATTTCTGGTTTTGTCCATATCGACATTTAATCACCTATAATAAATTGTAAGTATGTTCAATAACTCAATACAAATGGTCTAATACTTCTCCGGCGGCAAAATGAAAAACCGGTAAAACTTTATGTGTCACCTCCATAGTTGTTAAAACCCATATGTTCCGCTTTGTAAATTTAACTACGATATATGTGTTGTCAAATGCAACCAATGAGGAGGCATTACTGCATGGTCACGTAATAATGCACATATATTTGTTTGTTTACACGCGGTCTCAGAGCGTGGTGAACAGACAATATACATTAAATTTGGTGAAAACTGAGGTCGAGAAGGCTGAACTGCATGTATGTCGATCCCCACAAAGAATATATAGTGCTCCCTCACTTATACTATATGTCTATTTCTTACACAAAATTGTTGATTGGAGAGGTAAATGTACTGTATACACAGTCATTGCAGATAAAATATTTAAAATGGAATTTTCTATTTGTATTTTATACAAGTGTCTACTTATATGTTTAATCTGAGTATTATAAGTATTTAATTCTTTTAGGGACTTATTGGCGGAGCATTGTGCGCTTTCTCAAGAGACAATGGACCGATTCCTTTAAACAAACAACTATGGTCCCTCTCATTTGTTCTCGTTACGTCAGGAATGGCTTTCATAATACAAGCTTACCTATTTATGATTGTTGATATTTTAAAAAAGTGGGGTGGTCGACCTTTCTTTTATCCAGGCATGAATGCTATTATTTTGTATGTTGGACATGAAATAATGAGAGATACTTTCCCATTTGCCTGGAAGCCTATCGTGAAAACACATGCAATTTATCTATTTATGAATCTTTGGGGTACCTTTTTGTGGGTAGCCATTTCTATTTTCCTATATAAAAAAAATATGTTTTTGACTATTTAAACACTTAAAATATTTTGTAATATATAATCTCTTAGTAAGTTTGTTGCTGCAGAGTTTTATTTTTGTTAACTAATCATACCATTACCATTATTTCTTGTCCTTAACCGACTGTTGATTTAATATACCTATAGTATTCACCACTGTTGCAAATTCTCAAAAATATATTTGAATATAATCGTTTGTCACTTTTTGATTAAAATTTGGGACAAATAAGCAGACATAAGGAAAAAGAGCAATTAGTCAAACTGCTATTGTCACATTTATCCACGATGTACTGTGAATTACCGTATATGACCAGTATTAACACTAAAACAACTGGACAGAAGTGGTATGAAAGTGTTTTATTATAATGGTCACACGTTTTAGACAGAATTAAGGACAAGATATAAAGACTTTAGTATTGTTGTTTTGACTGATTTGGAATTTCAGTAGATTTAAAACGTAAGAAATTTTGTGATTGATAATGTATATTCTACTAGGGTTTTTAATTATTATTAACATTTAGGATACACTGTGTATTATTAATAATATCCTTTTGAAATAAACTATTTATAAAAGCCGTTTTTTTTATTTAACCGCTGCAGAAACATACATATAGAATAATGTGTATGGAAATTTTCCTAGAAATGTTACTATCTAAAATGGTTATATCCAAGAAAGATAGATGTGATAAGGAAATATTTATTAGACCATTACTTTTTCCAGAGATTGGTAAAAGAAACTTTCGAATGAAAGCTTCCACGAAATTTTCAGGAGTTTCGGGAATGAAGTTTTGATAAAAATGAAAGTTTCAAATAAAATATTTGAATATTCCGAAATTTTCCAATGGAAACTTTCAAATATACAAATATTATTTTATCAAAATTTCGTTCCGGAAATTTTCAAATGGAATGTTTCCTTTTCTAGTCGAGTCAATGAAGGCTTTCACTTTTTAATTCTCAGCAACAGCTCCGATTTTGATTATTCTTTTTTAAAATGTGTCTTTTAATTTCAAAATCAGAAACATCCCAATTGGCGCAAATAATTATTTATATTGTTTAAACAATAATATTATTTACAAAAAAATATATTTTAAAAATTTTTTTGCGATATTTATTAAACATTTTATTGAAAATTTAAGTTCAAAAATGTTTCTCACAGTTGGGGTTGATAATTGTTTATATTGTTTAAACAATAATAATAACTTTCACAGGAAAACTCTATTTTTTTTATGTTTTTTTCCCGATGTTCATAAAAAAGTTAATTTAGTCCAGTGCATAGATAAAGATTTTGGTCCAGTGTTTGAAGGTTTTTCGCTCAGCATTCTTTCAGGTAAAATCGATTGACGTGAAATTTGGATAGTAATTAGGGAATGGCTCAAGGAATAAAAGTTATATAGTGCCGATGTGAGCTTTTTACCCCGAGGGTGGATACCACCCCTTCTCGGGGTTGGAAATTATTATGTTCAAAGTAACTGCAGAAATCGACAGAGGAATGAATTCTAAGCAGATTTTTTCGATGAGTCAATACTTTTTGAGTCATTCTTGATCTTGATCTAAAAAATACATGTTTTAGAACTATTTTTCACTAATAACTCGAAAACTGCAGCATTTTTTACGTATTTCTTTAGTCTTTGAATTATTGTGAAAAAATGAAAATTTCAAAAATTTCAAATTTGAATCAAACTTTTTTTCAAATATAGGCATCCTAAACCCGTCAAACTTCTAGAACATATTGTTAGTACTTAAATAAAGTAAATTGTAAATGGATTACGTTCAATTTCAATTCTTGAAGTGAAGCCATTGGTTTTATTGCTGATTATTTCTCCGAAAAAAAGACAACCATGTTATTTTCATCATAACTCCGTTAGTTTTTATGCTAACGACTTTTACCAAAATTCATTTTAAAAATCTCTTGAAGTACTTTTAAAAATGTCATATGTTTTCCTCCAAAAATTTTCCATTTTTCCGTTATTTAACATTGAAAGGGTCGAATTCAGTTTTCGGCGAACACAAAGTCACCTTCAACGATCTATAACTCAGTATTGCATCTAGATAAATTAAAACAAAACAGTCGATTTGTTATTTTATAGGCTTCATTTTTGCTTATAATAATCTTTTTGGTAAAACATAAAGTTTTCGAGTTATTATTGAAAAATCGTTCTAAAACATGCATTTTTTAGATGAAAAATTCAACATTTTCAATCAAGAATAACTCAAAAAGTATTGACTCATCGAAATAATTTCATAGAACATTTATTGCTTAGAATTCATTCCTCTATCGATTTTTGCAGTTACTTTGAACATAATAATTTCCACTCCCGAGAAGGGGTGGCATCCACCCCCAGGGTAATAGTACACATCGGTACTATATAACTTTTGTTCCTTGGCCATTCCCTAATTACTGTCCAAATTTTACGTCAATCGGTTTTATCAGAAAGAATTCTGAGCGAAAAACCTTCAAACACCGCACTAAATGAACTTTTTCATGTAAAAGTTGCTATTATTGTTTAAACAATATAAATAATTATCAACCCGACTGTGAGAAACATTTTTGAACTTAAATTTTCAATAAAAACAACTCAATGTTTTATAAATATCGCGAACAAAATTTTTTTAAATATATTCTTTTGTAAATATGATTGTTTAAACAATATAAATAATTATTTGTGCCACTTGGGATGTTTCTGATTTTGAATAATATTAAAAACACTCATCAAGTCGGAGCTGTTGCTGAGAATTAAAAGGTTTTGACGATTTTTAGGCTTCATTGACTCTGCTTTATTCTTAATAAGTATATCGCAAAAACTAAAATACTGCCTAAGTAGAATGCGATAGAACTATAGCAAGTGTATTATGAGTTTTCACTCAATAATTTCAGTCATTTGCAAAACCAGCAAAGAGTGACCACAAAAAAGGACTAAAATTCGCCTTTTTTGCATAGTAGATAGCTGGCCAAGGGAAAGAGCAAAATAATTCCTATAGGGCTCAAATTAAACTTTGAGAAATTTTAAGGTGAGCATATTTTACTTTTTTGAAAAAATGCAAAAATCTCCCCCTTTCGCTGCGCAGTGCGGTTTCACGTAATTCTCGTGTAGTGCGCAATAAATTGACCGCTTGCGAGTATACGCGCTTGGAGCACGCAGGTCCGATATTACGTTACTATTTGATTTGGTTTATTGTATGTATAGTCTATCATTATATATAAAATTGAAAGAAAAACAAAAACCAAGTGCTCTAGTTTCAATAATAATAATTTATTTTTAGAAAATGGTTAAAAACAGTACAAGTAAACATAAACATAAAAACAAAACAACATTCTTATCAAAAACATTAAGGTACAACAGAAACTTGTGTAAGTATATAAAAATGTATTAATAGTACATATACGCGTGTTAAATCGCTTTGAGCAGTCTGAACCAATTTAAAAATGACAGGCAAGTTAACGCGCTTGGAGCACAGTGGGCCCATTTATTTTTCGCGCATATACACGTTTTGAGCAGTGAAAGGGTTAAGGGTAGAAAATATTTTAAAAAGGCAGTATATAATGAATATTTAAAAAAATAAAATAACCGTTATTACTTTGATTTTATATTGTATGAATTATTTACAATTATATATAATTCTGTAGCGTATTTCTTTCTCGGGGCTCTTTCAAGGAGGGTGGTGGCACAACTTCTTAGTACACGTGAGTTCGACTAGTCATTACAATAATTCTAGCGAAAATCTCCTGGATTTTCGGGGGGTGGTTTTCTTATTATTACAAGGGGTTGGAGGGTTGTAACAATTGCCTAAACTCTTCCAAATACGCTACAGAATTATATATAATCCGTAAATAATTCATACAATATAAAATCTGAGTAATAACAGTTGTTTTATTTTTTAAAATATTCATTATAAACTGCCTTTTTCAAATATTTTCTGTCCTTGAAAAGGCGAGATTTTTGCATTTTTTCAAAAAAGTAAAAAATATGCTCACCTTAAAATTTCTCAAAGTTTAATTTGAGCCCTATAGGATTTATTTTGCTCTTTCCCTTGGCCCGCTATCTACTATGCAAAAACAGGCGAATTTTGCAGTCACTCTTTATAACTACGATACGAAGATGGATATAACTTTAAATCTATTCATTTTGCAAAAATTCATAACTCCTTAGTAAGCTTTTGTAAGTTTTCCCTTATGAAATATTCAAAGTTATCAATATGGCAGTTTTATTAGACATTAATTTTCTGATTAATTTTATAAATGCTAAAATAATGTGACACATTAACTTTGTTGACTAGCTCTCATTAATAGGTATAATTATTGTCAGCTTAGCACAAAATGATGGTAAATTTATCAATTATTGATGGGATGCAAATAGCAGATTAATGACCCGTTTACGACACTACTTGGCATCATTAAAAGCCAATGCACTTTTGTAAATGAATCCCTTGGTTATTTGCTAGATCCACACACGGTTACTTTAAAAAATTTGACCACAATATAAGTGTTTCTGAATACAAATAACCATTCAATCATTTTTGTTTAAGAGGGCTAAGGAGGTCCGCCATATTGCCGAAATACTGGGTATAGAATTACGTTCCTTAGAAGGCATTAATTAACAAAGTATGAATGGGGATCTGTCTATAATAATGTTTTGTATTCCGGAAACTCAGTGAAATTGTTATAAAACCGTTAATAAAGAAAAAAAAAATCATAATTTGATTTACCGAGAAAAATACGGAGTTAGCGAAATTCTTTGGTCGAATACCAAAACTTTTTCTAAATACAGCATTTAAAAATAATCAATATTAAAAGCCCAAATCTATACCCCGATCTTTTGGAATTTCTACTCTGGTATGTAGCGGCATCTGCGGCCCGATTTCTTAACTAAAACAGTTTGGCAACATTGTTGATGACCTAATAAGCCTAATAAATAAAAATGTAAGTAAATTGTTAAAATCTCGGAAGCAAGCGCTCGAAAGACAAAGACAGGAGCTCTTAGCTGAGAAAGATGGAGCGAAATATTCCTTAAAACAGAATAGATGGTCAAAATTTTAAATTATTTTATAGTTCTGACTTTTTGAGTGCCCGTTATATTTCAGTTTATTCAAGAGGTTGTTTAGTTTAAACTCATGTTTCTAGCAAGTGTATTATAACTTGGTGTAATGTGGAAAAACATTTTTAATTTATATATTTATTGTGGTGTACTTGTTATCAATTTTTGTGATAGGACACTCGACTTTGCGTTTGTTAAATTTTAAAGGAAGAAAGGCAGGTTTAATGCCTATAGATAATACTTTTTAGCTATAATCCAGCATGTTATTTAATATTACCTTTAAGAAAAAATTGCAAATTAAATTTTTATTTTTAGTTATAGAGGTATGTAGATTTTGAACAAAATATTGTACAATATATGGGTTATAGAAGAAAAGCAACAAAATTTAAAATTTTGAACAAAAACGTTATAGGTACGCAATAAGAAAAAATCGAAAACTTTCCATTTTGAGGTATATTATACTAAGTAACAGAGTTTAACATATATTGCATCGCATGTATAGTTAAGAAAAAATAAATGAAGAGAAGTTTGGAGTGAGCGCGAATTTTTGTATTGCCGTACCTACCTTTTATTATTTTTTTCCATTGCATGGGTGCAGATGCAATTAAGGGGATGAGGGATTTATATGAAAACATTTAACAAAATAGTCGTCAATGTAAAATATATACATTACTTTTGTTAATAAGTCTTTGAAAAAGAAGCGAAATGAAAACAAGGAAAACAAATGATCAGTTTTTCCTCAACAAAAACAGTCATTTTGGTACGTGTACCTATTTTACTCATATTGAATATGCATATATAGAGGCTACTCGATTAGAAACCCCGATAGAAGGCATATGAGAACCTAAACTTTCTTATTATCCCATCAATTAAGTAAATAGTTAATAATTATTATCTTGAGTTATTTATTAATTTATTTTGGAAATGTCTTCATTTAAAATAATATTTATTTTATTTACTTATGGACGTGTAGAAATATTTTCATTTTATTTATTTTAGTTTAGGAAAATCATATTTATTTTTCTTCTATTATTTTTTTTAAGTTTATGTATTTGTTTATTATTCACTTATTTTATAAGGTTTTTGCTTTGAAACTTTGTTTTCTTCAAAAATATCGAATGAGGTGCGCTTAAGAGCTCAGTTCACGACTGGCAACCCCGTCTCTACAGGAAGCCCTTACTAAAATATAGCTTTAAGTTTCAAGCCAACAAAACATTATTCATCTATATTCTGGTTGCTTAAAAACTTCTCTTTAGTGAGTTTAATTCCCAAACTTGTGTTTTTATAATATTCTTTAAATCGATGAATAATTGAATAAATTATGTAAATTTTGTACATAGAAAATAAAGAAATATCATTTTGTTGATGGTTACCTACTTATTTTATTTCAGAAAAAAAATCATTATGAAAGAAAACCAAAAGACTTTACTCACAAAAAATTGTTTATTTTGCTACTGGTTTCGTGAACAAAATTTTGCTTTACATGCTCGGGCAAGAAGAATTTTTCAATAAAATTGACAAGGTTTGTCAAGAAAGATGTAAGATATACTTAATAAAGTACTATAACAGTATTTTAAACAAGTTCCGAAAACCAATCTTTTCACACGAGTGACAGTTTGGTGGAAAGAGCCGAAGGCAAGTTCCACAAGTCCAATGAGTGTGAAAAGATGTTTTCAAATGTGTTGTTCACAATATTTTTTCTATGACTGCAAGAAAAACAAAAATTTTGAAATTTTAACAGATTATAGTTTATATTATAAGAAGTAATTTTATTATTGAAAGAAAGTCCTAAGTGTACAGGGTGTATCTGAAAAGTTAAGTAAAAAATAGTGATTTTAAGATATCGCATATTTATTACTGATGGTGTCATTTCAATTATTTCTTTTCATTATACAACGTGCAGTACAGATTAAGACATGTATAGTTGCTATACCATACAGAGTGTTCCAAAATTATTATCATCAGGTTTTTAGTATTCTTATAACAGATAAAAAGGAAATATATTTTAATTACTATTTAATTAGTGGTATTTAGTTGGATTTGAGTCCTATCTATTTATGTGGTGGTGTGTTTTATGTTATGTTTAGACAAAAATTATACAAGAAATAGTCCAAAAAAGTAATTATTATTGTTTGTAAGTATTTACTAATGGCCGTTTGGCTGAAAAATAAAAAAAAAACAATCTTGAAAGTTGCAATAAAATTCTCATCATTGTCATTAACGATGGCGGTCCCAAGCGCAAAAATGCGTAAAAACAAGGCATCATAGCTCGATAATTTCTCCCTTATACCTGATCGAGGAAACTTCTTTTCTATAAAACTGTTTCGAATGTTTTATAGAAAAAACTTCATAGAATGGTACCTGCCTATTAAAAACTTTACAAAAAATAAAAATTATTGTTCATTTTTTATTTTTTGTTGGATTTTTTAATAGGCTAGGCAGGTACCATTCTATGAAGTTTTTTCTATAAAACTGTTGAAACAGTCTTTAAATCGGATCAGGGATAAGAGAGAAATTATCGAACTATAATGCCTTGTTTTTACGCATTTTTGCGCTTGGGACCGCCACCGTTAATGACAAGATTGTTTTTTTTTTTCAGCCAAAAACGGCCATTAATAAATACTTAATAACAATTACTTTTTTGGACTATTTTGCATTGTTTTTCATCACCAGAATGTTCCTCGGATAAAAATATATTTTTCTAAACGTGCTTATTAGGTAATCATTATATTTTTGGAACACTGTATGATTTTTGTCTAAACATAAAATAACATAAAATTCACCACATAAATACATAGGACCCAAATACAATTAAATACCACTAATTAAATATTAATTAAAATATATTTAATTTTTCTGTTATAAGAAAACTAAAAACCTATGATGATAATAATTTTGGAACACTGTATGGTTTAGCAACTATACATGTTTTAAACTGTACTACACGTTGTATAATGAAAATAAATAATTGAAATAGTTATTAGTTTTTATTTCTGACGCCAGTAATAAATATGCGATATCTCAAAATCACTATTTTTAATTTAACTTTTCAGATACACCCTGTACACTTAGGACTTTCTTTCAATGATAAAATTACTTCCTTTAATATAAACTATAAGTTAAAATTTCAAAATTTTCTACTGAGGGCCAAAATACCTTAAAATTGTGCCATGTTCTTTAATGTAAAACTGGAGTAGTTAAACAAGTCAGTTGCTATGAATTTGAATAGGCTAGCCTACATCAAAAAATACAAATAAAAGGTGTCTGTTCTGTTTTCGACAGAATGGTGTGAAAAACATGTTATTTTTTTTTGGATTATTGCACACATCGTGTGAAAAGAAACAGTTTCGAGTCATTTCGGTTATTGTGCGTTATTTGTCATTTTCGAAGACAGTTGTTGAAAAGCTACTTTAAAATGTTTTTGAGACGAGGACTAATGGCGAACGTAACACATTGTCAACAGATCTCTTGTACTGTTCATCGTTTGTCCTCGACTAAAAAACATTTTAAATTAGTTTATAATCCTCTTTAACTATATTTTGATACACGTAAAGAACCAGTAGACAAACAAAATATTCAACGATTAAAGTAAATAATCAGTTTATTGGTAATCCAAAAATCATTATAAACTAAAACAATTCAAAATATTCACATTTGACGATAATAAAATAACCACTCATTGCAGAAGGCAATGTTCTGTGATAACGTAAATGTAACTATGGGAAATCTGCGACGCGCGGGGAGTATTGGTGGCTTCGATTGGTTCGATCAGCTGATCCTTATCCCTCTTAATGATCTACAAAAGATTGACAGTTTTCAGGATGATCGCAATACCATAACTTGGACGATATTTAAATTGGCCATAACTTTTTAACGATTTTAAATTTGTAATGGGGTGTTTTTGTCACCAAGCAAAGGTTGCCAAGAAAAACTTTTTGGCCACCACTTTACAAGATGACCGACATTTGCCCAAGATGTACTTAAAAAAATAAACGTATATACAGTAGTATAATGTTCTCCATAGCGTTAATAACTCCAATGAGTTAATGAGTTAAAATCTACTCTCTCTATTATATTTAAAAAAATTAATTTTTGGCACATAAAATATTTTTAGTTCAACTAATAGTTCACTTTTGAAAGATAGTTGAAAAAACAAAACTGGTAAATTCACCCATTCTCTCTTTGGTTTTTACTCCGTTTACATAAAAGATACAGTCTATAAGACTTACTAGGCTGTGAACATTTTTGCGGTCTGGATTAGACGTTTAGCAGCCATCCATTACAGTGGGTGTACAAGATTAGTTGATAAATAATGGAATATTTTTTTAATAAATAAAAGCAACAAAATTGGGCAACCTTTATTTAAAACAATCTTATAATACTTTTAAGTGCATTAATATAAAGAAAATGATTCAAATTAGAACATTCACATGTAAAATAAATTTGAACATTTTCATTTTGTTACGTGCCGCTATAAAATAATATATTAATACTATAGTCCATGTAATGAAGCAAGGGTAGAAAATATTTTCATTCAATAACAGACGAGGTTTTTGTAAATATTTTGTGCAAAGACGAGATTACCTTTTCCCCCCGTTTTCGAGGGTGCTGAACACGATGGAAGTGGTGGGAGAAGCTTTTGACTGCCTGAAACGGCCAAAAACCGCCCCTTTTATGGGGATCCCTTTATGTTTTCATATATAAACGGGTCTGGGTAGCGATTTATCCCCAGGTTATACTTGAAATAACATGGAAGGGGGTTATAGAGTAAGTGGAATCCAGAGAGCAAGCCTAGGGGGTTGACTAAACCCTCCCGAGGGGTGGAAAAATCTTTTTCAAATGATTCGGTTCAAACGCTTATCCCCAATTTTCGGGGTCGCTGATTACGGGAAAAATATTCATTTTCAGCTCCAACCCCTCCTCAGCCCTCAAACAGGCAGAAATCACTCACCAGAATATGTGTATATTATATTTATGTATTTTTGTACTCTTTAGCTATGCTAATAAAGGTTTATTATTATTATTAGAAAGCTTGCTATCCAGGATTTACAGGTTTTTCGACACATGATCTTTATTCCTGTGCTTATTCCTTCATTTTTCACGGAAGAAAAGGTGGTACCGACCTCGGGGGTTGCTTCAACCTTTCCAAGAGGTGTAAAATTCCTTAATTACACTTTGGATCGTCAATACGCCCTTCCCCGTTTTCACAGATGCTGATCACACTAAAAAATATCATTAATGGAAGGGTTGAAACAACCCCCGAGCTCGCTACCACCTTCTCTTCCGGGAAAAATGAAGGGATACGCACAGGATTAACGACCACGTGCCAATAAACCTGTAAATCCTGAATATCATGCTTTCTGGCGAGTGAGGGTGGTTTGTGCCCGTTTCAGGGGAGAGGGGAGGAGGGGTTGGAGCTAAAAATGAATATTTTTCCTGTGATCAGCTACACCGAAAATGGGGGATAAGTGTTTGAACCGAATCATTTGAAAAAAAAGATTTTTCCTCGGGAGGGTTTAATCAAGGCTTGCTGTCTGGATTCCGCTTACTCTATAACCCCCTTCCATGTTATTTAAAATATATATATAACCAGTCGATAAATCACTTCCCTTTATATAAGAAAACATAAAGGGATCCCCATAAAAGGGGTGGTTTTTGGCCGTTTCAGGGAGTGGCGGCGGTCAAAAACTTCTCCCACCACTTCCATCGTGTTCAGCGCCCTCGACTCGAAAATGGGGGGAAAGGTAATCTCATCTTTGCACGATATATTTACACTATTTTTGCCTTCATTACATAGACTACTATTTAACTATAATACTTAAATAACAAATTTGTTGAACACATTGGCACATTAATAACATTTCTGTAAAAGAATTCTTAATAAACTTCGATAACCTTTAATTCGCTAATCCTAAAATATAAGATAAAAACATTCTATAAAACTATATTTTAACTAGTTGAAATTGTACAAATCAAATAACGAACATTATAGTGATTAATTTTGTATGGCAAGTTAATATTATTATTATATCTTAATACTCCAGTTAATTTGTCGAATTTTGGGCCCTGAAAAAACATCAAATATAGGGCAAATTTTTTTTCTTCAGTATTGTAGGAGAGAGGGCCCTTATTAAGAATCCAAGTTTTCGACCTCAATGGGGTACTACTTTAGCCGCCATCTTGTTATAAAGGGAAGCAATAATAGTTTTTTTGGAATAACTTGGTATCCTGTTAATTCTAGGGAAAAAGTATTTGGTAAAAATTTTGTGGATGATAAAGTTCTCGACAGTGACGGCTCGTCAGAGGAGGCAGAGGAAGCTGAGCCTCCTCTAGCAGCATATCCGCATATCCAGGGGTGGTGAGGAAATGTACAAATTGTAATCATATTGCAAGTTAATTGTCTTTTAAATATCAAGCCTCCTCTGCACAAAATAGCACGAGCTGCCACTGGTTCTGGACAACTTTTGTATAAAATTTTTTGTACGATTAATAGTTTAAAAGTTATAACGTCATGGAAGTTTAACAATTTCTTTTATTTGCCAATTATATCTATAAACCGATCACAATACGGCCCTGGTCACCTAGCCGGTCTCTAGTGTGGCCACCACTCCCGCAGTGTTAGAAACATTTGCTCTCGAAGTCAGCCATTTTTAAATACTTTTTGTTTATAAACATGAATTGGACCATTGAAATACTAGAAAAACAAATTGTGAATGATAAGATTCGCTTCATTATACTGCTAAAAGAAGAAATTCAACGTCGACGTTTTGATTATTCAAACAGTTATCGAAATGTCCTCAATGTACGAGTCCATTGTCATCGTGGGTGAGGATATAGATCTCTTGGTGATATTGGCAGGAATAGCAAGATTGGTTAACATCTATTTCCGCAAACCTGGAAAAGGCAAGTTGCCGAGGAATTTTATAGAACCTGCTATTTTTATTGTAGATTCGGCCTACTGGGGATACCACAATAGACTCCTCCAACCGACGCAATTATTTCAGCCTAAATGATTCAATTGGCGAATTAACCATGGGTTTTTGTTGAAGTTGACAATGAATTTGATTTTTCCCATACCAAATAGGGATTGCAATACCGGTTAGCCGGTTAACAGGTTAGCTGGATGAAAAATACATGACGATAATAATCGGTTATTTTAATTTTTTACCGGTTATTTCGGTAAATTCTGAACTTACGATATGGTACGTATTCAACGTTTCTATTTATGTCAGTGGCTAGTATTCACTAAATACAGAGTGACTGTCCCAACACTGAGTAGTTTTAACAATAAATAAATGATATAAGAAGTAAAACCCAAACACCAAATCCTAAGAAATAGAAGTAAGAGAGACATTGACAATATCGTGCGATAGGTAATTGAATGTTTCACTGCCGCAAATATCCGTGGAAAACATTTAGAAGTATGTTATTACCAATTCTTATTAACTTATCGACCTATCAATATCAATTGAGCTGGTGATATTCTATGCACAAATATCAGACGACTAACAGATGCAGCTTTAAAAAACTAAACATTTTAACGGGCTATCTTTAAAAATTATTGTATTTTTAGATTAGGCATTCAGTAAATGCCCTATTTGAGTTTATGTTTATAATTTTTGTTATTTAAGTTGATATTTTTGTTATTTACAAAATATTTACTCATTTAAATTTACTTCGTTTATATTTCTTCCTTTTGATAAAAAACCTTTTGTTTGTTCATTATATTAATTATACACATATAAAAATGTTTTTTTTAAATTTAGATAATTTTATACATAGAAAAAAAAAACAATTGCCATTTTTGCCACCCTAATCATTCATTCTAAAAATTACCGGTAAATACTGGTTAACCAGTTATTTACATTTTTATTTACCGATTTACCGGTTATTAACACTTCCGGTAAATTGCAAACCCTAATACCAAAAACTTCACGGAGAATAAAATTTCTCGGCAACTTTTTCTTGTCTAGGCTTGCAGAAGTAATATTATATAACTTTTCCTTTTCCGGGTTTGAGGAAATAGATGTGCAATGTTGCTATTCCTCTCAATATTATCTAGATAGCTATCTATCTATATCTTTGCCCACAATGACAACGGACTTGTATGATGAACACATTTCGTTAGCTGTTTAAATAGTTAAAATATCTGGGTTATTTGAATTGCTTTTTTAGCACTGCAATGAAGAGAATCTTGCTATCATTTGCAATTTTTTTTTCTAGCATTTCATTAGTCCAATTTATGTTTATAGACAAGAGGTATAAAAATGGTTGACTCCAAGAGATGTTTTTAACACTGCGAGAGGGCCAGAGCCGTATTACGAAAGGTTTATAGATATAATTGACGAATAAAGGAAATTGTTAAACTTTCGCGACACTATAACTTTTAAACTATTAATCGTACAAAATAAAAAAATATTTTTTTTTGTACAAAGTAGTCGAGAATTTTATATAAAAAGTACTTTTTCCCTAGAATCAACACGAAACGAGTTATTCCAAAAAAAAATGATTTTTCCTCTCTTTATAACAAGATGGCTGTTAAAGTAGCGCCCCTCGAGGTCAAAAATTTGGATTTTTAATAATACTAGCAAAAAAAATTTCTCCTATATTATTTAATGTTTTTTCAAATGTATATATTGACTGCAGTATAAATATTCATAATTTTTTCAAATAAATGTTAGAAATGAGGCAACAAAAACTACAATTTTTAATATAAGTGAAACTGACGATTGGTGGCAAGTGCTGGAGAATAGATAGATAGATAGAAAGTTCATACTTAGGAAATATAATTAGTGCGACTAAAATTAGAGTTGAAAAATCGCTTCTTAGCCAAGATTCAGGTGTCTACTAAGTAATTTTAACAAGTTATCTATTGGTCATGTTGGCAAACGCTAGGAGGAAATAATCACTGAATTCGTTACGAATTCAAGAACAAAATAGTTTTAACAACACAATAAAATGGTAACTATATAGTATTAAAATTACATATTATTGTATAATATAAACAACTACAGTAGGAGTGTACAAAATTGTAATTGTAATATTTATTATCAATTCAACTGATTGCTCTTTGTACTCGTATCAATATAAAGCCTGAATACTAACAAAATCTGTTTGAGTAGTACCCACATAACGTATATTGCTTTTTTTCTATTATATATATTACTCAAATCCATTAGTAGTCATTTGAATTATGATATGTGCAAATAAAAATAATTAAATGCAAAACTATTAAAAGTCGAGGCCATGAAAATATATTTTATTTTTCTCTAAAAATAATATTGAATTTTTATGTCTGATTATCACATAACACATAACTTTAAACATTTTTTTCGTCATACCTCCCTCGTAAATATACTCTAATTCCATTGTTTTGTCGAACGTAAGTGACGCTTTATGTACCAATACTTGTTGCCATTGGCAACGGGTAGTTATTTTTCATAACGTCTCTAGGGAAATAAAGTAAATTTGGGAAAATTTTCTGTTTTATATAACAAGTATTAAATTTGTTAACTTTTTTAAGTAAATCCAGACAAGCCTCACTTGCTATATCTTCTGTATCCTACATTGCTTTCAAAAATGTTCAAAGCTATTATAATAAATGTGATTTAATTTATCTTGACAGTAGTTGTCATTTGAATAGAAGCCGCGTCCTAAATTTATCTTATTGACGATTGCCATGGATATTCCAAGCATCGCTACATCTACTATTCGCTTAGCAAATAAGAAACCTGACTCAAATAATTATAGTTTTTCACTAATTTTCTCAAGTTTTTTTCTAGTTTAATGATTCATGGGAATGACGAAAAATATAATATGCACCGCGGGTTGTACAATGCGATTTTTTTGGTCTAGAATACTTGCAAACCTCGGTCCTACGGGCCTCAGCTTGCGAACTGTATTCTCGACCAAAAAAAGTGCACTTACGACCCTTGGTACATAAATAACTATAAGTCTTCTTGATTAGAGTTGGTTATATTTTTCTTGGGTTAGATGTATGTTGTCAAATGCAACCAATGAGGAGGAGTTAGAAAAAACTTGGCCAGGTCTGTCATAAGAGAAACTCAACTATTTTGAACATAGCTTAGAAATATTTTTTCTACTATCGTCTATATATATGATCTTTGCAACCCTAGCAACACGCACGATAATAAAAGTAAACATCCGAGTTACTTGGTTGCTAAGGCGTTGCTAGCTACGAAAGTAGACCTTTCATTGCCAGGACAGAAAAAAAAAACAAAATTTAACGCTTCATAAGTTTGCATATACCTCGCTTCGGATTTCTTGGGGTAAAGCGAGGCACAAGCAATATTGGCTGCTACTTGTATCCCATTTTCATCGCCAACAAACATATTTGTTTATTTTAGTTTGAAACCATCAGAAATTAAAATGTTTAACATAACCTCGATGACAGATAGTAATTGTTTCATTGGCATGGAAACAATTTTCAGACAGCCTCCTAAACTATAAAATTTATTAAAAACGTCAAACAACTTCATAGAATAATTAGTTTTAAATTATTAAATCCCATATCTTTCAGTAGTAGAAAAAATATAATACACTACACGATGGGAAAGCCCTTTTAGGTGTTCGGTGTTCTTAAAGGCTTCGCCTTGACCGTTCAAAAATCACCTCACACCTAAAGGTAAAACTTTCGCATCTAGCAACTATTTTTTTCAATTTGTTTTCTATGGGTTCTGTATTCATTTAATTCATCAACATTTCATTCTCAATTAATTGTGTTCCCTCTTTATCATTCTTTATATATTTCCTGGTAGAAACATTTTCTAAATGTTGTTTTCAATTTTGTTCCCAGTAATTACGCTCTCGTTTTGTTCTCATGAACAGAACATAAAAAACCATATTTTTCTTCTTATCTCAATTTTGTTCCCTGCTCAAATTTTTCTTAAATTTGAATTATTAGTGTTTTATTAGTTGGACTCTAATCTCTACATATTAAATATTTGTAATTGATATCACGTTTTATTTGATTATGTCAACTTATATAAGAAATTTTATTTCACTAGTACCAATAAAGCTATCTAGCTCTCTTATCACTTCGCAGTCAAGAGACAAATGTGTTTGGTTCTCACCTCTGGAGTCCTGGGTCCGATTCCCGGTTATGGCACTGAGATTTTTTCGGAAAAAGAAATTAATCCCAGTACACTCAAGTACTGGATGCAATGATATTTATCTTGCAATGTGTAGCCCTCTGCTGCACAAGGTCATTTCAGGTCCTCGGGGATAAAGGGGGGTCATATTACCTGTGGTGTGTTATTATTATTACAAAATAAATGTTATCCCACTGATGCGAGAAATACTACAAGTGCTATCTTACTCAAAATAAATATATGTATGATATTCTTCATTGCATGCATTTCATATGCCCGATTCTTAGTAATAATCGTTATAGCAAATGTCTACCATGATTTGTAAATTAATACTGTTGGTTTCAAAATGAAGTTAGCTTGAAGCAAAATATTCCCTGCTAAGATTTACCTTGATAATTTAAATAGCTCGGCATAAGGCACAATTTTCTAGCTTCGTCATAATTCAAATCTGTATACTATTAAGATTTGAGTACTTAAGTACACTTCATGCAACATTTAAGAAATATGCTACAAAGAACAAAAGTACAGAGTAGAAATAAGTAGCTTCCTAGTTGATGGAAGCGGGACGGAGACCACAGCACAGTGAAACGCAATTCATTCTTTTCTATAAAAAAAAGGAGGATAAATGCAGGTACTTTGTATACGTTATGTGTATAAGTATGACATACTTTCTTCGTGGTAATGATACTAAGCCACAAAATATGCTTTAAATGTACTGTACATACCTAATATGGCATATCCAAACCCTATTTTTGTAGTACCCATGCGGTACGAACAAGTGGGAATTAATATTTCATACATATCTGTTGTACCTAGTGTATATTCAAAAACTCTGTTATTGTCTGGTGTAACAGGTACAATGTGAAAATCCTGCCGAAGTAAAGCATCTGTACTGATTATCATTGATTTATGTTCATGAGCAGTAAACAATAGATGTGGCAACATCTTACTAATAACCTAGAAAATAAAACAAGAATATGTAGTATCGAAGAGAGCCAGAACCTTTGCTGACGTTTAAAAAATGTTTTTTTTCTTAACCGCCTCTCAGTCACCAGGGCCTCAAGAATCTAGGATTTTGTATCAGGTAAAGAGAGATGATACGCTACGTTTATTGTGGAATCAGAACCACATATAGAGCATTATCAATAAAATCATGGCATGTTTAAAACTTCGCACCGTGTTTTAAACAAATGTTTAAAACATATTTAATACACAATGCGATGTTTTAAACAAATGTATTATTTTGAAGTTTGTGGAAAAGCAGGAAAAATAATTTCGATATAAACAGTAAATACACTCACAAAATAGCCTCTGTAGTCTTACTCATATGAGTCAAATGGTCAGTGGTCACATGTACTAAACTGAGCATTTTATTTATAGAGTGCTGTAAAATCCGTTTAAGAGCGCCATCTGGCTTCAAGTAGTAGTAGCAGACACAGTAACTTGGCACCATTTAATTTTAGTTGAATAGAGCTTTAAACGTTTTAAACCTGTTTTAAACATACCATTTAAAACATTTTTATATTTTATTTTCTAAAGCAAAATAATTTTGATGCTCTGAACATATCGTGTGTCTCAAATAATTATATTAGCTATATGTTTGTTGGGTCACCTAGGTCACCACAAAAAGAAGAATTGCCACGAGAACGGCAAGGGACGATAGTATTACTGACGAGGACAAGCTAGAAGCAAAAGAAGCATACAAGGCAGCAAAAAAGGAGCTGCAGAAGAAAATAAATGCCTCAAAAAGCAAGCACTGGAATCAGTTGTGTGAAAAACTGGAAGATGACATTTTCGGCCAAGGATACAAAATAGCGGCTAAAAGCTTAAAAGCATACGCCTCCTATGACGGACATAGATACGAAAATGGAAATAGTAGAAGAACTCTTCCCAACGAGAGAAGACAAATGGGAACATATGGCAAGAGTAGAAAATATAGATCCGTTCACGCAAGAGGAACTGAAACAGGCCCTACAAGAACTAAAAGTCGGGAAAGCCCCAGGCCACGATGGTATTCCTGCAGAGGCTATCAAGGTAGTGGGCAAGATAGCACCCAATTGGCTCTTAGGTATTCTAAACAGACTACTGAGAGAGCAAAACTTTCCAAAGAATTGGAAGAAAGCAAGATTGGTTCTTATACCAAAACCAAGAAAAGACGGCATAGACACAGTAGCATATACAGTGTCAGAAAATGTTTCATTTGGGTCGGCAATGAGAGCAAGCGAGTGCGAAGCAACTAGGCTATTCTTTTTTATCGTATAACACATCCTACTTGTGCCACCTATTTTCCCCACCACATGTGCATGGGCAGCTCTGTCTGCGGGAAATGTAAACAATTATTTGACTCGTTTTGAAAGTAAAACGGGTTAAATAATTTCAGTTATTAAAGCACGTAATAATATTACCTATACTGAACAGAGCCAACTACATCCTTTCTTTGAATAAATAGTACTGAAATTTTTAATAGCAATGATGTACGTGTTTTCTTGATAGCGCGTCATTATTTGCTCCTTCTACTAGAGCACTGGTACACGCCTTTATTGTAGGCGGTCTCTCAAGCCACCCAAATCCAAAATCTTCCGATACTGTAGACCAATATGCTTACTTACTACCATAAGCAAGCTCTACGAAAAAATGATAAAAAGAAGACTGGAAGAAGCTTTGGAAAACACAGAAAGACTGTCGGACCATCAATATGGTTTTCGAAAAGGCAAATCAACACTGCATGCGGTGGAAAAAGTGAGACAGCTAATCTGAGACAATGGAACAAAGAAGTGGGGAGCATTAATCACTC
Organism: Rutpela maculata; assembly: GCA_936432065.2. Lineage (NCBI taxonomy): Eukaryota > Metazoa > Arthropoda > Insecta > Coleoptera > Cerambycidae > Rutpela > Rutpela maculata. The sequence continues at coordinate 68,941,253 of OW386285.2, read as the reverse complement.
TTGATGTTCGGAATGCCTTCAACACTGCACCATGCGGAAAAATCATGAAGGAGTTAACGAGAAGGGAAATCCCACAGTACCTCGTTAACATCGTGAGCAGCTACCTCGAAGAAAGATCGTTGGAGATCAAAAGAGGAGAAGTCTTCAAAGTTACAGCTGGAGTCCCGCAGGGTTCAGTACTCGGTCTGACATTATGGAATATCCTCTACGACGGCGTTCTGAAAGAGAAAATGCCGGAGGACACTTGGGTCATAGGATTTGCCGACGACATCGCTCTAGTGCTAGTAGCAGACAGAGAAGGATTAGTCTCCAAGGCAGATGACACTTTGGAGATCATAGATGCATGGATGAGACTTAGAACTCGCCCCAGAAAAAACGGAGGCGGTTATCCTCAAAGGGAAAAGGGACAGAAGACATATCAGCTTCCAACTGAGAGACGTCCAAATTATCCCCAAGAAACACGTGAAGTACATAGGAATAATAATCGACGAAAAGGGGACTTCCGGCGAACACATCAAGCATACGATCAAGAAAGTAGACGCGAACATAGCATCACTTTCGAGAATTATGCCCAATATAAAAGGACCTGGAAGCAAGAAGCGGGAGGTCTTATACAACGTGACACAGTCGATACTGACGTATGGAGCTCCGATATGGCACGCGGATATAGAGAGAAGACGGCATAGACAAATGCTAATAAGCACCCAAAGGAAAGCCCTATTAAGGGTCATAAGTGGGTATAGGACGATATCTGCGAGCGCAACTCAAGTAGTGGCAGGGATACTCCCCATAGACCTTTTGATAGATGAAAGGAGAAGACTCTATGAAAGAGAAGACGGAGGTACGCTACAAGCCAAGAAAACGGAGAGAGAGAGATCAGCCTGGATAGATGGCAGGCGCGGTGGACGGACACGCTTCATGTAGCTCAGTGGACCAAAGTTCTCATACCCGACGTGAGAACATGGGTCAAGTGCCGACATAGACATATGGACTATTTTACAACTCAGATGCTGACTGGACACAAATCCTTCAAAGTCTATACGCACAGGATAGGCAAGGCATAAGAGGAGATATGTGCATACTGCAAACACAGGGACACAGTAGCACATACAATGTTCGAATGCATTAGATGGGAAGCCGAAAGACAGAGGGTAAATCTGGAATTAGGAGTCGATTTTCCCCCACCGAAAAAAAAAAAAAAAAGATTGCATCGAAAAATAAAACTTGACCTGTGGTCACCAAATGGAAAAAATATCTTTGGTGGCAAAAGTGTTGAGTTGAAAATTGTTAGGAAACTTTGTTTGGATCTTGGCACTTTGCACCATATACTCCAAATGATGAATGAAGATGCAACTATAGACCTTGATGTTTTCGAATGATTATGCCGGCACAGCATTCCAATTTAGGATGGTAAATGAGCCTACAGTCAACTAAAATTATTTATTTGTTTCTCTCACAAATGCTCACTCAATAATTTATAGTTTTTATCTGTGCTGAGGAAGGAATCATAATTCTGAAACACCAGTGTCTTTCATTTTGGTATCAGGCAGTATGTTTTATATGTAGGATTTATAAAAGTAAACTAACAAAGGTATTTTGTCTTGTATGAAAATCTCCTAACCTTATCTACGAAAGTTGAAGGTTTAAACATTAGAGGCACGTGACTTAATCCTATAAATATTTGATTGGTGTCATAAAATTCTCTTTCTTTCTGGTAAACTGGAATGTTGGAGGTAAGTCTGTTTACTTTAAAGAATGTATTATTTTTAAAAGAAATTAAACTAGGCTGCGAAAAAGCTCTTTCAAATCTTTTCAATTTCTCTGGTGTAACTGAAGTATCTTCTCCACCAATATCATTATCACCTGGCAACCAAATATGCTAAAAAATGTATGCCATCATTAAACAATTTCTAATCAAATACGCAACCTACTCTAATATATTCCGATGTATGGTCATCTAAAAATATCTTAAAAATTCTTCGTACATATTCATAAAACTCTTGATTTGTTGCTATGTGGGCTTCATCCATCAAATCTCCCAAAAAAATAACTAAATCAGGCTTTACAAAATCATATGCATAGGAGTATGTTTTTTTTAAATACCTAAAATTTTAAGTAGGTTATTATGAAAAATTTTTCTCCAAATTTCTCTTACCTGTCGCTATCCAATATATTAATAGGCGTAAGAAAATGAATAATTTCTTTATTATTTCCGATGATTTGAGGATCTGCTACCAAGAGTATTTTTGTACATTCTTTTGTATTTTCACATCTTAGTTTATACCAGGTTAGAGTATTGAAATAGTAAGAAAACACTTCGGTGTATAAAATAAAGATTATGGTAAATATTAGCCAAAAATATGTGTAAATTTTGGATTTCGAAAAACGTCTAAAATAAACTTATTAACATTAGGATTACATGATTTTTTAATTTAACAAAATTGGAGTTTAAAATATGTATTTTTATGATGATATTTTGTAATAATACGTACCTGTATATTCTCATTTTTACGCTAAACTACTACATTACAGCTATTTAAACTATTTGTTATCTTATCACATTTTATAAATAAAAAGTAAAAACAGCTGTTATTAAAGTGTCATATTTGCAACAATTTCTCGATGACTCGATGTACAAAAGAACTACTGCTAATTTCATCATTCACATGTTTATAATTTATAATTCATGTACGTGCAAAAGAACTACTGCTCAGCATAGACCTAAGGTAATAGATTGAGCATTAATTCTGGGAAGGTGCAATCAAAATATTAAGGGCCACTTGTATAGGTTTAATTTAAGCTACAAGCGACAGTTAAACTTAGGTTAAGTCTCTAATGTCCATTATTCAGATAAACAAAGAATATTTCTTTGTTTATCTGAGGTCCATTGTATGAGTGACTGTAACGGCCACCTAGAGTTTAACTAACTATGAAGTATGGTAGAGGTGGGTAGTACTCGTATGATTCGTATCATTGGTACTAATCCTTGCAGTGGTACGAATGGTACGAATCCCACAAAAATTAAAGATTCGTACATTTCGTATCGCCGATACGATTGATACATTTCGTATCATCGATACGATTAGTACGAATATGGAATTTCGGTACCGGTATTGCGATGCGATACTGGGCCAGCTGTATAAAGTTAAACTAAATGGGGACCGCGCGTTTAAACTGGAGATTTCAGATTTTAAAATACTCATAATCTCATGATTGAAAAAATTCCCTGTTTTTATATGTAATATGATGGATATATTCGAAATATTTGATTATTACTATATGATTATTATCAATGTACCTACTGCAAGATAGCATTCATTTTATATGTAACGTACTGATTACACAATCTTTTTTTACTTACGGTTAATATAACATTATAATACTCTGGCCCTAACTAACACCACATATAATATTCTATAATCTATGCTGAACACTGTGGAGTGGAAGTGTGGGTACGAATCTCAGATAAACAAAGAAATATATGGATAAATAATCTCATTTGAAGTACACAGAAGTTGTGTGTAGGGAGGATAACCTTCAAAGGGGCAGAGTGGAGAGGAATGTTTATGTTTATGGAGTCGCCTAATCAGAGGCGTAGACAGATAAGGGGGTTAAAATTTTTAAAATAATCGATTAATGTTCTCGACTAATACTTAATACTATATCTGACAATAATACGACTCTATTGAGACAAAAAGAGTACTGTTTGATTAGAATTTTTACAAAACGTGTTATTGAAGAGAAATGAAAGTATTGAACTGTCAATTCTCAAAGTTAAATGGTTCTTAAACGATAAGTTACTCTACATTTTCTGAGTAAAAAAAAAATTAACTTTTAGTTAGGATATAAAAGTAACTTGATATAGGTATATCCTGGTGTTATGCGGTCTTCATAATAAAATTATTATTTTTGCTACATTTAGGTTTATTCAACTATCGTCAGAGAACTACAATTAAATGAAGACAAATATTTTTTCAAATGCTATTTTTTATACACATGGATTTAAATTGTATGTGTATACACAATAGCATTTAAAAAAATATTGGTCTTCACTTAATTGTAGTTCTCTGACGATGGTTGAATAAACCGAAACGTAAGAAAAGAATAATTTTATTATAAAGACCGATAACCCAGGATATAACTGCATCAAGTTAATTTGATATCAACGGTCAAGAAAATAAAAACATCTATATATGTTAGCATATAAATGAAACCAACTAGTATTTTTTCATATTACAGTATAACATATTCATCTAAAAGTTTACATACTTATCACTCAACAGTACCGGCAAGCGTTTGATTAGGTATGACAATAAGAGCAAGCGAGAGCGAAACAACTAAGCTATTTTTTTTTATCGTATAACACATCCTACTCGTGCCACCTGCTTTCCTCACCACATGTGCGTAGGCAGCTCTGTTCGCATGCCTAATCCAAGACTTTCCGATACTGTATAATGAATCTGGTCATATGCTACCCGTACCATATATATAAAACAAAAATAACATCATATTACTTTTAAATCTCTATATTGTAAACAAATATTCTCTACATAATGCACTACCTTATAGAGCGGGAGCTAAGTGGCTTTTTCGGCAGCTCATCGCTTTATGAACTTTAAGATATTTTTATGGTTTAATGGATGATAACAATTCATAAAATCGACTTCTGGCGGGGCACCTCCTGTCAGGAGCGTCACGTACACTGTTTAAAAATCAGTGAAATCATGTCATCGTTACAAGGCTCATTTTTTTTGTGTGTACACATTTTATGTTTAGAATGAATAAAATATGATCGCCAGAAAGTGTGGGCCGTCAGGAGGCGCAGCCAGAAAGGTAATAATGATACAATACATGTGAGATACGGTACGGAGTCAAGTTAGCCGAACGTGTTAAATTCCTGTATATTTAAGAGCCTATGGTACTTTTGTTGACTTTGTTTATGGGGAGGCTATTCTATTGTTGAAGGAGCTTATTTACGTTTTAAAAAGGAGCCAGAACTTGTAACGATGAGTTTAGAAATCTGAGATGAAATATGTGGAAAAAAATCCAATTTTCTTAAAAAATCCTAAACATTTTCTTTCTGGGAATTTTTTTCTGTGTTCAAAACATAAAATATGTTCAACCTTAAAAAAGTTTATAACGATGATGTTATATAACTTCGTTTTTTTACCTCTTTGACCTTTCTGGTTGCGCTCCTGATGGCCCACACTTTCTGGCGATCTTATTTTATTCATTCTAAACATAAAATGTGTACACACAAAAAAACTTGGCTTTGTAACGATGATATAATTTCACTGATTTTTATATCTTGAACCATGGCCAACTCGACGGGCTGACATAAGCCAGAAGTCTATTTTGTCAAGTTCGATAGAATTAATCAGCGCATAGAAAATGCTTGTAATGATGAGTGCCCGAAAAAGCCACTTAGCTCGCGCACCATTACTTCCAGTTTTTAATTTTAATATTGTTGAATATAGTTACGATAAAAATAACAGATTCTTTATCAAATCTGTTTTCGATACAACGCATCAAATTATTTCAATCTGATATGGCTATTAAAAAATATAATAAATTGCAGTTAATTTTCTAACTTAGTAAATTTAATTTATATCGGTATCTTGGCAGGGCCGTGGAGAGAAAATATGGACCCTCAAAAAATTTTAAAATTTCCGGGCCCCCTAGACAAGCCCGGGGGCATCACTCCCGCACCCCTTCTCTCTCGTCGGGTCTGTAGGTATCGATTCTGAATTAATTCCAGTAAAAGCAAAGATAAAGCAGAGAGTAGCCTCCACTCGACTCTTGTTAGTATTAAAAAGCAAATTATATGAGACACCCTTGATACGATAACGGAAGTGAAATGAGTCTCTTGGTAAAACTACTAGGAAACAAACATTTTTCTTAAACATCTTTTTCCTGTCCGGGTTACATAAAAGTCATCAAACTTGAAACGATTAAAGCATACGTAATTGTAAATGCTTCAAATTTTGGTCAGTTACCTGTAGGAGAGCGAGTCACTTTTTTCTAAACGTAATATTTTATGGGAGCCTACGGAATAACAACATAACGTACCACATATATCAGGCAACCCCAACAATTTCAAAGTCAAGACTGTTCAGAAGGGGGTTACACATTTAGAAAAACGCAGATATACATCTATTACATATCAACGTTGCCAATTTTAAAGCTGGGGATCGAACCCAGTGCATTATTATTTTGAAAAGTTAATACAGTCTATTATTATGTAATAATGTAAACATTCTGTAAAGTTTGAAATACTCGTACCAAATTTAAATAGTAACATTTAAATTTAGAGAAATAAATCTAAATCTATTAATCTATCTGATAATCACACAACTGTCTTTTTACGTTTTTTACTTGAGTGTAAAGACGAGAGAGGCAGAAGGAAAAATTCTTTATTGCTAGATCAACAAAACAATAAGACAATAAACCTAACTATAACCCTAACCTACGACTATGTACACAACAATGCTTGCATATAAAACGAACGAGATTACTCCCTTTTGTAGGTCTTTTAGTAAATTAAACAATCCGTAGTCATTTTTGAACCGTATAAAACGTGATTAAACTGCAAAATCAACACAAAATTGTTTATAACTGGATAAAAACAGCGTTAAAAGCAATAAAACAATATGGCGGCACAAGAAAATGTAAACAATGGTCAACGTCCTTCGGAAGAGAACCAATGAACGCCTCGATAGACATGTAAACAATGAATACGTGATATACCTTACGCGGAGACGGAAAGTATTATTTATCCATATATTTCTTTGTTTATCTGAGGTACGAATAGTACGAATGGTACGAATCAGTACATGATACTGTTTCGTATCATGGAATCAGTGGTACGAAACATACGAATAGTACGAATGGTACGAATCAGTACATGATACTGTTTAGTATCATGGAATCAGTGATACGAAGTGGTACGAATCTCTCGATACGAATCTTTTCTTGATACGGATTCATTTGGTAAGAATCCTTAAAAAGAGTCGAATCGCCCAACTCTAAAGTATGGAGCAGAGTCCACCGGGAGTACCGAATAAATTCCAAGCTTCGATTGAACACATGCGCAAATTAACGTGTATGTGTGGTGTGATGTTTTTATAACCTCAATACCAAAGAATAGACTTACACCCGGTTTTACAATCGCTGGTTAACTGCTAGTCAGAGTTAACTTTCAGGTTATTATAGAAATTGGGTTTTACAATAGCTGGTCATTTTCAAGGTCGTAGTTATCTAGTAGTTAACTTTACTAGCAGATGAGGTGTGAGTAAACTATAAGTTGGCAGTTTACTAGCAATTTATAACTATAAAATAACTGGTACAAAATAATGTTTTGATATTTCGTTTAAAAATGGATACATACGAAGTAAATGCATATAGTAGTGATGAGGAGCCATGAAGTCCCAAGGTAATCCGGTACAGACCTAACTTTTTTGAAGAATATATTTTTTATTTTCTATAATATTTAAATATTTTTCTATTAAATTTACGAGAATATCCTCCTCATCAGAAGAAAAATTTGTGCACCTTTTATTATCCATGATGTAAAACTTAAAGTAAAACACATTTTTATTGTTAAAATAAATGTTTCTGTTTTGTAGTAAAATATAGAATAAATTGTATAAATTAGTTATTTATAAAAAATTGTAAATATTAAATACTACATACTTATTTAATAATAAACCACTAACTCATAAATTGCTTCTCATGTTTATATTTGACAGTAAGTGACGTGTGACTTTGACAAAATTCATACTTTTTATGTATATTACCCATTTTTCTACTACCAACATTATAAATTTTATTCACAACCTCTCGTTTACAAATCATGACTTAACTTTATATTGAAAAACGCAAGTGTCTGTAAAGTTGTAGTTAACCTGCAAGTAAGCGTCAACTAACATGAAAGTTAACTTGCGATTGTAAAACCGGCTGTAAGAGAGTTAATTCTCTAATCTTTGTCAATAATGTCAATACTTTTCACTGGAATCATTTTTAAGGAGTAATATTCCAACCCATAGAAACACTATCTATATTTGTCGCAAGCTATAGAATGAAGTTTCAATATTTAATGTTTTCTGTTCCCACCAAATCCACACTTTCAATAGATGCGAGTTTTTTACTTAGCGAAGTCTATCTCATCTCATCTCTTCATAGAAAGGCAGATGCCCTATTTTTGTCTATGGCAGAGACAGCGAGTCTTCTTTAGTGATGGGCAGAATCGGAATAAAGAATCGGTAGGTTCCGAATTTTGGAGGAATCGGTACATTACGGTTCTTGGTGGAATCGGAATATAAGAGGCAATCCAAACCACGTGACGCGTTGTGGGAAAACGTAGAGTTTGTTTTTCGGTTCCCTTGGCTACGTTTCCGCGAGTTAAGAGGGATAAGGATCAGCTGATCGAACCTATCGAAGCCACCAATACTCCCCGCGCGTCGCAGATTTCCCGTAGTTACATTTACGTTATCACAGAAATACGTAATTAGAGTCCGTTGCTCTCAGAGTTCAGCTAGAGAATGTGATGCAACTAACAGGGAATGTCTAGTATTAATCGTACCTTTATTTCGTCAAAATATAGCTGGCAACATTGCCTTCTGCAATGAATCTGTGGTTGTTTTATTATCGTCAAATGTGAATATTTTGAATTGTTTTAGTTTATATAATGATTTTTGGATTACAAATAAACTCATTATTTAATGAAAAATTTTATGTTAAAGTTTTTATCTTATAATTTTCAGGCCAAGTGAAATGAACGATATTACGTTATTTTTCAGCTTCGAGGACAATCAAAACATAACCTATAAGGTGGCAAGAATTTTGTTTTGTCATTTGCAGTATTTTCCTACCTACATTTTTTAAAATTTGTAAGTGTTGCTAAAGACCTAATGCTGTGTTTAGTGTTTGCGACTCTCATTTATTATTTGGATCATTTTTAAAATAGTACATGAGAAATATTTTTTATAATTAAGGAATGCGTATAGTGATTCATTTAATAAAGTATTACCAGTGTAGCACTAAATTAAATAATTTCGCAAAAGTAATGTACCCAGAAGAGGTAGATTACTTTAATCGTTGAATATTTTGTTTGTCTACTGGTTCTTTACATGTATCAAAATATAGTTAAAGAGGATTATAAACTAATTTAAAATGTTTTTTAGTCGAGGACAAACGACGAACAGTACAAGAGATCTGTTGACAATGTGTTACGTTCGCCATTTGTCCTCGTCTCAAAAACATTTTAAAGTAGCTTTTCAACAACTGTCTTCGAAAATGACAAATAACGCACAATAACCGAAATGACTCGAAACTGTTTCTTTTCACACGATGTGTGCAATAATCCAAAAAAAATAACATGTTTTTCACACCGTTCTGTCGAAAACAGAACAGACACCTTTTATTTGTATTTTTTGAAGTAGGCTAGCCTATTCAAATTCATAGCAACTGACTTGTTTAACTACTCCAGTTTTACATTAAAGAACATGGCACAATTTTAAGGTATTTTGGCCCTCAGTAGAAAATGTTGAAATTTTAACATATAGTTTATATTAAAGGAAGTAATTTTATCACTGAAAGAAAGTCCTAAGTGTACAGGGTGTATCTGAAAAGTTAAATTAAAAATAGTGATTTTAAGATATCGCATATTTATTACTGGCGTCAGAAATAAAAACTAATTTCAATTATTTATTTTCATTATACAACGTGTAGTACAGTTTAAAACATGTATAGTTGCTGAACCATACAGTGTTCCAAAATTATTATCATCATAGGTTTTTAGTTTTCTTATAACAGAGAAATTAAATATATTTTAATTAATATTTAATTAGTGGTATTTAGTTGTATTTGGGTCCTATCTATTTATGTGGTGGATTTTATGTTATTTTATGTTTAGACAAAAATTATACATTGTATTACATCATACAGTGTTCCAAAAATATAATGATTACCTAATAAGCACGTTTAGAAAAATATATTTTTATCCGAGGAACATTCTGGTGATGAAAAACAATGCAAAATAGTCCAAAAAAGTAATTGTTATTAAGTATTTGTTAATGGCCGTTTTTGGCTGAAAAAAAATAAACAATCTTGAAAGTTGCAATAAAACTTTTATCATTGTCATTAACGGTGGCGGTCCCAAGCGCAAAAATGCGTAAAAACAGGGCATTATAGTTCGATAATTTCTCCCTTATCCCTAATCCGATTTAAAGACTGTTTCAACAGTTTTATAGAAAAAACTTCATAGAATGGTACCTGTCTAGCCTATTAAAAAATCCAACAAAAAATAAAAAATGAACAATAATTTTTATTTTTTGTAATGTTTTTAATAGGCAGGTACCATTCTATGAAGTTTTTTCTATAAAACTTTCGAAACAGTTTTATAGAAAAGAAGTTTCCTCGATCAGGTATAAGGGAGAAATTGTCGAGCTATGATGCCTTGTTTTTACGCATTTTTGCGCTCGGAACCGCCACCGTTAATGACAATGATAAGAGTTTTATTGCAACTTTCAAGATTGTTTTTTTTTTATTTTTCAGCCAAACGGCCATTAGTAAATACTTAATAATATTTACTTTTTTGGACTATTTCTTGTATAATTTTTGTCTAAACATAACATAAAACACACCACCACATAAATAGATAGGACTCAAATCCAACTAAATACCACTAATTAAATAGTAATTAAAATATATTTCCTTTTTATCTGTTATAAGAATACTAAAAACTTGATGATAATAATTTTGGAACACTCTGTATGGTATAGCAACTATACATGTTTTAATCTGTACTGCACGTTGTATAATGAAAAGAAATAATTGAAATGACGCCAGTAATAAATATGCGATATCTTAAAATCACTATTTTTTACTTAACTTTCCAGATACACCCTGTACACTTAGGACTTTCTTTCAATAATAAAATTACTTCTTATAATATAAACTATAATCTGTTAAAATTTCAAAATTGTCTACGGAGGGTCAAAATACCTTAAAATTGTGCCATTAAATTTTTAGTGTTTTGTTAAATAAATAATACCTGTTTACTTATGGAATTGTTTGTTTTTCTTGCAGTCGTAGAAAAAATATTGCGAACAACACATTTGAAAACATCTTTTCACACTCATTGGACTTGTGGAACTCGCCTTCGGCTCTTTCCACCAAACTGTCACTCGTGTGAAAAGATTGATTGGTTTTCGGAACTTGTTTAAAATACTGTTATAGTACTTTATTAAGTACATCTTATATAAGTAGACTACAAATTTCCAATTATACTATGTTGTTGTACAATGTTTTTCTTGACAAACCTTGTCAATTTTATTGAAAAATTCTTCTTGCCCGAGCATGTGAAGCAAAATTTTGTTCACGAAACCAGTAGCAAAGTAAAGAAATTTTGTGAGTAAAGTCTTTTGGTTTTCTTTCATAATGATTTTTTTTCTGAAATAAAATAAGTAACCATCAACAAAATGATATTTCTTTATTTTCTATGTACAAAATTTACATAATTTGTTCAATTTAACATTATAAAAACACAAGTTTGGGATTTAAACTCAACAAAGAGGAGTTTTTAAGCAATCAAAATATAAATGAATAATGATTTGTTGGCTTGAAACTTAAAGCTATATTTTAGTAAGGGCTTCCTGTAGAAACGGGGTTGCCAGTCGTGAACTGAGCTCTTAAGCGCACCTCATTCGATATTTTTGAAGAAAACAAAGTTTCAAAGCAAAAACCTTATAAAATAAGTGGATAATAAACAAATACATAAACTTAAAAAAAAATACCTCTAAATAATAGAAGAAAAATAAATATGATTTTCCTAAACTAAAATAAATAAAATGAAAATATTTCTACACGTCCATAAGTAAATAAAACAAATATTTTAAATGAAGACATTTCCAAAATAAATAAATAAATAACTCTAAGATAATAATAATTATTAACTATTTACTTAATTAGGTACCTTATTGTGATAATAAGAAAGTTTAGGTTCTAATGCCTTCTATCGGGGTTTCTAATCGAGTAGCCTCTATATGCATATTCAATATGAGTAAAATAGGTACACGTACCAAAATGACTGTCTTTGTTGAGGAAAAACTGATCATTTGTTTTCCTTTGTTTTCATTTCGCTTCTTTTTCAAAGACTTATTAAACAAAAGTAATATATATGTTTTACATTGACGCCTATTTTGTTAAATGTTTTCATATAAATCCCTCATCCCCTTAATTGCATCTGCACCCATGCAATGGAAAAAAAATAATAAAAGGTAGGTACGGCAATACAAAAATTCGCGCTCACTCCAAACTTCTCTTCATTTATTTTTTCTTAACTATACATGCGATGCAATATATGTTAAACTCTGTTACTTAGTATAATTTACCTCAAAATGGAAAGTTTTCGATTTTTTCTTATTGCGTACCTATAACGTTTTTGTTCAAAATTTTAAATTTTGTTGCTTTTCTTCTATAACCCATATATTGTACAATATTTTGTTCAAAATCTACATACCTCTATAACTAAAAATAAAAATTTAATTTGCAATTTTTTCTTAAAGGTAATATTAAATAACATGCTGGATTATAGCTAAAACGTATTATTTATAGGCATTAAACCTGCCTTTCTTCCTTTAAAATTTAACAAACCCAAAGTCGAGTGTCCTATCACAAAAATTTATAACAAGTACACCACAATAAATATATAAATTAAAAATGTTTTTCCACATTACACCAAGTTATAATACACTTGCTAGAAACATGAGTTTAAACTAAACAACCTCTTGAATAAACTGAAATATAACGGGCACTCAAAAAGTCAGAACTATAAAATAATTTAAAATTTTAACCGTCTATTCTGTTTTAAGGAATATTTCGCTCCATCTTTCTCAGCTAAGAGTTCCTATCTTTGTCTTTCGAGCGCTTGCTTCCCAGATTTTAACAATTTATTTACATTTTTATTTATTAGGCTTAATAGGTCATCAACAATGTTGCCAAACTGTTTTAGTTAAGAAATCGTGCCGCAGATGCCACTACATACCAGAGTAGAAATTCCAAAACATCGGGGTATAGATTTGGGCTTTTAATATTGATTATTTTTAAATGCTGTATTTAGAAAAAGTTTTGGTATTCGACCAAAGAATTTCGCTAACTCCGTATTTTTCTCGGTAAATCAAATTATGATTTTTTTTTTCTTTATTAACGGTTTTATAACAATTTCACTGAGTTTCCGGAATACAAAACATTATTATAGACAGATCCCCATTCATACTTTTTTAAATAATGCCTTCTAAGGAGCGTAATTCTATACCCAGTATTTCGGCAATATGGCGGACCTCCTTAGCCCTCTTAATTAAAATAAACCCCGTGTTTGCAGACAACGCCATATCACAGAAGACCTATACCAGAAGCGACTCTCTGGCCTTCCCGCCGATATTGAATTTTATGCGCATATGTCATATGTCGGTGGTATTATTGTCACAGTAGAGAAATATACAGTATACCCACTCTATTTTTTCATTATGGACTTCAGTGGACCTTAGTTTGGTTTTTTATGTCTAGTCCAGGACGAGTGAGTGTAGTCCACGCGCATGTAGGGGAACCCGCCAATTTTAAAATCGAGCAACTAGAAGTGCTAGACCTGTGGTGAAATGTCACTATGGCTTGTCAAATTTGTTGGTTATGTCGTAAATAATCAGAATACAAAATGCAAATAATTTGAATATTTAAAACAATAAACATTCTCATGTTGCTACATAACGTACACTATAAAGGCAAGAATCAAACAATATTAATGAAATTCGTAGGACTCTAAAAATTGTATTGGAAACTGAGCTTATACCTACCAGGTATGTTATTAAATTTATTCTTAAATAATTTAAGAACTTGTAGTTTTATTATTAATGGATAAATAAATAAACCACTATTTTGACATAAAAAATCGTATCTTAATATTTTTTTTGTTACAGAAGTTTAAATCATGATATAACGTCGAAGGCTAAATTCTTACTTAAAGAGTAATGGAAGTAATAAGAAATGTGGACCAGGTATGTGTATTGTACAAAAATATCTAGTATATACGATAAATCGCAGCTCAACAAAATTCATCACGTTTTTAAAAATTATTTATCCCTGGTCTTTATTTTGAATAGTATCTCATGGACTTATGCCATAATTTGGTAGATATTAGGAGTAGCATAAAATCATCTTTGGTAAAGAGTCAACCCCTGGAATTTTTTTTATGGTATCTCATTCTTCAGGTAATTTCGGTGCTTCATAGTCTAATTTGTCTAGTGTTTTTTTATATTTTCTTCCTATTTTTTTGAGTATCAAGCATAAAACATATACATACATATATACACAACTCTCAAGTCCAAAGCCATTACCCACCAACATTGCAAGCATCGGAACTGGGAATCAAACCCAGTACATGATAAACCGTGTGGCCAAGTGTGCTCTTCTCCTATGCGCTTTGGCCCACTGCACTACAATACCGATATTTCATATCTGTACTACAAGATATTCATGGTCCAATTTATGTGGACATGTTTCCTCTTAAGTACTTAATTGACGATGTCTGTACACCATATTGCATAGGGATAAACCTTTCGCTTTGGGTGCTTCATTTCAAAATTAACAATTAGTTGAGGGTAATTTGCAACATTCACAAAAATTCATTGTTAAACTCTAAATAATCTTTCGTGTATTTTGTCAAATTCAAAACAGATCTATTTTTAGTTAGTTATGTAACATTATAATTATATAATTGTTCATTTTTCCTTACTACTGTTGGAATGTATTACAGATTTATCAGCACTCTGGGACATTTTGGTTTCATGATGAATGGAATCGGAGGACATGAAGAAAATTTTTATGAAGATGAGAGCATAGGCAAAGTGCGAAAGGTGGAAGGGCAACTATATTTCAGATCACAAAAATAAATCTAGAATAATTTATTAGGGAAAAATATGCCTATAGAAGAAATTGCAATGTTGAATTAAATGGAACAGTACATAGGAATATTGTGAACAATTTAAGTAATATTTCAATTCAGAAGGATTCTTTATGCTTCTCAACTAAAATAATAGAAGCAATTAACATATCATTAAATCATGCTGTTTCGACAAAAAATTCCTCAGAAAATAAATATTCAGAAACGAACATACCGCCTGCAATCGAAGAGAAAGATGAGACATATATCTATGATTTTAAATACATGTTTTGTACTGATAGTAATAACAAAATAATGTTATAGGTATCTTTTGAAAAAAAAAATTTAAGCAAATTTACTGTTGTATTAGTTTCTAATTGTAACTTCTTGCAGTAATGATACCTTGTGTTACTTTCCTAATATACCTTAATCGCACAAATTTGTTTAATGGTAGGTTAAACATTGTAGATTTATAGCTAGTTAATTAAAATTAAATAAGAATTTGCTTTTTAAACAAACAAACATAAATGTATAATGTTTTAGACTTAGTTATTTTTTATTTATTTAATAATTTGCACGGAAAAAATTATGTATTTTGAGATTTAAGTAAATTTATGCTGATATGTTATTTTATTAATTATCTGTTAACAAAATAATTTATAAAATAAAGTAAGTAAAATCTGAGTGTTTTTTTTTAAGAGTAGGACCTAAAAAATTTGTTAAGAAAACATCTCTTAAATAAGTAAATAAATTTTTGTTCAAAATATTTGATGTCAAATTTTAAATGCATTTTTGACGTTATGAAACGTCACATTTTTCATAATTGTCAGTTTCCAATTTCATTACTGAACTAATGATGTAATGAATTTTTACGTATTGATTTCTGTCATTTCCTTTCTATTTTTAAGTGCGATTAGATAAAATTTTGTACTTAACACGTTATGAAAAATTAATTTTCATAACTGGTTACATAATAGTTATTTATGTAACTAGTTATAAAAAGACTAATTTTATTTGACGAATGTAATATTTGCCAAAACAAGCGAGCGAAGAGAGCGAGTTTTGCAAATTACATGAGCCAAATAAAATTACTTTTGCATAACGTTACAAAATTTTATCTAATCCCGCTTTAAAATAGGAAAAAAAAATTCATTACATCACTAGTTATGTAATGAAACTGGAAACTGACAGTTATGAAAAATGTGACATTTCGTAACATCAAAAATGCATTTAAAATTTGATATTTCATAGCGGGGTTAAATAAATAACTATTGAAAACTACAATCACATATAAATTTCCAATAAATATATTATAAACATAATTTAGTAACAGATTTCTATATTTTCTAATGATTAACAAATAAGTAAGAAAAATATAATAGATGGATATACAGTGCGTGTAATTTCCCGTTAGGCATGTACATCCACGTAGCGCGATAGATTTGACAACATAGCTGCAGTAAATTCCTCCGTCGAGCGGAGCATTCCAGTCTGTTATTTCATTTGAGCCAGCTGGCACGCGCGATGTAATTTTACTCCCTATGCCTAGCGTTCGGCTACACACACGGTATAATAATATAATACAGTGAGAAACCTCATCAATAAATATAAACATAAAGTATATAAAGTATTATGAAACTTAACAATCAGGAGTTTGTATTTTTTTTTCAATTAAATATTACGACTATTTCAAGTATCGTTCATGCCATTGCCTGAGTAAGACGTGTCCGTGCTCCGCTCTGTAGAGGTAAATTTTAAACAGTTGCAATAAACAGTGGTTATCCCTTAAAATAATCGGCCGAAAATATGTTTACCCGCGAACAACTTAGTGATATACAAGTGATAATTAAACAAACTATCGAGCAACTATTTAGTGACAAGGCATTTTTAAATTCATTCGTGGAAAATATAAAGGAGAAATTAGAAATAAAGGAAATGCAAAGCCAAGTAAAAGAGTTAACTATGGAAGTACAAAACCTCAAAAAAGAAAATAAAGTAATAGAAGGCAAACTGGAAAAGTTGGAACAGCACCGGAAGAGGAAGACGATAAGAATACATGGAGTAGCCGAATCCAGAGATGAAAAAGTATGTGAGAAAGTCCTAGAAGTCATGAAAGGTAAAATGAAACTGGATATTAGGAGCGAAGAGATGGAAACCTGCTTCAGAACAGGGACAATAAGGAATGAAAAAAGATCTATCTTAGTGAGCTTTACAAGGGAAGACATTAAAAGAACAGTAGTGCGAAATCGTGGAAAACTAAAAGGAACTGGTATCTCCATAACAGAGGACGTCACACATGGAAAATATGCACTTTTCTTACAAGCCAAACAAAAACTTGGCAAAGAAAATGTGTGGATTCTTGGAGGGGAAATCCGAGCGCGAATTGACCAGAAGAGGATATTAATAAAAAATAAAGAAGATCTGGACCAATTACAATTTAAGCAGAGCGACAGCAATGTAGGTAACTAAAGCTCATTGTGCAATCTTAAATTTTAGAAATACTGTATAGGCATAGGAATAAATTAATAGCGTAGGTAGTATAAGTTATATAGATAAGAAAAACTAAAATATAAAGATATGGCGGGTATAGAAATAGCGATGAATATATTGGGAAATTACAACAATATTGAAACTAAAGAATGCAATGATTTTGACGAACTTAAAAAACTTTTTCCTAACGGGATGAACAATCTTTCAATAGTACATTATAACATAAGAAGTATTAAGGCAAATTTTGATGAACTTTGTGCTAGTATAGCTGAAATAAATAATGGCGACGGAAGTGTAGGGGTAATTGTTTTATCGGAAACATGGTCTATATCGGATGTAAATGACTTCTTTATAGAAGGATATAAATCCTATTATAACGAAGCAAACTATAATAAGAACGACGGAGTCTTTATTTTTATAAGAAATTACCTGTGTGCAGATGTAAAGATAGTAAAGCTTAGCGAGGTAACAATGCTAGAATGCAAATTTACTTATAATAAAATAAATACCATAGTTACAGGCATCTATAGACCTCCTCCGACAAATATAAACATTTTTATTGAGGACATTGAGGATTATATAAAATCTGTGAATGATAATGATATTATAATCCTGCGTGGCGACATAAACATTAATATTAAGGATTTAACAGACCTTTCCGCTCTAAGATATGCAAATATGTTGGAACAGAACGGTTTTTGCTCACAAATTAATGTGCCTACTAGGGAAAACGATATCAGTGCCTCGACAATAGACCACATTTTTACTAAAATAAATACTAGAACACAAATAAATTGTTTACCAGCGGTACTACACAATAACATAACTGACCACTACCCAATCATTTTTAATTTGGAACTTGAAAATAATGAAAAATTAAAACCAATTAAGATAAAAGAAATTAAAAAACTGGACGAAAAAAAACTGTTGAAAGGAGTTGAGAAAATAAATTGGAATGAATTGTACAGAGAGAGTAATGCCAACAATGCAACCAATATCTTCTATAACAACTTAAAATTAAAAATAAATGAAGCAACAATAGTAGTTAAAATAACAAATAGAAACAATAAGCTGAAACCATGGATGACCCAAGGGATAATAAATTCCATCTTAAAACGTGATAAACTTAAGCGAAAACTTATGAAAGATAAGGGAAATAGACAACTAAAAGAATACTATAATAATTATAGAAATACTGTAACAACGCTAATTAGAGCAACGAAAAATGATTACTACAAAGAAAAAATACAATCCTCTGGGAATAATTACAAAAAAATTTGGGACTGCATCAACGAAGTTTCAAATCATAAGATGAAATGCACTGATAGTATTGATAAGATCATTGATAACGATAAGGAAATTACCGACAAAAAAGAGATAGCTAACACTTTTAATAACTTTTTTATTGAAATCGGTGAAAAAATTGGAAAAGAAATCCTCGGCCAAATACAAAATCTGACAAGCAAGGAAACCGAAAGCGAAAACCTCAATTCAATGTTCTTAGAGGACGTACACGAGCATGAAATAGAGGAAATAATATCCAACTTGAAAAACAATGCCTCACCAGTTAAAGATGGTATATCAACAAAGATCTTAAAACTTATATCTAAACACATTAGTAAGCCTATTGCTTACGTCATTAATCTTATATTTAAAGACTCTATCGTTCCTAAAAGTTTTAAAGAAAGCTTCGTTGCACCAATATATAAAAATGGCAATAAAAATGATATGACAAACTATCGTCCAATATCGCTAATAAATAATATTGCAAAAATCTTTGAAAAGTGCCTAAATAATAGACTTCGGTCATTCCTAGACAAAAATAATATAATATCAAAAAATCAATATGGTTTTCAAAAGCATATTGGTACTGAGGAACCTCTTCAATTGTTAACAGATACTATTCTAACTAATTTCGAATCGAACAAAAAAGTTTTAGCCATATTTTTAGATTTACAAAACGCTTTCGATACAGTATCCCATACTCATCTACTTGACAAATTGTACAAAATAGGCATCAGAGGAAAAGTACATGACTTATTCAAAGAATATCTATCTAATAGACCACAGCAAGTTAAAATAGCTAACGCTTATAGTGCAACAAAAATAATAAAAACTGGGGTTCCTCAAGGAACTATCTTAGGTCCCAGCTTATTTCTTATATACATAAATGAACTCTTACAGAAAAACTACGGATGCAATATTATTTCATATGCAGACGATACGGTACTAATTTGTGCGGAGGAAACCTGGGAATCCACAAAGCAAAAAGCTACCGCTGCAGTTAACAAAGTAAAAACTTGGCTAGATAACAATCTCCTGAAACTAAATATTACAAAAACTAAGTTTATGGCCTTTTCCCCAACAAAATTTGGAATGCCCAATGAGCTAGAGCCTATACTAATAAACGAATCGGTTAACAGTTGTGTACATTATGCCGCTACCATAAAATATTTAGGACTGGTACTAGACCCGCACTTGAAATGGAGAAATCATATCGAATATTTAAATGGAAGAATACGAAAACTGATCTATAAATTTTATAGACTAAAAGGTATACTGAATAATAAAACTCTCCTAATTACGTACAACAGCTTAGTTGAATCTATTATTAGATATGGTATCACAGTATGGGGTTCCGCTTATAAAGTAACTTTACGACCGCTGCAGATAACACAGAACTATATCTTGAGAATAATTTTTAACAAAAAAAGTAGAGAAAGCTGCAGAAACATTTTTACTGAGAACCAGTTACTCGATGTGATAGGTTTATACATGCATGCGGCTGTGGCCTATGCATACAGCAAAAAAGAGACCATTGGTTCCATCGTTGAACATAAATATGAAACGAGGGCTAGGACAACCAACACGTATAAGGTACCATTTTATAGCAAAAATGTATCTCAAAAATGCATTAAATACAACGGAATAAAGTTATTTAATGAACTTCCCCCACACATAAAAACAATGAGAAAAAAGCGGTTCAGACTAGAAACAAAAAAATATCTGATCGACAACTACACTACACTTCTATCCATTTTAGCGTAACCTAACACAAAAGCATCTCATATCATTCTCTTACTATAGTTTAGAAATTCATATTTGTACAGGTAACAATATACCGTATTAATAATGTATCATTATTTTACCGCCCACCGACACATTTCTTTTTTTCTCTTAAATACGGTATCTTCATGATTTTCACCTCGATATAAATATAAATCAAATTGTTTTTCTCAACATGTTCACTCGCATTTTTATACCCATAGATTTATTATATCAGAAATTACATAGGTATTAGGTATAGTAACTTAGTATATTACAAATCAGATAATCATGAGCTATATTAATGATGCAACATAGATATAGAATTAAGATAATGTATATACTGCTTGACACAATACGAGGTCTCCTCAGGTGTCATTTTTTTTCCATTGTAAGCTAGATTAAAATACTTTGTTTTGTTAATTTTGTTGCAGTAATAAATAAATAAAAAAAAAAAAAATAAAAAATTTTATTATAATTAAGAATATAACACATTTTAAAAATAATTCTATTTATATTTACCTACATACGTGACAAATGCAATAAAAAAGACGAGAGTACAAATTGCAAGTGATGATAAAGCAAGTTGGTACCTATTACTAAAGTATAACAACACTTGATGGCTTATATCTTCTAAACGAGACGTTGAGGTTATTAGACGATGGTCATCCTTACTTTGTATGGATTATTCTGTAAAATAAAACATTATTTTTAATAAAAATATGTTCCTAAGTAGGTAACTAACAAATAGAAAATAAGAATACAAAGCGAAATGATTGTTTATCTAAAAATTACTGTAGTTCACCTTTTTTATTTATATTTATATTGCAAATTTTGAACAAATGAATTCTCTAAAAAACGAAAATTATAACAACTATATTTTACAAACTGAATACTTAATGATTTTCTTCTATTTTTTACTACATATTTATGAAATAAATAATCGTGCTTATCAAAAACATCAAATCATATTTTTATATTTATTTAATAGGTATACTCACCAAGACGAAACAATGAGGGTAATGCATCATTTTTATATGAATCGTCTTGCATACTCGTTTTTGAAATGCACACTGCATACCCAAATTGTTGAACACAGCATTTTTCTGAACTGTATTTATTATCTTCAGATTTATCTACGAATTGTGTCCACAAGTAACCTGGCAAATATTAAATTATATTAATAAAATTATAAGTACATATATGTAACACAGTTTATCCAACAAACAACTACTGCTTTCAAATGTGTCAAAGTATTTACATCAAACCATGCACTTCACGACATATATGATCGATGAATTTAAACTACATTTATAAAATTTTCTGTTCAAAGTAAAAAACTTCTTCTTTTAATACTAAAAAGTGTGGTTACAAATTGATATGAAAAACATTTGCGTTTCTATTTACCTACAGGTCTTTAAATAGCAAAACGTGTAGCTGTTATTATTTGGCTCTTATTAACTAAATTAGATGAAATCGATACAAAAATTATCAATGCTGACACGAGTACTGGGCACAATTATTGAAAAAGTGCCCATTCAATACAAAATTTGATAAAGAACACGAAAAAAATCATTATTGGTGACTTTAACTTACCTTGGTTCAACTTTAGGAAAACGGGAAAAAATTAAAGGATCACTCTAGCACAGGTACTGCTTGAACAACCAGGGAGCAGAATGATATTTTCTATCAGTGTCAGTATTGGTTTTTACAACTGTTTCTAACTATTTGCATTCAAAATAAAATAATAACCTAATTTTGCGTTTAGGTTAGAAACACGGTGTCAACTAGAGATGGTACGAAAGAACCGAACCTGTTCTTTCGGAACAGGTGCGAGCTAACAGTTCCGCGGAACAGTTCTCAGATTTAGAAAATACTAGTTCCGACTCCGCTGGACTGTCATGCGTTTGAGCGGAGCACTGAGCACATGATAAAGTTGTACCTTCGGACACGGAGCCGGAGTGGAGTGAGCAGATCACACGGTCATTAAACCCTACGGTTGTCTCAATCAGCAGTTTGATGGCGAGAGAGACGCGGGGGGCGGGAAATCGAACGAAAGAGACAGACATATCTGATTTCCGTGCAAAAGACAGAGACAAAGATGCTTGTAGTGTCTACAGGTGACGTAGGCTGTAGACCCTACTGGAGTCTCTGTCTCTGTCTTCTGCACGGAAATCAGATATGTCTGTCTCTTTCATTCGATTTCCCGCCCCCCGCGTCTCTCTCGTCCTAAAGCTGCTGATTGATGTAACCGTATCGTTTATTGACCGTGAGCAGATCAGACTTGCGAACTTTTTGGTATTGGTGGTAAGTGCGGTAGTATTTGTGTGGGACGTATATAATAATAATAAATTCTGTTTAATTAGTGTTAAGTATTACAAAAATGT
Organism: Rutpela maculata; assembly: GCA_936432065.2. Classification (NCBI taxonomy): domain Eukaryota; kingdom Metazoa; phylum Arthropoda; class Insecta; order Coleoptera; family Cerambycidae; genus Rutpela; species Rutpela maculata. Next base: position 68,918,396 of record OW386285.2, on the reverse strand, counting down.
AGCTCTAGCATTTTTTAATTCGAGGAGTTTTAGGAATAGTTTGAAGCATTAGGTGAATATTTTGACTTATTTCCATGTAACAATGAAATGAATTGAAGAAATGGTAAAACTTAGAAATGAAATACTCACGGTTCTAAATCGCATTACAAAACAAATTAAAAGTATATTAATTTATAAGACACCCTCATCTACTCTTATTCAGAGTTCAAATACTAGTTCATATCGGTTTTGATATACAGGACGTATTTTGTATTGACCGCTTTCTTTTCGAGAGCTTGGAGCTCTGGAGATTTCAAAATCAAAACATTGAATGGAGCATATAATTGACATGTCAGTTTTCAACCTTCACCAACCAATCAGCATTCTTGTTTCAAAAAAATCAGGACTCCAAGCACTTGAAAAGAAAGCGGTGTCATTATGGAGCATATGGAGCTGCGAGTGCGAAAGAACGGGCAATCACTAATGCCGGACTCGGAGCAGGTCGGAATCGGAACAGGTTTTTGGAACAGGTATACTTTTTTACCCGGAACAGTTCCGACCTGTTCCGAGAAAAATCCACTCAGTACCATCTCTAGTGTCAACAAACCACCGCTGCCACAGTAGAGGAATATACAGTATACCCACTCTATTTTTTCATTATGGACTTCGGTGGACCTTGGTTTCGTTTTTTATGTCTAGTCCAGGACGAGTGAGTGTAGTCCCCGCGCATGTAGGGGAACGCGCCAATTTTAAAATCGAGCAACTGGAGGTGCTAGACCTGTGGTGAAATGTCACTTCACTGTGGCTTGTCAAATTTGTTGGTTATGTTGTAAATAATCAGAATACAAAATGCAAATAATTTGAATATTCAAAACAATAAATAATATTCTCATGGTGCTACACAATATACACTATAAAGGCAAGAATCAAACAATATTAATGAAATTCGTAGGACTCTAAAAATTGTATTGGAAACTGAGCTTATACCAGGTATGTTATTAAATTTATTCTTAAATAATTTAAATAACAAATTTATTATTAATGGATAAATAAATAAACCACTATTTTGACATCAAAAATCGTATCTTAATATTTTTTTTTGTTACAGAAGTTTAAATCATGACATCATAATGTCGAAGGCTAAATTCTTACTTAAGGAGTAATGGAAGTAATGTGGCCCAGGTATGTGTATTGTACAAATATATCTGGTAATGGGAGTATTTTATATATTCATATTAAAATTAGATTTACATATAAATTGACCAAAAAATATTGATGTTTTGCCCTTTCTATAATATATACGATAAATCGCAGCTCGATAAAATTCATCACGTTTTAAAAAATTATTTATCCCTGGTCTTTATTTTGAATAGTATCTCATGGACTTATGCCATTATTTGGTAGATATTAGGAGTAGCATAAAATCATCTTTGGTAGAGTCAACCGCTGGAATTTTTTTTATGGTATCTCATTCTCCAGGTACTTTTGGTACTTCATAGTCTAATTTGTCTAGTGTTTTTTTTTTATATTTTCTTCCTATTTTTTTGGGTATTAAGCATAAAACATATACATACATATATACTCAAGTCCAAAGAAATTACCCACCGACATTGCAAGCATCAGAACTGGAAATCAAACCCAGTACACGATAAACTGTGTGGCCAAGTGTACTCCTACATGCTTTGGCCCACTGCACTACAATACTGATATTTCATATCTGTACTACAAGATATTCATGGTCTAATTTATGTGGACATGTTTCCCCTTAAGTATTTAATTGACGATGTCTGTACACCATATTGCATAGGGATTAACCTTTCGCTTTGGGTGCTTCATTTCAAAATTAACAATCAGTTGAGGGTAATTTGCAACATTCACAAAAATCCATTGTTAAACTCTAAATAATCCTTCGTGTATTTTGTCAAGTTCAAAACAGATCTATTTTTAGTTAGTTATGTAACATTATAATTATATAATTGTTCATTTTTCCTTACTACTGTTGGAATATATTACAGATTTATCAGCAGCTGGGACATTTTGGGTTCATGATGAATGGAATCGGAGGACATGAAGAACATTTTTATGAAGAATGAGTGCATAGACAAAGTGCGAAAGGTGGAAGGGCAAATATATTTCAGATCACAAAAATAACGATAAACATTTTAAGTTACAGATTTTTTAACCTTTTGATAAATAAGTTAAGAATAAAAATAAATCTAGAATAATTTATTAGGGAAAAATATGCCTATAGAAGAAATTGCAATGTTGAATTAAATGGTACAGTACATAGGAATATTGTGAACAATCTCATATATTACAATTTAAGTAATATTTCAATTGAGAAGGATTCTTTATGCTTCTCAACTAAAATAACAGAAGCAATTAACATATCATTAAATCATGCTAACGTTTCGACAAAAAATTCCTCAGAAAATAAATATTCAGAAACAAACATACTGCCTGCAATCAAAGAGAAAGATGAGACATATATATGATTTTAAATACATTTTGTACTTATAGTAATAACAAAATAATGTTATAGGTCTTTTGAAAAAAAAAAATTAAGCAAATTGTATTAGTTTCTAATTGTAACTTCTTACAGTAATGATACCTTGTGTTACTTTCCTAACATATCTTAATCACACAAATTTGTTTAATGGTAGGTTATACATAAAACATTGTAGATTTATAGCTAGTTAATTAAAATTAAATAAGTATTTGCTTTTTAAACAAACAAACATAAATGTATAAACTTTTAGACTTAGTTATTTTTTATTTATTTAATAATTTGCACGGAAAAAATTATGTATTTTGAGATTTATGTAAATTTATGCTAGTATGTTATTTTATTAATTATCTGTTAACAAAATAATTTATAAAATAAAGTAAGTAAAATCTGAGTGTTTTTTTTTTAAGACTGGGACCTAAAAAATTTGTTAAGAAAACATCTCTTAAATAAGTAAATACATTTTTATTCAAAATATTTGTATTTCCTCCCCTGTTATGAAATGTCAAATTTTAAATGCATTTTTGACGTTATGAAACGTCACATTTTTCATAATTGTCAGGTTCCAATTTCATTACTGAACTAATGATGTAATGAATTTTTACATATTGATTTCTGTAATTTCCTTTCTATTTTAAAGTGGGATTAGATAAAATTTTGTACTTAACATTATGAAAAATTAATTTTCATAACTGGTTACATAATAGTTATTTACGTAACCAGTTATAAAAAGACTAATTTTATTTGACGAATGTAATATTTGCCAAAACAAGCGAGCGAAGAGAACGAGTTTTGCAAATTACATGAGCCAAATAAAATTACTTTCGCATAACGTTAACAAAATTTTATTTAATCCCGCTTTAACATAGAAAAAAAAAATGCATTACATCACTAGTTATGTAATGAAACTGGAAACTGACAGTTATGAAAAATGTGACATTACGTAACGTCAAAAATGCATTTAAAATTTGATATTTCATAGCGGGGTTAGATAAATAACTATTGAAAACTATAATCACATATAAATTTCCAATAAATATATTATAAACATTATTTAATAACAGATTAATTCTATATTTGCTAATGATTAACAAATAAATAAGAAAAATATAATAGATGGATATATAATAATATAATACAGTGAGAAACCATCAATAAATATAAACATAAAGTATATAAAGTATTATGAAACTTAACAATCAGGAGTTTGTATTTTTTTTTCAATTAAATATTAAGATTATTTTATTAAAATTAAGAATATAACACATTTTAAAAATATTTCTATTTATATTTACCTACCTACATACGTGACAAATGCAATAAAAGACGAGAGTACAAATTGCAAGTGATGATAAAGCAAGTTTGTACCTATTACTAAAGTAAAACAACACTTGATGGCTTATATCTTCTAAACAAGACGTTGAGGTAATTAGACGATGGTCATCCTAACTTTGTATGGATTATTCTGTAAAATAAAACATTATTTGTAATAAAAATATGTTCCTAAGTAGGTAACTAACAAATAGAAAATAAGAATACAAAGCGAAATGATTTTTTAACTAAAAATTATTGTAGTTCACTTTTTTATTTATATTTATATTGCAAATTTTGAACAAACGAATTCTCTAGAAAACGAAAATTATTATAACAACCATATTTTACAAACTGAATAATGATTTTTTACTACATACTTATGAAATAAATAATCGTGCTCATCAAAAACATCAAATCATATTTTTATATTTATTTAATAGGTATACTCACCAAGACGAAACAATGAGGGTAATGCATCATTTTTATATGAATCGTCTTGTATACTCGTTTTTGAAATGCACACTCCATACCCAAATTGTTGAACACAGCATTTTTCTGAACTGTATTTATTATCTTCAGATTTATAATAAAATTATAAGTACATATGGGTAACACAGTTTACTGCTTTCAAATGTGTCAAAGTATTTAAATCAAACCATGCACTTCACGACATGATCATTGAATATGATCTATGAATTTAAACTAGATATATAAAATTTTCTGTTCAAAGTAAAAAACTTTTTCTTTTAATACTAAAAAGTGTGGCTACAAAATGATATGAAAAACATTTGCTTTTCTATTTACCTACAGGTCTTTAAATAGCAAAACGTGTAGCTGTTATTATTTGGCTTTTATTAACTAAATTAGAAGAAATCGATACAAAAATTATCAATGCTGACACGAGTACTGGGCACAATTATTGAAAAAGTGTCCATTCAATACAAAATTCGATAAATAGGAAAAAATCATTATTGGTGACTTTAACTTACCTTGGTTCAACTTTAGGAAAACGGGAAAAAATTAAACGATCACTTTAGCACAGGTACTGCTTGAACAACCAGGAGCAGAGTGATATTTTCCATCAGTATCAGTATTGGTTTTTACAACTGTTTCTAACTATTTGCAATCAAAATAAAATAATAACCTAATTTTGCGTTTAGGTTAGAAACACGATGTCAACAAACCACCGTTGCTACTGAGTGTAGTCCACGCGTCGATAGCGTGAGTGGGGGGTCGTGGACAAAAATGAGGGGAAGTGACCCAACTGTATTATTTTAAACTGTGCTGGAAGAAAGAAGCGCACCTTATAGGTGGCGCGGTTCTCACTAGCACACTGTAACGCGAGCTGCTCATTGGCTAATGATATTGTTGCTAGTGTTCCTAGCGCCACCTGTGCTCTTCACAATGGACCGAAATAGTGTGACGTTTCACTCCCACTCTAACTATTCCATCCTATTTCTAACATCGACCTTATTACCACTGTACATAAGACACTGGTCAAAATTGAATTTGAAATTTCAGAAAATCTGTGAATATTTAACCACAGAGTACAAGTTACTGTACTCTGTGATTTAACTATTGAATTATCATACAAATGTTTTAACTTTAAAAGCTGCGCCTTCTTGTAATAAAACTGTAATTTTTAAAGTCCTCTTGAAATTTTTTCAGAAATTAATTTTTTATTGCGCACGCGTGTATACGTATGTCGAACATATCTGCATCTTTTTATTTGTTTACCTGGACTAGATGAAATTTAAGGTTATGTATAGTGGATTATTTCTTTTATAATTTTCAAGGATTTTCTGGATTTTACAGTATTTAAAGCGTTTGCATTCCAAATTTGTACTGGAGTCAATAATAATATATTTCAACGGCATCGTAAGTACCTACGTTTGTGATTGAAATTATAACAAAGTAATTTTTAAATACGTATGTATCGATATACTTACCTATTTTTAGCATTGAAAAATGGTTCAAAAACACGTATTGCATTTTTCTGCGATTGCTCAATTTTTTAAAGATAAAGGAAAACTCATGGTCAAGACAGAAAGTTCTGTTGAAGCGAGCCATGTGAAAGGAATGATTTATGATCCCGAAGTACCGATTGTTAAGGGACAAGTTCATGCTAGCATGAGAGATAGAATCTATAAAGTAGAGGTGTGTGCATTTTTTTTAAACATCATCATATTTGACTTTTAACGTAATTAATTGTTTTCAGATATTTTTGAATAACGATAAAAATATAACAGATGCAGAATGTACTTGTCCAAGGGGATTATGGTTATGACATCATATATAGCTGCTCTGGCTCTCTTTGCACACTATAATATTTCTGTAAGGGTATGAACATGCCGAAGATACTACGCAGATATAGAAGTTCAGGCCGCAGTTTCAGTCGATGCATCGAAGCTATCAATTTGTGCTAAGAGCAGTTCACTCTGCTAGCATCCACGGTATGTGCGGTCACATTTAAATGTATAGGTTTGTTTTACACGTTGATGGCTTCGATACATCTTCTGAAACTGCGGCATGAACTTCTAGCTGGGTAGCATCTTTGGCATGTTCGTACCCTAACAGATGAAGCATGTTCATGGAATATGTCGTATTTATTAGACAGTTCAATTTTAAACTATTTTAGTCATTTATAGATTTAATAGAAATAAGTTGTGAATAAATGATACAATATGTAATTTCTTTATTTATTTGCGTTTCAAAGTGAAAATACTTACTTACAAATATTTAAACACGCAGTTATAGGTTGAAAATCTATGATAATAGTATAAAATAATGGAAAGCAATTCAAATGAAAATAAATAAAACAGGCTTTGAGGTTAGAATACAAAGAAATAATCAAGGAACTACGTTCTGAATAATTTTCCAGACACCTGTAGAACGCATGCGCAGAAATAGCCATCCAGAAAATATTTTTTTTATAATTTTCGGTAGAGAAAATTGATTACCACATGTAAAAAACCTATAATCCAGCTCTATTTTTATATCAGTAATTAGGTTTCAATAGCTAAATATAAAAAATAACGTACCAATCCTTAGATACATTTTTAAGTAATTTATTTTGACCCTTAAAACACATGTACAGAAGGCATGCTTCAAAGACTGCATGGAATGCAATTCAAATTAACCGCCTCATGCATGACGTCACGACTATTGTGGTCCATTTGCGGATCGGTTTTATTGGAATTCCCATTAGCGTCCGTAATCCGTCCGATTCTGATTTCAATTAAGAACTTTTTAAATTGAATTTTCTCAATTTTTCGACGTGATGTAGAAATAAAAAACGAACATTTTTATATAAGTACTTCCTTATGGCTAATTGCAACCATTCTCGTTTTATTGAGCAATAAGTACAAAATTCAAGAATAAACTTAAAAAATAGAGGTTTCTGCAAATAATTCATTTGAAAAAATTATAATAAATGATCCACACTTTCAGTGACGTAGCCAGGGGGGGGGGGGGGGGGTCCGCCGCCCCCCCCCCCCCCCGAAATTTATTGACATTTGTATAATTGATAGACATGATATTTATATAAAATTATTATATTGATTTTATTTTCGGTTTTAGTCAAAAAATTTTTTTGGCCGATTACAAATCTTCATTTCATGCAACCAGTCCCGTCGCAAATCGTAATTTCTTGCAATTTATTGCCGCAATATTGACAGGGCGGAGCCTCAATTCAGTCAAATGTATAAAACCTTGTGGAATCATGAGTAAATTCGATTTATTTTTATTACTAGCCAAGCGAAATCCACGTTACATTGCGCATAGTCGCCATCAGTTACTTGGAATATAAGTTGTTGAATAGTTCAACTAAAGGACCCCGCACAATTCTTATGCAAATTAGCGTACCTACAACAGTCAAATTGGCTGAATTTTTAATATGTTGTATATGTATGTGACTTATTTCCGATCAAAAACCCTCATGGACCCATCTCGATCTATATAGTCTAATCTCGTCTAGTATTCGAGATACAACTATAAGTAAATTCTTGTAAAATTCTGTATATCTTGTCGAACTTTTAATTTATTGATGGGTTGTTTGTTGTCAGAGGTCAAAGAAGCAATTTCCGAAAGTTTTTCAATTCAAGTTTTTTGATCAGGAAGACACAAACTTACTTACTTTATGTAAAAAATGTTTTAGCCAATATAACCAAATATTATTTTCACTTGTTATTTTTCTACAGATTTCCCGGCGCCTTCGTCAACATTTTTCAAACTTTAATTTTTTCTATGTTATTTTTATTAAGTAAAACAACAAATGCTTTTAGTGCAAAGTATTATAAAGGGCTATTAGAACGAATCACGAACCACAATATAAAATGTATGAAAAAATCATGAATTCGAAATTATTTAAATTGTACAAAAGGTCATTCTTGTACATTTCTTGAGCAGTAGTATCTCGGAAACTAGACATAGGATCGAGTTGGGCCCATGAGAGTTTTTGATCAGAAAGTCGAAATCTACAACATATTAAAAATTCAAGCAATTTGACTGTACGCCAATTTATATAAGAATTGTGCGAAAGCTACATAACAATACCTACATAATATACTTACAAAAAAATTTTCGGACCCCCCCGAATAAAAATCCTGGCTACGTCACTGCACACTCTACATGTTGCCCATTTTGATTGACACACATCTCTATCCACCATCTTGCTGAAACCACATCCTATTTCGAATCCTTTCAGGAAGATTCACCAATAACTATTGTGTGGTACATAGTTTTCCAGAAAATGAAGATAAATAGCTCCAGTCAATGTACCATCAAAGAAATGTGGCCCTATTACATGTTCTGGCCTCATTTAAAAATTGCATAGACGTGTGGACCCTCCTCTATTTTTTAAGTTTATTCTTGAATTTTGTACTTATTGCTCAATAAAACGACAATGGTTGCAATTAGCCATAGGGAAGTACTTTAAATATGATTCAAAAACATTGATTAGATATGTCTCGTAACTAGCATTCACATAAGTTTTTGTTAAAACCTATAATTGTGATTTTGGTGATTTTTTCAATATGTACTGCAGATGGCATTATTTCAACAAAAAAATTCATTACATTCAAGTGGTTGGGAGATAGTCAATAATAATATAGGAATGAACAAAGTCTAGAAAGAGGCTTCAAAAAATGTACTGATATACGTAGCATTCCATTAAAAAAAAGGCACTTGATCCTGTAATTTCGTCTTGCCTCGTCCTGTATATTCGAAAAACAATTTCCGGTTATAGACTTTTTTACTTATACCCCACACATTAGAGACCATATAAGGCCCTTACCTGGAAAAATTCATGGTAGTTCTTGAAGTAGGCTTACTTTACGTTTTTTGGAGCATTGAATCTGAATTTTCAACTTTCCATCAAAAATTTACCCCCGCAACCTCCTCAAAAGATACCTAGAAATTCGGAAAGTAGACAAAATTTGCAATAAAAAAGGTCCTTTGACATTTTAATGTTGAACGAATGGGGAAGAGCTAACACGCCTCGAAATATTAGCCTCGGTGCCGCAAGCGCTAAGTTACACGTCGGTTACGTTCGTTCAGTCAGGAATATTCTCGCATGAATTGTTGCACTCGAGGCACATAATGGAACATTTCAACCTGCTTTTCTTGCAGCTACGTGCGCCACGGCAACCTTTTTTACACCTGGCAGAAATAATCTTAGAAGTTTTTGTACAGCAGAAGGTTTCAAAGTGGTGACAGGAGAAAGTTAGTAACTGGTTTTTTTCCAGCCCAATTTTTCTGGCTCGATAACATTTCCTTGCCAAAGTTGGACTTAATAGTACGCTCTCAGTGAGTGTTGCGCAGCAGCAGCTTCAGTTGGGGCCAAAGAGGCAATGTTGTGTTTACTGCTGTACGCGGTCTTGATGAAACACTGATGTCTAAAACCATTCAGTCATGTTTTCATCCTTGCAACCATAGAAACAAAGAAAAAATGATTATCAGCTTTTGCGATAGCTTGTGGATCTGTATTTGGAGTCCGGAACAGCTGAGCGAGGGAATGCAAATCTGGGTTTTGGACGAGGACTTTGATCAATTAAAACAATTTAAAGTCACATCAACCATGTTTAAAATATTATGAAGAAACAGTTCTCATGCGAAACAAAACATTTTTTAAAGCAATTAAAATAATAAACAATATAAGGTGAGGATAAAAGAAACTTCGATTGCGATCAACGGGTTGCTATCAATTCTCGAGCAGCATACAGGCGTCATGGATCGGCCTCTTGACAACAGTAAGTATGTCAGGTCGAGGGGCGTGGCAAGGGAGGAGGTGCCTTAAGAAGATCGAAAGACGATAGAGTAAGTGTGGAGTTGCCGTGATACTTAAATGCTCGCGAGGCGCATGTTTCGGGATCCACTCGTTCCCCTTCCGTTCGTCGTACATCAAAATGTCAAAGGACTTTTTTTGTTGTAAATTTTGTTTACTTTTTGAATGTCTGGGTATTTTTTTCTAAAACGAAACAAAAAACAATAAAAAAAATCAAAAACCAATTTTTTGGCTTTTCTTTAAATTTGAACGGTTGGCGGAGGGAATTTTTGGTGGGAAGATTAAAATTTGAATTCAGCGAGCCAAAAAACATAAGTAAACCTATTTCCAGAACTACCATGAATTTTTCCAGGTAAAATTCTCTAATCTAGTCTTTAAAAAAAAAAAAACAATAAATAAATACCTATTATTTCTGCTTATATCATTGTTAAAAAATTATTATTTTCATCAGATAACTTTCAACGAAAAACATTTGTTTCTTTCGTATACCATTGGTGCAAGTCTGACCAAAATAGAAGATCAACAAGAGTTCCCCCTACGAAGCGACTTGTCGACTTCTTTCTTACTATATCTAACATTCAGCATGAAAAACTAAAACAACCACTCTTTCTATATATTGATGGTTCGAGTCTGATCATGCCAATATAGTATAAGAAGCCTCCTTTATGAGGAATTCTTTCTATCTCTAGCCCACCTAGAGGATACATCACTATCAAACATCTGTTACATTTCAAAGCCAAAAAATATCAAAAAGCATAAAGAAAAAAAGTGTATAAAATTTCGCTCACCACATGCATGTCCCAATAAATGAAATATTTCATACGTTTTCGATGGATTAAAGCCTCTAACATTGTACAATCTTTTTCGTTCTCTTTAGAACTTGTCAGGATATAAATCCAACTCGAAAGAAAAGTTACTATTAAAAAATAAAAATAAAACATTTTCATGTCAAAAACTGATAGGAAGACATATATTTTGACAGATATATTCAAAATAACAAAAAAACAATCATTCCTTTAGAGCCTATTTTGGGTATTCAGCACATAACTTTCAACGAAAAACATTTGTTTCTTTCATATACATTAATTTTCATTGTTGAATGGAAAATTTTGTTGTTTTATTGCTGAGTAAAAAAAAAATGTTTTATCAATTTTTTCATTTCCGAATGAAAGAAATATTTGTTTGTTTGCTGCGGGGGCGCATTTTTAATGGTTGTGTCCCCCTGTTAATTTGTTCTGGATCCGCCACTGACAATATCTGAGAAACTTTGTTTGATATAACTTTACATAAAAATGTGGGATTAAACAACACATTAAACTTATTTTATATAATTTATTATATAAACATAATACATGGTCTAAACCATTCTCCTGAGAAGTTCATTAATTTTGTCTTCTCTGTTACCAAAATCACCACCTTCTACGTAATGATTGGTCTTCTTACGCCATCCCCCAGTTGGTGTGTTGAGCTAGGAAAGAAAATAAATATTTCTTATTTTGCAACTGTCTTGTAATATGTTGTATTCTTAAAAGCCTGTTACTATGCACAGTAATTAAAGAAAAGCAAAATATGTCGAAATACAAATAATCGATAAAGAGTCTAGCTTTAACAGTTTTGTGATAGATACACATGAAGTTGACTATACAATTTTTTACCTTTGCTGAATGATTTTAACAGATGGCATTGTCGTTGAAAGAGCAAGTGCCAATACTTGTAACATTATTTGTTCCTAAATAGTACACAGAAATATATCAAAACGAATAATTTACATTTGCTATAGTTTTGCCCCTTGCATTTACAGTTTATTTAAAAGATAATCAGTTTTGTAGCATAAAGTAATCCTCCGGTAGAATAAAAAATTACGACTCTTTTGGTTGGTCAAGGCAAAAGATAACACAAAAATGTGGAAAAATTATAATTGATAATTAAAACAACTTTTTTGTTTAACTTGCTCTAACTCAAAAATGGGACAATGAATTAATTTCAAATTTTACGAAGTGTAGAAAATATGGAGTTTCTTGTAAGGCTATGTCGATAAAATATGGAATTTGCATGGGCAAGTATCGTAAACGGGAAACTCTTTTATCTCTCAAAATAGACCCCAAAGCCGCTACTAGAATACAGCCATCCCCTCTACCTTAATGCAAAAAATCCGGCACTGAAAAATATCAATGTAGCGGAGACATCAACACTCAGAACGATCACCAAATGCCGACACCCTGACAATCCACTCCATAACCCGCCTAATGACCTGCTGTACCAAATCACCAATATTGAACCAATTTCACAAAGACTTTCAAAATTGTCAACCAAGTTTGCCAAAAATGAAGACAATATAGATAAAATTCAACTCTTATGCAAAACAAGAAACCATCAGACACCAAGACGCAGGAAATATCCAGAACGAACCTTGTGGGAACACATTAAGGACTTAAGAGAACCATAAACAACGTTTTTCAATACATATACATTTTTTTTTTTTTTTTTTATATATAAATACCACACATGAAATACACAATGTACAAGTACTTATTTTAACTGTAATATTTTTGTAAACAGGCTGAAGGACTTCGGTCGATGGCCTTTTGGGTTTATGCTCAATAAAGAACTTTTATTATTATTATTATTAGACCCCAAATATGTTGAGAGTAAAGATAAAGCATGAAGGCAACTTTTTCATAGGTTCCCGATAAAATCACAGTTAACCCTTTAAGTACGGCTCCTTATTTTACCAACCTAAATACCAGACGGCTCCATTTCGGGTGGCGTAGGGACGGTTGCCATATATATACGGCGTCTTTTTTGTAAGTGCGAATGCATTTAGTACCATATTATATGGCATTTTATAAGTTTCATTTATTATATTACTTTTATTAATTGTCAAAAACAAACACAAAGTAAACAAAATTTTATTCAACATTCCGAAAATACATGCGCCGTTTATGTACGGCATCTGGACGCGCAGAAGTGCCGTTTTTATAGGGCATTCGTCTGGTGAAGAAGTTTGAATGAGCCGTTTAGCTACGGCAACCGTTCCTCGAGGCTGCAATTTTTAAAGTTAAGTGCTTTTAAACGGCGGCCGTCCCGAGAGCAAAAATAACCTTTAACGTATATATACGGCAGTCGGCGGTGGGACAAAGTCAGGAAAGCCGTTAATATACGGCAACCATCCTTAAAGGGTTAAAAATATACCCTCGCGGACGAAATGGCGCAGAGCGTAGTGTAGAACTGTTGTTACATAACACCGTCGACGGTGGTAGCACCAGGAGGTGTCCGCTCGCCAAGATACTCCTTGGTGTAAAAGCTATCTGCCTGCAAAATTTCAGCATCCTAGGTCCTATGGTTTTCGAGATATTTTTGGCCACATATTGGAAAAGTGGTTACCGCGGCTCCAATATCTCCTCTTTACTAGTATTATGAATTAACACAGGACCAGTCAGTAGAAACTTAGAAATAGCGGAAACATCAAATCAATATCAAATTATTGCTCCATATCAACATTGCGATTCATTACCAAAACCAGACACCCCAGTAATACACTTTATAACACCCCCAACAACCTTCTCTACCAAATTACATAAATCACGCCAGTAAACCAAAGGTTACGATTCTTATCCACAAAATTCGTTAAAAAAAAATATAGAAATTATCCATCACCTCTGCAGAATAAGAGGACAAGGAATACCTAACACAAAAAATATTCGGAGCTAACCCTTTGGGAACACATCACCACACTGAATGATCTACTACAATGAAATTTTTCATTTTTTTTTTTTCACATTACAAATAGCCTGTAATAACGTAAATGGTGTATATAAATTACTTTAGTTAATTGTAACAGGCTGAAGGACTTTGGTTAATGGCTTTTTGGTGATGCCAACAGCACACCCTTATTATTATAATTATTATTCTAGCAAAATAATTGGATCAGTTTTTGTGCGAGTTTTTGTTTTTTTTATAAAAATCGGTCAAGTATTTCGCGAGATACGAGTGAGTGTTATTTATTACTGTCAGTTAATTTAACGAATCTCATAACAGAGCCCGGGCATTAGGTTAGTATCAAATGAGTTATAGCTGCTGTTAATAAATTATGATTGTAATGAACCCTCTACCTTGAATGGCCACAAGAAGTTTGAGGCGTATTTGAATTTGGGTCCAACAGTAAAGATTTCATGAATCAAATCTTCAACGCAAATAATATCGGATTTTCCCAATCTGTCTTCAATAATTTGATTGCTGGTGATAGCCACGCGTTGTCCATTTATTTTGGCGAATCCTCGTTTGTAGATAAGTTCTCTAACAGACTTAAGATTAGGATATCCCCATGTAATGTAAGGTTCGCAGATTCTCAGCATGTTAATGGTAGCCTTGTTGAGTTTGACAAAGACGCCATTATTAATTTGTAGCAGGCGGAACAATTGGAGGACTTTGCGTACTTTTGGTGCCACCTTATTGATACTAAAAAAAAAAAAGAAATGTTAACAGAAATTACTAGAAAAATTACCTGCGAATATGAAGTAAATTGTAAAACGAACATATGAAATATTTTTTAAAAATAAAAATTTGTAATTATGAGGTAAATTAAACACGAAAAATCCCTTTACTATATTGATTTCAAATGAGCAAAAAAATAGGTATAACTGGAAAATTTGAATGGCTTTCATAGGGGTTAGGATCATATAACAATTCATATTTAAAATGAAGAGAATACTTTTTTGAAAAACATACTCAGATTCCTCTGAATGTTTGATTAGTTTTTTCCTCTTTACTTAATCTTAATGGCAAGAGCTCTCAGCCCTTATGCACAAGTGGCTTTGTATGTAGAGTAGTGTTATTATGAAAAGATGTTTAAAAAAATGTGCAGAAACAAGTTTATACACTCTAAGCCAATAAGAACGAATTACGACATATTCAATGTCGAGACCAGCAGCACCGGTAGTTTGCAGTGGAGTTGTGTTTACCGCAGGGTGTATTAAATAGGTGATGCGATAAGGACCCGTTGAGTGGCTTCATAAATGCATGCTTTCTATTTAATTTAGTAGATGGTAGGGATGGGACGGATATCCGGTCCGGCTACTGCATCCGGCCAATCCGGCTTCCAAACCGGATATTCGGCTCCGGCCGGATATGAAAAAATATCTGGTCAACATCCGGCCAAATAAAAACTGTTCAAAATGCATGAAACTTAAATGTTATTTATTAATTGTCAGTTATATATCAAAATATTTATAAAATTAACAATGAACTAAAAACTAGGTACAATCAAAATAAATACCTAACAAATATAAAAAAATAAGTCTTAAATTCTTAAATAGGTCTACATATCGATAATATGGATATATAATATATTAAATAACATTGAAAACAAAAGATCAAAAAATCAAAAAAATCGTAGGCATAGTTTGACCTCGCTCTGGACAAAGACCCACTCAGGGTGCAAGAGACTAAGACCAAATTTTTCGCGAATACAATAGTGGTGGTAGAGATATGTATAGCTATTTTTCTCCATTGTATTGCTAATGTTTAATTTGATGTGTAATTACACAAAATGCATGTAATTTCAAAAGACAGATTCCGGTTGCTGGTTATTCTGAGAATGAAGTTCCTTAGAAAATCATAATATTAACAAGTTAAAAACATACGCTTCGCCTGTTCACTGAACTTTTTATATAATTGTTACACATTCTATAGGATACTCTGCATGTTTTTGTAAATAATGTTAGTTTTAGACATTTTTAATTTTACGAACCAACGAAGTTGGTAAGACAGTATAAAATAAAGTAAAAATTAAAAAAAAACCTTTCCAAACCTCTTTTGGGTTTCGAACCCGTTTGGATTCCCATTTGGATTCCGAGTCAAAAGCGTAAGAACTACACACCACCACCTTACACGTAAAAAAATGTAAATTTTTTCATTTTAAGACACGAGCTAAAATCATATTTTCACGGTTGTACATTACATTACCAAATGTATATTTGTAAAATATATAAATATTTAGATATTCAAATGAAATATCATTCCACCAGATTTATATTCAATTCCAAAAACATAAAAATCGAAAAAATTTTTTTTTCAAATTTAAACCATTATAAAACATTTTTATTTACCGATCGATTGTTCAAAAACAATAAGGTACTTCCTCTAGCTAACACTAACTTACTCTCCAAATTTCAGTACAATCGGATTTTTCTTTCTTGAGTTATCGTGCTTACAAGAAACGTGACGGACGGACGGACAGACGGACACTTTGAAAGTTGTTCAGAATTTGTTCACTAACACGATATGAAAATTTTTTATCTGCGAATGATATTTACAGTTTTAGAAATGTGCCGATCGAATGCAATATACTCTGTTTTTAGAATTTGCGAAGAGTATAATAAATACAAAAACACCATAACTGTGGATAGAACCAAGTACACACATATAAATATTTATTATTAATTATTATTAGTTCTGTTCTGGTGTACCATGCGCATTTCGTGTAATTACAATTACTTGCAGCAATGTGCAAGATTGGCAGGACAGGACAATACGGGTGCGACTTGAATTTAATTGTAAATATCGCGACCTGCTCCTAGATAAAGCGACTGCTTGGAAAAGCAAGATATCCGGCCGGACCGGATTTTGAACTAGCCGGATATACTGTATCCGGTTATCCGGCCAAAAGCACATCCGTCCCATCCCTAGTAGATGGCTTGACCTTTAGGTACTACAAGATCCTGTATATAGACAGATGAATTTGCTTTGCTGCATACAGTGTTGCATATATGGCCGGCCTTTCGTTTCTGTTTAGTGAAACAAGAGTCGTGACATCTGACATTAAATAGCTAAATTAAAAATATTGAAAGCATATATGCAACACTATGTGCAGCAAAGCAAATTCATCTATCTATATACAGGATTTTGTAATACCTTAAAGGTCGCACCATCTACTAAATTAAATAGAAAGCATGCACTTATAAAGCTATTATTTTCATAGGAAAGTGCCATACGTCGGACCACCTATTTAATACACCATGGTTTACCGGCAGTGATTAAGTGATATAACCTATTTAGAGTGCAAAATATCTTCACATTCTCTCCCCGCCAGGGAGTTGTGTAATCTATGTAAATAACAGAGATGGCATGGGAGTTTTAATGTACTGCATTACACAGCTCCTCAACCGCAAAAACTCTTTAATGCAATTACACATCCTTACACCCCAGATTACGCTATGCCTCTGGTAAAAATATTTGTGCACATTGCCCCCCCCCGGGCATCTTCTTATAATACTGCTCTACAGTGTAATAATTTTTTCATCAATTGGCCAATACGAGTTTAATTTTACTCCAAAATGACCATTCAAAAATATATAAGTAACAGACAAAAAGATATAGGCTACAAAATAGAAATAGAAATATTGGGGGTTGCATTTTCTACCTTCTGAGTTTAGTAAAGCCTAAAAATAAAGTCATAAAAACCAATAAATTAAAACAAATAAAACACCCTGTACACCTGAACACACACACAAATAAGGACACAACAATAATTAATTACCTAAAACATTGAAGTAATAAAAGAAATATAAAATGTAAGCACTTTCTGTGATATTCTGGTACAATCAACCAAAATATCAATAGTCAATGCTACATTAATATTAGACAGCATGGAAAGTAGCTAGCTGTAAAAATCACTAACCACTATGAATCTGTCTAAAAATGTCCATTAGGGCCGACTAAAAATCATAGTTAAAAACTCACCCTAGCCGAATTAAGAATGCAGTGGCAAACGAAATAGAGTTCGTAGAGGCACGAACCATCTATTCAGATTGTCAGCATTCACAAATCAGCAGAGGCAAGAACAAACACAGAAACACTGCATTTTTAGAACGCGCAGAATTATAGTTATTTTTTGCAATAGGTTTTCTTCATGGAATTTAATACAATTTATTCACAGAATACGGCCACTGAGGTAAAATACTTGATACACCTTATACTCACGACATGAAAAAAATTTTACTGGCTCTAGAGTAGGTATAAAACACATGATGATTATCATGTTAGAACAGGGTGGCCATCTAAAACTGCTTTTCAAATCCCCTGATTGATAAACTTCAGTTTTTACTGACTAATTTTTATAACCCAACAGTCAATTTCAACTGCTTTTTATATTTTATTAATAAGAATTGTGACCAAACATAAAAATTAGCCAATGTTGCCCAGTTGTGCAATTTTTCGCAGAAAATAACTTCGATTGACGTAAAATTTGCAAAGAACAAAAAATTTTTGGTTGCGAGCAAAAATATAAACGTATTAAAATAAATGAATTTTACACAATTTTCGACTATTTCTTAAAATTCCCTATTTCCCTGAATACATGAAATTACCTGACTTTTCTCGGTGGCCACCCTGTAGAACAAGGATAATTTTTGGAGATATTTTTAAATATATACTGGCTTAGACGTAGCCTGTATATCCAGTTTTTTAAGATCATAATTTTTATTTTTTTCTAGCTAGATTTGAATTTGTGACCGCTGTACAATGCAATGTGGGCCAGAATCCGAAAAAGCTGGCCAAAAGGCCAAAATTCGAAAGAGATTTAATTGTATTCAAAGTAATATTTTTGTAGTCAGAAATATTCAGTTCATTAAGTACCGCAAATTCCAACCATATTGTTGCCCATTTTTACCTGATACACCCTAAGAAACACAACGTTCTGTTAGCGTACAGTTGTGAATAGTTGCTTGCCACATTCGAACATACTATTCGATATTCTTATAATTTGTGTAATTACAACAAAAACATAGTGAAATTTTAGCAAGATAATCTATAAAGTATTTTATTTTGCATACATTTATTGCTTGTGAAATGTGATACATTCGGTCATAAAATTGTGTTAAATGGGGTTCTACAAAGATAAAGAAATAAAAATTAATGGGTACTTTTTGGTTGAGTTACAAAAAAAAGCGCAACATGTTCCAAGCATGATTCTTTTACTGGTCGATTTCTTATAGTTCTTTTGAATTATAGTACAAAATTTAGAACCAGATTCAACCCGGTTTGGAAGTAATAATTTGGTCAAGTACGAGGTCTTAAATTGAAAATATACCTACAACGCGACGACGGGCCTCGCTCGGTAACTGCTTCGAATGACTATTTTAATTCTTTCCACTGAAATTTCTACAAATAAATTAGAAAATGAATTGAAAGCAAGGGCGTAGCCACGGTGGGGTGCTTGGCTCCCCCTAGCTAGCACCGAATGCGACTTTGCTTACAATTATTTGTATCATATTAGTAAAACGTAGTTTACTTTTAATGAAAGAATATTTCACTATTTGACTGTGTTGCCATGCCCCACCCTGGATTGAAAGTGAAAATTAAAAATTTATTTCAATAAAAAATCAAGTTACTCGCATTATTACTTCCACATCCAGTGGCAATATAGTAACGCAAAAAAAATTTTTGAAAATTTTTATTGTTCAAATAGGATTAGAATGTCATGAAACGTAGAGATTTTAAGTTCGAGCAAACAAAAAATTTCGGTCTGTCGTTCTGTCTAACTTTTTTTTGTGCGCACGATTACTCTGGAACCGTTTAAGATATTGACTTGAAATTTGATACACGTATTTTAACGAGATCTAGAACCAGATTATATTTTGATCCTATTCCATTGAAGGGTTGGGGGTTAAATTGGGGTAAATGAGAATAAATAGGTAAATTAAACCAGTAAAAGTCCATAAAATTGGTATTTTTTTTTAAATAATGTTTCTATGCTAAATATACTCATTTTTAGAAAACTGGCCCATTCTTAAATTATTTTGCTACGCTTTTTGTATTTTCCACCCCCAAAAACATCCCTCCTAATAAAATTATTTTATTTCAATATTTTTTCTATGCTTACTCTTTTTAACCGATTTGTCCATTTTCATTTTTTTATCACGTTTTTCAAACAACACCCCCCATCGTTTTCAATTTTTTTAAATATTTTTTTAGGCAATTTAACCATGTTCAGAATTTTGGCCAGCCTTTTCGATCTCTGGGCCCACTGTGCAATGTGGCGAATGGAACATATATACAGATTCGGCAAATGTAGTTTTATATATGGGTTCTGAGATAAACTAGTGTAAGAAAGAAAACAGAGAATTAGTACTTGCACTACAATGCGTACGCAGTTAGAAGCGATAGGTATCGATGCCCTGCGTTGATACACGAAAAGGTGTTAAAAGTAAAAGATTTCACGAAGTGCGGTACATCCACGTTTTTTTCCTAATTTCTCCGTTCTTTCTCGTACCTTTTTATCTCAGGATATATAAAACTACACTTGCCGAATCTGTATGTTCCGTTCGCCACATTGTACAGCGGTCCCAAATTCAAATTTAGCTGGACAAAAGTAAAAAGTATATTATTTTATTCCTTCATTTAAAAATTCTAAAACAATTGTTGAGCTAGCATTGTTGTATTTCTTGAATATTTGTGATAAGCAATCATAACTAAGATTGTTTTCAATTAAAAGCCAGTTAAAAATTGTATTTGTAACAATTTGTAGTATTCTCAGTAACAACACCATTAAGTACATTTCTGCGACATACCGGGTTAAATGAGAGTGGTATGTAGTGGTTAAACCCCCACCATATTATTATATATTTGCAAACGGTGTCACGAAAATATAGATAGTTACTTTAAATCATTTCTTACAAATTCAAAAAGAGTTTAGTTTACGGGCTTGACAGAAAACAAGGACAGTGATATATACCGCTTCTAAAATACGTCGAGAGCTAGGTAAGCTGCGGTTAGTGTTTTGACGTATCAAGAGTCACGTGAAACCTATTAAACAATTTTTCGCAAAAATGAAGCGGTAAGCTAATAATACATACCACAACTTACCCGATATGTCGCAAAAATGTACTTATTGTGTTTCTAATAGAATTAAGCAGCTTTTTGCCCTTGCCCTTAATGCGTAATGTAGGTTGCCTACATTGACTCGACTATGTTGACCACGTTTCGCTTGAATTACTAGCAAACGCAATATGCAGTCCATTTTTATTACGTCGAAATTTTACAAAATGGATAATTTTGTCCAGCTAGATCTGCACTTGAGATCACTGTGGATGGTATTCTGTAAACAATTCATGCAACCATTTACAGCATTGTTGCATACTGTACTTGACGGTTTGACAATGTTTAACACCACTTGATATCAGAATCATTATGCCAATACGTCAGCTAGTTAATTATATAAAAAACAAGGATATTGACTATGAACTCAATGCAACAGCAGTATAATACAACTTACCCTTTAATACGAATGACAAAAGCTAATTTAGCCTCTCCAGGAACATAGAAGTTACCTCTGGTCTTAGCTTGTCGAATAAGCCTAATTTCATCACGTTCCTTCAGCCTATATTCTTTTACGTACTGCTCAGCACGTTTAAAAATATCTTTTCGTTTTTTAATTAGCTGTTCTTTCTTTTTAATGACACCCTGTAAACGTTTTGCACGAGAGGCTTCACGTCTTTTACGGTGCTTTAAAACCGACTCGGGTACTGCTGGGAGCCCCTTTACCGTTTTTGTCTTCTTGTCGCTAAAAAGAATTCGCTTTTAAATTTCATATCCAAACTAATTCCTTTACAAGAAAAATCATGAACCAGCGGCAATGTCAAGATGTAAACACGTTTAATATTGGTCATGTTTTGTTTATAAAATTTTACAAGTACTTCTTCCATAAACATCGAAAAATAAAACGAGTTACTCTTTAAACATAACGTAATTCAAAAACCAATAAAAACTTTACACAAGAAACCGATGATTCAAGATTTCCACAAAAATATCGCAACTTACGTCGGCGCCATCACAAATTACAATAAAAGAAGGAATTGGGTAGCTACTGCCAACATAAAATAACGAAAATAACTTTAAACATTATAAATATAACTTTTCAATTGCGATACCAAATGTTTACTACGTACTGGGCAGACTGATGGAAGTACGGTAGGTACCATTTACAACGTAACTAAGTAATTTTGGATACGCTTGCCAAAAGCCAAAAAAATAATATAATGCTTATTAAACATACTGAATCTTAATTAAGTAATGTGACATTTCCTACTGTTCTAATAGTTTTAAAAACAAAGAGTATCTAGAAACAGGTTTAAAGCGGTGATTGGTTGTATCGTTTGAACGTACTGTACGTTCACATGATACGGTTTCGGTCATTTTATCGGAACGATACAAAGACCGAATTCCACAGTGGCGCATACTTTTAAATCTGCGTGTTCACACGATACGGTAGTACACGGGCAAACTACTGATTCGTTCGTATTTGACGTTCCGTTTTGTCACTGGCAACCGCATACGGTCATTCGATGAAAACCTGAATCGTCTGTCACTGGCGCATACATGTATATGAGTGACTTTCACACGATTCGATTATTTTGCCGTAAGCCGTATACCGACCCAAAAAAACAGAACGCGACAAAATTACCGCATCGTGTGAACACTCAATCCGATTCGGTTAAAATACCGTTTCGATTAAATCATCGTACCGCACCGTGCCGTGTGAACGTATTGTTTAAGATGGCAATTTTCCCAAAAATGTTTTTTTCCTGTAGCCCACAGAAATTAGCATTTCACCTAGACAAAATTAGTAAAAATCTGAATTTTTGGTAGGTCTACAGCCTACGTCACCTGTAGACACTACAGGCATCTTTGTCTCTGTCTGTTGCACGGAAATCAGATATTTCTGTCTCTTTCATTCTATTTCCCGCCCCCCACGTTTCTCTCGTCTTAAAGCTGCTGGTCGAGGTAACCGTATCGTTTTTTGACCGTGTTAGAAAGGTCCGCAACGTAAGAACTTGCCTGATTATTTGTTGTCGATAAAACATGTATCTGTAATAAATTGAATATATAAATTGACAGTTGACGCTGTCAAAATACCATGAGGTTTGTTTTGATAACGGTGTACACGTGCTCAGAGAACCTATGTATATTTTTTGAATAGTTTTTAATGTATTTGAACTAAAAAATAATTCAGTATGTTGATGAAAGGTTGTCTGTTCTTCATATTTATAAATATTGTTAGGTAATCATATATTTTTTAGAATTACTTACTGTTTTGGACAATGATGGTGAATCTTTTGATAAACGACTCAAAATTGCCGACAATGTTTTCAAATCTTCAGAACTACCATTACCACATAAGGAAGCTGTGTTGCTTAAATGGATTATTAAACATTATGAATGCAATAATAAAGAAACATGGGATCTGTTGACTAACTGGTTGAGTTCAGATCAATTCAAGTATTTGAATAGAAATGATATTGATAACGAAGAAATTATTAGTATCGTTATGGTTTGTAAAAACTTAACAAATCCATTATTAAAATTTTACTTTGCATTCGTTTTAGATGGTTAAGAAAACATTGGTGCGGATGGAAACATCTGAATATTTCACTGTGCGGAAAATATTTAATTCTTTATTATTATTAATAGAAAATGGAGTATTTCAGCAGTATTTTAGATACAATAGTGCAGTTTATTGCGAATTAATTTCTCATATTTTGGATAAAATTCAGTGCCCAATTTATTTCGAAGAATTTCTAAAAAAAATATTTTACAAAAACATAACAGAAGATAAGTTTCACAAACATTTTTTAGAATTTATTGTGCCAACTCTAACACAGTGTTTAATCAGGTTTAACGACAACAGAGTATTTCAGGAAATTTCTAAAGTTGTTCAAAAGGTTTGTAGGTATTTTATATTGAATCTGTATTGCATGTTTTTGAGATTTGGAGGGTAAACAAACAAACTAAAAACGTAGTATTTTTATTATTGTCTAATAAGTATATGTATAGTGTTTAATTTATCTATAAGTATTTCACATCATCTACCTAAGTTATACAGCAGATAACTAAAATTCGGGTTAGGTAAATAAACTTCCACATTCACGACAATTTAAAAAATAGTTCTGAATTAAAGAATATGTAAAACTAAGAGAATATATAAAAACATTTGGACGATGTGTGAGTGCATATTTTAATACATTATCTTGTTTCATCATTTTATCTATCCATCATGATACTATGACTAATAGGGATTGCAATTTACCGGAAGTTTTAATAACCGGTAAATCGGTAAATAAAAATGTAAATAACCGGTTAACCGGTATTTACCGGTAATTTTTAGAATGGATGATTAGGGTGGCGAAAATGGCAATTGTCTTTTTCCATATACAAAATTATCTAAATTTAACAAAAACATTTTTATATACGTACTTATATGTGATATAATGAACAAACAAAAGGTTTTTTATCAACAGTAAAATCACAAGAGCTTTTTTTCATTGGATAAATTTCTCTTTATAATAAAATCATTTTGCCAATCAGTGATTTTATAAGAAGAACTGACATGAAAAAATCGCGAGACCGGAGGTCGAATGATTTTGTCAAATGTCAGTTTTTTGAGCAAAATTACTGATTGGCAAAATTTTGAGTTAAAAAGAAATTTATCCATAAAAGAAAAGCTCGGCAAGATAAATTAACGACAGAATATGAATGTGAACGAACAACAATAATTTATTAAAAATAATTATAATTTTCCCAAAACGACTCATATCGTACAGTATAGTTTCCACAATACTTAAAAATTATAGCTGACAGTACAGATTTCAAAGTGACGTGCGACTACTAGGTGTACTCTGCTTTTGAGGAACAGGCATTTTTATCGGTGATAAAAAACGATGCACCTTTTTTATTGCTGTCAAAGTGACAAAAATGTGACTTTTTTATATAGGAGTTAATTTATTAAAAAGAAAAAATATAAATGAAATAAATTTAAATAACTAATTATTCTGTAAATAACAAAAATATCCACTTAAATAACAAAAATTATAAACATAAACTCAAATAGGGCATTTACTGAATACCTAATCTCAAAATACAATATTTTTTAAAAATAGCCTGTTAAAACGGTTAGTTTTTCAAAGCTATATATGTTAGTCGTCTGATATTTGTGCATAGAATACCATCAGCTGAAAATGCCCTTCCTCAATCGATATTGGTGGGTCGATAAGTTAATAAGAATTGGTAATAACATACTTCTAAATGTATTCCACGGATATTTGCGGTAGTGAAATATTAAATTTTCTGTCGTAAGATATTGTCAATGTCTCTCTTGTATTTCTTAGGGCTTGGTGTTTGGAGTTTACTTTTTATAATATTATTTATTTATTGTTAGAAGTGCTCGGTGTTGGGACAGTCACTCTGTATTTAGTGAATACTAGTCACTGACATAAATAGAAACGTTGAATACGTGACATATCGTAAGTTCAGAATTTACCGAAATAACCGGTAAAAAATTAAAATTACCGGTGATTATCATCATGTATTTTTTGTCCTAATAACCGGTTAACCGGTTAACCGGTAATGCAATCCCTAATGACTAAAGACGAGATACGCACTTTCGCGCACCATTCCAATCACTACAGTTTCCGCCGATGATGTCCGTTGGTGGACACAACATATTTCTGGTTTACATGCTGGTTGTGCTCTTTGAATTCAATTTTTAAACTTGTTTGTTGTGATTATTGTTGACTTTTTTTATTTGTGTTTATGAATACAATTGATATTGTGGCGGTGCAATGTCATTGTTCATACACAACAGCAGATTGGCAAAATGCTATTTCGTCCAGGGCAACAACATAGCTAGAGCAGTTGCTGTTTTCACATTAAATTTCTTAATAGAATCCGGTAATGTTACCACAAGAAAAACTGTTAAAAGTACTAAATAATAAATGCTTTCCATTGTTGAATGTTTGTCTATTTCCCTGAACAACATTTAAAATGCAGCGTATTCAAGATTATTATTATATTATTTTTAAAATAAAGTGCTGCTATTTATTGTAATTAATTATATTATTAAATAGCAACTAATATATTAAGTATACACAGCTTTAAATGGCTACAGCTAACTTAATTTGAAAATGTCTACTGGGTGATGTCATGTGTGTACCCAGTTTAAGCTGAAAGTTATACCCAGCGTCGTATCTGGGGCAGGGCAATCGGAGCACTCGCCAGGTGTGCGAGTATCAAGGGTCACAATTCAAAGCCAATGTTTAGTACTTAAGTATTTCATCTTAAATAGGTACATATGAGGCGCTTGCGCGCAAACCCCGATAAATCCACACACACAAAGTTGTGGGAAATTACAAAAAACTTCTCAAGCAAAAACCAATAAGTCTTTTTTTGTTCTTTTTAAGTCAAAAAATATCTTCTAGGCTGTAGAATATAAGACCAAAAAATAAGAACAATGCTACTTTATTTATTTATTTTTTTTTAACTTTTCTTGCTGGATTTATCGGATTTTGCTATGTAAATACGAATTTATCGATTTTTGTTTTAAAATAAAACATTAAAGATGCAGAAAAATAAATTTTGACAACATAAATAATGTATTAAAAATAAATAAAAACATTCATTGTTAACAAAAATTAATTCTCAATATCTGTTAAAATTTCAGATAAAACCGTTATAATATATTGTATAAAAATGGATTTATCTGCTTTTGATCCCGATAATATTGGATTTATCTAGTTTTGTTCGAAACGGTCAACTTTAACATTAGATTTATATGGGATTTATGGCGTTTTGGTTACCAAAGATTATATAGGCTTGTAGAGTTTAGTCTAACATACATGAAACTATTACAAACTCAAAATTGACTTTTTGTGGATTTATCGGGGTTTGCGCGCGAGCGCCTCATATATAGAAAACAACACATGAGAAAGTAAAAAAATT
Organism: Rutpela maculata; assembly: GCA_936432065.2. NCBI lineage: Eukaryota > Metazoa > Arthropoda > Insecta > Coleoptera > Cerambycidae > Rutpela > Rutpela maculata. Next base: position 68,891,544 of record OW386285.2, on the reverse strand, counting down.
GTCATTACTTATTCGACTGGATTGACGTGCTTAAGTGTTCAGTGAATGTGGGAGTTAGTAATCGCCCATCGTCCTACACTGCGCAGCTGCTATCCACCAACCAATACTCCACTGATGCACTGATCTCGTGCACAAATTGTCTACTACATTCTACTGCTACTACTACATTCTAGGATTTTACACATAAGGCGCCTGTGTTGTGACCGCAGTTTGAAACGCACTGCTTCCCATGCATTAACTGCCGTCATTTTTCTTTCAGTTTTTAGTATTACATTGCATTTGAGCGTAAATAAAGAGAGATCGTGTTAAAATTTAGGCGCAATAGGCAGTTGGGTGGGGAGTGCGACATTAAATGCTTGCCCTGGGCTCCAAAGTTTCTAGCTATGACGCTATGACAATAAAGTATAATTTTAAAATCAAAGTTTAAGAGATTTTACTGCCATCAGCGGTCAAACAAGTAATAATAATTATGTAACAAATAATTGGTAGCTGAAACTGAACTTTTTTGTATGAGTGATGTCTCTAGTGTAAACTGGAGGTGATTTGTATGCTTCAATAGCGGTATAATATGATCCTTTATCAAAGAAAGTTGTCCTATGATTAGGGATCCTTATTACATTACCCTGCCTATTAGACACAGTCGTCTCGCTTGAATAGAATTCACTGTTTGTTGGAAATAAGGACATATTTTTTTCTTACAAACATTACTAATGACAAAAGATACAGCGAAGGGACAGTTAAAAACACGAGTTCAGCGAATAAAGGCTTACAAGAAGTTCTAGTACAAATTTTTAAAATACACATTCTTTTTTGAGTAATGAATATTTTATTGACTTTAGATGATGATCCCCAGAAGGTAATATCATATATGATAATTGACTGCACATATGAAAAGTAATATATTCTTAAACTATCCTTTGAAACTTGGTCTGTTAGATCCCACAAATTGAGCTTAATTTTGAGTTAAGCTTTTTAATGTGGATGTCCCAATTTAGACTAGTGTTTATAAAAACGCCCAAGAACTTGACACTTTTTAGATTTTCAACTGATCTATTTTGTAGACTGACGTACAGGGATTCGATAGGATTTTGATTTCTGAGTTTATTGAAAACTATTAGCCCAATTTTTGCAGTATTGAGTTTAAGAAAGTTTTCGTTACACCAGTTTACCATTTTTTCTGCAACGTGATAACTTTTGTGATAGTCCTGGTATATCATTATCAGCAATTATTACAGACGTGTCATCTACAAGTTGATAAACCACATCAATATTCAGACTCAAATCAAGATCATTTACATATAGTAAAAAAAGAATTGGTCCGAGTATGAATCCATGAGGTACACCCTGTGTAGTCTTAGTCAGTTCAGAGCAATAATGTGAAATTTAGTTATTAATATTTACAATTTGCAAGCTTCCAGACTGATTTGACTTGATAAGATCAAGGCAAACTCCTCAGATTCCATAACTCTCCATTTTCCTTAAAAGCAATTGACCTATTTCACATTAGATAGTTTGGTAAAAAGTGTCATGGCAAAAACTAGATTGGTATCACTAAAAGTCACTACACATATTGACCAACTCAGCTAATTCCCAAACTTTGTAAAAATGAAATACCTATAATATAAAAATCATATTGCTTTCAGTATCTTTAATGCTTATAAAATGATTATTATATTATAGGTGTTTCATTTCTACAAAGTTTAGGGAGTAGACGAGTTCGTCAACATGTGCAGTGACTTTACTACTTTTAGTGATACCAACCTAGTTTCTGACACTTTTTACCAAACTTTCTAACGTAAAATAGGTTAATTGATAAATGTCTTTAGGATCAGGTAGTTCAACTTCCTTATATTCCCGTAGAATTTTCTTGTTCAGTTCAACTTCCCCATATTCTGTAGATCTATCTTTTTCTTCATCTTCCTCATCTGGAAATACTTCATCGGAAAATTGAGATAGTTGAACATTACATTTTTACTTTATTTTACTCTGCAGCTTGTTGATAGTCAACTGGTAGGGACGAAATATTGGGATGGGTGAAAACCTCAGTAAAAACACTACAGACAGATAGAACAGTGTTTATGCTTAAGTATATTCAGGCTTCAGAGTCTCCACTACTTGACCATTCGATTGCTGCTCAACTGATCTCCATGCGCCCTGTAAATTTAATCATCTTTTGTTACATATAGTCCCTACATGTTTTTCAGGATATATTTTGTTAATGTGGGGTTTTATCGTGACTTTCTTACTGTCTTTTACTCACCTTCGGCCTCATTTTTTAAAATTTGGGTATCACTTAATGACATAGGGAATTCTTTGTTTTGTTGGATTTTTTAAGTTTTGGATGTCTAATGCAAAATAAAAGTAACTATATATAAGCACCTTGATGAGCACTTATTGTAAACACGTGCATGTGCAAAAAGACCACCGTGACTGCTGATATGACTGCTGAGACTGCCAATATGACTGTTGTGAATGAGCCGACCAGACTACAGAGAGACTGCCTAAAATTTGTACAGTGACTGCCGATGCTCTCAAATAAAATTTAAATAAGAGCTATAAATCTAAGATCTTTACAAATAAACTAATTACACAAATAATGTTATAAACTTCTAACTTGTCTGTATAAGTTGTGTTTTTGAATTTATGCTCCAAACTAAGGGTATAAACACAAAGAAAGCAGGTTGCCTGCTTACTGGTAGTCCAATAATTAAGTACGCTTTTAAATGTTCCCGTACATAGACAAAGCCGGCTACCAGTAAGCAGGCAACCTGCTTTCTTTGTGTTCTTAGCCTTTTAAAAGCGTACTTAATTATTGGCGCTTGTAGGCGCTGACTACCAGTAAGCAGGCAACCTGCTTTCTTTGTGTTTATACCCTAAGCATGCAATGCAGATTTTAATATATATTGATGACTAATTTTTAAATGTTTTCAGAGTATTTTCTACAGAAATCATAGAAACTTTACGATATATGTAAATCAATTTTTTGAAGATAGTAAAATTGAAAAACAGGCTGTTCCAAAAACGTTAATTAAAAACCTCTTGGACTTTTATAAAGTAGATGCACAGAGAGCAGCAGTAACGTATAAACTAGTTTTACATGCATTTTGCAATGCTTATGATGCAGATTTTGAACTGTTATATAAATTTTTTATTTTATTAGTACATATTATTGGCTTTGATTTAAAAGATAAATTGATTTTTTACAAAGTCTCGAAACTCGAAATAACCGAATCTGAATTGTCTCTAAATAAGTCCCAAGAAATAATGTTGGAATTATTAGACGTTTTGAGTGAGAATAAAAACATTTTGGATTGTAAAATAAAGGAAACCAGTTTGACTGACTTCATCCAGAATATTATGAAACAACTTCTGTATTTTAAGACACCTTCAGCTACCTGTTATAAAATCTTCATTAAGGCTATTGCCATTGATCCGCTGGTGATCCAACCTATCATCGATTGCATTATTATTTACACAATGATGGCAGATAATCATGACAAAACAGAAGAATATGAAAATCTTACTATATCAATATTTGAAGTGTATTCGAAAATGCATCGCATTGAAAGTTTGGTAGCAAAGATGGTATCGACTCTAAATGATGGATTTAATGGTACGCCCGTGGTGTTAAAAGAGATTTATGAATTTAAAGGAGATAGAGATGTTAATATTCTTCTTATGGAGAAAAATGGCTTTAAGGTTGACGACATTTTTACTGAGAAGATTTTAGAATACTTTAGCAAGTGTATTTGCAACTTGGCTAGTTGGCAGGTTATAAATGTTTTTAAAACTCTGTTGCATTATTTACAGAAAGTTCTCAGCTATATTCATAAAATTGGAAATGGTAAGTTGTCCGTTTGTTAAATTTCTCTTATAATACAGTTAACTTGTCATTTGACCCGTGAACAATTCCTACAATAATTTTTTTAATATAATGAGGAGGGGGAGAGGGTTGCCAAAATAATGAATTAATATTTTAATAATAATAATAATAATAATAATAATAATAATAATACCACAAAAATATCAATTCCACTATGACCGCCATGTTGAAAAAATTACGATCAAAATAGGTTTTTCTCGACTTTATCTTCATTCTTTTTAGTTCCATCTTAATATTAGGTATTATGATTTACTGCCATCAGAAAGCTGAAAATTTGTGCTTCCCTGCAGATTTGTGCAACTATATCTGTCCCTGTTGTTCCTACATAGTAATTAGTTATTATCAATATTTTAGATTATAGAATTTCCTAGAACTCTTGTTTAAACAATTTTCTTCCTCGGTCAATTCCTTAAAATATTACAGCAGTTCGAAGTTTGAAAAATTATACATTTTTCATTCTACAGTCAGTTCCTGTATCTGCCAATATAGAATGCCAAAGAATGGGTAGGGAAAAAAACCTAAAAAAGCTTATCACACTTTTCAAAATAATTACTAGCACCAAAAATGATGCCAACATGTTTAAATTGAACCTTTGTTTTCAGATAACATGATGTATTATTCTTACATGGAAATTTTAAGCACTCTCACTGGAACATTATTGTGCAGTATTCGAATAGCTGAACATACAGTAGCTAGTAATGTAGTTGAAAAGTCTGTAAGAGAGTTGGAAGAATTACGAGGGCTCTTGAAACAATTTGGATTAGCTCTATTAAATAAAGAGCACGTACGTATACAACTATACAATTTTCTTTTTTGTTTGTTTTGTTTGTAAAGACCGTAATGAATTTTTTTCAATAGCTGCTTTCCAGTACTATTATGTATTTCTAGTTAAATTATGTGAAGTCATAGTGCCCCTTATGTGTACTGTGCACATATAAAAGACAATCAAAAATAAAAAAATAATGAATAAATATGAAAACAAAACTATTACTATTACAGTTTTTTATGAAGCCTAGAGACCAGTTGGAATAGCTTTTTTGTGCAAAATGTCGTTTACCCGCAACTTGTTTTCTTTTTTAAGTGTAGTTTGGGATGTCCAGAAACATATGCCAACTATCCGCACTCGTGATGGGTGCGGTAACACACTTTGAAATTTAAAAATCGTCCATTTTTTGCCATTTTTCGCTTTATTTGCAATATAAGTAACTCGTAAATGAAGCATTGTTCGAAAATATATCAAGGGATAGAAAAGTTGAGAAAATTGAGTTTGAACATTTTATTATGTATTCTTGACATTTTCTCAGAAAATTCTTCCTAAAATTGCGGGTAAACGACATTTCGTAAAATGATCCTTTTTCCATCTATTCCGACTGGCCTACTACACTGCGGTTAAATATGTCAATTCAATATTGAATTTTATGATATTATGTAAATCTTTACAAAATTTATAATCATAGTGCTTTAAGTTATTGCAAGAATTGTTATACGTTTCTTTATAGGTACTAATTTTAATTATATTGTACTTTTCATAAATTTATGTGCATGTGCCTGGGTATATGGGTGTGCATATATCTGTATAATATGTGTATATATGTATATATTTATCTATTTGTTTAAATTGTTTAATATGTCTATTTGTATATTAAGGATTTTAATGATCGTTTGGTAATTTTTATTGTTATAAATGTATTTAAAGATAAATATTTTCAGATTCATATGCTAATGCATTCATTCTTGAATATTGCGTATTATTGGGGCGAAGTTTATATAATGTTGGAGTATTATTCAATTGATAATGCAGTTGAGTTTAAGAAGTCCGTAGATAATGATGTTACATCATGTAACATAACTTACCTACATTCATATTTAAATATACAACAATGGTGTTTAATATCTGAAAGGATTACCAATTTTGGAGAGCTACCCTGTAAGGAATTACTGGTCTGTTAGCAGTATATAAATCATTTCAAATTATAATGTATTATTTGTTGTAGCAAAAATTGTACATTCAAAAACTCAGAGCGATGTTACTTTTTGAGAAGAAAGTAAATAATGATATTGTGTCGAATATATTAAGAAGTATAGCCACTAATCTTGAAAATAACTGGAGAGATATATTACAGGATAAATATATAATAAATAATTTGTTACAGAAAATGGATTCAGCTTCAATTACGTTTTTAGCGGAGAGTGTGGTAAATAATATAGAGAGTTTTGAAAACTTCCATAGGCAACCCCATATTTTAAATTCTTCTCTATTGTTAACTGCTATAAACTACATTACTATTAAGAAAATAAACAAGTTGTTATTAAAACGAAAAAGAAAGATATCTGAAAATGTGTCGAATAATGCAGTTAGTACAAACATATACTCATTATTTAAGGAAGATAAGTTTTTAAATGACGAAACTCTAAAAGAAATTGTTGAAAAAGCCAAGGAAATCTATCATTTTGAAAATGGGAATAATCGGAAAAGTATTGAGTGGAGAATTAATGAGGAAAAAATGACTGACCTTTTTGAAATTTTACGAAAGTTCCCTGTAATATATAGTTCTGTGACCGTACAAAAAATGTATTTATTATATTTCTCTTCATTACATAAGGATTTCTCAAGTGAATTTAAAAGTGGAAATTACAAGAACTTACAAGCCAGTTGTGAAATGTTAATTGTTGGTAAGTAAATATATTTCCAATATTCTTTTGAAAAAGTAGTTTCCTCTTATCTTATTTACGTCTTAAGAGCTCTTTGTGGCCTATATATTATTCCAGTTGACCTCCCTGTATAATACGTCTGACGACATCTCGCGATATGTCACGGTTGCCTGTTCAGCGCACAGCACTATTAAAGCCACAGAATAGAAAGGGAGACAGCAAAAAAACTTTCGTCGCTTTTGGTTGGCGTGTCTAAAATTATTCACCTTGAAGATGTCATTTCGACGTAAAAGTTAGCTGACAGCATCACGCCATGTGGTACGGTTGTCTGTTAGATGTACTGCCTCACCAAAGCTTTACTGCTTACCATCTGGTTTTCCCTGAATCATTAACTATTCTATTTTGCTCTCCCTCCAGTTAATGTAAAAAAATTATAGGATTCGTAAAAATATAGTGCTAGAAGTTGTTTCGTTTCCTGACCCACATCTTGGAAGAATCATGCTGCCTGTCTGCCTGCCTAATAGCCTAGATCTCAGATGCGTAAAGAATGATGAAGAAAACTAAGTTGCCAGCAAGCTTGATCTTTGTACATTTTGTGATATTTCCAGTGTGTAGAATTTTACTCAACTGGCAAGTTGCCGATTTTGCTCATACTTGCATTTGCTGTTGACAAGGGCTCTAAGAGAATTTCATGCTTGTGATATGAATGCAAAATTTCATACTATACGTTAGCCAGGAAAGGAGGATAGTAATCTGAGTATGTTATCAGTGTGTGCGTCAAGATCCTATTGGCATTTAAATTTGGAGGGGGTGTAATTGAAAATAATTTTTAACAAATCAGCGTCGCTCAACGTGCTGCTTGACACTATTGACAGTTCAATTCATCGCTTTTCCTGGCTAAGGTATAAACTCAAAGTAACAATATTGATACAATTTTGACAGTGTTAAAATCAGGGTGTATTAAATAGGTGGTCCAATGTACGGCACTTTCCTATTATAATAATGGCTTCATAAGTGCATGGTTACTATTTACTTTAGTAGATGGCGCGAGCAATAAGGTCCTACAATTACCTAGGCATGTGCATTGTATCACTAACATAACCTCAAATTTTAAGGTTTTTTCATTTATTCTCTTTTTTAAAATTTGTATAGGCATTTTTAGCTTGGGGCCATACTGGCTCCAAGCAAATATTTAAAAACTCAGGCAAATAATTTTTCAATATTGTTGATTAATAAAAACAGACTGCTAATTATAGGTTAGATTCCTAACCTGCAAAAAGTGTCTTATTTTATTGTGACGAACTATTTAAAACTTCATACACATTGCGTTGAACTTGATTTTGGTTGAAAGTATAGGAACCAGGTAGAAATTTTAATAATAGCTACGTAATACTTGTAAATCTTAAATACATATTTTTGAGGTTAGCTGTGGCGACACGTGGAATGCTGCATGTAGTGTTGCATATATTCTTTCAATGTCTTAATTTAGCTACTTAATGTCAGATATGTCACTGGTCTCTTGTTTCACTAAACAAAAACAAAACACCGGGAATGTATGCAACACTGTATGCACGTATGCACAGAACCTGTAAAATTATCTACCTCTGCGTAAGTAATGAGAGAACTTATTGGTCCTGCCATCTATTACATTATGTACAAAGTAAGCACTTATGAAGCCACTGTGAGAGTTGTCGTCGCACCACCTATTTAATACACCCTGGTTAAAATAGAATAAAGCAGCAAGGTAAAGGGTATGAATAAGTTTATTCCAAATATTATTAGGTGTTTATATTATTTCCACTATTGAAATTTTTTATGTCTAGGCATTTTTACCCACACTAATCTGTTAGATGCAATGTCCACCGCTTTTCATAATTTCCATTTTTGTTCTGTTTGTAGGTATTTTACAGCAATGCAAATTCAAATTGGTGCACATATTTGACCTAGGAACTTTTTGCAAAGAAATCGTAAAAAATTATGACGAGTGGGAACATATATTTTCTCTTGTTACGGAAAATGTATTTAAATGTGAAAATTCTATAAAAGAATTTGAGCTCCTAGTTCATGATTTTACGAAAAAATTGTTAAACCCAGTATACATGCGTTGCTGTATTGTAATAATAAATGCAGTGAATAAGGTAAGTAAGAATTTAATTATAAATATAAGTCAGATGTAGCTGAGAGCTAGCTTTATTTACAACTGTAATAATTACGCTGTGGTAATACTGACAAATTACCTACCTGCAAATATGGGATAATTAATAAAAATGAAACAGGTGGGGGGAAGGGTATGAAGCCACAGAATGCGACCTCGCCAGTGCATCAGATATGATTGTGAAAGATAGAGTAAGACCGTCCGAAATTATAGTTGACAGCGATTTTAAAAATATCTCGTTTTTATCCTTGTAACTTTATGGATTTACAATATTAATAGACACATCTCCTCAAAAAATCATGAAAGAAATGTGACTCGCCTTACTGAGTGACAGGCATAAACACTTCATAAGCTAGGCGAATATTGTCTCTAGATGTCAAGGAGTAATCTGTGTATTTATGTAGGATTGCTAACAGGATACTGCAGACTAAACAAGCACAACCCTGAGGAATATGATAGTTCTCAAAAATTTGTATTTGTAAATGTATTTTTGTTATTCTTATACAACGTGATTTACCATGATATGCGGAAAGTAAAATGGTGTACTAGTCTTCAATGTGGGAAAACCCCTCCAAAATTTTAGAGTGATCCGGTATTAAAAAGATACGCTACTGTTACATGTCTGTGGTCAGTAATAGGGTGATGAACTTACTTGTGAAAGAACATATCGGAGATGTTTACATTTCCTTAATTGGCATAAAAAGTGAAGCTGGCGCGTTTTTTGCTTTCGGTCGAACAATCAGGACACTGGCAGGTACAATGCACCGCCGAGGTTGGTGTTTTTGTGTTATTGACGGGTTTAAGTAAATATCTCTTATATCTACTTGTTGCTGTAGAGTTCGCTAGTATAGGGTCAATGTCTTTTCGATTTATTTCGCTATTTTTGTAGTGTGATTTGATTAAAACCAAAAATTCACTTTTTCCCTCTCCAGCTTTGCTGTTAATCCCAAGTCTGATAAAGTGATATGGTTGTACCGCATTATGTCAGATTGGTTAAAGTCATTGGCGGCGCATTTCTACAAAAAAATAAGGTAATTTTTTGGTCATATTTTTTTTTATTTTTCATTTTTTTAACTCCTTTCAGTGTGGACAACCTACTGATAAATTTTCCGCATGTCATGGTAGATCACCCTATATATGTAGTTTTCGTATCCATATTTTTTTTATAGAAGACGACTTTTGATGTCTTAATTGCATAAAATGGTTAAAAAATATCACATGTCAAAGTTTGGCAGAAAGTCGAAAATCCCCTGTACACCAGCAACGTTTCAGGGGGCATATAAGAAAGGGTACATTTAGGGAACGCAACAGTTGGCAACGTTTTTGAGCAGAGTTTCCTAACCGCCACCTGTTGAGTGTTTTAATTGGCACCAAAAATTCATGCTGAGTTTAGTTAGTGGTGAAACTTTACCTCACTTCATATAGATCATAACATAACATCGGCTCAGTGATGCAATGCTTAGAGAATTATTAGGCTTGCGACTACAGAGTCCCAGATTTGAATCCTGGCTAGGTTATGGATGTTTAGTGGCGTTTTTCACATGTTGCAGTGATGGCAGTGGGCTACTTTGCAGTTGTGTGAGAGACAACACAGCTAGTCGCTCTCCTCTCCTGAGTTCGACTTTCAGCTGCTACTACAGTAAGTGAAGCAGTAAAAATGGTAAAATTCCCGGCCCGAAAACGATGAAAGAAATTTCCTTAATTTTTTTTGCAATATGCTTTATAAAATACGTACATCAAAATCTATATTGTCGCATTACCTGCTTTTTATTTTTAAGGGTGGAAATCACCCTTAAAAACTGAAAAATTAGTAGCTTCTAATTTTACGAATAAATTAACGAAAATTTACATACTTATGTTTTTGAGGTCGCTGAATATGACTGTGAGGTCGAAATTTGTGAGACGAAAATATTAAGGGTTGAAATCACCCTTAAGTACTGAACAATTAACGTCTTTTAATTTTACGAATAAAATCACGAAAATTGATATACTTATGTTTTTGAAGTCGCTGAATATGATTATGAGGTCAAAACGTAGGAAAGGAATATTAAAGGTTGAAACCACCCTTAAATACTGAAAAATTAATAATTCTTCTAATGTTATAAATTAATTTACGAAAATCCATATACTTGTTTTATAGAAAAAAGAAATGGTGGATTAAAAATGACCACAAAAGGGTATAGTAATATATCTAATTTTATTAAAAATACAGATTGTTATAAATAAATCGAATTAATACAATTAAGTAAACTAATTAAATGACATTTTTAATCTGTACTCTAAGCATGCTAAAGTGCAATGCAACCCGCTTTTTCTGCGTATTCTTCGAAATATAGATGGCTATTGCTCGTTTGCTCGGAATTTTACCATTTTTACTACTATAGACATCTAAAATGCACGTACAAACTGAAAAGTTTCAACATTATTTCAAACTGTCATATCTCTGGAACAGTTTGTCGTAGGAAAAAAATAAAAACCCAAACTCTCCGTTTTTTGATAAGCTTCATCTCATTCTTATATCATGTGTTTATCAATCTTATAGTTTTTGAGATATTTCAATTTTAAATACTCAATTTTCTTGCGTATGCACTCAAGCGCCATCTTTAAACCTTTATATCTCTGGAACAGTTTGTCATAAGAAAATAAAAATAGAGCCAAACTATTCGTTTTTTATAAGCTTCATTTTGGTACTTTTACAGTTTTTTTATAAAAAAAATATTTTCTGAGCAATTTCCAAAAACCCGATTTTTTTTCAAAAAATTATGAAAATTTTCATGGTTGAAAATGGGTACAGAATGAAAAATAATTATTTTAAAAATTTAAAAAATTTTGAATTAATAAGAAATTAGAGCAATAAAACTAAAAAAAAATGGGGCAACTTTTTCGTTTGTAACTTTTTTAGTTTTCATTTGAGCTAGAGAGCCGCGGGCTCTGAGACGCGATGAGAGCTATATGTCTTCCGCTTTCTGAGGTGAAAGTATATACCTCAAAGACGCCAAATATAAAATATTTTTGAATTTGGGCGCGCGTCCAACAAGGTAAGATATTTTTTAATTTTTTTAGCGTTATATATATGTCTTCCACTTGGATAATCTGTAGTAAAAGTGATCAGTTATCGTCTGACAAAGCGGAAGAAATTTTGGTCACGGCGCATTTGCACAAAAAAAAATCAAATTTTTTTGTCAAAACTTTAAAAACACAAAAAATTCGTCTTATATATGCTTACTTTTAAGTTCTTTTACTTTCTTATACCTCATACAAACGAAATTAGAAGATTTTTTGGGCAAGGCGTAGTCACAGGGTTGGCCAAATTAACCACTTGAAAAAAAATACTTAAGCGTACTTGGAGTTCATTTTAAGCTTTGAAATTTTGTATGGGGCTTCTTTAGGGACCAATAACACTAAATTCACGAGGGAAGAAGTTTTGGCCAACTTTACAACCCTTACTACCCCTTTCAATTATAGCTCTTTTTATAGTTATTTAGTATACTATTTATCATTTGATAATTTCTTTTTTTCCATATTTAAGTGAATAAAATTAGCCTGACTGTTGGTTAATAAGAAAAATAGTCAATTTCAACCTCTTACATAAGGGTTGTTCTTAATGAAGTCAAATGGTACATTTTAGCATAGAAAATTACACGTGTAGAGTAGATAAATGAAGATAAATAAATGTAAACTTCGATGAGGTCAGGGGCGTAGCGAAGGGGTGGTAACGTACCCCCCCAACTTTGTCAGACTTGGCAAAAGTTGGGTAAAAGTTGGAAATTTGAGACTTAAGTGGGCAATTTTTATTGAAAAATTTGAGAAAAAAAAATATATAGGCAGATACAGGTAGCCCCTTTAAGGGGGGCGGGGGAGCAGGCATGATTTCTCGAGGTGGGTCTGTTCGAAAATCTACTTATTTTGACTAGTTCTATTCATGGTTAAAAGGATTTGCTATTACTCAAAAGTGGAAGTATCAAACACCTGAGTCACTATAAGCTATTCATAGTTTATGTAAAAAAGTAAGTACAGAAAAAGTAAAACACAAAAAGAAACATAAAAACTTAGTTACCAATTGACTGTTCATCTATTCCACATATGCAACTTTTTATTCTAAAATGTACTATTTGACTTCATTAAGAACAACCCTTATGTAAGGGGTTGAAATTGACTATTTTTCTTATTAACTAATAGTCAGGCTAACTTTATTCATTTAAATATGAAAAAAAAAAAGAAATTGTCAAATGATAAATAGTACACTAAATAACTATAAAAAGAGCTATAAAAAGAGCTATAATTGAAAGGGGTAGTAAGGACATTTCAAAGCTTAAAATGAACTCCAAGTACACTTAAGCATTTTTAAATTTAGCAGCACACGCAAGTTTTTCAAGTGGTTACTTTGGCCAACCCTGTGACTGCGCCTGGCCCAAAAAGTCTTCCACCTCAATTTCGTTTGTACGAGTTTCGTAATAAAGTAAAAGAACTTAAAGGTAAGCATATATAAGACGTATTTTTTTTTGTTTTGAAAGTTTTGACAAAAAATTTTCAATTTTTTTTTGTGCAAATGCGCCGTGACCAAAATTTCTTCCGTTTTGTCAGACGATAACTGATCACTTTTACTACAGATTATCCAAGTGGAAGACATATATATAAAACGCTAAAAATTTTTAAAAACATCTTGGCTTCGTTTTTGGACGCACCCTGCCCAAATTAAAAAATATTTTATATTTGGCGTCTTTGAGGTATCTACTTTCACCTCTGAAAGCGGAAGACATATAGCTTCTCATCGTGTTTCAGAACCCGCGACTCTCTAGCTATTATAAAAGGTCGTAATATATCTCAGTCGAAAGAAAATTGTAATACCTTTAATTTTTACAAGAATAAAAATTTTTGTCCTAGTTGTAGATTTTGAGTAATTTTAGATTTTAACATGGTATAGTTTTTCTGAACGTTCGGCGCCATTTTGAAAAGCCATATTTTCAAAACTAAATATCAGAGAAAAAAAAAGAAAAAACCATGCGGTTTGTTTTCGTAAAAGCTTTAATTTTGTACCCTTGCATTTTTTTATTAAAATCGACATTATTTTAATAATTTAAAAAAGTCTAGGAATACTGATTTTAGGGGGTGAAAACTGCAATTTTCAGTTCGCAATATCTCGAAAAATATGAATTTAGCAAAAAGTGTATAAGAACTTTTTTTCTTATAATTCGATTCTCTATCAGATTATGTATTTGTTTGCCACCCCTAAGAAGGGGTGGGAATCACCCCTAACCAACAAGCAGGAAAAATGACATTATAGATTCTTATGTACATACTTTATGAAGCATGTTGAAGAAAAAACATTGGAAATTCATTACATTGTTTTCGGGCTGGGATTTAAAAGCTTCACTTACTGTACTATGCGGCAGATGGCAATGTCGTAGGGAGTGGATATTGTGCTATTGTCTAGGCGTGCCTATCCTGGTTAAATAGTGGAATAGCTATAGCTGAACTCCACCAGGACGTTAATATAAATAAGGCCATAGGTTTCTTGTGATATAATGTCAATTGTAATGACATTTAACAACTTGCTTTTTTGTTCCATTTAGCGAACTCACAACAGATGACTACAATCAAGAAGTAATCAGGTTGAGTGATTATTCTCAGGGCCATGCGGTGGGGTGAGGCGGCGAGGCGACCGCCTCAGTGGCACAATTCAGGAGCGGCATTTTCACTCGGATCGCGCGCGCGCACATACATGCATATATATCCTTCTATATACTTATTTAATCTTTTATATAATAAAATATTCAACATGTTACAAATTTCAAAATAAGTTTTATAAATTTTTTATCAATATACAGGGTGTTTCATCTAAAAGTACCCGGGTCATTATCTCGTAAAATAATAAAGATATTTAAAATTTGTAAATCTCTGATAATTGCCACCAAAAAAGGTCTTAAATAACTGCAGTTAGAATTGTTCCTTCGCAGTGCACAGAGATGACGCTGCGGTGAGAAATTATTTTTCGATGGCTGGAACCTTGAAACATGATTCATAAGATTAATGAATAAATTATGAATAATTTTAACTATGTAAAAAATTTTGTAAATACCAGCCGTTTTGGAGCTACATGAATTTTTTCTCCATTTTTTGGTCTCTGTAAATTTAGAAAACTCTTGTAACCTTTCTGTTTATCATTTTAGAACACCAATTATTTAGAACTTTTATCTTATTAAATTCCATACTTCCTATATTATTACATATTTTGAAAATTTTTATAATTTTCAGTATTTTTCTAAATTTTAAAATTTGAAATTGGTAAAAATTTTCAAAATATGTAATGATATAAAGAGTATTGCATTTAATAGGATAATAGCTTTAAATAACCGATGTTCCAAAATTATTAACTAAAAAGTTACAGGAGTTTTAAAAATTTACATAAACAAAAAAATTAAGAAAAAAAATCATGTAGTTCCAAAACTGCCACTTTTACAAAATTTTCTATATAATCAAAATTATTCACAATTCATTCATTAATCGTATGAATCATGTTTCAAGGTTTCAGCCATCGAAAAATAATTTCTCACAGCAGCATCATCTCTGTGCACTGCGAAAAAACAATTCTAACTGCAGTTATTTAAGACCTTTCTTGGTGTCAATTATCCGTAATTTACAAATTTTAAATATCTTTATTATTTTACGAGATAATGACCCGGGGACTTTTAGATGAAACACCCTATATACCACGTATTATTCCCAAGAGAAAAAAACGAAAATTAGGTTGTTAGTAATGAGAGAAGTGTTACCGTGGAATTAACAATTTCCGAGCTTAGGACTAGAAAAACATACCATTCAATATGTAGGACAATGTGGCCATTTAATTTTAAAAACATTTATTAAGCAATAGTAAAAAAATCAGCTGGTTAGTAATCATTTTTGTGACCTCGTTATTTGGACACGTGGGGGGTGGGGGACGCATCGGTCAAACCATCGATTTTGTATGACAAATGTTTTTTCATGTTTTTTATCAAATTATTTGAGAATTTAACTAAGAACTAACTGCTAGTAATGAAATTTGAACAATCACCTAATCGAAATATATATCCAACCGCAGTTTATCTCGCTACCACTACCGAGAACTTTTGCAGAGAGAAAAGCTGGGCAAGTTGTCAAAACGAAGCTACTAATGTAAATTCAGCCTGTTAGTAATGAAACAAAAAAGGGCGCTTCACTGTGGACTAAAACCTATCCTTTTCAAAGACAATATAATTTTATATAAAATTTCTAACTTTTAATTTCAAGCCGCTTGACCTTGAAAAATGTTTCGTCTGCGGCACATTTTGGGACCCCATAACCTCATCTATGAATAAAAGGAAATAAATATTTCACTAGCTTTGGGGCGCGCCAATTCTTAATCCGGCCCTGCAAACAAGTAAATACTTCAAAAAAATGTGTAATGTTTTTATTAGTAATATGGATATAGCGATTGGGGCAGCATTCGAAAGCATGGCCTCACCTTTGAAAAAGGCACCGCATGGGCCTGATTATTCTTAGCGGTTGCATTCTCTAAACATACTCAGTGTGGAATAATCTTAATATCCTCTAATTAGAGGCTATGTATAGTTACTATATACCTATTTTAAATCGTTATATTTATTTTCTTTTTTAGCTCAAAAAAAATAAAATGAACAAGGATGTTAAAAATACAGCTGAAAATTATAAGACTCATATATGTGACAAGGTATTAGAAGTAGTATCAAAAACAGAGCCGAATGCTTGCTTAATAAATGGTTATGCATGGGCTCTAAAGACATTCTTATCCCAAAATGAGAATGAGAAACTGTCCAAATTACTAATTAGCTTAAGTTCTTATGTAGATTTTGGTCTTAAAAACGCTGCAAGTTCTGAATGTGGCAATTTGATGTTAATTATCACAGTTTTACAAAACAAGTCTAAATTGAAATCAATCGATGATGATCTTCCAAAAAGAGTATGGGATGCCTATAAAGTAAATGGAGCAGTTTGTTCAAGATTTGAGGAATATTCTCAACTGATCGTTTTAATTTTTGGATCTATTCCTAATGAAGAATTCGCTACAGTTACCACGGATTTATTAAATATTACGGTAAGCAATATATTTGTTTTATAAACTACAGCTGTGATTTCATTAAACTAAGCTTTGTTTAGTTCGCTTAAAGATTTTCTAATGAAAACAAGATATGTAAATATAAATTTATAATTGCCCTTGGGTAAATAGAAAATGACCATTAACTTTTGAGGCGAATATGTATTCAAAGCTAGTATAACATATTTAAAAATAAATATCTGAATGTTCGATATTAAGTGTATAAAAGAGGTTGACAAGATGTTTCGTAGGGGGGACTTCTTGTTGATATACTAACGTGGTCAAACTTTGATCAAGTATAAGAAAAGAAGAATGGTTTCTTTGAAAGTTATCTACTAAATACCCAAAATTATGTTTTTTGATAATAGTAACATGTCCCAATGAACAATTTTTGTTTTGTAAAGGTATTCTCAAGATCACCATTACCAAATTATAAAACTTTTAGTAAAATAGATTGTTGATGGTCACTTTTCAATTACCACTTTATATTACTTATAGAGCTTAAATGACGCACCCTATAAAAGTTACCGTTATCGTTGTTTAGTAACCTCTAAGCCTTATAGCAAAAGTAATAGAAATATAACTATTACTCCTATATAACTTCCTCATGTACTTTTCAAAACCTTCATAAAGTAATGGAAATATTTTCGCAATCTTTACAATAATAACGATGAAGTTTAGGAGACCTTAATACTTTATTGGACTTCTCACTTGCTCTTTCTTTCAGCACAAATCTCTTTTTCTTTCTTTTAAGTGATAGTGTTGAGTTTATTATATCTTCTCTTCTTACAGTATGGAAGCTTTTGTTTTGCGTATGTAGTAAATATGAACATCATTTAAATATATGTATGTGTAGTGACAAATTTATCTGTTGAAATTTTACTGCCACGGTCTCTGGACTGTAAAATTGACATTTGTACCTCGAGAAAATAGACGCGCCACCGAAATAACCGATATTAAACATTTTTAACTAATAATTATACTTTTTTAATTTTTGACAACATTTAGTTCTTCGTAAAAAACATTGCACTTTTTAATTTGTATTACATATTTATATTTACCTATTTTTAAAAAGGTATTATTTGCTGGGCATATTGAATTTTAGACTGGTTTTTCATTAGTTCTCTCAAGAATCTTAATATATCAATATGGCGTCTAATGAAGGCATAAAAATATGGCGTCCTAATTGAAAATACTAAAAGGCTGTTATACAACTGATAAATAACTTCTGGTATTCTTATAAATAGTTTAGTCAGAGGTTGAAATCTCACGGACATTCTCGTGACATTCCAGAGTTGGGTTTCGTATACTATTGCTATTAAATTAAATTAAATTTTGAAGGAAATTTAATTACTGATATAAAGTGTAAGGATAGATAGATGATAGATTTATTCCATTTCATTAGACATACTACAAAATTCATAATATGTATAAAACAGGTCATTTTAGATACCACAAACTAAAATAAAAAATAACTGCACAAGTAAACACTTATTGTAAAAAACATTACAACTTATTCGACCTAAAACTATCAATATTAAAAACTAAGAATTCTTGAACAGAATATGGTTCCATATTGCAAATGTATTGAAAAGCTTGTTTTTTGAAGACCTTTGGAGAAGTAATGTCTTTAAGAGAATTAGGAATAGAGAAGTTGCATGATTTTTTTTTATAATGAAAATCGATACAGCATCAAAAAAAAGTTATAAAAATGTAAAATTTACGATTTTTTTAATGTTAATACAGCAAGAAAATAAATAATTTCATCGGTGAGGAATTTGGATATTTCAAAACGGCAGTTATTTGGCGCCATTAACTGTGACGTTTCCCGTTATGATTTGTCCATCGAAATTAATAACAAACTGGAAGGTGCACTCGACTAGAGAAAGTGACACAGAGAGAGAAACTTGTGTGGACTATATTCCATCCTTTTTCTCGGTCTGTGTACAGACAGTTAAGCCAATCGGACGTTTTCTTCAACCAATCAAATCTTGTCAGACAAGGACGGAATAGTGAATGGAAGTTTCTTTTTCCGTAGAAACATGCTTCTGTAGTTTCGTATATCTAAAGCAATTTCGATGGGTTTGTCAAATGTCAGTTTACTGTTTATTGTTTACAATCAGTTTACCAAGTTCTTGTTTGTGGTGTTATTTTGTTAGTATTTGGTTAATGAGCTAGTGAACCACATTATTATGACTTATGAATTACAAATATTGCATTGTGCCTAAATGTAAAACTGAGAGTATCACTACAAATATGGTAATTTTACATTCAAGATTCTCCAAAATTAGTTCGTAGACAGACGTCAACGAGAGGTTAGGACACTGCGTCTACTTTGGACAAATTACATATTTAGCGATAGAGTAAAAATTTGCATAGTAAAATATTAAGGATGGAATATTACATGCATACTAGCTGACCCGGCAAACGCTGTTTTGCCATATAAATTATAAATTTTTGTCCAAAAAATAAAAATAAAATTTCTGGATAGGGCCACCCTTATCACCTAGGGGTATAAAAAATAGCCTATGACCTATTCTCAGACCTACCAAATATACACCAAAAATTTCATAAAAATCGGTCAAGCCGTTTCGAAGGAATTCGATAACAAACACTGTAACACGAGATTTTTATATATTAGATAACAAAAATGAATAATATCTAAAATAAATAGATACATATTCCAATATAAAAGCTACGATTTGAAATTGTCTGCCAACTGTTTTTTTTAACTACATAAATGTAAATAACAATAAACCTCTGCAGTATGAATACATACTTGAATAGCATTTGAAATTGTAGCATATCTGATGGCGAACTTCAAGTTTCTTGATTTTCTCCACCATATACAACTTAAAACTTCAACTTACATAGATGGCAGGTAGTGTGTTTTTTACTATTTACAGCAGTGATTGTAGGTAAAGTACTATATGTACTTGAAATAAAAATGTTATTTGGGATAGTCATTAAAAATTATTTATTTGAAACCAAATACCTTAAAAAGAATTTTCGTCTGCAACACTATTTTTTTTTTTTAGTTAATTCGCTCAAGTGAATGAGAGATCGGTGTTAACGGATTTATTTAATCTGGTCATAATTTATGCCCCGCCAGCTGGGGACGATCCAATTTATTTGTTACAAATTTATCGTTTCTTGAAACAAAACCGTATTGTTTCATATGAAGAATTTAATTATTTGGGTATATATAAATATATATTCTGGATTCAAAACATTTTTTTTTCTGTGTAATGAAAGTACCGAGCCTAGCTATGCTAAATAAGGAACAAATTGTTTTGAATAAGTACAAAAGTATACTACATTTTAGTGAATTAATAGTTTGTGTTGAGTTACAAACCCAGACCATATATCGATTGATTAGTTAATATTTGTGTTGAAAGAATTTAAAATTTTATATATATTTTTTAAATACTTAATGGGGTATTTTCCTATTTTTTTTTATTGAATAATATCATAGAATTGTCGCGTGTTTCCACCCTTAGGAAACCACCCTCGCAAATTCCGTGGGTTCCAAAAATTATAACAAGAGATGTCCACTAACACACTTTATTAAATATTTACTGGATACTTCACAATACTATTATTAATTTAAATACACTTTACTGACTAAAATCACAATGTTTATTACTTTGTTTATCTTTGAACTCTTAACCTCACTTTCTATACTTTCTGAACTTCTGAACTACTCGCCGAGAATGCGATCGGTCTTTTATACCTAAAAATGACAGATCTCGATTGTTCTGTGATGACGCCACCATTCTCTCGATAATTCCAGATGTCACTTTGGAATCTTCTGGTAGGTTCTTTTTCGAGTAGGTGCAAATACACTACATTCATTCAGACATTCGATCTGTTGAAGTTTGCCTACTTTTTAGTAACATAACCTTAAATTTTAAGGGGTGCAACATATTACACTGCCCCCTCCTTAAGCCTGAACGTCCCGGTCAGGCAATTCAGCCTCTTTCACATACTTCGCCAGTCTATCCAAGTGTACGATCTTCATCTTGGACTTTTTGTTTCGTTGAATACGATAGACGACATCATTAATTCGGGTAATAACAGTATACGGTCCATCCCAAGGAGGTTGAAGTTTCGGGGATCTCCATTCCTTCCGCTGTGGGTTGTACAGCCAAACCAGATCCCCCACCTTGAATCCCCCTGTACTGGCATTCTGAACATAACGAGCCTTCAAGCGGTTACTAGTTCTGTTCATCTGCTCTCGATCATTCTTTGGCTGTTCTCGACTTCCATTTCTGTAGTTGCTCATGGAAAATGGTTCCCCACGGGCAGCACAATTCTTACACTTGCGACACCAGGCCTCCACATCCTGGCGACTATTAACCCAATAGAATTGTTCCCGTGCTCTACTCAATGTCTTGTTTATGCCGAAGTGTCTGCTGGACGTTTCATTGTGCGCTTTCTGGAGTACTTCTGGTACACGACAACTGGGAATCACTAGACGCATGGCAACCTGCTTCCCATCTGGGCTTTCCCATGCTCTCCTCAAAAGCCCATCTACGACCATAAGTGAATCCCATTGTGACCATAAAGCCTTCAGCCCCACTTCTTTGTCGGAAACATCCTTCCATGCTGGACGTGTTCCCTCTTCTTTTGCTCGCAACATGGGTCCGATTTCTACATCGCGCAATTGCTCTCGCCTCAGAATTTTCGTTGACCAACTGTCTGGAAGATCGACCTTGACAGTGTTCACTTCAACCATGTTCGGCAATCTTCTCACCTGAGGGTAGCGCTTACAATCTTCCTTGTCTGGTTTTCTGGATAATGCAGGAGTTTTGACTGCCTGCGTTGTCAACAGCCTGGTTTTCTCGCATTGGTCGTTCACTTTTGACAGAATAAATTGTTTGTTCCCAATCCTTAACATTCGCTTTCCTACGTCAACAATAAATCCATACTGTTCCATGATGTCTAGCCCCAAAATGAAGTCATCCGTGATGTCAGCCACGATGACCCTGTGGTCGAACCTCAAATGCCCAATCTGCAAACCCAGGTCTACTTCTCCATGAACCGTAGCCCTGTTCCCCGTAGCTGTCCAGACGATCACTTCTTCATTTTGCCTCTTGGTAATCTTTATGCCCGATATAAATCCTGGCCGTACTATTGATGACGTAGTACCTGTGTCAATGGTAAACAAACATTTTCTTCCGTTCACATATCCATGCAACAACAGACTGCTTGCGATTCTTGTAAGCTGGGAAATCTTAATTTCTCTGGGGGCACCGCATTCCCTAGCCAGCACAGCCCCATTGGTACTGCTTTCCTGCTTCTCTTCAAGATTCACAGCATTTACTCGACTCTCCGAATTCTGCTGTCGACAGTCTCGCTTCATGTGTCCTACCTTGCCGCAGTTGAAACATTTAATACCTCCGCTCGGCTTTCCTTTATTTTGTTGTTTTTCCTGCTTTCCGAGGCCATCCAATTTATCGCATAATTTGGTGAATATTTTCTGCATCTCAGTCAGCAAGGGGTTCTGGTTCATTTCTGGTTGCGATTCTTCGAGAGTCACAGCTCGCACTCTCGACCTTGGAGTATCCCTGTAAGCGGCTTCTACTTCGAGTGCACGCACCAAAGCTTCGCTACTACTTTGGTGTCTCGTCAGCCTCAGAACTCGCCTGACCTCTTCGTCCCTTATACCATCTAAAAAGGCCCCCACGGCTAATTGTTCCTGGAATTCTTTAGGTGCACTCGGATACGCCAGGTGTGCCAGTCTCTCTATCGCAGCTTCAAATTCTTGTAAACTTTCCCCAGCTTTTTGCATCCGGGATTTCAGCTGAGCCTGGTATAATTGGGCAAGGTGTTGATCGCCATACCTCAAGTCTAACGCAGCTTCCAAGACTTTAAAGTCCCTTTGTTTCTCCACCGGGATAGTCTGAAGTAATTCTGAGGCCTGGCCCCTTAACGCCAGAACTAATGCCATAGCCTTTTCCTCATTATCCCAATTGTTCGCACATGCTGCTGCCTCAAACTGCCTCTTGTACGTCGTCCAGGAACTTTGGCCATCAAAAGTAGGAGGTTTTAGTCGCTGTCCTGATGATACCACCTGCTGGCTTCCTCTATCTCTCAACTGTCGTTTAAGCCGGTCTATTTCTCCTTTGACTTCTTCTTCGAACTTGTTTACTTTTTCTTTAACTTCATTTACCTCCCCTTTGACTTCGCTTACTTCCTCCTTGATTTCACTCTTTAGTTCTTCATTGGCAGAAATGATTGCGTCCTGTTGTGTTTTTATTTGATCGCTCAGAATTTTCCTTAATTCTTCCTGGCGTTTTTCTTGTTCTTTTTCTTCTTGGCGTCTTATTTCCAGATTTTCCATCATTTTCTTTAATTCGTCTCTCTCTTCTTGACGTCTTCTTTCTTGCTCTTCTTTTTCTTCTCGACGTCGCTTTTCTTGCTCTTCCTTTTCTTCTTGGCGTCTTCTCTCTTCATCCTGACGTCGTTTTTCTCGCTCTTCCTTTTCTTCTTGGCGTCTTATTTCCTGGTCTTCCATAATTTTCTTTAATTCATCTCGCTCTTCTTGACGTTTTCTCTCCTGTTCTTCTTTGTCTTCCTGCCGTTGCTGCGCCATCATTTTTTGGAATTGTTCGAATAAGTCCTGTATTTGTTTATCGGATGCCATACTTCTTGTTGTTACGGGCATACGACGAAATTAAAATAAAATAAATTTAACTGTCACGTCAATATCGGTAATGGAACTTTCCAGACAAATCTCGAAATAGCACGAAAAAGTCTTATCCAGAGTCTTTTGTCACTATCCAGTTCAGAGAATTTAATAATCTCCACTAATGTCCAAATAGAAAAGTTCTAGAAATTTTCACGCACTAAATGAGTCTTTTTCAGTGTCTCTATCACTTCTCAGTTCAAAGGATTTAATTATCACATTAATGTCCTAATAAAATGTTCTACAATGTCTCAAAAATGCACTTAACACTATTTTCCTGTCCGAAAATAACCCTCGAACAATGTCCAGTAAATTAGTCCACTGTGTTAGCACTAAACCTCGAGAATACGTCTCGAACACTCCAGCACAACTTCAGAGTTCCTTTTGTCATAAAATTCCGCTTTCTGACACCAATTTGTCGCGTGTTTCCACCCTTAGGAAACCACCCTCGCAAATTCCGTGGGTTCCAAAAATTATAACAAGAGATGTCCACTAACACACTTTATTAAATATTTACTGGATACTTCACAATACTATTATTAATTTAAATACACTTTACTGACTAAAATCACAATGTTTATTACTTTGTTTATCTTTGAACTCTTAACCTCACTTTCTATACTTTCTGAACTTCTGAACTACTCGCCGAGAATGCGATCGGTCTTTTATACCTAAAAATGACAGATCTCGATTGTTCTGTGATGACGCCACCATTCTCTCGATAATTCCAGATGTCACTTTGGAATCTTCTGGTAGGTTCTTTTTCGAGTAGGTGCAAATACACTACATTCATTCAGACATTCGATCTGTTGAAGTTTGCCTACTTTTTAGTAACATAACCTTAAATTTTAAGGGGTGCAACATATTACAGAATATATACAAACCAGCCTTCCAATACAGATTTCCGCGAAAATATAAATTTTTTGAGAAAACAGAAGTTATAATAAGTGGAGCAACAGGTGTTTTAAATTGGTGACGTCGTTAAACTT
Source organism: Rutpela maculata (assembly GCA_936432065.2). NCBI lineage: Eukaryota > Metazoa > Arthropoda > Insecta > Coleoptera > Cerambycidae > Rutpela > Rutpela maculata. The sequence continues at coordinate 68,867,082 of OW386285.2, read as the reverse complement.
GCCGATGACGTAGTTGAACTGTATGGATTTGTTGATAGAATGAAATTCCTTCTCCAGTTCTACTAAAAGATAATTTAAGAAAACTGGAGAATAAAGCTTATTTATTAAATCAATTTTAATATATTTATCCACGAAATTTAATTTTGTGATGTAAAAAATAATAATAGGCGTGAATTATTATATATTTTAAATATTTTTTAATACCGATTAGATTTATAAAAACATATTTAGCAATATATGGCAACAATGTCAACGCTAGTCAAATGACAGATGTGTTCTAACGGATCGTGTTGATTTAAAACATTTCAATTTATTTTGTAGAGGTATTTGCTGTTATTTAAAAGTAATAGATAATGTCGTCGAAAAGATGTTTTATAAAAAGTTGTGGAAACACAAGTATAAGTGCGTCGGAAAAAATTTTTGTAACTGTCCCAAGAAATATGGATATTCGAAGAACTTGGTGGCAAGCTTCAAATAAATCTGATCCCACCCTTCAGGTTCGTTTATATTTTGTTGTGAAGATCATTTTGAAGTAAGTTTAAAGCAGTTCTACAGATTTTTGTTCTAACAACATATATTTTAGTTAAAAAATGACGCTGAAAAGTGGCATTATTATAAAACAATGGGCCAGAGAATATTCTTAAGACCTGGAGTTGTACCACATAAAAATGTATCCTTTGTACATAAACCAACAGTAACTGAATCACAGTTAAGTCCAACATCAAAGAAAATGAAAATAGAGGTACTAGAAAGAAGTCGGTCCGTTCGCAGGAAATTGTATTCTGAAAGTGAACCAAGTACGAGTGGACATGTTGATAGTGCAAAACTGTGTACGACCTTGGGCAAGTTTACTGCAATTTCAAGCCCTAAAAAAATAACGCTACATAAACAAACAACAAGTAAATCTAACCTATGTTTCTTTCACTTATATTATAACAAGAATTGACAACTGACAGCAAGCAAGCAAAGTTGAAAGTTGGAAGAGAGCCGTTTTTATACAATGTTGTGACATAATACTCGCCGCAAATTTTGTTTGCCTTTTCAAGATAACTTCTAAATAATAACAAATATAAATAACTTTAAATTCCTTCTAAATACATGTATATAATATTTATTGATTTTCAAGATATTGAGCAAAATAGAAGTGTTATAGACAAAATAATTTAAAGAAATACACAATTTGGCATTCAAATAAGATAGTTACAGTCTAAGCGAAAGTTGTCTGTTTTCTTGGTTAAATTATTTCCCGCCAAATAAAATCGTTTGAAATCTGCGTCTAGACGGGCGTATTCTTATTTCTTATTTTTATTTAAGAAATTATTGTTTTGGTTTTAATTGATTATGCAGTAATTGCTAAAATAATAACATTACTCGATATACAATGTGTCCCACTTTTCATGGAGCCACCCTCATATCTCGCTCACCTGATATCCGAATATTTTGAAATTTTGGTGGTGAATGTATACCTATAAAGTGAGCCTTTAAACGTAACCACATTCGACTGAAGTCAGAGGCGTTCAATTCTATGATGGAAAAAGGGGGTCGATTTTTGAAATAAAAAGTATCAGCGATTTTTTTAGAGAAAAATTAGTAAGATATTCTTAATCAGCACCTTTAGATACCCCTGTGTACAAAATTACATCGTTGTGGGTTCAAAGGTGTTTGAGATATGAGCCGTCAAAAAAAAAAATTTTTCAACTTAAAATAATTTGTATCTGTAAAACGGATTCTCATATGAAAAAAATGTATTCTTTATTTTTTGTTCAGAATAATGTATTGTACTAGTATGAAATGATTCTATAACGAAATTACTATTTATTTAATAAGACAAAAATTCTAATTTGTACATACCTACCATGTTTCTAACAAATAATCTTCAATAAAGACCTCAGTAAGCCATGAAAACAAAAGTTATTGCAAGTGTCAATGTATTATTGAACGTCAATAAGTTAATACGTTAAAAATTTAATGAATGCTGGTTTAATGTTACATGATAAGTGAACTGAAATTTTTTATGATAATGGCTCGGCGTTTAACAATGCAAGAAAGAGTGGAATTGGTTCGTTTAGTCGGAGATAATGCCAGATCATATAGAAAAGCTGCTGATGAATTTAATTTATGGCATCCTGGCCATCAGCATCCCATTCGCCATAAATTGGTAGCAACCATCAATAAAAATTTTGACAATACAGGAAATGTATGTAAGTTAAGACCAAAGAATTATAATTTACAAAATCGGCAAAATCAAAACGAGGAACGCATTTTACAATATTTTAGAGAACATCCAAGATATAATATAAGGCAAGTAGCATTAAATCTAAATATTAGTAAGAACATCGTTTGGCGTTGCTTGAAAAAACATAGAAAAAGAGCATTCAAGCCAAAATTTCTACATACCCTAGAAGAAGGTGATACTGACAGAAGATTGGATTTCTGTTTTTGAGCCCAGGGTGAATTTTTAAACAATGTAAATTTTCTGAAAAACGTCATATTTACTGATGAAGCAACATTCACTACCAATGGTATGCTCTCAGAATTGCCGTTTTTGGGCTGACGAAAATCCCCACTGGTTTTCAGTACTAAAAGGCAATACATGTCAAAAGTTAACGTTTGGTGTGGTTTATGGAAAGACCAGATTATTGGGCCTTTTTTCATTCCGAGATTGAATGGAGAAGCATATTTAAATTTGTTGCAAAGAGAAATTCAACCCTTTCTCAATAATCTGCCTCAAGATGTCAGAAGGGACTTGTATTATCAACTTGATGGTGCCCCAGCTCATAACGTTGCAAGGGGGCTAGAAGATAATTTTCCAGGTAGATGGATAGGTTTAAGAAGTCAAGTGCATGAGTTTCCCCCGAGGTCTCCGGACCTAACACCACTTGATTTCTATTTGTGGGGTCGTCTAAAAAATATAGTGTATAAGGACAGACCACATAGCCAAGATGAGTTAATGATCAAAATTAGACAGGCATGTGTTGAAATCACTCCAGCCGAGATTAGGAAAGTAGTACTCCATGTAAGAAAACGGATTGAGCAATGTATTCGGAATGATGGTGGTTACATAGAAACGCAAAGAATTATATAATAAAATTATTTGTGTAGATTATTTGTTAGAAACATGGTAGGTATGTACAAATTAGAATTTTTGCCTTATTAAATAAATAGCAATTTTGTTATAGAATATTTCATACTAGTACAATACATTATTCTGAACAAAAAATAAAGAATACATTTTTTTCATATGAGAATCCGTTTTACAGATACAAATTATTTTAAGTTGAAATTTTTTTTTTTGACGGCTCATATCTCAAACACCTTTGAACCCACAACGATGTAATTTTGTACAAAGGGGTTTCTAAAGGTGCTGATTAAGAATATCTTACTAATTTTTCTCTAAAAAAATCGCTAATACTTTTTTTCAAAAATCGACCCCCCTTTTCCATCATAGAATTGAACGCCTCTGACTTCAGTCGAATGTGGTTAAGTTTAAAGACTCACTTTATAGGTATATATTCACCACCAAAATTTCAAAATATTCTGATATCAGGTAAGCGAGATATGAGGGTGGCTCCATGAAAAGTGGGACACATTGTATATCACCAAAACTGAATTAAAAAAAAATGGAAACTACCCCATTGCACATTAATAGAAAACAATGGTTATCTCTTAGCATCTTGAACTGATAACTACAAATTTTTAAAGCTCATTTATTGTTAACAGCTTGAGCCCCGGGTAGGTACAATTTGACCCTCACTCCAAATGTCCCCCTGGACCGCAAGTATAACACATGTACTTGGTTTTTGAGCATTTGCTTTAGTTGGTATTCGTATCGTTAACGTCTTTCGTGGGTTTATAGCATTGAATATAGAATCGGATGTAAAATAGGCCTGAATTTTGAGGCACATGTGAACACCTTATTGGTCCAGTCCGCGAGGTACTCACGTGTACCTCAAATGCAAATGTCAATAAAATATAGAAAAAACACGATATTAAAAAAAATGACGCCAAATGTATCTCTCCAAATGTAATTATTGGTATTTGTAAGAAAACAATGCCGGTCCAGCGGACCATATAACATTGTTGATACATCGGGGCTCAACGTGTTAATTTGATTTCAGGAAAAAGCAATCAGCAAGGGAGATTTGGATTTATTTAGCATGCATTTGAAAAGTTGGGAATCAGTATTGTCCTGCAATTTAAATCCTATTAAAATTAAAACGTTAAGTGACGTTTTAGAGAGGTTGTTACAGAAACTAGTATCAATGCTGCAATATTCTACATATGGTAGAGAGTTATACGAGAATATTTTTAAATTTGAAAAAACTCTTATTCAAACTGTTCATGTAGGTATTTTAAATTCATTGTTCATTATTAATAATTATAATTAAATGACTAATTATTTTTTAGTTGCTTTTAACTCCACCAATGATAGATATGCTAATTTTAAGTGTGAAATTGCTTATGCATAATGATGAGCAAGATTTCGAAAACATTTATAATTTGTCTGTGTCTTCATTGGAATATTTGTTGAGGTACCGGAAACCATTAATAATGGATAGATTACCTCCGTATTTGCAGCAGTATAGAATAATATTAAGCAGTCTATGTAGAAGGAGTAATTCTGATTTAAATTTAGAAGATTTGGAAATTGCACGACTTTCAGATTGTGCTCATCAGCTTGAAAAATTGACCAAAAATTTAATAAGCTGTCAAAGGGATATGGGCAGAATTGCTATGTATTTAGTTGCAGATATTTTACAACAATATGAACAAATAACTATATATCCAAATGTCAAGGTAAGTTACCATATAATTAAACAAAAAAACGTACTATTAAAATACTAAAATATTTTTCTTCTGTTTAGATTCATTTAAATAACTGCATCTACAGTCTAATTTCCATATGTGACCAACATGCGGTGGCTTATTTAATGAGAGTTTTATCGAGTGCTTCCACAGAAATATTCAAAATTATGTATGAAAATTATAAAAAATATTATAGGTTCACTGGAAAAGTTTAATCATGTAGATTTTTTAAATAAGTTTTTTAATGTCTTTAAATATATTTTATTGTTAAAGTTGTTTTTATTTTTCTTCAAATTATCCAATAAATTAATAGTCGGAGTGTGATTACCTCAAAAGTATCAAACAGATCAAATTAGAAATCAGTGTATGATATGTAGTCCATACGAAACTTGCAAAAAAAGTGTAAAACCCCAAAAGTGCAGGGGTAGCAACCAAACATGACTACCTCCCCGTTTTCGAGGACAGTCAACATGATGGTGATAGTCGCGCGGTTATTGTTCATGTTTGGTCGCTACCCCTGCACTTTTGGGGTTTTTGCAACTTTGGCATGGACTAATGTTATAAATATTATTTAATTTATTAACAGGATAGCCAATGACAGCCCATTTTTGACAGTACCAACACGAAAAATTTATTGCTGTAATGTAGTTGAAATTTGATGGCTAGTAACTGAGTTACGAAGGTGTTACCGTGAAAAGTGGGACACACTGTAAATAATGCTAATCGTGCCATAATTCTTATTTTATCTACTCTCATTATAGTTTAAATTAAAACCGTTTATATCAAAATTTTCCTCTTAATTGCAATATAGAATTTATAGAATGTTTCTGTGGGTAGATAAGGTCAAAACAGTTTTTTAAATGTAGTTGAAATTTGATGGCTAGTAACTGAGTTACGAAGGTGTTACCGTTAAAAGTGGGTCACACTGTAAATAATGCTAATCGTGCCATCATTCTTATTTTATCTATTCTCATTATAGTATAAATTAAAACCATTTATATCAAAATTTCCCTCTTAATTGCAATATAGAATTTATAGAATGTTTCTGTGTGTAGATAAGGTCAAAACAATTTTCGAAATGTGACGTACAAGAAATTCTTTAAAATTTTTTTGTGAAATTACGAACATTGTTACATGAAATATTTAAGCTATTTTAGGTTTTTTAAAACTCAAAATATTTTTACAATCATATATGTTTTTATGACTATTTCATAACGAACGAAATCTATTTGTTACAACAGGGTCCATTGTTTGCTTTATACTAACAAATAATAATAAAATAATTATTCTAGATAATTGTTTTGTTTGTATTTATATTCATTTTCGTATTAACTTAAAATAATAAATAATTAATTTTATATTATATGCATATGTTTTCTCTCAGGAACCCTTCAGGTATTATAACGAAACAATATGTTTGCCTATCTTGAGGAACTTACATAATTTAAAACATGCGTAGACACACCCATTAATAACATATCTGTCAGTTCCAAGCGAAAACTTTTGTAAACTGCAAAAGAGAACGAGAAAACCTACCAGAAGATTTTTGAGTGATTTAACTGTTGATAGTGTGGTCAAATTTCTTTCTGTCCAAAGCATAATCTGAATCAGTCTTCTCTTTTATTTAAATAGTAAAATAGAAGATTATGATTGAAAGTCATGAACATAGGTAAACAAATACTAAAACTATGAAACCCCATCTATGGATTCGTTTTTTGAAAAGCAACATTTGTTGTCATCCATTTATGGAATTTATAGCATGGCCATGTAGAAGAACGCACTACCGGGCGTCAAAATGACGCGACACCAATTTATTTCTCAGGGGGCGCCAGTCGCGTATTACCCCGTTCTTCTACCTCCCAGGCGGGTTCGAGATAAGATGCACTTCGATAGCCGAGTAATGGACCAAGGCTGCACTACCACAGATCGGAAATGACGCTCTCTCTGGACCTGAATTTCCTCGTTAGGGGTTTAGGCACCTCTTAATTTCCTGAAATTTTGCATAAAAAAATCCCAACCGAAGAATTTCTCTGCGGAGGGATTAATTTTTGTACGTGGAAACCACGTTTTGGTCCGTTAATGACGGAATCTATTTCTCAAAAAACGCATAAAAAAATCCCTCTCAAACCTCCGTAAAGCAACCAAAAGGTCGAACGTAACGTAAGTAACTTAAAAAAAGTTTTACTCAATGAATCTAGGTTTGCTAGAGACTACTTAGCTTTAAAGTTCTTGTATCGTGAAGAGCCACGTACTCGAACACATTCAGAGGACTTATTACTGCGTAAGTTGAATGGCGTTCGATCAGTCCACGACTTACTAGTCCTTATCACAGTCGTTCAATATTATCGATTTGGCAGCGACCCACCTTCGAGCGGCTTTTAGGCAAAATTTAATTTTTGGATTTTTATGCACAAGGCGTTTTCCTCTATAACTTTATCATTTGAAAAGCCCCGTTATTGGCTTTTCTACCATTGCTTTGTCTGGACCACACAACGCGCTCGACCAAATTGCGAGCCGCTGTGTCAATCCAAACTCTTTCCATGCGAGAAACCGGCCTTGTACATGTGCATTGATTTTTATCAATTTTTGCTTATCGGCACTACGCCGGCTTTGTCAAAATCTTCTATTTTGCCTCTTGGATGCAGTGCATCGCTAAAATTTTATGCTCATACTTTAGAATTGGGCTTTCAATGACCGTACCTCAAAGGTCAATGTCTTATAAAAATTCCTATCTCTAATAATACGAAGCTATTGGGCGTGGTGGTAGATAGTAATTGCAAATGGGTGGAACACATTGATGATGTCATAAAAAAGTTAAACAGAACCTGCTTCGCTCTTAGAACCCTATCACGCACATTTAATTTAGACGCTCTCAAGACAGTTTATTATGCTAATTTTTATTCCACTGTTCAGTATGCCATTGAAATCTGGGGTGGAAGCACAAATCTGGCCCGTGTTTTTAAAGTGCAAAAAAGAGCCGTTCGAATAATTCTCAAGAAAAAATTTAATGAGTCGTGCAAAGGGTGTTTCAAAACGAATAACATGCTCACAGTTCCAGGATTGTACGTTTACTCCTGTCTAATGTATTTAAAAGCAAACAAGCTTAGTTTTGAAATGTCTAACTTTAAACATTCTTATGACACACGGAACAAAGATAATTTTCAATTTCCGCAGCATCGTCTGACTATCACTGAAAAGGGACCATATTACTCCGCAATCAAATTTTATAATACTCTGCCAATAAATCTAAAAGAAACCTTTCACCAGAACTCTTTCAAAAGGCAAGCTTTCAAGTATATCTGTCATATTGAACCTTATTCTCTTCAAGAATTTTTAAACTATTAATTAGGATATAATGTGCTGACGTGTATTTTATATACATTGTAATGTGTTCGTTTGAATTTACTGTATTTTTGTCTTTTAATGACCTGTTTTATACACATTATTATGCTAATGTAATATGTCCAATGAAACGGAATAAAACTTACTTACTTACTTACTTACTTTGGTGGAGGAATAAAAAATAAAAAATAATTCAAAGTATATTTTCGTGGTACTTTTTAAACTGACTTTGTGGCACTTTTGAAAAAGCCAAATTTCAAGGTACTTTTGAAAAACTAATCTGCGGGTGAAATTTTGGCGTACTTTTGAAAAATCGATTTTCAAGCCAAATTTCAAGGTACTTTTGAAAAGCTAATCTGCGGGTGAAATTTTGGCGTACTTTTGAAAAATCGATTTTCAAGCCAAATTTCAAGGTACTTTTGAAAAGTTAATCCGCGGGTGAAATTTTGGCGTACTTTTGAAAAATCGATCTTCAAGCCAAATTTCAACGCAGTTTTGAAAAATTAGTCTGCAAGTGAAATTTTGGCGTACTTTCGATAAATTGATTCCTGAGCCAAATTTTGACGCCCTTCCAAAAATATTATTTTTCAAAGTCCAATTTGTGGTACCTTTGAAAAAGTATATTATTCATAAATCTTTGTCATTATATACTTCTGCTCTCATATTCTGAACCAAAAAACATTTTTCCTAAGTGAAAATTCGGTGTTTCTTCGAATTTTCACCTGGTCATTTCCAGCGCCTTATAGAACCCAAAACGGTCCTTATGGACTGATCTGCGCCTCTGCAGACTCCCAAAAACGTCTTCAAATGAAATTTTTGCCTAAGTCGAATTTTGATTCTGTCTTCAACTTAGGACGATTTTGGAGAGTTCTACAACAGCCACACACAACCGATTTGTTGAACAGGATATATTATCTTGGCAATAAATTGATTCATATCATATGGTTTAGTTGAAGTTATCATCATGTACACAAAAGTATTATTAATTTATTATTAGTCGCTTTAGTGCTGCTACAAGCAAATCAAAAATAACATTTGCAATTTTTTAAATATTATGTGAATAGATAAGTATGTAAAAAAAACGAAGAAGTTATTGTGTGAAAGAATGGTTCATAGAATGTTGCTCCTACGTAATACTTAGTTATCAAAATTGTAGATCATAAAATTTCCCAAGAATTACGCAAACAATTTTCTTCCGTGGCCAGTCGGCAGCTGGAAGTTTGATAAAGTTTCTTGAATTTCGGAAAAATTTCTGCTCCGGTGTTCAGACGTTATTAATACTCATTATTAATTTTGCATAATCAATAAAATTGACTTATCCAAATTTTTCGAGTTTTTGCTGATCTGTGAACACAAGAATTCTGCTTATGTATGCTTCACTCCAGATTTTTACAATTATCTTTGCCCATTGCTCCTATGTAGTAATTAGCTATTATCATTATTGTTGATTATAAGATTTCCCACATTAAAAATCAATTTCTTACATTAACACTCAACCACTAAATAAAATGGTTAGAACACCTCTGTAAAATCATTTGTTTTGCGGCCTTTACCTCTAGCTTCCTCTGGTTGCAAATCGAAGATATTTTATAAAAACTGATCCGGATTGTTACACTTTTACAATTAACGATACAACAGAAACTTGGCATTCTGTTGGATATAATGTTCACAAAAATACTAATATTATGAAACGTTCAATCGGTCGAAATTTAACACCTAAGGAATTCATAATCTTATACTCGGGGTTTACGAATATTTACTCTCATAGATTAAAGACATATATTATATATTTACTCTGAGTGGGCAGATCACTATCTCTGTCTTTGTTATTCTTACAGTTTAAGAGAAAGAGAATGATAATTATGAATCTCTCAGAGTGAATTTTCGTAAACCCCGACTGTGCGAGTATGGATTTGTTTTTGTTATAAGGTCATGGTGTACATAGTCATCGTGACCAGATTTTTTTTACTAAATCTACTGCGACAAATCAGAATCCGCTAAAAACTACTAGACCTTTTTAATGATTAAAGAAGAAACTATTAGAATTTTAAATTGTTAGCGTCATCTATTATTTAATGACCGTATTATTACAAACTTTCCAAACGAAAAAAGATACCTACTCGCGTACAAAAAGCTACAGTTATCCAAACCTTTTGTTTTTAGGGACATCCTTTCGTTGGCAGATGGCGCCACATTCGAAAAAATAAGGTCTGTTATTATTTCCTCGTGTAAGATAAAACCTCTAGGTGGCACCACTAAAAAATAATACAGGTTTTACTAAAATATACTGCAGAATTCTGTCCTACTGAATAAGACTGAATTAAGCTGAGAATCTACTATAAAGGTACATTTCTACTAAATCTGGTCACTCTCTACATAGAATGAGTTTATATTCAGTGTTTTCTCCTTTGACTCGATTGACGGCGCTGTTGCCTGTGTATACGACGTTCCCCTCATTCCGTCCTCTTTGATATTCAAATGCGCAGTGAACTGTACAGTGATGGAATGATAACTGCGTTATCGTTGGAAAGAGATGGAGACGATAACGCCCTCAACCCGCCATTAGGCAATCCAAACCACGTGTCATCCAATATGGCGTCTGATGGAGTCGAGGGCAAACATTCATTTTCATTCGTTAAACGTTTGTGTTTTTCTGTTGGCTTGGCTACGTTTCCGAAATTTAGTAAAAATGAACCCGTGTTTGCCAATAGGCCTTTTCATCATAGAAGCGCGCATGTGCTGCCGCTATGTTTGTTTGCGGGAACTATGAAATGTTCGGACACTTGATTGTCAAAATGGCTGAACCGGTATCACTTTTTCCAACACCACCTAGAATCTCTAGGTGGTGTTGCTTTTTCACATTAATTTAGACGAAAATGTGATTGACGGTGCAAAATTAGTACACAACATTGTGGAAGAACACACTTGCGCTCAATTAAGGCGCTGGCTCAAGTATCCTGGCCGTAAATGACTGGAAGCAAGAACAAAGAACTGGTTTCAAGGTTAGAATTCAACTATCAACCTATCAATTTATATGCAAGTGCATTAAAAGAAAACAAATGTGTTTAGTCTACAATATGCTTAATAACATTATTCGTGCAGTAATTTATAATGCAGTAAAAATATTTTCGGTTTTTATACGAAAATGTATAGGGTCAAAAATGCAATTGAAAATGAGGTTTTTTGTCGATCCTTCTGTGGATAAAGCTGGCTCCTTTTTTTTCTATTTTTTTCAAATAGGTAAACTATACGATATGGCACTACCTATTTTCAGGAAACTGGTAACAGATTCATCATTATTTGGTTAAAAAACGTAATGTTTATGTCAAATCCAATATTGACATGCGAAAACTGTCAGAACATGGCGGAACTCGACGTTTTTTAAACAAATAATGATGAATCTGTTACCAATTTTTTGAAAATAGGTAGTGCCATATCGTATACCTATTTGAAAAAATTAGAAAAAAAGCAGAAGGATCGACAAAAAACCTCATTTTCAATTGCATTTTTGACCCTACATTTCAGTAAAAAAACAGAAAATATTTTTACTGCATTATCAATTACTGCACGAAGAATGTTATTAAGCATATTGTAGACTAAACACATTTGTTTTCTCTTAATGCACTTGTATATAAATTGATGTTTTAATAGTTGAATTTTAACCTTGCAACCAGTTCTTTATTCTTGCTTCCAATCGTTTTACGGCCAGGATACTTGAGCCAGCGCAAGTGTGTTCTTCCACAATGTTGTGTACTTATTTTGCACCGTCAATCACACTTTTCGTCTAAATTAATGTGAAAAAATGATACCGGTCCAGCCATATTTTGACAATCAAGTGTCCGAACATTTCATAGTTCCCGCAAACAAACATAGCGGCAGCACATGCGCGCTTCTATGATGAAAAGGCCTATTGTTTGCCAACGACGTCAAATTTTGACAGGTCGTTGGATTCCCTAATTGTATTGTAATACAGGTCTTATTGTTTCCGTCTAATTCACCGTTAAGTCTCTTTTTCATAGTCGCGAAATTCGCAAGTTTTTAGCGAATTTCGGTTTTTAACATATTTTTTATTTTGTCCCATACTCACACAATGCGAAATTCGCTTTAACGCATTTGCGATGTCGCAAAAAAGTTGAACTATTTTCAACTTTTTCGCGATAAAATCTAACATTCTAACCTAACAACTTGAATTTTGTCCTCTGTGATATATTTTAGTCCCACTTTTTGCAAAAGTATTTCAAATTGACATGAAGTCATTCTCATATAATTTAGATATTTGGGTGCATCACTCACACGCATTTCTATTATTAAATTGTGGAAGTCCCCTTGTTCCTTTCTTTGCAAAAGTATTTTTCTCACTCAATGCCTTTTTCTTACACACTTTCACTCTTTTTTTGTGGCGTAAATGCCAAATATATAACATGCAGAGCTTTATGTATAAGGAATATGAATAATTTTATATTTCAAAGCAATACACCTTTGATCAACGTCCATCTTTTTTTAATTTATGAATCTCCAAGCTTTTCGTCGCAATAAAGTTAAGATTTCCCGCCGCGAATATATTTGAATATATTTGAATTAGTTCTAAAAATTAGTTATCTAAATATGTAACTATGGTAAAGTAAGGAAAACAATTATTTTTCGTGTTGTTTACCTGTTAATGTTTTTTAAAAAATAATAAATATTCTATATGTATATTAGTCCTTCCCCTGACAAGGATTTCATTGACCCATGGAATGGGTTTATATTCAATGTTTTCAGAATCTTAATTTGGGACATATATGTAGGTCAGGAATCCATGAGGTGGACATACCGGAAAATGGGAGGAAGTCCGCCATATTGGTTTTTATGCCAAACCGGATGTATCTCCGCAATCACTGATCCTATTTTAATTTTCTTTTTTTAGTTCAACTACAAACTTTACGCTGAAAGATAAAAGTTCTAATTAATTTTTTCGTATATTTTAAGATAACGGAGTTAAAACTAATACTAAAATAAAGAATTAGAATTTCGTTATTTACGACCGTCCACCTTTTTTGTTTTACAATAAAAAGAAAAAATACTAAAATAAAGGCTGTAGAGAAATTATTTGGCTACAAAATGACGCTTCGTTTAATTCATTATCTTGAAAAATGAAAAAGATACTGTCGTTTAAGTTGCGCAGTCTCGCATGCAGCGCTCCCAAATTCAAAAAGAATTGATATACCTAGGCATCATGCGCAACATTTCAACTACGCTGTGCTCGCCTGCAGTCATACTCCTGTAAACTATTCCTTCTTTCGCTGTGTATTTTTTCAGAGATAATTAAAGTGCTTTTAGCTTGTGTTTTTAAGTTGTTAATTTTTTTCTTTCTTTTTTCGTTTGTGCATTGTTTAGATCAAAACTCGAAAAATTATATATATATATATATATATGAAATCGGATTTGAAGGAAACAACTACTCAGCGGGCAAATACCCCGACCTGCATTGAATTACACCTTCAAATCGTGATCAGTAACCAACTATCATTTGTCTGTTCCTAACCAGACATAGACCGGTTTCGAACTTATTATGTTCTCATCAGTATGTCATAGGTCATGGAACAGACAAATGATAGTGGTCAACTTGCTAGTCTTATACAAACTGAATCAAATGAAGTGACGGTGAGAGGTAAACTCTCATATGGTCAGATGCTACTATACGTCGGACAAATGTCACTGACGTATAGCGACTTGCTTTTTTGCAAGTACCAAGAGCGGCGACCTCTAGCCTTAGTGGGCTATACTCACTGTTTATGAAATCGGATTTGAAGGAAACAACTACTCAGCGGGCAAATACCCCGACCTGCATTGAATTACACCTTCAAATCGTGATCAGTAACCAACTATCATTTGTCTGTTCCTAACCAGACATAGACCGGTTTCGAACTTATTATGTTCTCATCAAAGTTCTTTATCTAGGTTTTAGTTAATATTTTTGTACTTTTGTCGTTTTAGGGGAAATATTTTTACTTTCCTGTGTTCTTTTTAGTAACTTATTTTTGCATATTTCAAAAATGTCTCTTAATTTAGGAAATTCTGTACAATTTGATTCAGGTTTGAGTATTATTTGTCAGAAAGCTGGAGGAAATCTCAATAATTCTTACATTGGAAGAAACAAAATTGTTACTTATGCGGAAATTAAAAGGACCTTGTATATTCTAGATTGTCCTTAGTAGATATTAATAATTTTTTTTTACCATTCAGGCAATGAATGCTATAAACACTATACTCATAAAAAAAACTTTAAAGAATGATGCATCACTAGAAGTCTCAATTCCAACAATGAAACCGTTAGTAAAAACACGTGCTCCTTTAATAGAAGTAAAGACTGCATTATCTGTTCCCAAAAGAAACGGCGCTATAAACTTTTGAGAATTTCTGAATCGGAAAGAGCAGAGAAATTTATGAAGGCATTTAACTTTTTTAAAGATACGGTTTTTGATAAGTGCTTCATTCTGCAGACATCAAATGATATCTGCCCAGCTGGTATTTACTATCATAAGAGTTGTTTAAACTAGTATCTTCAGGAGTACAAACAAAAACTAAAATCAAAAACAAATAATATAAATAATTTTCAAATTCAAACAATTGATGAAGTGTCCAAAATAATTATTTCTGAAGCAAACAATTTTTTTTCAAAAAATGAAGCAATAACATAACATAAAAACCAAAATTTAATGTATAAAATCATCTCTCCTACATATTTATTACAACTAAGCAACTAATATACGTTTCAAATGTGTTGAGCCATCACTTCAATCGCGAATATATCAAAAATGAAGTGGCGGAAAAAACTGAAAATAAGATGTGTTCATTTTATGTCTTTTGTAAATACTCACTGAAGAATAACTTGAGTTTAAACATTATGAAGATTATTTAATTTTTACCACTAAATGTATCCATTTTGAACACGGGACTTTCGTAAAATTAAATTTTAGATGCTCATTTTTCGAAATTCACTAAATATTTTGATGTAAAATTGTGTCGTGGTATGAAGGAATATCCTTTTATTATATATTTTTTTGTCCAAATCCTTCGTTGTTATTTACAAAAATGTGTCATCATGTCTTCAGTTATAATAGGCGAAAATGGGACATTTTTCAATATAACTTTATCAACGTAAGTTATTCAAATTTCAAAGACTGGTTTGCAATAGGCACACAATGGAAACGTAATTTTAAAAAAAATTCCTCTACTCCATTTATGAAATATTCACGGTTAAAGTGAAGGCTCAATACATTTAAATTGTATATTAGTAGCACACGCCATTGGACGAAAATAGCTGTATCTCTCTTATTACTTCCACATCCAGTGAAGTATAGTAACGACAAAAAAATTTTTAAAATTTTTTATTGTTCAAATAGGCCATGAAACGTCGAGATTTCAAGTTTGAGCGAAAAAAAATTTCTGTCTGTCGGTCTGTAACTTTGTTTGTGCGCACGTTTACTCTGGAACCGTTTGAGATATTGACTTGAAATTTGGTACACATATGTACTTTAACGAGATCTAGAACTAGATTATATTTTCATCTTGATCCGTCAAAGGGTTGGGGGGTAAATTGGGGTAAATTTGGAGTAAATAGGTAAATCAAGCAGGTAAGAGTTCATAAAATTGATATTTAGTATAGACAAGAGAAGATAACGTCTCAAAAAAAATTTTGGCATTGCCACCCCCAATACCACCCCCACCCCATTATTAAAGGGGATGAAAAAAAATGTGATTTAGTGTGTGTACAAGAACCAGAAACCTCAAAATATTTTTTTACTTTATCCACCCCCCACTTCCACCCCCCGTCACCACCCCCACCCCACTGCCGATGTGGGGTATCGTTTTATGGGTTTTTGGGGTAGAGGATTTCAAATATTATATTATTAAAGTTCCATAAACAATTATTTCCAGATACAAAATTTTTTCGTTGTGTGACTTGGATAGAAAATCCGGATGTGGAAGTAGTGATTCCTTTTGGGCAGCGGTTTTTTTATAGGTAATCGGATGGACAAAACTTTTATATTAGTTTTAATTCCGTTATCTTAAAATATAGGAAAAAATTCATAAGAGCTTTTATCTTTCAGCGTAAAATTTGTAGTTGAACTAAAAAAAGAAAATTAAAATCGGATTAGCGGTTGCGGAGATAGAGTGCACATCCGGTTTGGCATAAAAACCAATACGGACTTCCTCCCACTTTCCGGGATGTCCACCTCATGGATTCCTGACCTACATATGTCCCAAATTAAGATTCTGAAGTCAAAGTCCGTACATTCCATGGGTCAATGAAATCCTTGTCAGGGGAAGGACATGTGTAAGAGTAGGTACAAAGTTGCTTCATAATATCAATTAATGTTCTAAAATGACTAGTAAAAGTAAAAGATATTGTTCAGTGCCTCAGTGCAGTAGGATGTAAAATGTACATATTGTTCAGAAGCCGTGTCAATGCACAGTTCTTCTAAAGACAAAAAGTTTGTATTCTATGTTTTATATAATATAATATAAAAAGTTTTTTATGGCCTTTCAGAGTAAAACTCATATCTCCAAAATGTGACTTTCAATAGTTTCTCTGACATGATTCTTGGAAAATACATATGATTTTCTATAACTTTTATTTTTAAATGTATTTACGCAACTCCAAAAATAACGAAGTTAAATACTTAAGTAAGGGCTATCTTTAAATCCCTAATAGCACATGGATATCCTATGGATGTTCAGAAGACGTCCCACGGGATATTCGGGACGTCCTATATACATCCATTTTTGTACAGTTGGACGTCCTATGGACGTCCTAGGGACGCCCAAATGTCACAACTTTGGATAATTTATGGAAGTCCAATGTTGGACCTTAAACGGTGGTGGTCCATGATAGACATTATTTGGACCAATTAAACTAACATACATTTTCTGTACAAATGCCCTCCAGTGTTGGACCTTAAATGATGGTCCATGGTGGACATTATTTGGACCAATAAAAATTGTGCTTATTTGGACCAATAATGGGTGTCTCTAAAGTCTCAAGCCATTTTGGAAAAAAAAAAAAATTATTGAACAAACACGAAATCTATAAGGCATTTTAATATAAATAATCTTATCTTGGAAACTGTGACATTCTAGGAATCAATATTTAGTTTGCTGTAACATCGATGCAGTGGCCTTAATGTTCACGCGACAATGTTGCATTGCAATGTCACATATCGCAAGGAACAAATTATTTATTTTCATGTAATGTTCAATTATTTACTTACTGAAATATTCTAATGAAGCTTATCTTCGAGTTACAAATCTAACTCCTACAGTGTCAGATATCGACAAATTTTATTTTAAGAAGTTATTTATAATGTACACTGGATTCTTCTAGTTTAAAAATAAAAATTGTCCACTCTTTTATGATTAATTCCTGAAAAAGTTAAAATTGGAAAAGAGAGAACAACCCCGCAAAATACAGCGTTTTTTTCCAAAATATCCATTTGGTAAAAAAGTACTCTTAAAATTTCTTTAAAAGTCCATTACTTAATCTGAAACTATTAAAGAGATAGAATTATTGATAACAAAAAAATATCAAAATAGTTCAGAAATTATGCGTAAAAAAGTAGAAAATTTTTATTTTTAAAATAGAACAGCCAAATTTGATATTTAGCTAGAACTTCGTATTGTAAGCAACTTCCTGGAATAACATTTTTCGATATCTTCAAAAATAAAGGTAGTTTACTCTTGGGGTAATTTCCAAAAAATTAATTTTCCGACATAAGCGCCAGGACTAACACAAATTTTTGCATCCACTTTTTCTTTTGAGAATATTCACTAACTTTTAACAGAAAGCCAACAACAGAGTTTCTCATATGGTGCAGACTTGGTGCACTGTATAAACGAGGTATAAACTTTTTCTCGTAAATTCTCTATAAGTTTACTATAAGATGATCTTTGAAAAAAATATGCGAAACGATCTTCACTAGTGCCATCACTGTTTTACCATATGATCGGAACAGTTATATTATTATGTATGCCACTTCATAATGAGATAGAAAAAAAAGGCAGCGGATAGAATAAAGTCTTTACTATCTCCGACGTGTTTAACATGGAAGAACTTAGGGCAGTAATATAGTTCTATTGGCTGTCCCCTTTTCTATTTCAAAGTATTATATAGGTATTGTTTCTTCTAATATATAAAAATCTCGTGTCACAGTGTTTGTTATCGAACTCCTCCGAAACGGCTTTTTATGAAATTTTTGGTGTATATTTGGTAGGTCTGAACAGAATAGGTCGTAGGCTATTTTTTATGCCCCTAGGTATATATAGAAATTTTCTATTTATAATTTATATGGCAAAACAACGTTTGCTGGGTCAGCTAGTATTTGTATATATGGAAAAATGGTAATCGGCCTATAGTGGAGACCTTCTCGACAATTTTTTTAAAAAACAGTTTTATAGCAAACTCCTCGTACTGTATATTTAAATTTTTACCTATTGATATTAAGTTTAGTATAGTAAATGTATCATATCTAATATATAAAATAAAATACGAACGCTTTATGTAGTAAAAAATATTTATTTATCAAACAATAATAAAATAGAAGGCTACTTTTTTATTAACTTATTAGAACTACTTATTTAATGATCAAAAATATCATTTGGTAATTAGGTATCTTCTATTTTTCAACCAAAAATCAACGTTTGCCTCTCATATGCCCGGTTTTGGCGTACTGGAACTAATTCATAGAAAACTTTGAAAGAGACGCCCGTGCTACGGCTAAAAAATTTTATCGTTATTACGCTGACTCTGTTGTGCACTTTGTATTCTATAACTGTGTGTTTGAAATTCTATTTTAATTTTTTGGAATGAGTGAAATAATATACTATACAATAATTCAAATTTTCAAAATAGGTCACACATAAAAAACTACAGGCAATAGAACACCTTTATCCCTGAAGGCTTAAAGTGACTTTGTGCGGGAGAGGGCTATGTTTAAAAGCAAAAGACATGCACTTGGTGTCCGGGTATACTAGGATTAACTAGAGAAATATTTAGTAGTAATTACAAATAACAAACATACTTGAAATTTTTCATTAGTCCTCGAAAATATATACCCTAACCTCAAACTTACCGTTTTGGTCACTTTTTCATTTTTCATATTCAAAAATCCACCACAAAGACATCGTGCAAATAAAGACATACGTGGATAACTTGGCGGTAGCTATATATAGATATTTTACGCTTCACTTCGCACTTTGCTTTGAATTTTGCAGAGTCAAATTTGCCAGCATCTTCCAAATGAAAAAAATATAAAGTCTATAATAGATGTAATACTTTCTAAGTCCACGTAGGAACAAATTAATAAAACATACACAGATGATATCGTTTTAGTACATAAAATGGACAATTAGGCGACATCCATTTATCTTTAGTGCATATTTGTACAATAAATGGACTTTAACGGGACATACTCACTGGTTGTTCAAATAGGAACATAAAATGTGCTTTCTTTTATGTACATTATAAATAGGCGTCTATAGAAGATGTCCCTTATGTACATAAAAGGGACAATTATGGGACATTAATTTATTCACGATGAACGTTTGTACAATAAATGGGCTTTAGCGGGACATCTATTAGTTGTCCAAGCAGGAACATAAAGTATTTGTACATTCATGTACAGTAAATTGACGTCCCTAGGATGTCCATTCAATATGTACCCCATAGAGGTCGTCCTTGTACGTACATAAAATGAGCATCCATAGGACGTCCATCCAATGTCCATGGACATTTGTACAGTAATTGGATCTTAATCGGACATCCACTGGATGTCCTGTGCTATTAGGGATTTGCGCGGAAACATATTGTATAACAAAAGTTACACTTATAATTAATGAGAGGTGAAGAAATGTCAGCGGGATGAACATTTTATTAAGAAAAAATAATGTCAGTAAATATTTTTGTAAACACCCTGTATAATTTTATTAAATTAACGTATTCGTTATTATTAGTTATACAGTCACTATAATGAATTACTAATCATTTACGATTAGGTTTAGGTAAAAATAACATAGTAGTAAATATGTGTGACGTAAAGGTGTAAGGTGTTTATTATATCACACATCAACAATAAAAGGAGAAGATTTTTGAGGTCATCCATACGATTAGCCCACATACGTCTTAGGAATTCGTCATAATTAGTAAGAACTGAGAGGATGGCGATGACTGATATTATGATATTGTACAGTGTGACACACTTAAGATGAAGACACTTACAATTTTTTTATTTTTTTTTCGATTTGAACTAAATTTTACTGAAATATAGAAAATAAACAAAATTTAAAATTTAACAATTGATAAATTTAAAAATATAAAAAAATACAAATTACTTGGCAACTACCTGACAGCTTGGGTTTCATTTCATACAAACTTGTCATGAATTTTTTAAACAAAAAAAAACATTAAAATGATATTTTCGGAATTCGGACATTAATTTTGATGAAATTTGGAACTTAAAGTTTTTGGACAATTCTGAACAACTTTCATTAATAAAATATTCCGATAATAAAATTAGTCCTGTCAATGAATGGTTTCTAGATTGAGATGCCGAGATCACAATTTTTGACTTGAGACCTGTGTTTTGGACTATTTAGGAATGTAAACATACCAAAAGTCTCCGAACACAGGAGGTTCGGGGGGTGCAGGGGGACACGAGGAAGGTCCCGGTTTTTGGTTTTTCGCTTTTATCTCGAAAACGGTTAGCCATAATTAAAAAGTGGCTATATATGCAAAATTAAAGCTGACTAAATTTTCAACAATAATGTTTATTAATTTTTTTCGTATCTGTTATGGTTCAGTAATGGATTGTACACCTTTTAACTCTATTCTATCTTTATTATGAATTTATTATAAATTGAAATTTTTTTTTAATAATCATCATAGAAAAACATTTTTTGTACAGATATCCGTTTCATAGCAGACTGAACTCGAATATCGAATAAAAAATGTCTTTGTGTCTGTAAGTGTGTGTGTGGCTAGTGATGGGCGATATATCACGAACTGTGATTTGATCACTGATATTAAGAAATCACAGGTAACGACTGTTAGTAGAGTTGGCAGAAAAGCGTGACGTGATCACGACTTTCCGTATTTCGTTCCCTTGTCGTGCTCTTGCCAATATATCTTTCACGATATTTACTTTTAGTCGATTATTGTCTGCGGCCGTATGTATTAACACATAAAGCAAGCGATCCCGTGCCTTAGCGTCGTTAGATACGCATTTCACACTATTTAGATATTTATATAAATATCTTTATGCATGTCTTTTATTGACTGGCGATGCGATGTGGCGATTGAGGGCAGGGTCGTGACGGAACATTTTTGTTATAATGCCAGAAGTAACAACTAGTAAAACCATGCGTAAAAATATTTTATATGATTAAATATACTAGCAATTTTATTGCAAATATTGAGCATTTACGTTTCGGCATGAAATATGAATAAAAATATGGAATTCGACAATAAGCAAATGAAAACATTTTTAAAAAAACATCCTTATATATAAAACAACAAAAAAAATAACATTAAAAAATTAATTTACCATTTTAAATTAACAAAAATTCGTGTAAAATAAACATAAACATAAACATAAATATAAACAAGAAATCTATTGATGCTTCCGAAATGTTAATGTTTGTACAACTTTACAAAATATCCTATTATCAAGTTCCATTCAAAACTTAGTGCTTTTGCTTTATTACCAATCCATACATCAGGTTATTTGGATAAACAAATCATAATATATTATACATATTATGCATATCTGTGGCAGCACGGATTACCAAAGTAGCTAATTCACCATTCACCGTCTATCGGCGCTTAGGGAACGATTAACAATTTCTCCCGTACGTCGTATTATGAAAGTCGTGATCACATCACGTTTTAAATTCACTGATATAAGAAAATCACAGTAACGATTTACGTTGTGATTGAAAAATCACGATATCGCCCATCACTAGTGTGGGCGTGTATTGTATATGTATATGTGTGTGTATACCGTTTCTTGTAAACACGATAACTTCTGTTAGACTTAAAATATTTAATTACAATTTGGAACATGCGTAAAACAGTATAGTACAATAATCCCTATTGAAATTGGGCCATATCTGTAATACATGGTGATAACCAGAAGCCTACAAACTCTCACAACATAATAATCTTATTAAAAACACAAAGTTCCAAATTTTACAACATTGATATATCATTTAATTTAAATAAAGTTGGTTTGAACCTAACATACACCGGGTATATTACGATTTATAAATCTTATACATCTTCATATTTTTGTATGCTTAATCAAAAAAACCTATTTTGTTCTGAAATTACAATAAAACCTATTTTACTTAAGAATGAGAGTTTGTGGGCCACTGGTTATGACCATGTATTATAGATATGGCCCAATTTCAATGGGGATTATTGTACTATGCTGTTTTACGTAAGATCCAAACTGAAATTAAATATTTTAAGTCTAACAGAAGTTAGCCCTCAAAGTACTTATAAAATGCTACAATTTGAGCCATCGCACACATTTCTTGGTTTTGATGGCAGGATTTCACAAGGGTGCAAAGTTTTAGCAACAATTGTATATTTGAGCCGTTTTAATAATCATTTTCATTTGAAATTTTAAGTGGTGATTGTACTTTATAAGAGCTGTATATTTCTCCAAAATTTCATTGAATATTATCCATTATTTTTTAAAGAACAGTGATTTGTTTAGAAACGCATAATTTTGCAATATTCATTTTATTTAAAATAATAATAACAATTGGAATGAATTATAGTTTATGTACTTTTATTGTACAGCCTCAGCGAACATTTTCTTTCTTTTTGTTGTTTTCCATTTAGTCCAATAAAAATATCATTTTTCAAAAAAATTTCTCCCAGCAAGCTGATTATTTCAGGGTCGATGGAGGGTATCCGACCAAAAAGTCACAGTCCACACCCTTGTAGGCTGTTGCAGTAGGGGTGGTTTCTTATTTTTTTTGAAATTTTCTTTTTCCATCTTGTACATAATAATATTCTCTACAACTTTGCCTAATAAAATTTTTTGGTAACTTTGATTTTTGACGGTCCAGCGCCCATTATATGGGAAAACATTCACCGTATTTATTTATTATGGTTCAAGAAATATACAAATAAAAGGCTGAATAGCTTGTTTTTGCAGGGTTAATTGAGAACTGTCTCCTGAGTCTCCAACCAAAAATCGCAGTCCAACCCCTTCGGGGTTTAGCGCAATAGGAGTAGCCTCTTTATTTAAAAATATTCACTTGTACTTAATAAAAGTCACACTGCTTTTCCAGATTGTTTATTTTTTAACATTTAAACGTATATAATAGGGATGTTCAAATGAAATTTTGAGGTACGACAGTTGAAACAAATGGGATGTAATGTCCAAGTAACTTTGTGTTTTCAGTGATGTGCTTTACATGTAAATGTTAATTGTCAATTGAACTCATTTCCGCACCACCCTTGAGGTACAGTTCTGGGCGCGTTTTTTTACGTGATTTCCCCAGAAGGCATAATTCATGATCGTACAAAGACAATTATAAAGACAGTTTTCCCATCATTCGAACCGTCTTCTCTTTGAGTAACAGAAAAAAATCAGTATTGTAGACGCATACATTTTTCATTTAATGAGGCCTCTACTGGTTAATATCAACATTAAAAAAAATAATGATAAGGAAATAACGCTGTAGAGATTTTTATTAAGTAAGTGACCCAAAAAGAAACCGCCCCAAAATAATGAGACCACCCCTATAGCGCTAAACCCCGAAGGGTTTAGCGCTATACCGAAGGGGTTGAACTGCAATTTTTTGGTTGGAGACTCAGGAGACAGTTCTCAATCAACCCTGCAAAAACCAGCTATTCAACCTTTCGTTTGTATATTTCCTGAACCATAATAAATAAATATGGTGAATGTTTTCCCATATAATGGGCGCTGGACCGTCAAAAATCAAAGTTATCAAAAAATATTATTAGGCAAAGTTGTAGATAATATTATTATGTACAAGCTGGAAAAAGAAAATTAGAAAAAAAATAAGAAACCACCCCTATTGGGGTGTGGACTGTGACTTTTTGGTTGGATACTCGGGAGACACTACTCCATCGACCCTGAAAAAATCAGCTTGCCGGGACTTATTTGTGAGCACCCCCTATAGAGAAGGTCGACTTTTACTGTACTAATAGGATTTGTAGATTTCGAGACATTCAAAAAAAACCGACGGAAAACACGGTCTAAAAAATTAAATTGTTTAAATAAACAATATAATAATAATAATAATAATAATAAATTGCCTTTATTTCAGTATTATACATTAATACAATACCTAGGGCGAAGTCTAGCCGAAGCTACTCTACTTAACCCTAACCGAACATAAACACTAAGTAATAAAGATAAAAGATATGTTTTTTAAAACTAAAGTCATTATTAATTTTGCAAAATATGATATTAAATCTTAAAATATGTGAATAATACTAAAAAATGTTTGTGAGACAGTGACGCAACAAAATACAAAGAAAAAGAAAAAAGATAAAGGAAAGGGAACATATATAAGACTAAAATACAGACAGATTATAGTTGTGAATGTAACCGAAATAAACAATTAAATAGAATTAAATTAGACATAAATTCATAAATTCATAACAGACCATGCCGTGAATAAACGATAATCACGACTAACTTTGTGATGTCAAAAAAGTGTGCTTTACTCTTCTACGAAAGCTGTTTACGGGGAGGTTTTTCAGAGAATCGTTTAGGTTGTTATATATTTTAGCTGCGTTGTATGTAAATGACCTAGTAAACAAAGCTGAATAAAATCTGGGCAGCGATATTTGACCGACATGTCGTACATTTACATTATGTAAATCACGTCTAAATACAATTTTTTCTCGTAAGTATGGTGGTGAAGAAGAAGACAGTATGCGTTTAACAAGCACTGACGTATGATATTTATAAACGTTTTCTAATTTTAGCCAACCAAGCTGATTTATTTTTACCGAAACTCTATCGTACTTTTTTAACCCATAAACAAATCGACAACAACAATTTTGTATTTTTTGAAGTCTACTTTGGGTGATTTTGTCAAGACAGGGATAATATATTGTAATTCCATAATTTAAAATTGGCAATACGAGAGATTCGGTGAGTTTCTTACGTAACGTAAAATTAATAAGCTTTATATTTCTATATAGCAACTTTAAGGCTAGATATGCTTTTTTGATGAGTAGTGACACATATTCCTCAAATCTTAACCTACAATCGAAAATAACTCCTAGATTCTTTACACTGTTAACAACTTGTATGGGCTCATTACAAATAATTATCTTGAGATGAGTCTTGACTATATGTTCTAATCGCTTTGGACAAAAAATAATGACGTTACATTTATTTGTGTTCAGTTTTAAATTATGCAGTTTAGAATATTCCGATAATAATTTGAGGTCATGATTTATTTGTGTGCACGCCACATCAACAAGATGTGGTTCAAAGGAAAGTGATAACTGAGTGTCATCAGCAAATGCTTGTATGTTAGAATACTTTACTACGTTAAAAATATCGGCGATATATATAAGGAACAATATCGGCCCCAGGACAGATCCTTGGGGAACGCCAGATGTTACGAAAGAAATTTCGGAACACGCATTATCAACTACAACTTGCTGGCGACGGTTATTTAGGTAGCATTTAAAGAAATTTATGGAGATATGATCAATATAATACGCCACCCTCACAGAAACTGCAAAACTGAACTGTTAACTTAAGCTGATTCCCTGAACAGACACGGCGAAACGTGATCAATCCAAGTGGATAGTGTAGAGGGGGGTGTCCCTTGATTATTAATTATGATCAGGAATTCTTAAAAAAAAACGTTAAAAAATCTTTTTCGCTCAAATTTTCAGGTGAATAATTCCCCACCTACAGATTTTTCCGCCGGCCCTGCCCCTGAATACGTTAAAACAAAAAACTGCCTTGACCAGACAATTCACATTGCGAATTTTTTAGTCCTAATTTGACTCCACTATAATGGATTATAATTATAATGGATTATACCGGGTGACAATGGATTAGTTTTACAAGGCGCCATTTAATTGGTCTTTAACGTAGAAGTTTGAAGTTTGGTTTGTAGATATTGCTCATTGGGGTTCATTTTTCCATGAAAAGACAATTGAATATACCACTTCCGATTTTTCCGGAAGTTAGTCTAAGGTCAAGAATTTTAAATGGAACCCTGTTTTTTTTTATATAGTTGGATGGAGATTAGAATTCCCTTTTCAACGACACATCACATGTTGCCATTTTTTTTCTATGGCTGCGTAGGAGCCATTCTTTCTAAATATAATATGGTGGCAGCCTGGCGTTATTAATGAGACTGATGCCAAACATCTTGTTAAGAAACAAAATGTGTTTTCTTATTGGTTTTTAATTAAATTTGACAAATTTTTAATTTTTCACAAAATGGAATATACAATTTAGATATTGTTTGAAATGCCAATATTTTTCATAAATTTTCACTATTAAATGCTAACATTAAAGTGTGTCTTATCTTATAACCTACTAGGGATGGGACGGATATCCGGTCCGGCTACTGCATCCGGCCAATCCGTCTTCCAAACCGGATATTCGGCTCCGGCCGGATATGAAAAAATATCCGGTCAACATCCGGCCAAATAAAAACTGTCCAAAATGCATGAAACTTAAATGTTATTTATTAATTGTCAGTTATATATCAAAATATTTATAAAATTAACAATTAACTAGAAACTACAATCAAAATAAATAAATATGTCTTAAATTCTTCAATAGGCATACATATCGACAATATGAATATATAATATATTAAATAACATTGAAAACAAAAGATCAAAAAATCAAAACACAACATAAATTCAAGTGACAAGAATTGGTTAATATTAATACTAATAACTAATAACGATAATTAATCAATGGTAAGTTATGGTGAACAAACATTATAGTTTCACCATTTGCGTCGTTTCTTAGAAAATCATAATATTAATAAATACAAAAACACCTTAACTGTGGATAGAACCAAGTACACACATATAAATATTTATTATTAGTTATTAGTCCAGTCAATGAATATATTGAAGAATGCATGGAATATGCGAGACTTTTTGACTTCAGAAGTTTGTTATAGGAGTAGTTAGTAGGTAAACATACTAAAAGTCCCCGCCCCAGGGAGGTGAGCTTACGGTGGGAGGGAGGGGGAAGGTACCATTTTTGGATTTTTCGATTATATCTCGGAAACGGTGAACTCTAGAAAAATATGTTCTAAATAAAAATGAAAGCTAATTAAATTTCCTATAAAATTGTTTCCAGACATATTTGTCGAATTTTCAACGGACTTCGAGATATACGTTATTGAAAATCGATAATTTTCGAAAAAATTATTTTTTAAGTGTATATCAAATTGAAGGAAATTTAATACTCTACAACTTCGTTTCTGACAATTTTTCTGAGAAAGGATCGTGGGAGGCGCTAGAATTAGAAGCAAATGTTTGACAAAGGTAAAAATTATTTTTTCGAGAAGTATCGATTTTCAATAACGTATATCTGGAAAACCGTTGGAAATTCGACAAATATGTATGGAAACAATTTTATAGGAAATTTAATTATCTTTCATTTTTATTTAGAACACCTTTTTTCTAGCGTCCACCGTTTCCGAGATTCAATCGAAAAACCCAAAAATGAGACCTTCCCCCCCTCGTCCCACCGTAAGCTCACCTCCCAGGGGCGGGGACCTCTAGTATGTTCACCTGCTAACTACTCCTAACAAAGTCCTGAAGTCAAAAAGTCTCGCATATTCCATGTACTCTACACCCCCCTTTTGAGCACTCATTGACTGGATTATATTACTAGTTCTGACTGGTGTACCATGAGCATTTCGTGTAATTTCAATTACTTACAGCAATGTGCAAGATTGGCAGAATAGGACAATATGGGTGCGACTTGAATTTACTTGTAAATATCGCAGCCTGCTCATAGATAATGCGACTGCTTGAAAAAGCAAGATATCCGGCCGGACCGGATGTTGAACAGGCCGGATATACTGTATCCGGTTATCCGACCAAAAGCACATCCGTCCCATCCCTATAACCTACTATATATAATATAATGCACTTTGGTTTTTGATTTTAGTTTTTAAAGATTTTTTTATTTCAAACAATAATATTGGCTGAATGAACTAATTACCTAAGTGAACAAATAAAATACACATTAAATTGATAAAAAAATTATTCAATTAAATGTTCTATACGTTGGCTGCGTTGCTCCCGACACAATATAATTTTCTCTGAGCAGTTTTTATAAATGCTCTCGACAGATGCCTTCAATACCCCTATAATCTTGTTTTCCAAGATTTATAATGTTGGTGGATGAGTTCTATTCACTTTTTCTTTTAGATAACCCCAAATTGAAAAATCCAACGGGGTCATGTCAGATGATCTTGCTGGCCACCGGATTGATCCATTGGTTCTCAACCAGTTTTCACCAAACCTTCCATTCAAATTTGCAACAATTCTCAAGTTATGGGTTGGTGCGTCATTTTATTGGAAAATTAGATTTTCGTTTTACTGCAAGCTATTTATAAAAGGTTCGATTTGATTTGGGAGAAATTCCATTTAATGGTATAGATAGGAAAATATTGAACCAATGATATTAAGTAATTTATTATGCCTAACCTAACGTTTACTCCAGAACGTTTCTGAAAAGTACCTTGTCTTACACTAGGTCCTTCCTTTGCATACGAAGTGTAGCACTGAACTACACTGAATTACCCAAAGTCGTTTCTTTGCAAGAATATGGTGTTACATGCACTACACTTTACCATTCCATTGCCCAGTGTAAGGTCCACTGGTCAACACTGGTTAGCTTATCTCCGCACCTGGTCGAAGGCAGGTGTGAATTGCACTGGACATCCGCAGTAGAAATATTTGAATTAATAGGGTAGTTTCTGGACTTTTAGGTGAATTATATTTTGTGTGTTGGTGTGGAAAAATTGAAGAAATTCAGTTCAAAATTGCAGGTTGGAAGATGGCCCACAAGTAATTAATCTTCTATGAAAAATACTGTATAGGAATGTATTATTTACCTAATCTAACAATTTTTCTTAGATGATCAATTCACTGAGGAATTCTTCCAGAAAGCTTTCGAAAAAAATAAATTAGAAAAATTTCAGTTTCAACTACACTTGTCCAATCCATTGCTTTTATCACACTCATATCTCATATACACTGAATTTTCAGCTACCTTTGCATGTAGTGTAAAACACACTACATTCAAAAACAAAGGAAAGGACCCACTAATCTCTGATTTTCCAATAATAAGTATTATTTCTGTTAAACATTCCTAGATTGGTGAACCTGGATTCATCCATAAAAACAATATTATGATGGAATATTGGATATGTTTATCATCTAAAAACCAGTTGCAGTCTATTTTGGAAGTCATTTTCATATAGGTGATGGTGAATTTGGTAGTTAAATGATTTAAATCCGTGTTTATTTAAAATTTTCCTGGCACTTTTGCTGAAAGTATTGCTTAGCATACATAATCCGCGAATGGAAGTAGTGCGGTCATATTCGATATACGCTAGAACGTTTATTTCAAACTCTTCGCTTACAATTAAACGTTCATTATTGTTAATATTAATATCACCGTTATTTCCATTTTTTAGATTCAACACCAGCCAAGGGTAAGGTAATATGCATGTGAAGGAGCATCACGATCAGGAAAGCGTTCCTGGTACACTTTCAGCGTTTCTGGCATTTTTTTGACACTCCCCTTAATTAAGGAGCATGCCAAGTTGATGCTCTCTTGCATAAACCATTATAATTTTTTCAGATAACTATTATTACTAGTACTTACTGTTAATAAAAAAGTTAGTAACAATGAAAATACAAGAAACTTTGACTTTTATGATAAAACTACATAATTTGTTTCCAACGCCTTTCTTATGTTAGGTATTTTACTGCCCTGTATTAACCATTGGAGTAAACAATCCCTAGTTTTTTATTTTCTCTTTATTTTAAACTAAAGGCAGAGATACATGAAATTTAATAATAGCGAAACTTACTCACCAATAAAAATTATTAGATAATTTAGTGGGACACAATATCTCATGCATACCGCGTTTCCAGTTATTTTATAATGAAAAATGTATCCCTAGTTTTTTTCATTTTATTTTTCTAAAACCAAAAACCAAAGTGTATTAGAAATTTTTTTGTAGGTTATAAGATATGCTTTAATGTTAGCATTTGATGTAGTGGTTCCCATTCAAAATTTTCGAGAAAATGTATACAAAATATTGACATTTTAAATAACATCTTGTGACAAATTAAAAGTTTGTCAAATTTAATTAAAAACCAATAAGAAAACACATTTTGTTTGATGTCTTAAAAAGTTGTTTGGCATCAGTTTCATGAATAACGCCAGGCTGCCACAATATTATATTTAGAAAAAAATGGCCCCTAAGCCGCCATTTTGAAAAAAGGAATAGCAACAGGTGATATATCGTTGAAAAGGGAATTCTAATCTCTATATCCAACTATATAAAAAATATACAGGGTTCCATTTAAAATTCTTGACTTAGACCAACTTCCGGAAAAACAGGAAGTGGTAGGTATTCAATTGTTTTTTCATGGAAAATATGAGCCCCAATGAGTAATATCTACAAACCAAATTTCATGCTTCTACTTTAAAACACAATTAAAAAAATAAAATAAAAAAATACGGGTCAACTGTTTTTATGATGTTGATGTTATTAAAATTATTAAAAAAAAATGTGTACTTGCTCATTGTGTCCATTTTTTAAGTGTGGTTGTCTAATTTATAGAGTGTTTTTTTCGTCGAAACTATTTAAATATTATTGCATATTTAGAATTAATAACACCAGGATCCAGGATAACAATTTTCTGCTAAACATTTGAAAATCAAAAATAGCCCATGCGAAAGTTACAAAAACCCCAAAAGTGCAAGGGTAGCGCCAAAATATGTCTACACCCCCGTTTTCCAGGACGGCCAACGCGATGGTGATACTCGCGCGGTCCCTACCTCTCTCGAACTACCCTTAAACGCAAAAAAACCACCCCTTTTCTTCCATTTTCCGTTGTTAGCCATGCGAGTACTTGTTGGATCGATATTTTTTTGATTAAACTCAATATGTCCTGTAAAATTTCGCAACCAGACATCCTAACGACCCCCGGGGGTTCAAGCCACCCCCTTCCTCAATACCGGAATATGCAAAAAACATCCAAACGTGCCGAAAATATTTTTTTACACGTTTTCAAGGGCGGGGACACGATGCTGATATTATTTAGCCTCCCACCCCCAACCATCTACCCCCAAGTGCATATAACCACCCCTTTCCTTCCATTTTTCGTTTTTAGGCATGCGAGGACTTGTTGGATCGGTTTTTTTTTTGAGAAAACTCAATATGTCCTGTAAAATTTCACAACCAGACATCCTAACGACCCTCAGGGGGTTGAAACCACCCCCTCCCTCGATACCGGAACATGAAAAAACATCCAAACGTGCCGAAAATGATTTTTTACACGTTTTTAAGGGCGGGGAACACGATGCTGATATCATTTAGCCTCCCACCACTAATCAACTACCCCCATTTGGTTAGGGATGGGAAGCTAAATAATATCAGCATCGGGTTCTCCGCCATTGAAAACGTGTAGAAAACAATTTTCGGCACGTTTGGATGTTTTTTTTTGCATGTTCCAGAGAGGGCGTGGTTTCAACCCCGGAGGTCGTTAGGATGTCTGATTGCGAAATTTTACAGGACATATCGAGTTTCCTCAAAAAAAAACCGATCCAACAAGTCCTCGCATGTCTAACAACGAAAAATGGAAGAAAATGGGTGGTTTTTTGCGTTTGGGGGTAGTTCGAGAGGGGTAGGGACCGCGCGAGTATCACCATCGTGTTGACCGTCCTCGAAAACGGGGGAGTAGACATATTTTGTCGCTACCCTTGCACTTTTAGGGTTTTAGACTTTTTTGCAAGTTTCATGTGGACTAAAACTTCAGATATTCAGCTGGAATGTCGACAGACTAGTATACTAGTCTATCGACATTCTCTTCCAATTCCAGCGACATAATAAAAACCTAATTGTTAAATTCCGTTGATAGCATAGAAGGTAGGGATTGCAATTTACCGGAAGTTTTAATAACCGGTAAATCGGTAAATAAAAATGTAAATAACCGGTTAACCGGTATTTACCGGTAATTTTTAGAATGGATGATTAGGGCGGCGAAAATGGCAATTGTCTTTTTTCATATACAAAATTATCTAAATTTAACAAAAACATTTTTATATACGTACTTATATGTGATATAATGAACAAACAAAAGGTTTTTTATCAACAGTAAAATCACGAGAGCTTTTTTTCATTGGATAAATTTCTCTTTGTAATAAAATCATTTTGCCAATCAGTGATTTTATAAGAAGAACTGACATGAAAAAATCGCGAGATCGGAGGTCGAATGATTTTGTCAAATGTCAGTTTTTCGAGCAAAATTACTGATTGGCAAAATTTTGAGTTAAAAAGAAATTTATCCATAAAAGAAAAGCTCGGCAAGATAAATTAACGACAGAATATGAATGTGAACGAACAACAATAATTTATTAAAAATAATTATAATTTTCCCAAAACGACTCATATCGTACAGTATAGTTTCCACAATACTTAAAAATTATAGCTGACAGTACAGATTTCAAAGTGACGTGCGACTACTCTGCTTTTGAGGAACAGGCATTTTTATTGGTGATAAAAAACGATGCACCTTTTTTATTGCTGTCAAAGTGACAAAAATGTGACTTTTTTATATAGGAGTTAATTTATTAAAAAGAAAAAATATAAATGAAATAAATTTAAATAACTAATTATTCTGTAAATAACAAAAATATCCACTTAAATAACAAAAATTATAAACATAAACTCAAATAGGGCATTTACTGAATACCTAATCTCAAAATACAATATTTTTTAAAAATAGCCTGTTAAAACGGTTAGTTTTTCAAAGCTATATATGTTAGTCGTCTGATATTTGTGCATAGAATACCATCAGCTGAAAATGCCCTTCCTCAATCGGTATTGGTGGGTCGATAAGTTAATAAGAATTGGTAATAACATACTTCTAAATGTATTCCACGGATATTTGCGGTAGTGAAATATTCAATTTTCTGTCGTAAAATATTGTCAATGTCTCTCTTGTATTTCTTAGGGCTTGGTGTTTGGAGTTTACTTTTTATAATATTATTTATTTATTGTTAGAAGTGCTCGGTGTTGGGACAGTCACTCTGTATTTAGTGAATACTAGTCACTGACATAAATAGAAACGTTGAATACGTGACATATCGTAAGTTCAGAATTTACCGAAATAACCGGTAAAAAATTAAAATTACCGGTAATTATCATCATGTATTTTTTGTCCTAATAACCGGTTAACCGGTTAACCGGTTAACCGGTAATGCAATCCCTAATAGAAGGTGAATTTTACAGAGAAGGAAATCCTTGGGCAGTGCACTCTTGCATTTCTAGGAATGTATATTTTAACTAGAAATAAACATACATACAGTGTGACACTCTTAAGATGAAGACACTTTTTTCGATTTGAACCATATTTTACTGAAGTATAGAAACAAATTAGTATCTAATTATGAACAAAAAAACATTAGCCTCCTATAAATTCAAAGCCACCTGCGGTACCAAAATGAACCGAAAAAATCAATAAATCATATTAGGCATTTCTTTATCGAAAAATTTTATGAAAGAAAGTTGTTCAGAATTATCCAAAACATCGAAATTAAAAAACATTGAAATTTTGTTTAAAATACTACCATTTTAGTGTTTTTTTTTTGTTTAAAAAATTCATGACAATTTTGTTTGAATTGAAACCCAAGCTGTCAGTAGTTGTCAAGTGATTTGTATTTTTTTTATATTTCCTATTTATAAATTATTTAAATTTTAAGTTTTTAATTTTTTTTTATTCTGATGAAATTTTGGACTTAAGGTTTTTGAACGATTCTAAACAACTTTTATTATAAAATTTTCCGATAAAGAAATGCCTAATATGGTTTATTGATTTTTTCGCTAATTTGGTACCACAGATGTCTTTGAATTTGTAAGAGGCGAATATTTTTTTTTGTCCATAAATATATACTAATTTGTTCTATACTTCAGTAAAATTGGGTTCAAATCGGAAAAAAATAAAAAGCAGGGGGTCGCTAGGGTTTTTCTTTGGGTGGGGGGGAGTGGAGTTAATAATTCCCAACTCATTACAGGAATTTTCCCAACTCCTCAAAATAATTTTCTTCAAAATGAAAATTGATGAGCGGGGGATGAAATTTTTCTCGAATTCTCCCAACTTGAAGCTTGTATTTCCCAACTCGAACCACAATAAATAAAAATTGCTTCGAAAATAAAAATTGATGGGCGGGGTTAAATTAAATTTTTCTCGAATTCTCCCAACTTGAAGCTTGAATTTTCCAACTCGACCACGATATTGTGGGTACCCCCCCAGTACCCGTCCCCCTCCATAGCGACACCAATGATCTTACAGTGTACAATATCAAATATGAGTCATCGCCATCCTCTCAGTTCTTATAATGACTATTTCCTAAGACGTGTGTGGGCTAATCGTATGGATGACCTCAAAAATCTTCTTCTGTTGTCGATGTGTGATCTAATAACACTTTTACGTCACACATATTTACTACTATGTTATTTTTTACGTAAAACCTAATCGTAAATGATTAGTAATTTATTATAGTGACCGTATAACTAATACGTTAATTTAATAAAATTGTACAGGGTATTTACAACAATATTTACTGACATTATTTTTTCTTAATAATAAAGGAACCGTTTGAAAACTAGTAAAAATGTTCATCGCGCTAACATTTCTTCACCTCTCGTTAATAAGTGTCACTTCTCTAAAATTACCGACATCTTATATTTTTTATTATTATTATTATACAATGTGTTCCCGAGGAAATTTAAAGATAGCCCTCTTTTAACTTCGTTATTTTTGGAGTTACGTCAATACGTTTAAAAATAAAAGTTATAGAAAATCTAATGTATTTTCCAAGAATCACGTCAGAGAAACTATTGAAAGTCGAATTTTGGAGAATTTTACTTCGTTTTGTCTTATTTACTCAATATTTACAATTTATCAAATTAGTTATGGAGAACAAAAGTATGTAATTTAAAGTTAAGTTAACAATACGTTAGTTCTGTCAAGATGTTTGTTTGCTAATAAATTTCACTTAGTTTTAAATAAAATTGAAAATTTCAATGATTGATATTTGTTTTTCTTACTACCATGACTTAATGGTAACAAAATATGCGATAAAATATCTAGAGTAGTTTCTAAGTAAGTACTATGTTTTAAATATCATAAAAAAGCTTTTTTTTATGGCCTTTCAGGCGGTCCAAAAATATACACGATGTTCCATTACAAAAAACACCGAAGATCGGCCCGCTGAAGGGCCAACCTTACGTGTTTGTAGGGAAAGTTCATATCTCCGAAATGACTTTTGGAAAATACATGTGATTTTCTGTAACTTTTATTTTCGTACTGCTTTACGTAACTCCAAAAATAACGAAATTAAATGTGGTTCTATCGTCCCCGCGACCACCTTGTACATATAAAAAATAAAATAATACTAATAATAATAAATACAAAGGATATCTAGGTTAAATTTAGAAAAATGAAGAATAAATAAATAAACAAGACTGTAAATTTACCTCAGAAAATGCGAGATTAAAGCACACAAAGTAAACGAAATATATAAAAAAAAACAAAATAGTCTGCAACACTATGAGCTAATAGAGTGAGCTCCCCAGGCAGCAGACTGACGTCATTTTTTTGGTCATTTGAGACGTTATTTTGACCTCTGAAATAAAGACGTAACAACGACGTAACAAAAACTATGACGTGATTATGTCACAGCTCAAAGACATCATTTTGTGACCAGTGCCGGTTTTAGATGTAAATTGCCCCTAGGCCCAGGTCAATTTTGCGCCCCCCCCCCCCCCCAAAACAGGAAGGAGTGAAATGTCTTGTATTATAATCTCTATGCTTGCTATTGTGTAGTGTGTGGGCACTAACCATTAAGATGAAAGGCAAAGGCGCTCCTAGGCCCGGGCCTATGAGGCCTAGTCAGAAAACCGGCCCTCTTTGCCCGTTTTAACGTGCCGTAGTTCTTTCCTTGCTCATCAAAAAAATCCGCTGTAGTGTCCCCCCGTTCTTCCAAGAAATTTTGGGTTCATCCTTCCGGAGGTCGTTTTAGACTAGGTCTATTCAGTTTTGAACTTCTATAGTCTGTTTTTAAACCAGGAGGACTGAATATATAAGTCCCATTCACACCGTTGAAGTAACCAGAAAATAATCTAGAACCTTTTTGGCGTTTTTACCAACCAACAATACACCACTACAGTATATTTGGTGTGCATTTTATTACATATTATATAATGCATCGACCTCTATTTGACCTTATGCATTTTACACACCATCCATACCATTTATGCAATATAAAGGAACCAAATAATTAGCCACTTTCACCTTCAGATTTATACAAAAGGGATTAAAAACTAATATATAATGTGGAAACGATAAAATAGAAATTAAAACAAAATGATTTATGACATGAAATTAAAATTTGTTATATGTCAAAATTTACGACTATTGCCCTATGTAAAACTGGCGAAGGCGGATCCAATCACAGATGTATGATTTAGCGCGGGAAATTTGAAACGGTCCTCCTGGTTTAAAAACAGACTATTATGTCTGATTTTTTTATTTTCGCCAGGTTTTCTTCAATCTAGCTCTAATTTATATTAGGATTTGTCCCGAAAAATAATACAGTGCTGCCAACACTAATTGTCACTACTGATTTCGAAACCAACTCTGTTTGTTTAGTTGGTTTGAGAGGGGGACAAGCGCTAGGCAAAACAGTAAAAGCGAAAAAGAGTCTTCCTGGAAAATTCTTCTTTTAATTTGCATTATTATTTTTTTTTTTTTTTTTTTTTTTTCTTTCTCCTTTTTTAGGGTATTGTGATAAAGTAATTCGGGTTATCACCAAGAATTACTCCTTTTCAGAGGAACAATTAAGGAAACTTCTGACAATACTGCAAGTCTGTAGAGCTACTGCTTTTTGCATCGCCAGGTAGGTATTTTCTGGTAGTTTCAATAATGTGAGACTTCTCTTCAGCGATTTAGGAACGACTGCGGTGGATGATAGCAGCAGTGGAACTATATGTACTTTCTTTAGTTCCCATAGACGTTCAACCTCCCTAGCCAGTGCTTCATATTTCGTGATCTTTTATTATCATTATTATTATTATTATTATTATTATTATTATTATTATTATCAATTTCAATTTGCAAGTATTAAATTGATTGTACAATACCAATCTAATTTTTAATTACTTTTTAGTAAAGTGAAGTAATTTTTATTTTTATTAAAATTACGAAATTCGTTCATTTTTATTTTACATGTTTAAATAAGTCTCGAAATAAATGAATAATATAGTCACATATAATGACGAATGAATTCCTGCTATCCTGCTAGAAGAAATTATAATCTTCACTATTTATTATTAGCGATGAAAAAACTGACTAACGGATAATGGTGCATATTATTATGTTGATTACGTGAGTTCATTCGCATGCAAGAATGTTAAGAATTAATAATAAATATTAGACATAAATTATGAATCATCTACGAAATAATAAACCACACGTGATTCTTTACAATGTTCTAGAATGCATAGGCTAAATAAATACGTACACGTTTATGCTTATAAATAAAATACGTAACAATGGTTTAGAAATGCATTATCCTTTTAATAATTTTTTGGTTCACGATAGCTTAACAGGCAAATAGGTGGTTTTAAAAAAATAAAATAATGAAAGTTTCTTTTTTTCTGCTAAAATTGACACACTAAAGAAAAGAAGTAGAAAGAAGAAGTGAAAAACTGCCTGTAACTCGGAAAATTAGCAAGATACAAAAAAAATCCAAGAGACAAAAAATATTTAGAAGGCCTCAATGCATACGTCTTTTTTTTTTTAACTATTTAACGTCGGCCTATTTCCGCTACCAGGGCCTATCACCGACGCCAGGAGACGAGCTACCCCCAACCTGGAAATTTTGCCGAACCTCTTCCCTTAAGAAGAGTAGGGATCTTTTACTTGCCTAACATTTAATAGACAAGGGACCGCCTGCTTTACATCCCCTCCGAAGGATGGTATATCCACTACGTAATCCTCGTCTGAAATTACGTAACTTCCGAGTATACACTGATACACAAGCCTCTAGAAAGTGGGACGAGAACGCTGTATTTTCCAAGATGGGGGAGCCCATCCAAGTACTAACCGCGCTCGACGTTGCTTCAACGGAATATCGACTGATATTCACATTGAAGTCGCCTCTACGCTCGCCCCGCCTGAATTTTTTCAAATTTTTAAATTACATATTTTTAAAGCGCTACGATTGCAAAGAAAAGGGTAGTATTTCATGTTTTTCCGGAAGGGCTCGATGAAACGCACTTCACAGAAAAGTTGCAAATAAAGAAATTCTTGTATTTCGATGATACATTCACCTGAATTTTTCAGATTTTTTTCAACTTTTACATTTCCCCTCCCCCACTTTTAGGAATTTTCGAGTGGCCATATCTCAAAAAATACGCATTTTTCGAAAAAATGCACGAGAATAAAAACATCTTATTTTGGGCCAAAAAAAGTAAATATATTGTTTTTTTTTTCATTTTTGACCTAATTCCACAGGTTACGGAACCCGTAATAAAAGAAGTGTTTTCTACCCCTTCCGATCATTTCTTACTCTGATTTTTTTTTCAGCTTTTTTATTAACATCATTACAAACACATTGCACAAGGTTTCATCAAAATCCATTCATTAGCACTCAAATTAGAGATTTTGGTCATTTTAGCGCTCCATTGACGGGACTAATAAAAGGTATTGAATATTTTAATAAAGAAATGCAGATGAAGAAGATTGCCGCTTTTTATAATATCCTCTAAAAATAAGAATACTACATAGTATACAGACAAATGTTTCGTCAATAAACTAGTTTCATGGAGATAATTAACATTAAAAATATATGAATTGTATAACTATATTTACTTATTTTCAAAAAACAAAGAATGTTCCATAATTGTATAAAAAAATAAACCGGTATCTTCTTCACTTTTATGGAATGTAATTAAATTTAATCATCTTATTTTGTTATACAATGTTTAGTCCCCTTTGGACTATTGAGAGATATTTTAAATTTATCTTGAACATAAACAAGATTGTACATATTTATAAATTACATTATTAATCTTTTAAATGTTCAAATTAACTTTGAAAGTTATATAAAAAATTATCTACAGATAACAGCAGGGTCCGAATTTACATGCGAAATAAATGGGCAACTGACCGCAGGTCAAGTCCCCAATATTTAAATTCCTTTGTATCGTTGCGCATTCATTCAGCTTCGCACCCGTGAATATAAAATATCTAGTTGCCCATAAATTCGTACACGTATGTACTTAGCAGCCGTTATCTGTATATATATTCTTATTGATATTTATGTAATAGCTATTTAATAAATTCCTGAATGTGATAAGCTATTCAAAATACATATCTTGCTTACGTCTACCTAGGAGAGCGGTAGGTTTTATTTAATGTAAAGTATAATTGTACCTTAAAAGAATTGCGGTAGCCAGAAAGGAGGATCTAACCGCTTGCAATAGCCATGAAATTCCCTAGATTTGCACCCTAACGAATATGCTTGGGTGTCTTATTAAACGGTGCATAGAAAAAATAATTCAACTACCATTAATTTTTGATGAGTTAAAAGTATAGCTGATCAGAAATGTAGACGATACTCTAACATTATATTAATTATTTAATAAACAGTAATATCTCATCATTTAAATGTTAAAGTTCCCAAGGGACGTGATACCAACCAACAAGGCTCTATTCTCACTATGTGGTTTCCGGGCTTGATTCTTAGAACTCAAAAGTAGGAATTTTATATTATCGGTAGAATGGCCATGCTATCGATATACATTTTTTAACTCAAAATTCACAATTGTCATCTTAGCCCTGCCAATGAACGTTCAATAAGGGGGTCTAGAGGGAAATGCCGAGATCACAATTTTTGACTTGAGGGCTGTGTTTGGACTATTTAGGAGGTAAACATACCAAAAGTCCCCGAACATAGGAGGTGCGGGGGTTCAGGGGGGCGCGAAGAAGGTCCCGGTTTTTTGTTTTTCGCTCATATCTCAAAAAGTCGCTATATGCAAAATTAAAGCTGACTAAATTTTCTACAATAATGTTTCTATTAATTTTTGTCGTATCTGTTATGGTTCAGTAATGGATTGTATATCTTTTAACTGTATTCCAACTTTATATTATAAATTTATTATAATTTGAAAACAATTCTTAACAATCGTCGTGGAAAAAAAATTGTTATACAGATATCCGTTTCATAACAGACTGAACTCAAATATCGAATAAAAAATGTCTTTGTGTCTGTCTGTAAGTGTGTGTCTGTGTGCGTGTATATGTATGTGTGTGTATATACCGTTTCTTGTAAACACAATAACTTCTGTTAAAATATTTAATTACAATATGGAACAAATGTAAAACAGCATATAATCCCATATAATTATAATCTTATAACATAATAATCAATATTGAAATTGGGCCATATCTGTAATACATGGTGATAACCAGAGGCCTACAAACTCTCACCCTTACGTAAAATAGATTTTATTTTAATTTCAGAGCAAAATGTGTTTTTTTGATTAAGCATACAAAAATATGAAGATGTCTAAAATTT
Organism: Rutpela maculata; assembly: GCA_936432065.2. Taxonomy (NCBI): domain Eukaryota; kingdom Metazoa; phylum Arthropoda; class Insecta; order Coleoptera; family Cerambycidae; genus Rutpela; species Rutpela maculata. The sequence continues at coordinate 68,826,019 of OW386285.2, read as the reverse complement.
ATAAACCGCAATATACCGGGTGTATGTTAGGTTCAAACCAACTTTATTTAAATTAGATGATATATCAATGTTAACCTAAAATTTGGAACATTGTGTTTTTAATAAGATTATTATTATGTTGTGAGAGTTTGTAGGCCTCTGGTTATCACCATGTATTACAGATACAATAAAAAAAAAAAATAAATAAAAAAGCCGAGATGGTAGCAGTGGGCTAGACTGCGGTTGTGTGAGAGACAACACGGTCTAGTCGCTCTCCTCTCCTGAGTTCGAGTCTCAGCTGCGGCAGATGGCATTGTCGCAGGGAGTGGGTGTTGTGATGTTGTCTGTGTGTGTCCGTCCTGGTTGAGTAGTAGAATAGCCATCGGCTAAACTCCGCCAGGACATTAAAATAAATAAGGCGATTAAAAAAAAATATGTCCCAATTTCAATAGGGATTATTGTACTATGCTGTTTTACATATGTTCCAAATTGTTATTAAATATTTTGATATTAACAGAAGTTATCGTGTTTACAAGAAACTTTATACACATACACACATATACAGAATCGGAAAGTCATGCGCTATTAACCGCCCGCTCACAATAAAGACATCTACCAGTACTCTAGCAGAGGTAAACAGTGACACGCCCCCTCAAGAGAATTTATACATGATTGGTTGATTCGCTCTCACTTGCCGCTCTCGCTTGCTCTTATTGCCTCACCAAAACAAACACTTTCCGATACTGTATACACGCACAAGCACACTTACAGACACAAAGATTTTTTTATTCGATATTTGACTTCAATCTGCTATGAAACGGATATCTGTTTTTTTCCACGATGATTATTAAAGATTTTTTCAATTTTTTCAATAAATTTATAATAAAGTTGGGATACAGTCAAAAGATATACAACGTGATCTAACATGACATGCGGAAAATTTAACAGTAGGTTGTCCCCACCGAAAGGAGTTAAAAAAATGAAAAATTAAACAAAAAATACCAAAGAAATTATCTTATTTTTTTGTAGAAATGCGCCGCCAGTGACTTTAATCAATCTGACGTAACCCAGTACAACCATATCACTTTATCAGACTTGGGATTGACACTATTGACAGCAAAGCTAGATATGGTAGAAGTAACTTTTTGGTTTTAATCAAATCACACTACAAAAATAGCGAAATAAATCGAAAAGACATTGACCCTATGCAAGTGAACTCTGCAAAAACAAGTAGATATAGGAAATATTTACTTAAACGCGTCAATAACACGCCGGTGTCCTGATTGTTCGACCGAAAGCAAAAAACGCGGCGCTTTGATCGCACTTGCGGGCTTCACTTTTTATGCAACATCTACACATAAAAACAGTTGACCCGTATTTTTTATTTTATTTTTTAAATGCCTTATAGTACAAACAAAATTATGAAGTTTAAACTGTGTTTAAACGGTTAGATATTGCCGCCAATTTCGGGCTATTCTATTGGCTATGACGTAGTAGCGTAATCATCAGATTGTAATTTGTGTTTGAACAGAGAAACGAGTGCTACGTTGCCATATTTCGATAAATAATGTAAGACATTCTGTACTGCTATACGGAATCCTCTGTAATATTACAATTCTTTATTAGCAAGTTATCAGTCAGCCTTAAAAATATATAAAACATTTACTTGATTGGTATTTAAAACAGTGTTAAAAATTAATATTAAAATTTATTTCAGCAGTGCAGTAGTGCACATTCTTTTTTAGAAATGTGGCAACATAGCTAGTTACTGACAAATGTAAAATGCCCCTGTTTTAGAGGTTATTACGCTATTACGTTACGAGATATCCGGAAAACTACCTTATTTTAAATCCACTCTGATTTTAAGCATATTCATTTTACATTAAAACCAATAATAGTCGGTAAAATTACTTTGAAATTATATTTATAACATTTTGGGGAGTCATATTATAATACTATATTATTAATATTCTCGTTTTAGTTATTGTCTACTAGCCCATTAAGGAAATGTAAACATCTCCAATACGCTCTTTCACAAGTAAGTTCGTCGACCTATTACTGACTTAGTCAACAACATTAGTGCATCTTCGCAAATTTACTAATAATTTAATATACAAAATTACCTCAGAACTCTCTAAAATTTTGCAGGGGCTTTCCCACATTGAAGACTAGTACACCATTTTATTTTCCGCATATCATGCTAGATCACGTTGTACAATCCATTACTGAACCATACAGATACGACAAAAATTAATAAAAGCATTATTGTACAAAATTTGGTCAGATTTAATTTTGCATATAGCCACTTTTTGATTAGGGCTAACCATTTTCGAGATATGAGCGAGAAACAAAAAACCGGGACCTTCTTCATGCCTCCCTGCACTCCCCGCACCTCCTGTGTTCGGGGACTTTTGGTATATTTACCTCCTAAATAGTCCAAACGCAGCCCTCTAGTCAAAAATTACGATCTCGGCATTTCCCTCTAGAAACCATTCATTGACAGGACTATCTCGGAATTTACAATCGTTAAGCCGGAAATAAAAGGCATGAAATAGTTCTACAAATACTCAATTACTAGAGCGTTTCGACAACCATGTTGACATCATCTGACAAATGACTAAAACTGAAGCAAATTAAACTGCATGCTGTATTTATACTAAATTAATGTCATGATTCAACGCAACCCACTAACCAATATTATAGCGGACAATTTGGGTAAAGCCTTTATCACCATTCAACATTCGTTATGTTCCTAATTAATATTAAACTGTTGTCTATTTCATGATTATTATGCAGTGCTGGGCAATATCAGACTTTTTAGTTTTTTCATTTTTGAGACGGGTCATATTATGCTCCTTGAATCTAGTTTCACTTGGACATTTCGCTAGTCCAACATATTTCAAATTACAATCCTTACAGTTGATTTCGTAAATCCCGGACCATTCGTTTGTTTCAATTTTACACTTTGAGTTTTCTATGATAAATAACCGAAAGGTTAACACAGGCACACAAAATAAAAAAGTGGTCTTTTTCTGGTACTCCATTGTATTTCGACGTGCTGAACTCGAATCAGGTCTCCGTTTAGCTCCATTGGCCACCATTTTTTTGTAAATCACGAAAATAACCTAAAAAAAACTCACAAATTAAGTTATTTTCGCGATTTACTAAAAACTGGTGGGTAACGGAGCTAAATGGATACCTGATTCGTATTCAGCATATTGAAGCATGTTGAAATACATTGGGTTGCCCAATGGAGTCCCAGAAACAGACCTTTTTTTTCGTATGTGCTGAGTAATATATGAATATCACCGGATCCTCCGCCATTTTCTAGAAAATCGCGTATGCAAATATATTACACAGACACAAAAAAAAGTAAAAAGTGATCTGTTTCTGGGACTCCATGTATTTCGACATGCTGAATACGTTTACCCACCAATTTTTAGTAAATCGCGAAAATAACTTAAATTATGAGTTTTTTTTTGGGTTATTTTCGCGATTTACAAAAAATGGGTGGCCAATGGAGCTAAACGGACACCCGACTCGTGTTCAACACGTCGAAATATATATGGGTTACCCAATGGAGTACCAAAAAAGACCACTTTTTTTAAATTCCGTGTGCCTGTAATTAGAAATGTAATAAATATTGAAAGCATAGAAATTGCAAAATGTAAAAATCTTAAAAAAATGATTTTTCTCAGAAACATTTGTTTCGAAGGGCCGAGATTAACGGAGAGTCAAAGTAGTACATGATATTAAGTGAACATCATATATGAATGAGATCGATTTCAGTTTATTACCGATTAATTACGGTGACAAAATGGAGAAATTACCGAAAAAAAAAAAAAAAGTCCCAAATCCCGCCCCCTTTAATTCCTTCATTTTTGTCGGAATTCAAAAAATAGAAAAAACGGTTTTAGCAAATTTAATTCTATTTAAATTAGCTAGAGTGGTGTTCTGGCGATTAAAAAGTTGCTAACTGTAGAAGCTCAAAATTTGCGATTTTTTGCCGTACATGGCCTACATTTCAGTAGTTATCTCCGAAACGAAAAAAAATATATATAAAAATTCTGATGAAAATAAAAGATTCGTAGTGGAAAATACTCGTTTGACCTTATTTTTTATTTCAAGCTAACTCCCACCGTTTCGGAGAAAAATAGCAAAAAACAGCTTGCATTTGGGAGCTGAAAAAATTGCTAAAACTTGTAATCTTGTAATAAATTCATTACTGAACCATAACAGATACGACAAAAATTAATAGAAACTTTATTGTAGAAAATTTAGTCAGCTTTAATTTTGCATTTAACTAATTTTTGATTTTGGCTAACCGCTTTCGAGATATGAGCGAAAAACCAAAAACCGGGATCCCTAAAATATATTTCTTATTTGGCAGTTAACTGTATGCGAAGTATTATGGTTGCCTGTCACATTCTTTCACTACTTATTTAGGGTGACCACTCTGTATATTTTTCATATTTTTCTTCATTGACAGTTGTGGAATATTTATCATCCTCCGTTATATTATAGTTTTTGCTAAAATAAAGAGGACCTCAATTTACGCAAAAATTATTTGAAATAATCATATCTCAAAAACTGTTTGAAATAAAAATAAAGTGTATGATATTAAAATGTGGGGAATTGTAAGCTTTATTCATCTATGTAAAAAAATTATAGGCATTCCATTTAAAAAAATTGAGAAAAATAATAATTAAATATCAAGAAATGTAAACAAATATTTTGGACACCTGGTATAATAATAATTTACTTCAAAAATGTTTGTCAATGAATACATCATTATCAAATAACATCCTACATTTTTAGAAAAAACAATTAATAAATCGCGGAGATATGTAAGTCAAAAAATGTTTGTAAATTGACAAAAAAATAGGAAAAAAATCATAACTTGGCAACGCTGCAACCGATTGGCAAAATATTTTAGGTGTAATACAGGACCGTTTAAAAAATTATACTTTCTTGTGTGACTCGTTTTTGTGACACCATGTATAATTGAGAATAATTTTACGTTGTAGAAGAGATGAAGCATTGAAAGTTCTGTTAAGAAAGTTTTTTTGTAAAGTTAGCCGTTTTTGCACAAGCTTCCGAGGGAACACTAACTGAACACCCTGTATGCTGACGATTATTTATACCATAATAGTATCAAGTAAGACGGAGGTGCCAGGTACGGGCCTAAAACAAAAGCTGCACTGCCTGTTAAAAAGGTACTTAACAATAACAATACTAATTATGTTAGGAACAATATAATTATATTGGAGACAATAAAAATTTCATTATATACTATATGCTAATAATGTTAAACATTACATCAGCAGTATGCAATAGTTAACATCGATATATATTGTTAAGCATAGAATTTTGCAGAGTGAGAGGGAAATATGCGTTTATTTCCGGTTTATTATAAATATTTTAAAAATCATAAATGGTTAAATCTTTAAGAGTTTCAGGTACTTCCCATTGATGGAGGAAAGGAATACAACGATATACAGTTATTATCATAAATATTGTATATAGTTAAATGCTATGTTCTACTAATGAAATTAGGAACTATTTTCGTTGACAAACTACAACATTCGAGTACGAGTACAACAGAAATTTACAATAAAAAATATATTTAGTTGTATTCTTTGGAACAATAGAAAGTATCTAAAACAGTTTCAAAGATTATGCTATGTTTGGTTTTTTAAATATTTATAATAAATCGAAAATAAACGCGTATTTCCCTCTCGCTCTGCAAAATCCTATCCTTAACTAAAGACTACTCACCTAAAGTGGCCAATATTTAGGGGCAGTATATTTTCGACTGACTATTCACTATATTGATATTTTTTATAATATAAACGGTACTAACCGTCTATTTTTCTACGATACGCCTTATATTTACAATGGCTCTTATAACAGTGAAAATTGCTTAAAAAATTCGGATCCTAAATTATTAAAGTAAATCAATGATTACACAGGCACCCAAAATAAAAAAAGTGGTTCCTTCTTCTGACTAAATCTTATCTTTATGTAGTTTGATGCGCTGAATTCGAATCCGGAGTCAGAATTGCTCTATCATGCACCATTTTTTGTAAGTCGCGAGAATAACCTAAAAAAGTGAAAATTGCTTAAAAAATTCAGATCCTAAATTATTAAAGTAAATCAATGATTACACAGGCACCCAAAATAAAAAAAGTGGTTCCTTCTTCTGACTAAATCATCTTATCTTTATGTAGTTTGATGCGCTGAATTCAAATCCGGAGTCAGAATTGCTCTATCACGCACCATTTTTTTGTAAGTCGCTAGAATAACCCAAAAAAACTCATAATTTAAGTTATTTTCGGGATTTACTAAAAATTGGTGAGTGATGGAGCTAAACGGACACATGATTCGTATTCAGCACGTCGAAATACATGGGGGTTGCGAAATGGAGTTCCAGAAACGCTTTTTTTGTGTCTGTGTAATACATTTGCATACGCGGCTTTCTAGAAAATGGCGGATGATCCGGTAATATTCATATATTACACAGGCGCACACACACACACACACAAAAAAAAATTAGGCCTGTTTCTATGACTCCATTGGGCAACCTCTATGTAGTTTGACGTGCGAAATACGATCAGGTGTCCGTTTAGCTCCATCACCAATTTTTTATAAATCTCGAAAATAACCTAAATTATGATATTTTTTTAGGTTTATTTAGCAATTCTGACTCCGGATTCGAATTCAGCGCGTAAAAATACATAAAGATAAGTTGGTCTAGTCAGAAGAAGAAACCACTTTTTTTATTTTGTGTGCCTGTGTTGTCGATAAACTACTAAGCTATCAGACAACATTCCTCAAAGATAGATCAACGGGCGACCATATACAGTGTGGCTACAATTTCGTGGACACAAGCCTGCATCTATGTTATTACTTGACGGATCGTTTTCTAATTTGGGCAGGCCACATATACCATGGTAGTGCATATTTAGAACCTAAAATACATTTTAATCATAGGCGTGCGTTGCAGGAAATAAATAAAGGGGCAAATTTTTACGATTTTTTATTAGCGAATCGGAAAGAAAAAAATCGATGTCATATTCTTATTTATCACCCTCGAAAACATACCTGAAACAAGTTTCATCCAAATCCTATGCAGGGTTGCTAAGAAAATAAAGAAATATGTTTTCTCCCGTATGTCATTTCATGTTAACATTGTGTCCCATTTACTTCTTCTTTATGGCATGCGTACTACAGAAAAAAATAACACCCAGAAACATCACATAAATGTATTAACAGAAAAACAATTGACATTAAGAATACATTTGTGGTAATGATAAATTGTTGAACGAATTATATGAAATAATGGAATTTTTATTACTTCAACGTCCAGTGGAAGTATAGTAACGACAAAAAAATTTTTAAAAATTTTTATTGTCCAAATAGGCTTAAAATGTCATGAAACGTCGAGATTTTAAGTTTAAGCGAAAAAAAATTTCTGTCTGTCTGTCGGTCTGTCTGTCTGTAACTTTTTTTTGTGCGCACGTTTACTCTTGAACCGTTTAAGATATTGACTTGAAATTTGGTACACATATGTACTTTAACGAGATCTAGAACTAGATTATATTTTCATCTTGTTCCGTCGAAGGGTTGGGGGGTAAATTGGGGTAAATTTGGGGTAAATGGGTAAATCAAGCAGGTAAGAGTCCATAAAATTGGTATTTAGTATATACAAGAGAAGCTAAGGTCTCAAAAAAATTTTTGGCATTAGCCACCCCCATTACCACCCCCACCTCCTTATTAGGGGATGAAAAAAAATGTGATTTAGTGCATGTACAGGAACCAGAAACCTCAAAATATTTTTTACTTCATCCACCTCCCACTACCACCCCCCTATTACCACCCCCACTCCACTACCGATGTAGGGTATCGTTTTATGGGTTTTTGGGGTAGAGGATTTCAAATATTATATTATTAAAGTTCCATAAACAATTATTTTCACATACAAAGTTTTCTCGTTGTGAGTGACTTGGATAGAGAATCTGGATGTGGAAGTAGTGATTCCTTGGGCAGCGGTTTTCTTTTCATTTGTCATCATAACTTAATTAATTAATTATACTAATGAATTCTTCTAACTTCAACATAACCAACATCCAATGTGATGCATGCTTCTACCCTATTTCTAACATGACGAATCACTTTTATCTGTTCGTGCCTCCGATTAAAGAACTTATATCTAGATACATAACAGGCTATCTTTTCACTATATACCTTGTTTGCTCCTAACATAGTCACATTATATGTCCATTAAAGTGGATAGATGAATATTACATCCCATAGGCAACAGTGGCGTTGTGTGTGTAGAAAATGTGTAGAATGGTAAATATTTTCATTAAAATGAATTATTGCAATTCCTGCATTACTGGCTCTCTATATAACGTGATGTAGGCATACGATATTACAGTAAGATAAAACAGTAAGATAAATATGTATTGAAAGGATATTAAAATTTAATTGCTATTTACTTTATAACTGTAAACTGAACTTCATCATGTTACGACTATGGAACGATCGATTTTCTTCTTTTCTAAACTGCTTTCTGCAAACGGCACAGCACTTCACTATTTATTTGCACAAAATATATTGTCACTAAACTGTGTAAATATGAATAGAGAATATTATTTAGGTATTAACCAAATCACAACTTAAAATAAAATTACTTTTTCACCAGTTTTTGGTCGGAGAACACGAAAAACATTTATTGACATTAATGGCCGAACTGTCAACTGAGATTATGATAATCGAACTGAAGCCGATCGTGTACGAGCGGCCGCTAATACGTCGATGGGCCAGTCAGCAACTTATGGGAAGAAGTGCCTTAGAATGGGAGTCTTTCGGGATCATAAAATTTATGCCATTATGTATCTAGATATGTAAGTAAGATAAGTTCTTTAATCGGAGGTTCGTTCCTTGTGATACTTTGACATACCTCTGTAATTCGTTGCCGCAATTCTTCCACAGTACGAGGCCGATTAATGTATACTTTATTTTTTTATGTTACCCCAAAAATAGAAATCCATCAAGGTGAGATCCGGGGATCTTGGAGGAAACTCATGTAATGGGCTACGGAGACCAATCCACTTCATAGGAAAATTGGTGTCAAGCCAATTTCTAACCATACGAGAACTATGTACTGGGGCACCGTCTAACAAAAAGTAAAGGTTTTCGCTCACGTTTAACGGTAAATTATCAAGAAAATCCATAATTTCTGTTTCTAGAAAATTCAGAAAATTTTGAGCAGTCAAATTCTGAATAAAAAAAGGTCCAATAATTTGTTGATTTAAAATAGCACACCAAACATTCACTTTGAATAAGTATTGATTTTTACTGTTAATTATCCAATGTGGGTTTTCTGATGCCCAGTATCTCATATTTTGGGTGGATCTTACACCATTTGATGTAAAAGTAGATTCGTCACAATAGATTATATTTTTCAAAAAATTTCTGTTGTTCAAAAATTCACCCTGCATCCAAAGTGCATAATTAAATCTTCTTTCAAAATCCCCTTCTAAGTGTGTGTGTAATATTTTAGGCTTAAATGGTTTTATGTTATTTTTTTTTAGACATCTTATTATTTCTTTGTTTAGATTTAAGAAGTTTGTCTTATACTTAATTTTGGATTATTACGGAATGCTTGCAAAATTCTGTTTTCATTAAAATTATTCCGATTATAATTTGTTGGTCTTAATATTGTAACGTTTCCAGTTTGATTAAAAATTCGATTAATCTTAGCTATTGTGCTAAAACTTACTGGAGGCCGGTTAAGATGTCGGTCATTAAAAGTTCTTGCTGCTTCTCTTACTGTTATATTTTCTCCTACAATTCTAATAATCTCAACTTTTTCAGCAAATGATAAACGATTTTCTGGCATTGTATTAGAAGTCACAATTATTTGAAGTCTTAATTCAACACTAAAATGTAAACTACTTAGCTTATGTCACAGAAGAAGGAACTAGCAGAAGCGGCACTCTCAGCACCGCCTTTGATCTTTTTTTGTGACCTTCGCCATTTTGTTGTTGGTAATTTTGGCGGGAAATTTAAACAGCATGTTTATAAACAAACTTTACACAAGCTGAATACAATCACCTTATTCGAAGAATTCTACTTATAATGGACATTAAAGCTATTAAAGTAAACTGGATAAATTTGTCTCTACGAACAATTGTATTCTCAATATAAATAAAGTCACAAAATGTATTAAAATCAATACAATATCTCGAGAAAATCTGTAATTTCTTACTGGGAGGTTGTTCTGAGGAAATATTAATTTTTTTTCTGTTTAAACTACCAAATTGAGGAAAAATAGTAGGCAAGTGCTATTGGTAGCAATCTATTCTGATACATATTTGTCGTGCGCACAACTTAAAATTGTTATAAAGTTCGGTTGAACTTTTACTTGTCAAATCCCCACGATCGCATGCTTCCAACCAAAATACGGACCTTAAAAGAAGAAAGGTTCACAACTACTTGGAAATATCTTATAATTTACATCAATAATAAAATACCTTTGGGAATCCTTAGGAAACCCAAATAAACTGATGTCTTTTCCTGTCGTACTACTTGTACATTCCTTAACAGCGCAAACGGTTCCACCTCGTTTACTCATATCGCTAATAAAAATTACTATTAACACAGCACAATAATACTAAAACCTTTTAAGAATTTATTTCGGTATTATGTCACAGTCTGTCATTTACCGCACTTTATTGTTTTAACCTAAAACAATAAATGAACTGACGGATGTACTAACAACAAAATGGCGGCAATGGAATTTTGGCGGGTAGCTCAAGTGTCGTTTCTGGTAGTTCTCTTTTCTGTGCTTATGTCACAATATGACATTTCGACAAATAAAGCCATTCTATGGCACCATTGGATTTTGCATTATAATTGCAAGCAGTAAAGATTGATAAAATATTGTTTTATTATTTTTGAATTCCCTTTTAATTTGCTCTTACATTGTGTACTAAGTAAATTAGTTGCTAAAAAATCTCATGACAATTCTTATGATTAGAGTAAAAAAGCAGCGAGAGTTCTTAATCACCGATATGCTTAACCGTCCTTCTAGTTAGTTTTAACAGATTATCTAAAAAGGTAATAACGAAAGAAAATTGAAATATTTCTTTATTTTCTGAGCAACCCTGCATAGGATTTGGATGAAACTTGTTTCAGGTATGTTTTCGAGGGTGATAAATAAGAATATGACATCGATTTTTTTCTATCCGATTCGCTAATAAAAAATCGTAAAAATTTGCCCCTTTATTTATTTCCTGCAACGCACGTCTGTGATTAAAATGTATTCTATTAGGTTCTAAATATGCACTACCATGGTATATGTGGCCTGCCCCAACTAGAAAACGATCCGTCAAGTAATAACATAGATACAGGCTTGTGTCCACAAAATTGTAGCCACACTGTATTCACCACCACCAGAAATATCCTGGAATAACAATGGAAAGGAGTAAGAAAGGTAAAAGTGCAAATGTCGAGATATATTTCTAAAAGGCGTTTGATAGGTACTCAGTTATGAAGCCATAGTCAACACCTTACGCAACAAAGGAGTAGGTACTCTTCACTACATAATAAACAGAATAATAGAAATCTGCCTTGACGAAAACACTGCAATCCAATGGCTCTGACAGTCAAAGGAAATTACACAGAAGAATATAGGAATCAAGCAAGAAGTCGGGTCTTTTTTATTGGAAATTTTTTCCTCTTTAAGAATCCTTCTTTAAAATTTCTTAAATATTAATAGTTTTCGAGTTATTTGCAAAAAACGAAATTTGTTATTTTTTAATATTCATTTGTTTATAACTTTTGCAATTATTTATGTGCACATTTTTCTAGACGTCATTCCGAATCCAATGAGCCCTCACTCATATTTTTACGAGCTTTAACAAGAATTAACCCGGCTTTGAACTTCTGAACTAGTCTAAGTCTCAAACGTAAAAATCCGGAGAAATCTCGGAGGGAGATTTACTTCCCTTCGGTAAGCCAGGGAATTAAAAAGAATGTAAGGGTATTTACACGAAACTTCTCTCTCTCTTCTCAATTACTTTGTTAACAACTACGGCTCTTAATGTAAACTTGTTCCGATAGTACCACATTTGATTATATTGATAATATGGTAATTTTATTAAAAAACTAAAAATAAAATCTATTAAAAGAGGCCTCTATAAACAGGTTTATATCTGTATTATGCATTGCATAATTTATTTAAAAAATGTACGCAAACGGCAAAACATTCTTCTCACTACATTTCTCGTTGTAAAACTTTAAATTTTGTAAACAGATTTTAACCGGCTGTACCCAATAAAACGAAGCCTTGATTGTTGATTAGTAATTAAAATGACTCATTATTATAAAAACAGCTTTACTAAAGAAGTTGGTCAAATGGTTTTAGAAATGACGTGACTAAAACGCTTCTCCTCACCCCTCCGTATTCCCTCTTCCGAATACAGAACTATGAAACAGAACCGTATTTAGATATTTGATCTTACGAATTCTGTTTTAAAAATATTGGGCCCAGTTAATGACTAAATAAGAAACGTTTTTAGCTGCAAAGACGAGATGTTTCAATGTAATTTAGGAGAGGTTTATCTCTCATTCTTGAACAGTATTTACCTGACATTTTCACCGTCTTGTCAGAGGCAGCTACGGAAAATTCTCATTCTAAAAATTTACTTTAAGCTATAATATATATCCAACATTAGACTTTTATAAATATATTTAAGCTAGTGATAATTATGATAATGACTCAACAATTCTTAAGTTGAATTTTAGAGTGGACGCTGTAACAATGTTTGCACTATAATAATTCCTTGCTACTTTAAAAATATTCCTCTTACTAATTTATTTTTGATAAAAATACCAAGAAGTATTAATTTAAATAATAAAATAATCGAAAAAGTTTGTCTCAGATTTCACTCAGTTTGGAGGCGACACACCGGGTAAAGTTGGCAGAAAACGTAAAAAATGGCTACTTCTTTTTTAGTTTGAAGTCCTTTGTATTATATACCTCTAAGAAAAAGACAAGGGAAGTACTCCCTCCTCTTCGCCACACCATTCCAAACTTCTACACTTTGCCAAGACTAGCTTGGCCCGTGAACATCGAATGCTCATGAAACTCATCGTTTCCGGGAAGGGACAGCTTCGTCTGCCTAGCACACTCATCTAGTTCACTTCGGCACAGTCTGTAAAAAAGTACCTAATTATATTATAACGATATTGTAAACATTAGGAGTGTATTACAAGAATATTGGCAATAATACCAAAAATGTTATGATAATTTCAATCTTAAATAATCATAAAAATAATTGTTGATATTTGTACAAGAAATCGTACATATAATCCCTTTATAGTGTTCGATATTCAGGTACAGATACTTATGTCTCCGATTGCACTTTCGAATAATTCAGTAACTTTCATTTTTGTTGAACATTGAGCCTTTCTTTCCCTCTTGTGCGCATTTAGCGGGCCAAGCTAGTCTTGTCAAACTTACGTCTTTAACTGACTACTCATTACAGAGCGAGTTATTATAATTTATGCTCTGGTCCGTCTGCGAATTATTTCTGTCATGGAAGCATTACCTACAAGTTAGTACATTACTCTTTCAATAGGTTTATATTAGTGGAAACTTCTAAAACCGAACTATTTAGAAAATGGTACAAAATAAATGTTCAGAATTTTTCTGCCCTTTTTCTATCCTTAATAGTAAACTGGCCTCTTTATAAGTTAGATTTTCATTGGTCCAATATTTTGTGCTACTAGTGAGTTAATAAAAATGCAGTTTCGTAATTTTTTTATAATTTTTTGAGATTTCTAATAATTTTTTCCATAAACCTGAGTCTATTTTAGACTCATTTGCCAAATATCAGAATTTTAGCTAACTGTATCTAGTTTTGGCCCGACTGCGACTGTGCGACCCGACCGCAATATCTTCAGGCGGAGCCTTCCCTGTCCATTGACCGCGCAAACGTGAAACGTTTATAGATACATAGCGGCAGCGGAGTCGACGTAGTCAGTTTGAATTCTAAGTGTCTGTGTGTGTCAGGAGGATTTTTGAAATAATTTCTCAACATGAGTGTAATCCGTAAGTTTCTAAAATACTTTATATATTACAAAACTTTTTAAAACTTCTGTAAATCTGTATCTCAAGATTTTTTGAATATAGTGTCCTTTTGATGTAATTAAGAAAGCGGCTTAATTACGATAAGGACTGCGTACTTTTCGGTGTTTTCTTTACCTACTTTTCAGTTTTAGCCACGATAAACACAATATGCTGTTGGTTAAATTATAACATTCATGGAGTTATTTTTGGAATTAATTTGTTACTTAAGTTGTATTATATTTTAAAGTAAAAAACCGTATATTAAAATAATATTTCGATGTTACCTTGCGCATTCACCATATAAATAAAAATCGCTTAAAAAAGGAAATGATAAATTTTAAAGTAAAAAGATCGTATATTAAAAGAATATTTCGATGTTGCTTGCGCATTCACCATATAATTAAAAATCACTTAAAAAAGGAAATAATAAATTCTATCATATATTATTATGTTAGGGGATTCTTTTTAACTGGTTAAACGGATCTTCAAACTGTAGAAAGAATATGTAACTATAGGTACATCATATTTATTTTCCCGGTGAAGATGAATTTTTATTTGACCAAGTAATACGCATATTTTGACGGTACCTACAAACTTCTTCAGATTCGTAAGACACAAGAATGTGTTTGATGGTATCGTTTTACATTGCACCTAAAGTATTATATTTTGTTCGATATTTGTGATTAGTGTTTGATTGTCGTGCGTGCAAACAATTGTTCAGGCGCTTAATAACTTAGTTATAATGCTAAATATACTCGACTTCCATGATATTATGGCTCTTCAATCATAATATCGTGCTTCGAAGAATAAATAAGTCAAGTAGCAAATTGTTTTAAAAAAGTTATCATTGAAATTAAATTAAATGTCCACATTTTTATGACACGTTGTAGGTGTAAGTAATACTGGTAGATTTTAAATAGCGAGACTTGCATAATACGTTGCTTCAAACAAACAAAATAATCTCATTAAAAACCGGTATCGCGGTTGGGCAATTTTGAAATATTTAGGCGTATACACACTATAGTATACAATGCATGTGCACTGTAGGCGCTTTTAACAGTATTATATGTATATGCATGCCCATAGTATTTAATTGAAATTGAATCTTCTGGGCGCATAAATGTAAATTTGCTGTTTTCTGTACAGTCTGTAGAATGGATAAGTAGGCAATTCCAGTTAACTGAACGGATATATTTCATATAATTTCTAGGATGGATATGAAATGAAACCAACCAATCAGAGTTCGTGTATTAAGTACATAGACAACTATTCGTTTTAAAATCAAATTAGTGCGTAAGCTGTCAAAGTAACTGTCAGTGTGTACTGTCAGTGTGTATTTGTGTAATATATTAATGTTTAATAAATTTTGTAGTTTTTTAAGCTGGTCGTAGAAAAAGTATACTGTACAACTCGAGTGGATTATCCATATCGCACTCAAAAGATTTGAAGAAACTTCTTTATAGTGCGATATGGATAATCCACTCGAGTTGTACAGTATACTTTTTCTACGACCAGCTTTAAAAAACTACAAAATTTATTAAACATTAATGTATTACACAAATACACACTGACAGTACACACTGACAGTTACTTTGACAGCTTAGGCGCTAATTTGATTTTAAAACGAATAGTTGTCTATGTACTTAATACACGAACTGTGGTTGGTCGGTTTCATTTCATATCCATCCTAGAAATGATATGAAATATATCCGTTCAGTTAACTGGAATTGCCTACTTATCCATTTCACAGACTGTACAGAAAACAGCAAATTTACATAAGGGAGTAGAAAAAACAACAAATTTACATAAGGGAGTAGAAAAATAAATAAAAAGTTTAGTTGGAAAGAAAACTATAGAATATCAGCAGTCATTTGTTATTTCATCAAATGCCAGTTAGGTGTTAGATATTTTCAAGTTTTATAAAATTATCTGATTTGTTCTAATTAAATTTAGGTAACGTTATCGTATGTTACAAATTAAATTAGTAATATCACATGCGTTCGTAATGCCCCTATATGATTTCATTTATTTGTTTATGGGTGATTAGTATGAATAATTTAGCACGTATTTGAAAATATGTTAATAAGGATAAAATTGATTTTCAAAAAGCAAGGTTAAACAAAAGGTTAGATGTGTGAATCCTGATTATGCAAATTAAAATTAATAAATAGCAGGTAATTTAATGATATTGATAAAATTAGACAAACAATCATGTTTATAAAACTGGAAATATAAGCAAATTTAATATCACGGAAATAAATATTGCGTGTTAAAGAGAAAAAATTAATTAACACCAAGTTACTTAAATGTCATGTTGATGACGAGCAGATTTTAATGAATTTGATTTTCACTATTTTGGTTTCTAGTGGAGAGTCGTTAGATTTAAACCCCGAATGAATTAGCCAGTGATCAAATTGTTATAACTTTTGAAATATTATATTTTCGACACTATATACTGAAATGTTTATTTGGTGATTTTTCTCGATGTTTAATTTTTTAATATTTTAAATAAGTAAATGATTATTAATTTTTTGATATATATGTATTTGTAACTGAGGAGCAGACTTTCTGTTTGCATTTTGTCAACTTTTTGGAATTTTCACAAATCAAGAAAAACTGTTGAGTTTGGGTTTAATTTATCGGAAAAGCAAAAAATGGTAAAAAAAATATAGTAAAAAACACTTAATCAACGTGCCTATATGCCAAAAATCTAGTATTGATGTTTTCCAATAAAAAATAAAAAATATGTTGGACAAACTGCATTTATTTTGTCATTCAGGGACAAACGGCAGTTTCTTTGTCTGCATGAAGTAACCTTGTCTGAAATGGTACTGAAGGCGTTAAAAACATAAAAAATATGATAGAAAAGTATTATTATTATTTTTTATGCATTATATTAATATTTCACGTCAAGAACGTTTTGCCGAGGCATTTCTTTTTCTCTTCCTGCTGCCAAGGTCCACATTACCGACCACATGCTCTCCTTCAATTACATTCATTTTTGTTGAAAACTTTCAATAAAAACACGTAAGAGAACCGCCATGCAAAACTGTCATCCTGGGTAGCCACGACAAACAAAATGCAGCTTGTCCACATTCAAAGCACAAGCTGCTGTTAGGTTATTTTCCATCATTGGACATATTACACTTTAGAATGTCCAGGAGAATTTTATTCATTTCTTTACCACGGACATAATGGATTTAGAACGTATTTCTCAACGTCAGATTGTAGTCCACAGCTCAAAGATTGTGGCGCCACCTTCCGCTCATTTTTATTTTAAATGGAAAAAATGGATTTAGAAAATCTGCTCCTCAACTGTAAAGTTAATGTTTCAATTCCTGAAATGAAATTATTTTAGATGCGATGCATATTTGAGGTCTTAAGCACACAAAAAGGACTGGCGGGTAAGAAAAGTTAGCGGAGTGGAAAACAACAGCTGTTATTTGGTTTGAGGCCGATTTTCTTTTGAAAAAGTTACAATACTTTAAACCAGAGAATGTCGAAAATATATTTCGTGAAATCGGTTCACAAAATATCCCTTAAGTTAAAATCGGTACCAGATGACGTTAGGGGAGTAGCGAGCCACCTTTTTTGGGGGGTTATTTTTCAAATTTGTCAACTTTATAAGCCTAAAAAGCCAACTCTGTAAACAAATAAATAATAATTCCATTTTTTGCATTGTATTGCTAAGACCCATTACTAAAATGTTTACTAGTTAGAATTTAACGATCTATGTTTGTTTAATAGTTTATTTAAAAATTCAAGAAATAATTGTAAATGAATGATTAATCCAAGGTAACTGCGATAATTTTAGTCTCTGGACAGAATTATCATTTATGTTTTTGAGGTTGGTAAATATGAATTCAAGGTCAAAATTTGCAAATTTAAAAAGGAAGGAATTTCCGTGGTTTATGCAATTTTTTTTCACTTCGATCGCTTGCATCTCGAAGATGAAAGAAGTTATCGAATTCCCGCATTTTTCATTTTTTACTACACTATATGGTCCATAGTAAATTCAAAGCGAATTTGACACTATTTTATATTATTTTTAATGACGCCAACTGAACTTCTTCGAAATATTCCTCCTTCACTTTTAATTTGATAAAAAAAAAATGAATTCTACTCAAATGTGTATTATAATTTTAACTGCTAGATAACACGAAATGACAATATAGCGTGAATCATGTACATTAGTAAAATGCCTAGATTTTCAACTAATTTTCATGCTAAAAACAGCCATTTATTTGAATAATACTAGCGTGGCAGTACATTAGACTCAAGTAGGTGACCTACTACCCCCCTTATATAATTAAAAGAAACTGTCAAAGTATTCTGTACGATTGTACAATTTATTCTGATGTTGGTGAGAATGTAGTAGAAGGTATTTTATTCGAAATAGTGAGATATTCTATATACTTTCATTGATTATTTTTTATGAAGTTACGGCGTCACGCCCATATACTGTGACCTCCAGTTCACTTGACCATTTCAGTTAGTAGCATAACATAAGCAACTATTTATAGATATGCTGTCATTGTTATTTAATACTATAGAATGCACTATACAATTTTAACGTGACATATTTACTAATAATAACCTACTTTACACAAGAAAATTTAGGGCCCCCTTTTAGTATAGGAAACGGTTGACAAGACTGCATAATTATTTCATGTACAGAGACCTATTTTAATTTATTTCACATAACGAAACATTAAGTACACGATACTTAATTCTTTATATCTGAGAAATAGAAAATAACTAAATACTTTATGTTGATTTGTCTGAAATTATAAATTTTTCGGGAATTTCCTATGCATAGTTTTTGATAAAAAACATGTAAACGATCAGCCGAGAATTGGGCTTTATGCCAACTTCATGATAGGAACTAAAAATAGAGTATATTGGTGTTTTTATTTTTGCCTGCAAACTTAAGTGCATAAATAAGAAATACTGTCGAATTCTAAAGTATGTGAAAATTATCAAACTCTTCTGAGCGTAAACTAACGCAAAAATTGTTTTGACATTCAAAGAGTCATTACTTTATTTTGTAATAGTACAAAAGAGCATATAGGGATCCACAAATTCCTAAGTGTGATGGATTTGATACGGAAAAATCTTTCTAATTTATTTTTTTAAAATTATCGTTCCTCCAAATTTTTTTTCATTTTTGAAGAATTTAAAGCAGGTTATCTTAAAAATATGAAATGGGTGAAATGGGAATGGTTGTGAATTACCTGCGAAATATTTAAAGAAGAGCTATAGTGACGAATAATATAATGTAGGAAGTAGGTAATCAGTTGGTTAGATTGTTATGTCAAACAGAGAGAACGAAGAATTGAATTAATCTCAAAGAAAATATAGTAGGACGAATGCAATGTTGTTAATTTTGGTGGGAGTTATTTGAAGTAACTCTTAAAAAGTATGTAAAGATATAGAGACAAAGGAACGTGTATGGAATATGAAAATATTAGAATAATAAGATCATATTATATAGTACATATTTTTTGGAAATGGTCAACTATTATTCATATTTAGAATAAAAAAATATCTAATAAATTAGGGAAGTAACAATCTGTTAGTAATAGGTGACGTTTTACGAAAAAGAAAATGTCTACGCTATAGCAAACTTTATTCCAAACGTTATTTCCGCATTTATAATGAAATGAGCAAGGCACTTTTCCAAGAAGCTCTTTATTTTTCCTGTGTGATCACATCACTGATCATAGGCAGGATAGAGGCGCTCATTTTATGATAAAAAGTTTATGTGAAGGCAAGAGCTAATAGCGATTCCTTTAATGGACAATATCGATTAAGGTTTGGTTATAGCAAGGAGGTGACTGACTAATTCTCATGAATGGCTTTTGATATTTTGTTAAAAAAATTACTAGTAGTACCTACACCTACCCATCTTACTAAATAAGAACTGAAAAGTACAGTCGTTACTGATTTGCTTGTGGCTGTTTATTTAAATTTTTCTTCTAGATAAAAGTATTGGGATAGGGGTGAAAACTACCCTTAATAAAAATAAACTAAACTCAAGAATATTTATATCTATTAAAATACGATATTTATAACGTCAAGTTAAACTATGTGACACGTATCGATGTTAAGTAATGAATGACTCAATCCTCAATCCACTGGACTCTTTCCTCCCCGTCCAGCTCTGCTGCCGAAATCTCGCCACGTCGGCACTCCAGAATCTTATAGATGACCTTGGCAATTGCCGACCCCTACAGTTCGGCCATCCTGGTCTTCAGGATTATCCTCAATCCTGTGATCATCGTCATCCTGTGAAAAACAGCATAAATTAGATTACACAAAGAAACAAATGACGACAGCAATTAAATTGTCTTTCGTCAGAAGTACCGGCACGTCACCGTGTTTGTACCCTGATTCGACAGCAGTTGTCTTTCGTCAGGAGTGCCGACATGTCACTGTGTTTCGCACTCTAATTCAACAACAACGTTGTCTTTCGTCAGAAGTACCGACACCTCACTGTGTTTTGTACTCTGATTCGACAACAGCAGTTATCTTTCGTCAGGAGTACCGACACGTCTCTGTGTTTTGTACCCTGATTCGATAACAGTTGTCTTTCGTCAGGAGTGCCGACACGTCATTGTGTTTTACACCCTGATTCGACAACAACGTTGTCTTTCGTCAGAAGTACCGACACCTCACTGTGTTTTGTACTCTGATTCGACAACAGCAGTTATCTTTCGTCAGCAGTACCGACACGTCTCTGTGTTTTGTACCCCGATTCGATAACAGTTGTCTTTCGTCAGGAGTGCCGACACGTCACTGTGTTTTGCACCCTGATTCGACAACAACGTTGTCTTTCGTCAGAAGTACCGACACCCCACTGTGTTTTGTACTCTGATTCGACAACAGCAGTTATCTTTCGTCAGGAGTACCGACACGTCTCTGTGTTTTGTACTCTGATTCGATAACAGTTGTCTTTCGTCAGGAGTGCCGACACGTCACTGTGTTTTGCACCCTGATTCGACAACAACGTTGTCTTTCGTCAGAAGTACCGACACCCCACTGTGTTTTGTACTCTGATTCGACAACAGCAGTTATCTTTCGTCAGGAGTACCGACACGTCTCTGTGTTTTGTACTCTGATTCGATAACAGTTGTCTTTCGTCAGGAGTGCCGACACGTCACTGTGTTTTGCACCCTGATTCGACAACAACGTTGTCTTTCGTCAGAAGTACCGACACCTCACTGTGTTTTGTACTCTGATTCGACAATAGCAGTTATCTTTAGTCAGGAGTACCGACACGTCTCTGTCTTTTGTACCCTGATTCGATAACAGTTGTCTTTCGTCAGGAGTGCCGACAGGTCACTGTGTTTTGCACCCTAATTCGACAACAACGTTGTCTTTCGTCAGAAGTACCGGCACCTCACTGTGTTTTGTACTCTGATTCGACAGCAACCGTTATCTTTCGTCAGGAGTACCGACACGTCACTGTGTTTTGTACCCTGATTCGATAACAGTTCATCTTTGCTTCGAATGCCTTTCGTCAAAGTGCCGACACATTGCAGTGTT
Organism: Rutpela maculata; assembly: GCA_936432065.2. Taxonomy (NCBI): domain Eukaryota; kingdom Metazoa; phylum Arthropoda; class Insecta; order Coleoptera; family Cerambycidae; genus Rutpela; species Rutpela maculata. The sequence continues at coordinate 68,804,349 of OW386285.2, read as the reverse complement.
TTGCACATGATTCTACATTTTACAAAGGAAACGAGTATTAAATGTTTAACAGGTTTTGAACATTTTACCTAAACAGAATGTACCTACCTAGGCATCGAATGTTTTTACGTGTTCGTGATGTTTTCTATGATTATGATCAATTGCCTGCATAACATTGAACACGCATCAAACCTTTGACCTAGGAACACTTATGACCTAAATGCCTTACATAATACGAAATGTGCTTTACTATTTTTTTTTATAATTAGTATTACTACTACTTGTATAACTAACACATTTCTCAATATGTATCAAACATTGTTGGTCTAACTCTTTTTCTTTTTAACTTCTTACCATTTGGCTCAAATACACTTACCAAATCTTCGAGTGTTAACCACGGCTTAGTTTTTGTTACTTCAACTAAATACTTACAGTATCATTCCGATACTTTCAAGAACGGGTAGCTTCACATTGATGCAATATCGCCCTTTGAAGTCAATAATAATTTCTTACTTTCGCCCGTGGCAAGGAAAATCTATTTTTGTGATTGTTAAATCATTCTCATGTTATAAAATGGAATGCCGAGGTGTTCCATGTATTTATATGCTTCATTTTGCATTAAAATGAAATGCCAAAATAACACACCTTAGCTGGTGTTGTACTCAGGATTTTACAATACCATTCAACCATATCTGCAATGCCTCTATAAAACCCATTTGTCGTCCGCGCATCCCCCATCCATAGTTGCCAAAGTGATAATTGTGCTGTTAAATAATTCGCACTGTCCATTTGTCCGAGACATCCCATATCTTGTGCAGAAATTCTTGATTGATCCAGACGTAAATGCACTGTCTCGATCGGATATAACTCGAACAAGAACACCAAATCTTTTTTTCAAGTGCTCGACTTATAATGTTTTTATCTTTGTGCTTCGTACAGGCTCAAATATAGAGAATTTTGATGAACCATTAATGAGTACTAGTAACTGAATATTTCCTTTTCTACTTTACAAAAGGCCTTAGATAATCTATTTGGATCGTTTGTAATAATACCAACACTTTTTCAATGGGATATAGCTGATCTGACTACCTGACTGGGTTTTGTAATAAATTATAATGCATTTTTTTAACAATCACCGGCCTTGGGCACATGGTCACATCCCACTTCTGAAATATTGGGATAGGGGTGAAAACTACCCTTAATAAAAATAAACTAAACTCAAGAATATTTATATCTATTAAAATACGATATTTATAACGTCAAGTTAAACTATGTGACACGTATCGATGTTAAGTAATGAATGACTCAATCCTCAATCCACTGGACTCTTTCCTCCCCGTCCAGCTCTGCTGCCGAAATCTCGCCACGTCGGCACTCCAGAATCTTACAGATGACCTTGGCAATTGCCGACGCCTTCAAAAGTTACTACAGGACCTGGACTATTTAAAAAATGTAGCGAATTGTGAACGTATTAATATGATAAATATTTTCCCAGTAAAATCGTATAGAATGGTATATAATTTATTGATTTTCGTGAAATAAGGTAAAAAAACACTTACCAATCTGATGGTAAATACACATGTGGATATTTCTCCTTTTTAACCGACTTTATAACGTTTAAAAAAGGATGAGGTTCTTAATTCACCTGTATGCATGCAAAACTTGGAAACAAGATTTTCTATTCTAGAATCTGGCGGAGTCGCTGGTTATAAAAATTTTATTTTGTGATAAATAATTCCAATTTCATCGGAATTGCATTAAAATTGGTTAGATACTAGGTTAGAGTAGCTTATAACGAATTTGATGTTAAAAGTTAAAAATTCAATATGGCGAATACATTATGGCTGCAATAAATGCAATATTTTTACAGATTTACATGAAAATATATGGTGATTTCGGGATTCTCTGATAACGGGCCTGATGTTAAAGCTTAAAAATTCAAAACAGTGGATATTTTCTTTTACTGTGTAGAAGTTAAATAACGAGGTCACTAGACAAAAAAAAATTGGAAAAAATAATTGAACCGGTTTCAGAGAAAAGTCCCTAAGAATTATGAAATAAAATTTCATCGCCGCCGGTGTCACCCAGTTGATTAAACTTTATTACCTAATATCGATATTGAGGTCGGTGTAAAAATGAACAAATAACAAATTCAACGTACCTATAGTGGAGTAATATTAAAATTTGTAGGAAATTGGCTTAGAATGTCATGAAAAGTCGAGATTTTAAGTTTGAGCAACAAAATTTCTGTCTGACGGTCTGTAACTTTTTTTTGCGCACGATTACTGTGTGGCCAGTGACGTCAGCTCAACGTCGACCAATTGTGAAATAAGAGCCTAACCATGTTTGTTTAATCATTTAAGTTGAACCAACGTTTTCTAACATAATAATATAACTAGTAGTCAACCTGCAGAAGTTAATTGAGGACAACAATTAGCCTATCACTTCTACGAAGTTGCTTCAACGTTGTCCCGTCTATTAGAACTACTTATGTATTTAAGTGATCGTCCGACCGTGCTTTGCACTAATATTGACGTTGCAATTAGTGCAAAAACAGTCGGACGTCGGAAAAATATAACTTCAGTTGCCTATGAAGACTGACTGTATTATATAGGATGATATTAATGTTATATATACTTCTATACTACTTCTTTTGTTTTTGTTTGTGGGTTTTTGTTCAAGGTGGATGATTTAGATTTTAGAAAATTGAAATCATCATAATATAAAGTAATTTAATTGTTCAAGTAATGGAAAAATAATCAAATAACTAGGATTTATTTTTGGACGAAATCACTGTACAATATCCAACCATTTGTTTGAATTAGATAATTTTTAATGAATCAATATTTAAATTTATATTATAAACAAATTCATTAAAATATCTGTACACATCCTATTGTAAACCTCGTTAGCTGTTTACATTTTCAGTAAACATAAACGTTTAAGTAATTAACTACGTCCCTGATAAAAACGAATAAGCTGAACATAGGCCTTTGCTTTATTAGGTCATAACTGTATAAATTACATTTTGTAATGCAGCGGCGCCCACTTGCCTGTACACTTACCACAAATGTCAGGAGAGCTGGTTGAAGCTAGCGTTGCCAGGCGTCTGGCTTTAGCCGGACATATTTGGCTTTTTACAGTTTCCTCCGGCCTGTTCGGCTTTTGTTTGGCTTTTTGCCTAAGACTCTAAAACGTGATCTTTCGACTAAAATCCAAGGTAAAATAAAAATATTTCCCATTCTTTTTATTTTATCACAAAATTCTTTAACATCTCCACTAGTTTGTCACAGTTTTCAATCTTCAGATATATAATAAATATGAGTTGTAAGAAAAAGGCTGACCCTGAAATGTCTTCTATTGAACTGTAAATCAACAAATAGTAAATGTTATGAATATTTTGGTGACGGACCTAACGTGATCTTTCGACTAAAATCCAAGGTAAAATAAAAATATTTCCCATTCTTTTTATTTTATCACAAAATTCTTTAACATCTCCACTAGTTTGTCACAGTTTTCAATCTTCAGATATATAATAAATATGAGTTGTAAGAAAAAGGCTGACCCTGAAATGTCTTCTATTGAACTGTAAATCAACAAATAGTAAATGTTATGAATATTTTGGTGACGGACCTAACGTATTATTTTCTTAATACTCGAAAATATGGTTAGTAATAACATAACCAACCAACTTGGTCAGCGGAATTAGGTCTAGAGGTCAAAATATCATCTAATCAGCATTTTTTCTCTTTAAATGGTCTTCAGGATGTACAGAAACATAATCTCGCAATAGTTTTTCGGACAAAAACCGTTGCCTAAGGAATCATTACTTCCACATCCAGATTTACCAATCAAGTTTCATACGACGAACAAAACTTTAAAACTATATTTACACTCCACTATGGGGAAATAATAATATAATATTTAGAATCATAAAAAAATGTGAATATCAGTCGATATTCCGTTGAAGCAACGTCGAGCGCGGTTAGTACTTGGATGGGCGACCCACCTATCTTGGGAAATACAGCGTTCTCGCCCCACCTTCTAGAGGCTTGTATATCAGTGTATACTCGGAAGTTACGTAATTTCAGACGAGGATTACGTAGTGGATATACCATCCTTCGGAGGGGACGTAAAGCAGGCGGTCCCTTGTCTATTAAATGTTAGGCAAGTAAAAGATCCCTACTCTTCTTAAGGGAAGAGGTTCGGCAAAATTTCCAGGTTGGGGGTAGCTCGTCTCCTGACGTCGGTGATAGGCCCTGGTAGCGGAAATAGGCCGACGTTAAATAGTTAAAAAAAAAAGAATCATAAAACGGTATGTCACATCGGTAGTCGGGGTAGAGGTGGTAGTAAGGATGGCTGATGCCAAAAAAATTTTTGAGGCCTTTGGTTCTTGTACACAAACTAAATCACAATTTTATTTTTTTTACTTCCTTTAATAATGAGGTGGGGGTGGCTATGTAAAAAAAAATGTTGAGACTTTGGCTTCTCGTACATTCACTAAATCCCAATTTTATGGACTACTTGCTTGCTTTGCCTATTTATCCCCATTTACCCCCAAACCTTTAATGGAATAAGATCAAAATATAATTCCAGATCTCGTTATAATATAGTGGTGTACAAAATTATTAGTCAATATCGTAAACCGTTCCAGAGTAATCGTGTATCGTGGGCACAGTTAGATACTTCCACTTCAGTATAATATGGAAATAACAGAAAAAAGTCATATTTCTTAACAGGAATATGCAAAAGTCGGACATAATGTTACTTCTTAGAGGCTTGACTACAAAATAAAAGTTTAACACATCATTGGACCCATTCTTAGGCAAATTTTATCGATTTTTGTCAATTTCTAAGCAGTATTTGATTAAATATCCATTAAATCAATGCATGACAGACAGACCCCCCCCCACAAGGGAGGTCAGTAGGTATCGTGGTACCGGGGCCCGGCCACTTTAGGGATCTGGTTAGACCAGTAAACGCAATATTCGCTCATTAATTATGAGACCTGTACAATTTTTTTCACATTTCTTCCCCCGCTCATCAATTGCTCATCAGTTATTAAGCGCGGGGGCTCGTCAGAGCTGTCGCCCAAAAAAAATTTTTTTCACATTCCCCCCGCTCATCAATTATTAGGCGCCAGTGAATTTGGTACCGGGGTCATGATTTGATGGGGGGGGGGGGGGGGCTGATAACAAATTGACATTTGCATAATAGATCGAATTAAGTTATGGTATATTACTTCAGTCAAATAGGGAAAATGATAGGAAAAAAAAACTAATAAAGTTTTGAAACTTGGTAGATGTGTTCCAGCCGCTATCCGATTAAGTTTTTTGCTTATATCTAGCTAATCAGTGGAGACATCAAAATTAGGTTTCTTATAATAAATAAAGCTTATAAAATTCTCTACAAAAAATGTCTTATACATTTTTTCCGTACCTATCTATTATTATAATCTTCGGAAATTCGAAATTCGAAAATTCCGTAAATATTCTAGAATTCCGAATAACTTTAAAATTGCCGTCGTATATCCATCTGATTGTTTAGCCTGTCCGTTTGCCCGTCTGTCTCTCTGTACGGCACGTTTTTGTGACTACGATAACTTAAAAGAGAAAAGAACCTATAATGGTTATGAAGCATTTTATGAAGAAAATGCACCTGAATAGTATTGTAACCCCTTTGATACGGGAGATCATTAGAATTGTAAGTATGGCACTTAAACCTACAATGTTATCAAAGATTACAACACTCGTCACGTGTATTTTTTTCATAACCTTTATATTTACTGATCAATTTTTTTTTAAAAGCGCTGGGGTTCTTCCTCTAGCTAACAATATTTGATTATCCAAATAGACCGAATGCATGTAGGCGGCGTCAGAGTCGCGTTTGGGTACTGCAACATGACCTCATTTTCTGTGAATCTTTGTTTACTACTTCTTTAAAAATGTCAAGCAATTGTTGTGTGCCTCAATGCATTTCCTATTATAGAAAAATTAAAAATTTAAAGTTTCACTAGTTTCCAGTATGCAGCAGTTTTAGAAGAAAGTGGATAGTTGCTCTCAAATTACAAAAAAGCCCATCTAGTGTGTTCAAAACATTTCAGACCGAATGCATGTAGGCGGCGCCAGAGTCGCGTTTGGGTACTGCAACATAACCTCATTTTCTGTGCATCTTTGTTTACTACTTCTTTAAAAATGCCAAGCTTTTCTTTTAGTTCACCTAAACTATCAATTTTCCGTAGGTTTCAAATAAACAAACTTATTTCAACACATCAAAACTACAAAGCACAGAACACAATGAATAGTGTACCCAAAGCCGATCGGTAACCGCCTGGCGGCGAAATATTTTACTAAACCTATGCATTCCTCCTATTTCAATATAATCGGACTTTTCTGTTTTAAGTTATTTATCTTAAAAGAGACATTACCGACGGAGGGGCAGGCGGACAGACGAAGGAACTGACAGAAAGACGGGCCCATGACGGACATCGTGAAAGTTGTTGCGAATTTTATAACTAACACAATGTATGATATTTTTTTACTCTACGAGCGATATTTACAGTTTTTGAAATGTGTCAATGAAATTAAATGTACTCTTTGCTTTCGTATTTCCAAAGAGTATAATAATAGATACGGAAAAAATGCATTTAAAATTTTTTGTGGAGAATTTTATAAGCTTTATTTTTTATATAAACGTAATTTCAATATCGCTAATGGTTATAGAGATATAAGCATAGAATTGAATCGGAGCTCCAGTTTCCCAAGATGGCGGCTCGAGCGCAACAGTTTGAGCTGGGGACTTTTAGTATGTTTAATAGTAAACCTTAATGAACATCTTTGCCAAGTTTCAAAATTTTATCAGTTTTTTCCGTCAAACGTCGAAATTCGTTCTAATTTGACTGGGGTATATGCGATGTCTTTGAACACTAAATAATCTTGGATGATTGCTTCACAACTATTGTCCAAAAACGTATCTATAATGAATGAATTATTCAATAGTCTTAGAAAAGTGTTTTTATCGCTTCTTATTTTGCCCATTGCGATCATTCTTTGATTCATCTTTCTCTAGTTTGAATCTGTAATCAATAATGGCTGATTACAGAGAATGCACATTTCCTCGTCCATTTTACTAAATCTAAAAATATTTTTATGAGGCACGAATTATAAATAGAAATATGTATATTTATATTAAAATAAAAATACCTACTTTACTCAAATATTTCTTTTAGAAAATAGTCAAAACTGCACGTTTTCCATCTGTGGATCTCGTGACTACGCCACTGAGAGATGTGGCGTCTTTCAGACAACATACTGCGATGATATAACATTCCAAGGATACCAAATCAATGATGTTCTTTCCTTGTTCAAAAATATATACGGACAAAACACATTTAACAGATATCTTTAAACAAACATTATTTTTAGAGAAATATTTAGAATGTATTATAATATTTATGTATTCGGTTTTATTTTGCATATTTATACCCTCAAAATGCTATATTTATCACAGAGTAGTGAAATGGATTAAACTTAATATTTCAGAGATTTTTGTATAATAAACACGCACGCAATATATATCGTGATTAACGTCCATATTCATCGTGTCCCATAAATAAGTAAATCATGTTATAAAAAAGTGTACTTAGTTCTTTTACATCGCTGTTCCTTTGTTGCTTTTATTGTAATGTCAAAGATTAGAGAAGGTTAATTAATATACTACCCGTAGGGTTATTTAATAATGGTAGGTACATAAATACATTATTATAATGCCTTCATGCTATTTTTACACTTTCTTTATACCTATTTTAGAATAAAAAACCATATGTACAATATGTACATGTATATTGTATATACCTAAATTGAGGGTCAATCAATCTTTAGTACACCTCTCATTTGTGTACATTTTGTGTGATTTGTGACCCATGAAGTACTCTGTCAGTTCCCTTGTGTCATTGGCCCAACGTTTTGGATGGTGTCCTGTATTTCGCCGCTTATCATATGGTTTTCCCTGAACCATTAATCATTCGATATTATGCTTTCTTCTGATAATATGTCCAAAACATGATAAGGTGAAGAAAAATACGATGCTGGGAGTCATTTTAGGGAGCGTATTTCTCAAAAAATATGCTGTTCCTACAATCATCTGTCTAAGAAATTCATAACAACCGTCTCGAGACTCATATCTCGAAAGTATCTATACGAAATATGTCTGCCTTCCTATCGTTCCATGTCTTAGAAGCACAATGAAAAAAAGGAAAAATTAGAGCGTTAGCAAGCCTGATTTTTGTGCGGTTCGGGATATTTCTGTCATGCTCATCTTCACTTAATGTAATTAAGTTGACATCATCTGCAAATGCCAAGGTTATTTTCGTTTATATGCCTACTTTATCCTGCCAATATTCCTGTACTTCACGTGATGATGGTAAAGAGGATTGGTGGCAGAACACGACCCTCTTTGACGCCTTTGTCAACTTTACGTTTGTAGGACATACTGCTGTCGACTATCACCAAAAAGGAATTTTCCAAGCAGAGTCGAATAATGAAGACCAAATGTTTACGTGTTTCATCTCTAATAGTATGGTTTTCAATTTGTTCCAGTCCACATTGTCAAAAGCCTTGCGTCAGTCTACAGAGCAAAGGTACATGGACACGTAATATTCCTTTACCTTCTCAATCAGTTGTCGTAAAATCAGCGTTTCTTCTCTTGTACCGCGTCCTTTAACAAAGCCTGCTTGCTCAGGAGTTATATGCCAAGATAGATGACACTGAAATCTTAATTGAGGAATGCACATTATCTTACTGACTTGTGATATTAAAACCAGCGATCTGTAGTTGCCTGCCATATTTTGTGGCGTATGTTGTGAAGAATTTTCATTCTGTTTTCACCAATTAACTTAAGCTTATCTGCCATAGTATTATCGATTCCTTTACCAGTTTTTAATTTTTGTATAGCTGCCTATTTCAGTATTGCAGGTTTGCGTTTGTGGTCCTGCTGCCAGTCTGACTCAGAATAGATTTTTCCGACAAGCTTTTCAGCACTGTTAACAAACCGCAATAATCTGATTCCTTCCAGTTTTTAAAGCACCGGCAGAGTTCGTAATTGATCACACGTTTCTTTGTTTTGAATTTACTTGTAATCATTCTTACTGATGATGGAAAAGTCTCTCTTGATTGATGATATTGTCAATATTATGCATATTGTTCTAAATTAAGTGATTATCTCATATTCTTATTGGTTTTAAAAGGCTAGTTGATCACTTCTTAAATTATGTGTATTATTTCAAAACTAAATTCGGAAAATTAAATGATCCGTTTAGAATGTGCACTCAATATAAATGTAATGTTTTCGTGTTATAGCCCAAACAATTCGTGTCAAGCTGTGTAACAATTTTTACCTCTAAATTTCCATCTAGTTCAACAAATCACTATATCGTGTTGGTGGTTCGATTTTATTGCACATACAATAAAGTAATAGCTTTTTTAGTTCATTAAATCATGCTAAATGCAATCGTTTCGTGCAGAAATGTGATTTATTTTAAATTGAGTTTATTTTTTTATACTTTCACCTGCTGGTATTTTATTGAACAGTACAAAATTAAATGTGTTCTTTACGTTGTTTTTATTAGTTGTGGGGCATCATGCGGGTTTGTAATTTCAAATTGTACTTGAAATGATACATTCTATATTCTAGTATCAATGATATATGTGAAACTGATGTGCAACTCCGTTGCGTTAAAATTTGTTGGTATTATATAAAAATAGGTCATCGAGATGCTCAATTTATTTTACAACTCGAGCTCCGTGCAGTAGACCGTACAAAAATAGTTTGTCATGAAAGATTTATAACTGTTACGATTACATGTTCTCATCGCAAAGCGAAAAAGTGCTGTGCTCATGGATACCCGCAAGAGTAATGCCACAACAATGTTAAAACTTTTTTTATGTTACGAAATAACGAAAGCGGATGTCCCAGGAAATTGGGGCATTAATTTAAAGAATTTAATATAAGTAAAGATAAAATAGATACGATCTAGATCATATTTTCATGTTTAATCTTGTATCTGCAATTTGAACAATGTATACATTAAATTAGATTTACTTATGGGTACCTATACTGTACGTCTATAATTATTTATTTATTGCATATTCATATTTTTTTACTTGTCATTTGTTTTTTTGATACTATTCTGCAAAAATATTCAAAAAAAGGTGTAGACAGAAGTTGGTTTGTGAATATTTCTGACTTATTATATTCGAATCTTGCCAGACGTTTTGTGATGCACGCATCATCCTAGTTGGTCTCCGTTTGTTGGATAGCACGTTTGATAGCACCATGCCGTCTGTCGTGGTTGCTTGTTAGGTGCACAGCCTCATCAAAGCTCCCTCCTATCTGCTCCATGGTGACATCAACTCAACGTCATTGGGGACCGTCCACTTTACCTCTTACCACTTAGTTTTCCCTGAACTGTCAGCAGTTGAGAGGATTCGGGAAAAAACGATGCTCGTTAGTGCGTTGGGTCGTTCATAAAATTCGTAACCCAGACCCACATTTCCAAAGCATCAATACGTTATATGTCTGCTGTCTATGTCTCAGATGTCAAAAAAGATGGAGAATATTAGGGCATTGGCAAGTCTAATCTTTGCGTAAATAAGTGATATTTCTGTCACGCCAAATTTAGCTCAACTGGCAAGTTATTGATCTTACTATGTACTCTTTGCTGAATATCATATTCCCAGTTCCTGTTGTTCACAATGGCTCTAAGGTACACCTTCTACCTCACAGTCACCTATCCTGGGTGTCTGTGTGGTTATTATTTCCTCTGTCTTCATTCATAATTTGCGTTTTGTTGTAATTTACTCTTAAACCATGATCAGAGCTTATTGTCTGAAGCCTCTTTAACAGTTCATTATCACTTACTGCAATTAAGGTGGTATCATAAGCAAACCTCAAATTAGAAATTTTGGTTCGGCTCATAGTCATTCCACGGTACCTGTCTTCTAGCATAAGCCGCATTACGCATTCACTATAGATTTTAAAGAAGTTTGGTGACAGAACACAGTCCTGTTCGTGTTGTCTACTTTCACCAAAGTAAAGTTTTCTTCGAAGAATACAAGAACTAGATGTTTGGGGATACCCCCATCTTCAATAATACAGCCCACAGCCTGTCCTAATCCACATTGTTTATGGTAGTCTACGAAACAAAGATACACAGAGGCGTAGTATTTTCTTGCCTTCTCGATAAGTTGTCGCAAATTCAGTGTTTGCTCTCTAGTACTCCTTTAGCAAACGTCAGCAGTCTGTAGCTATTATAGATATCTGTCACTCCCCTATTACGAAAATTGAGGTTCTCCAATTACCGGACAAGATTCCTTTCTGTAATATTTTTTGGCATATTCTGTAAAGGATTCCCGTTTCATCTTTACCAACTAACTTTCACTGTTGATTTTCTGATGGAAGGGTCGTGTTTTTGTGGTCCTGATGCCTACCTCAACATGGACAGGTTTGATTAGATGCTATAAAATGTCTCGTACCTAGGACCCAAAATGACTGTACGCAAGATGCAACGAGTTTTATTGCATTTTAGTTTTTTGCTTCGGATTCTAAAATAAAATACAAACCCTGTTTTGAATTCCTTTAGTCCTTCTACCAACAGCCTTTTAACTCTTCCAAAGACCAATAAAATATTTTCGCACTGAAGTTTTATAATCGCTCTATAAAATTACAGTTGTTAATGCTGGCCTATAAATCTAATATGTGCTTTGAGATTACTAAATACAACTTATTAGAGTTTTAATGAAATGGGCAGAAACGTATAGTAAGTCAGGCTTAACCACAAAAGGATTTGGTTTCTCTTTGTCCAGACTGTAGTGTTTTAAAATAGGTAGTTTTAAAGCTGTATTAAGAAATATTCGTTGACATTTCATGTATTTGTGGATGCCGTGTGTATGTGGATAAGTAAACACAACACGCAAATTAGACAACCCCTAAATCCAAAGACAAGGTTTCTGGAAGACGACAGGCAATATCCATTACCGACCGATATTTGTACAAATGTGGCAAAATCTTAAAATCAAATCGAATTTTTAGGTTAGGTTTTACAGGCGCCGTAGGTCCTAAAGCGGTTGCGTTAATTAGTTAAAGGGTTTAGAATAGGTTTTAAAATAGCCTAGAAGTTTTAAAACATATTTTAAATATATACAGGAACAAATCGGCGTACTTAAAGAACAATTGGTACCTAATTTAATAGACATTTTAAGACAAAACACGTTAGGAGTAGAATTATTCACAACTGGTAGGGTTTATGCTTACAGCCACCATTATTTTTAGCAACTAAGCAATGTATATTGGGGAGGTTCTAAGTTTTGGTTTTGTGAAGGTTTTAAGTCACCGAAAAGAAAAATTAATTATCCATATATTTTTTTAATTTGTGTTTTTAGAGGGTGCGCGAATTTTTAAGAACTATCTAGCCATGTTTTACAGTAAACTTAGTCTCGTTGAAGATTTTAGGCCGCTGTGAGGACTCCCAATACTTTATTTGTAAATACTCTCTCTCAGTATTCGCCATATGTTCACTTTATAACTATGCATGGCGGCCCAAATATTGTGTGGATGATGCGAGTGTGGCAATAGATTTATTTGCTTTTATGTTTACTTCATTAAATATAAATAATAGTAATAGTAGTTTGTGCAACAAGAGTGGATATGATATCCACATCGCATGATAAAGAAGATTGAGCCGACGCCGTAGGAGTGCGATATGGATAATCCACTCGAGTTGTACAGTATACTTTTCTACGACCAGCTTAAAAAAACTACAAAGTTTATTAAACATTAATATATTACACAAATACACACTGACAGTACACACTGACAGTTACTTTGACAGCTTACACACTAATTTGATTTTAAAACGAATAGTTGTCTATCTATGTACTAATACACTAACTGTGATTAGTCGGTTTCATTTCATATCCATCCTAGAACTGATATGAAATATAGCCGTTTAGTTAACTGGAATTGCCTACTTATCCATTCTACAGGCTGTACAGAAAACAGCAAATTTACATAAGGGAGTAGAAAAACGTTTTATCAATGCATTTGTGTGTGCCTTTTAAATTTTACTATAGTGCTTATCCTAAACCAAATATAGTTTTATAATACTTTTCAAATATTCTATGAGTAAAGATTTAGATGATTCATTAAAACTTGAAAGCTTTAATAGTTGTTTTAAAAAGAGGCATGTGGGTCTTTCTCTAGGTGGGCCCCTGTACTCTTATAAGGGTTTTAAGTCAGTTTTATAGAGCTCTTCAAGACCATTTATATTTATAAGTAGTCTTAGAAATAAACTTTCAGAATATCTTATAGAATATATTAAAACTAAAATTGTTACTTGGGTTGAGTGACTCTTTTGGGGAAATTACCGGATTTATTTTCCTTGTACACGTAGAAAATCGCAATCAAAATAATTTTTTAAAAATTAAGTCGTAATATTTTTAACTAGAATAGGTATATATTTTGTACAGTTGTTTGATTTGAAGAGATACAGATAGACAGAATATCTTTTTTTTATTTGCTGTATATAAATTAACCGATTATATTTTTCCAGAACTTCAGACTGAAGATAGACTCGAATACAATTTCTTCCCAAATTCATCGGGCTTCGTACAATTCAGAGTTAAAGCACCTAACGATGCCCACATCGCACTATCGACTGCAGCCGCTGAAGTAGATCCTATGTATGAGGTCTACATTGGTGGTTGGGGAAATACTAAGTCAATTATCCGTAAGAACAGAACCAAACCAGACGTCGCCGAAACACCAACACCCGGAATTCTGAACGAATATGAATTCCGCGGATTTTGGATCCGTTGGCAAAACGGTACCATTACCGTTGGAAGAGAAAACGAAATTCCACCATTCTTAAGCTGGACTGACTACGAACAAGTTAACATCGAATATGTCGGAGTTTGCACCGGTTGGGGAGCTAGTGGTTCTTGGCAAATTGAGCCACCTAGAGGTAGGCACCTAGAAAAATATATTCTAATGTTATCAAGACAATACCAATCAACAACTCTAACGAATGTGTTACAGATTGACAAGGTTCACACATGTGAACCTTGCTTTACATAACCTCAAAGGTGCGGAAAACTGGTATTTGTGGTAAAGTTCCGCGACCGTCAATTTGTACTTCGTTTTTCAGACATTCCCTACCTGTACTTTAATGAGATTCATTAAGATACAAATTTTCTATTAAGATACAAGTTTATAACCAATAGAAACGCGACAGACAGCAATATTCTGTCAATATCAACTATTGCCTTGAACATCTGACAGATCCAAAATTTATCAATTTTGACATTTGTCGTATCATGTTTACCTAACAATTTCAGAAATAAAGTGTTAATTTTCTATTTCATTATGAATGGTCGTGGAACATTTAATGGCAATTAAGACACTCGCATTCATTATGGCATTCGCTTACGACTCGTTGCATAATATACTATTAACGTTTCAGAAACAGACCGTTTTTATCATATAATTTCGTTTTTAAATTTTATTGAGTAGGACTTTATGTGTTAAAAGAACGGCTTGTCAAATTAAATTTAAAGGTGAACGTTATTTACAATAATTATACATAATACTCAAAAAGAATAATATAACTAATTAATTAATTAATTTCTTCAGTAAACAATTTAATCAAAAATATTTAATAGTCGTGGACAAAGGATAGTATTCTACTCGCATATAAAGCCTGCTATTCACCCTCATGAATACTAGCCATCATTATATGTTCATTAAATAATATACTATTTTCTACGACTGCTTTGAAAAGTGTTTAAAAACGCACTGCTACTACGATTGAAAATTATTGATTTCACATGGAGTGTGACAAATCTTTAACTCTCGTAAACGGTTTCTGAAAAGTAACTCATTATATGCTTGTATCATAAGAGTAAATTGAAAACAATTAAAATTGTTTCGCGATATTCGCTTTAGAAACGTCAAATTATAGATATATTTTGTCGTTGAAGTTAATTCTGAAAATTGATTTGAACATGTATACTGAGAGTCATAGAGAAAGTATAGTGTGCAACACGTATGAAAATTACTTTTCACAAAGTGCTGTTTTCAACACTTTTTGCACAGTATCCCATTACACACACTGTTAGCTTACGTTAAGGATTTATCACACGTTGTGAAATCAATAATTCTCAAGAGCAGTTAACAGTCCGTTTTTAAGTACTTTTCAGAGCAGCCGTAGAAAGATAATTATGTTGACTAAGGAACAGAATATTGAAATTGTACTATTAGGTGTATGAAAAACGCATACCAATAGGGTAACCGTGACTTTCAATGAAAGGCATCCTGATACTGTAATATACCACACATAGCATTGGGAAGGATTTTCAATAAATCTTAAATGTTTTTATTTTCTTGGCCGTTGATATTAAATTAACATGATGAGTATTTTGGGATTTTTCGGTCAGTTTACATGAAAATGATTACATTTTCTTACGTTTCGGTTTATTAACCGTCGTTAGAGAAAATTATTATTATTAAATTTTGTTACACTAGTTTTATTACATGACATATACTTTATGGTGGATACTGCATACCTATTTGGATTTAGGTTGCTGAATAATCCGTTGATACTATATTTTGTAATAATTGTATGGTTTTAATCAGTAAAATATTATCATTGCGTAAAGGAAAATTTACTACTATAAAAGGTCAATAAATAAAAATAATTTATTCTTCCATTAACTAAGAAGTCAAGTGTGTTTAATATATCGCATGCGATATCAATACATAATTTATCCTAATCACAGCAGAATCATAATTTCATATAAAAATCTCGGTAAAAATTGAAAATAACACACATATTCGAGTTTTCATATAATATTTCATTTTAAACATTGTGTGAGCTCTGTTTGGTCGATAACCAAAGTATTCTTTATAGATTCGTAGGTATACTAATCATATATTCCTTTTTACAGCAGGAGCTTGGGTACCACCACAACAACCAGGTAGAGGTCCCGCATCATCAGTATGCTGGGTAGCTGCAAGCAATGGCCAGGTACCTCCAAGTGCCTTTGCTGGTGGTGAAGACAATGGAGAACCAGTCTACGTCGTCCGGGCCCAATACAGCGGAGGTCTGATTCCTGGAAAACTCATTCCAAGTCATGGTACATGTTATGTACCATGGGGTGGCGCTGAAAATCCCGTGCCACAATATGAAGTCCTCTGCGATTTTCCTGGACAATGGGTTGCTAGTTCTGGAGGTAATATTCCACCAAATGCCGTACCAGCTGGCCAGAGCGAAGAAGGAGAACCCTTATACGTTGGAAGAGTTGTTCACGATGGCGCTCTGACTACTGGAAAGATACAGCCAAGTCACGGCGTTTGTTATATCGCATATGGAGGACAGGAACTCTCTTTCCCTGATTATGAAATTTTGGTACAATAAATGGACTGATTCTGTTATTTTATTTGCTTTTAATGTGCTGCCTAGACCTCGTATTCATGTGATTTGAATTGTAACTTAGAGGAATGTACCACACACAAAATAAAATAGAAAAAAGATGTATGGCTTTTAGGTGCCTTTTACTACCTATTAAGGAATTGTATTATTTTTATATAAAGAGTTTTATGATAATTTAAAATTTACTGTTATATAAATATTATCGAATTTTATTTATTTCATTAGTGACAGCTGTTAATAATTGTAATCGGTGTATAACGCACTATTTTTGTAAGTCTGTTTTCATTATTAGTAAAATAAATTTAAAATCTAATACGTACGTTTTATATTATTTTATTATCCAACTGGTTACTAGACCATCGCTTTCCTTTAAATAAGTTATATGGCATTGGAATCTGAAAAATACCGTATTTATGCCTGGTTTTACCAATTAGAAAATGGCCGAAGGAGTTTGATATACAATTTGTTATTAACTATCTACATCTAGCATGGAGTACTACAAGGCCCAATAACCTGACTGCCTCACGCAAATGAGGGTAATGTGTTTAATAGTCTGTGTATTACAGCTAGGGTGTTTGATTTACCATTCTACATCCTATATCTTATGAACCAATTGAGATATGAAAAAACCACAGACATAATCTTTTACGCCTTTTTTAAGCTATGTTTTGACGTTCAAAAACAAATAAGAATCACTTCACATTATAAAAATTGAAAATGGCTGCCACGTTTTAATTTTCGAATACATTAATATACAGGGTGTCCCACTTAAAACTCCCGGCGCCATTTTCTCGATAACCAAAAGCGACATTTGAATTCTGTAAAAGATATCTACTAGAATATATAAATGACTTCAGTTTTGAGTAAAAATGGTTATTTTACACATTGAGGTATAGATGGCGTTGCGATGCAAAGAAATTGTTCGATCCTAGGAACGATGAAATGAGTTGCATGATGGAGAATTATATTCTAAGCAACTTTTTTAATATGAACAATTTTCGAAAAATCACTGGTTTTCGAGATATTTGAACTTCAATGTAATTTTTCAAGTAACAAAAACCCCATTTTTTTTTCATATCTACAATTTATAGTGTAAAATTTAGTAGAACATACAACTGAAAAATGTCGCAAAAATTAGACAATACACAATAAACAAAAATGTCAAAATCTTTAATTTCCAAATAGCAGTTGCACCTTTGTCTTACTTGAAAAAAAAATTATTTCATGTTTTGAAATAAATGTTTCATTACCATCTAAATGAGCCTGATTCACTATGAAAAATTTCCCAAAGGACCTATTGTCTAAAATGTATTTTAAAAAAGTTATGACGATTTTTATATTCGAAAAAATTATATTGAAATTCAATTATCTCGAGAACCAGTGATTTTTCGACAATTGTTCGTATCATAAAAGTTGCTCAGAATATAATTCTCCATCTCATTTCATCGTTCCCAAGATCGAAAAATTTCTTTGCACCGCAACGCCATCTATACCTCAATGTGTAAAATAACCATTTTACTCGGAACTGAAGTCATTTATATATTCTAGTAGATACCTTTTACAAAATTTAAATATCGCTTTTGGTTATCGAGAAAATGGCACGGGGAGTTTTAAGTGGGACACCTTGTATATTTTAAAAGAAATCAAGTGATTTCTACTTCGATATTTATTATTACTAATTTTTTTTGCAAAAACGGTTTTCTTCCAATTTTTCCAAGAATCTTTCATTGTCCAACCTAAAAATGATAAAGTAGTGTTGGAATAAAAGTTAGCTTGGGTCAAGTTGTGCCTACTTTTTCCGACTTGCTACTTTGTAAATGTACACAGTCGTACTCATAATAAAATAGTGTAATATTTGGTGCAATATTTCTCAAAATGATTTTGAGTTTGTAAGCAATGAAAAGCCATTATAATGTCAATTTGCTTATTCAAGTAGTGTAATAAGATACAATATAGGTATGCTACAATCAGACAAAATTTATAGAAACTGAGAGGCCATTTAGAAGTACTGCCTAGGTCTAAACTGATCACAGAACACAAATCGATGTATAATTCCTTAATGTGGCTTAAATAGGTTAGTATTCAATATGGGGAGGGTAGCATAACAAAGACAACCACATTATAGACTAATAAAACTGTGCTTAATGATTTAAGGGGGGGGGGGGGGGGCAATTCATGAAAATGTCTAACTTTACATAAATCGAAATTACTAAAGAAATAATTAATCTTTTTTGAATGAAACTTGGTAAAATTATAAGCCCTGTAGGTGTAAACTTCGGTGTAAACTATTGTGAAAAATTACGAATAAAAATATTATATATATATTATTTTTATCACTATTGAAAAGTACGTTTAAAAAGCTACAATTTAAGAAAAAAGTCTTTTTTTAGTGGGACCAAATAGTTTTTTTTATAAAACTTCAACAGTTCAAGAATCTCGTTCTTTGGGGAAAATAATAAATATTTTTATTCGTAATTTCATATTGCCTATAATTTCACCAAGTTTCATAAAAAAATATCGTTTTTTTTTGTAATTTCGGTTTATTTAAGATTAGAAATTTTCTTAGTTTTTATTTTTGTGAAAAAAAAAACAAAATGACAGATCGGATTTGGATATATGCAGTTCTATTCCTTATTTACTTACAAATATTTTGATTTTCTGCTTAGACTGATCCGGTGAACGGGATCCGTGATATTAAAAAAAACACGTTTCTCAAAATTAAAATTTAATTTCCAAGAAACGCTCACCTCCCAGATTGGTCAAATCTTTACAGTAACATCCTGATAATTTACAGATTACATTTCCACAAAAAAAATCCCCCGCCCCACAGTGGCACAAATCGTGATTTTTTGCGTTCAAAATTATCTAGAGCACTTGTTTCGCAACCGATTGGGATACTTTTTTTTTAAATACTCATTATTTAATTTCCAAAAAACGTAAGAGAGTCAATTTTTGAATTATGCTAACCAAAATTATTGAGCTTAGTCAAAGTGGCCATTTTTTATTTAAATCTTAATATATTACAAATAAAAACTTTCTTCTTATCAAGTTTACATAAATTTTGTTACTTGGGGGCTTTTGAGGTCGCTGATTACGAATCTGATATACAAATTGTCATAAACCATCCTGCAAGATGGCGGAATCAATGGCGGCTATAAAATGCTAAAAAATGATGAGAAATGAAATATTTCTGTTAAAGTTTATGCCGAGAAGTTTTGAATACTTCTGATAAGTACTTTTAATTTTAAATAGGCTAAATTTTCACTTCCAGGACGAAGTTGAAGATGGTGGATCCAATATGGCAGCAATAAGATGATAAAATTAACTTAAAAATAAATTAAATGCATTAAACTAAATAGGCTATTCCTAAGAATTATTAAAAAAATTTAAAAAGGAACATATTTTCTGAAATTTTCAAATGTATCCAATATGGCTGCTATTCATTAATTATCAATAATAAATATGTGATTCAGTCCTCCATTAATTTTGAACATAACCTTAAATAGGTCATATTAATATTTCTTGTTTTTATCTGCTAATAATATAATAAATACTTAACACCAAGAACTTTAAAACAAGAATATTAAACCTAACATAACCTAAGGCAAGAGTTTTACACCATGAACTTTAAACCTAACTTAGTGCAAACATTTTTCGTCATTATTTAAATCTTAAGTTTCTCTCCTTAATTTGTGTTGTTTAAATAATATTAATACTCCAATTGAGTTGATAATTTTTTAAATTGTCGATTGTCCTAAATACATTTAAATAATACTATTAGCACATAAAAAGAGAAATATTAATATGACCTACTTAATGTTATGTTCAAAATTAACGGAGGACTGAATTGCATATTTATGACCGATAATAATTAATTTATGGCAGCCATATTGGATGTATTTGAAAATTTCATAAAATTTGTTCCTTTTTAAAATTCCTAATAATTCCTAGTTTATTGCATTTCATTTATTTTTAAGTGTTTTATCATCTTATTGTCGCCATATTGGATCCGTTATCTTGAAATTCTCCCTGGAACTTTAGTCTATTTTAACTTAAAAGTACTTATTAGAAATATTCAAAACATCTCGGCATAAACTTTTACAAAAATATCTCATTTTTCACAATTTTTTTAGCATTTTATAGCCGCCATTGACTCCGTCATCTTACAGGTTGGTTTATGACAATATGGATATCAGATTCGTAATCAGCTACCTCGAATAACCCGAGTAACAAAATTTATGTAAATTGGATGAGAAAAAAGTTTTTATTTGTAAGTTTTATTAAGATTTAAATAAACAATGGACATTTTGGCTAAGCTCAATAATGTTGGTTAGCATAATTAAGAAATCGGCTCTCTTACGTTTTTTGGAAATTAAATAACGAGTATTTAAAATATATATATTTTGAACGAAAAAATCACGATTCGTGCCACTACTGTGGCGCCGCGCCCCCCAAACAATCTATGAAATATGAAATCGTAATTTTTATGTTTAGTTTTATTCGACGAATTAGTAGTATCAGTATTTATAAAAAATGTAACTTTCTGTATAACTGACTAATCTGCAGGCGTCACGTCGGGAGTGACTTTTGGTAGCGGAAATAAACTAAAGTCCTAAAATATTCACTTCAGTACATGTATTTTTTAAACATTTATGTATAAAGACAATTCTTTTCTATAATCTACTGAAGAAAAGTAAGCAGATAACCCTGTTTTACACGTTTACGAACACTACATTCATAAAATCTAATCCAGGGCAATTACCAAAAATTTACTGCAAAAATAGTGTAAAATTCTAATTATTTGTCAAATACACTAGTAAGGTAAAACTTTATTAACGGTTATAGCATGTGTTTTTTAAACATAAAAAGCAAATATTTTCTATAATCTACTGCACGTAAAAAATAAAATGTAAATTTAATAATAAATGAAGATGACAGCTGGAAACACTCTTTAACACATTGATCGCCAACATAACATAACTTATGTCTGCAGAACCATGGAGAAAGTGATATTTTGTGTGACTAGTATAATATACGAACTATGTGCCAAAAATGTAACTTGTAAAGATAGAAACTCTACGTTAATCTTTGTCGTATTATAGGATAATATTCAAACAATATATTTTTTCTAAAATATTTGTGTAATAGGCAAACAAATGACATGACATACATGTCAAAGCTTGATGTAAATATCTAATACGATATAACGCGCCTAGCTAACGTGTCAATTGGCGTTCAATATGTTAAATGAATTTTGTTCATCATTCTGTTATTCATCCTCCACAACTTCAACTTTTGCTGATCCAGTGATGTCTAACAATTCTTTGGATGCGAAAGTTGCAACAAATTTTTGTTCTCCCTCTGTCTTTGGCACTATGTCAACGTTAACCTTTACTACGGCTCCTGGTTTAACATCCGGGTAAGGTACAATTTGATTTCGTAAAAGAGTTGGTCCAGAGACGTTGAATTTGCAATTGGTTAAAACTTTTTTCAAAGGGTTGACGAATCTTAGAGTGATTGTTGTTGGTTTCCTAACTGGTATTTCAGGAGGAATCTGAAACAACGCAAATACTTATGATACGAATTGACTAATACTTTGAATTCAATATGCTATCGTCAGAACCTAAAACTATGGACTAATAATGGAGGATTTTCACAATGTAACCAAATCGTGACCAAAATCTAGGTGGGCGCCATTAATTTGGTGACGAAGAAACCGTGGACATCGAAGTGAATTTTTAGAAAATACAGGTGATTCAAAAGCGATTTAGTTCAATTTATATTTTGTACATAATGGTAATGTGTTTAGCATACTGCTGTAAAGGTCGCGGTAAAGAGAAAACGGCAAAAGTAACGTTCCGCAGGTAATAAAATAAATGCAATTTTCTTGCTGTCTAAATCTAAATTAGCTGTAAGTATCTTTTTTTTACATACTTATGTCCGTGTGCATTCAGTAAAAACAAGAAACACTGTGATTTACACGTTATTATACTCTTCGCAAATTCGATAACGAAGAGTATATTGTATTTGATCGGCACATTTCTAAAACCGTAAATATCGCTCGCAGACAAAAAATTTTCATATCATTGTGTTACTGAACGAATTCTGAACAACTTTCAAAATGTCCGCCTGTCCGCCTGTCCGTCTGTCCGTCCGTCCGTCCGTCCGTCCGTCCGTCCGTCCGTCCGTCCGTCCGTCTGTCCGTCCGTCTGTCCGTCCGTCTGAAATTTGGTCAGTAAGTTAGTGTTAGCTAGAGAAAGAACCCTATTGTTTTTGAACAAGATCGATCAGTAAATAAAAATGTTATTAATGATTTAAATTTGAAAAAAATTTTTTTGACTTTTATGTTCTTGTAATTGAATAGAAATTTGGTGGATTGATATTTCATTTTAATATCTAAATATTTATATATTTTACAAATATACATTTCATAATGTAATATACAACCGTGAAAATATGATTTTAGCACGTGTCTTATAATGTAAAAATGTACATTTTTTACGTGTAAGGTGGTAGTGTAGTTTTTACGCTTTTAATTGAAATTGACTCGGAATCCAAGGGTCCCGGGTTCGAAACCCAAATGGGGTTTGGTATGTTTTTTTAATTTTTACTTTATTTTACACTGACTCTTTTACCAACTAAGTTCGTACTATAAAATTAAAAATGTCTAAAACTAACATTATTTACAAAAAACTGCGAAGAGTATCCTATAGAATGTGTAACAATTATATAAAAAGTTCAGTGAACAGGCGAAGAGTACGTTTTTAGCTTGTTTAAGTTTTCATTCATGTAATCTTCGTTGAATAAATAGCAGCGCATTTATAATGCTAGTTTTCCATAGGCATAGATATACGCCTTTTACTACAAAATCGACCATAAAAAATGTCCTTATATATCACATTCTTTCTAAGTTACGCAAAATAAAAAACTGCTGCACTAAAATATTCATTTCTCCAAAAATAAATTGCCGTTTGAGATTTTTCCAAACACTTTCTTTCAATTTTATTGAATTTATTTCATAATTTTGAGACTCACTGTATGCACAAATTTATTGACTTAATACCCATTCCATTATAATTGTACTGTTAATACTGTTGTACTGCCTCATAAAAAATATTAAATGAATCGCTCTTTTATTCCTTCCACTTGATAAACTTAACGCCTAAATATCGGGGTATATTCTGTCACTGGCGCTTGTCGTTTGGTTCCAATCGGTCACACTATCGGGAATAATGGTACGAGTTCCGCTTTTTTCTAACTTTTTCTTTTTCTCTATCATAGAAATCTGGATCTTCTAGATATCTACATTGAATACGCCGTCGTTCTTTTGGGTCGGCGTTGCCGGCGCGTTAGCTAACCGGAACAAGAGGCCCTTCTGAAATCCCCGAAGAGGGACCAGACCGGAACCCTTTCGCATTACTTCAGTCTGATCCATGCTGTCCTTGCTGTGTCGCCATCTGTCATCATTTCCCTACATCCCCCGTCCACTGCTGTGATTAGTGGTTCAGGAGTGAGGTCTCGATGCCTTGTGCGTGACGTTTATCACGTTTATTGCTCCTCTCGTTTCTTTTGTCGTAGCACAGTCTCTACGAATTTTGATACTGCTTCGTAGCAATGCTTGCTGCACAGCATATTATCCACGATGTTTTCGGGTGTCAGTTGGGCACCTACTGTCACTTCCAACAAGGTTCTTTTCTAAATCCATCTGTTACATTCGAAGAACGTGTGGTGTGCATCGTCTTCGGGTTCCATCTCACGGTAGACGCATCCTGAGGTTTCCGTTTTTCCCATCTTATATAGATAGGATCGGAAAAACCTTGTTCGGTCAGAAACTGCGTTAAGTGGTACTTCACCTCGCCGTATCCGCGGCATAACGATGTATTTATCCGCCCTATTAATCTGACTGTCCACCTTCTTCTGTCAGGTAGACAGCCAGATTAATATTGAATATGAGATGCAATGTGTGCTGGAGGACTGGCAGGGTGGAGGAACCATAGATGAAATATGGATTTCTAGCTTGTTTGCCAATGATATACCACTTAAGTTGTTGCAAATGAGGATGCTGAGCTCATACACCTTTTCGACAATCTTCAAGCTGAATAATCTGTGAGTATGATTTAGGTGTAGATTATTACAAAACGAAATTTATAAATATAGGTCGAACAAAAGAAAATCATCCAAAAACGTAAAAGATAAATGAGACAGTAGACAAGGGAGTCCCTTTCTGTTGAATCTTACCATATCTTGGCTACCAGAGGGGAGAATGTCAAACTGTTAAAATAGTGTAGGAAAAATACGATGGTAAACGATGACCTCCAATAAGTGACCTGATGTCACCAAGTATCTGATGAAAAAGAATTTTGAAGAGACTGTACGTGTAAAAGGCAGTCGCGATAAATGGCGTATACCTGTTAGACATACCATAGTACCATACAGCAAAGGGAGATGAACTAAAAAAATGTATAGGTCAAAAACGTATATCGAGACGTTGTGAATAAGAAAGAAAGGTAAACGCATGTATTAAAACATTTCAAAATATTTTATCAGTAGTACTTTCTAATAAATATTCTACTGAATGGCTAAATATATTTTCATAAATATTTATTAAAAATGTACCCACCTTTATATCAATATTAGGCTTAATGACTTGAAAATCATCTTCATCTGCCCAGGTTTGTCTCGTTTCTGTAACTGTTGCGATTGCATATATTTTCATAATACAGTATTCCACCAGTTTATCCAAATAATCATCAGCCTTGATGGTCAACTTCAATTCTTCACCTAGAAAAGCTTCATAGAATAGCCGTAGACTGAAATGTTTTTTTAAAGAAAATTTACTGACAATTTCCGCAGGAGTGAATGATGAAATACATAATTTGTATAATATGATTTTCTAATTTTTGTCGGGTGCGTAATATTCGGAAACGAAAATATGCATAAGAACATTTTAATTTCTTTTCATTTAGCAGCATTTTACTTACCACAAAAAATTTAAAAAATTGCGAATTAAAATGTAAAATACAACAGCAGATTTTAAGCAAGCCTTCTTTTATTGAAGTATCTGGAGATAACGAACATGACTGCGTGGTTGACAGGCAAGTGCACCTGATTGTTGATATTTATTATAACCTGCCTCTACCTCATCCCCGCTCTGCCCTTCAACTGCTACGGAGCCCTAGCTAGCGCATATCTTGCTGGATAAGGGAGTGTATGTTGAGAATAAATTGTATACACTTAACTTTTCAAAAGTCAATTCATAAGTTATTACCTATAGTTAATTATTGTTTGTAGTTGTACTTTTCTTAGAAAATTTATTAAGAGATAATAAAAATTGTTGGATAATAGTGTCGCTAGTAAAAATATTTTATTTAATTAGTTATTATTGTTTGTAGTTGTATTTGTTAGAAACTTTATTAAAAGAATAATACAAAATTGATTTTGTATGTCAGTGTCGGCCAAAAAAAAAAAATGTGCGTTACATGACCGAAAAACAGTATTTTGCGGGTCTCCCCTGCTTGGGTTGACCTGCAAAATACCTCTTTCTGGTCTTGTAACGTAAATTACTATTTCTGAAACTGATCAAGAATGTCTACTTTTTCGGCGCAATTTCAGATCCCAAAATACACTATTCTCGTAAACAGTCCGGGAAAGTTAACTTTCCTGGACTGTTTTTGATTTTAATATTATATATTATTTTATTATTATATATTTATAATAATATTGATTACGATTTCAGAAAAAATTGTGTGCACCTCGTAGTAAAAACACATTCCCGGACTGCAAACATCGTCGTCCGGGAATATATTGCTTTTACTACTTGATACACAATGTACTATTTTGGATAGTGACAGGATTTCTGATATTATTTTTGATACTAACATTCAAAATTAAATGGATAAATTACACAAGTGAATTTTTGTTTAAACGTCAATTGTTATTCGCATTTATAAAAAATACTGAAACATGTACTTACTTGAATTGGGTTTCATTTTGAACTGGCCTTCTTGCCTAGTAATTAGTTTCGCTTTTACTCCTGTATAATATACACTTGCAGCGGATAAGGCACATTTAATATGACGTAATTTGTCGCTCTTATTTTTAATTTTAACGACAACACTAAAGTTTTCTCCTATTTTAATCCTCTCTAATTCCTAGAAGTAAAAATAAAAATAAAAAAAAATACGACAGTACATGGTTTGTAGTTTCTTATTTGCACAACGAAAACAAAAACATAGAAATTGGGTGAATATTTGTTCAAATGATTGTTTTTACATTTAACGAAAACAGATGTTTATTACTTTAGCCTCCCCACCTCAAAAAGTGGGGTGATCATTACTGCAATCAAAATCAAAAACTGACATAGGACTTTGCGTTTTGAAGTCCCAGTAATACGAAAAAGAAGTTCTTAATAATATCTGTAGGTATTGTGTGAGTGTGCATATGTGTGTGAACTATAGTAAACCGATTTTGAAGAAATTTTGCACAAGTAATATTGATATACATAAACTGAAATAAATTACTGGCCAATTGAAAAGGACCAAGGGAATTTTTAGGTGGAATTTAAATCCACAATTTTTGAGAAAGAGAATAGATATAGATATGTGATTTTCAGAATTTAAAATATAATTTATTTGTAAAACAACGAGTTTTGTCTATTTCTTTTATTTTGAAGACTGTTGTGAAGAAAGAAAAGTGTGTTTTTTTTAACTGCAGAGATTCGTTAAAAATTATTTTATATTTTCTTGATGCGCATTTTTTTAGGCACTGATTTATGGAGAAAAATTTCTCATATCTCTCTTATTTTATAAGATACCGATTTTTTTTCTAAAAATCTGTCATTCTCCCATCTTTTTGCCATTAGGCCTTATTGGGTTCCGTAAGAGCCGATCGTTGTAGGTTGTTACAATACCTTATGACGGCTCCTTTAAAATATTAATTATAATTAGTATATATTTTTTGTACTTTCAGTTCTTGGTTAATGAACACCTTTTTCCTCGCTAATACACATTTTATTTTTATTGCTCCATTAATATTTAAAAAATTGGTTCTTCATTTTTTCTTTAGTTGACATTTTGTGTAATAATAGCGCTTATAAAAATAGATAAAATAATGAAGTAAAAAAATATTTTGAGGTTTCTGGTTCCTGTACATATACTAAATCACAATTTTTTTTCATCCCCTTTAATAAGGAGGTGGGGGTGGTAATGGGGGTGGCTAATGCCAAAATTTTTTTGAGACCTTAGCTTCTCTTGTATATACTAAATACCAATTTCATGGACTCTTACCTACTTGATTTACCCATTTACCTCAAATTTACCAATTTACCCCCCAACCCTTCGACGGAACAAGATGAAAATATAATCTAGTTCTAGATCTCGTTAAAGTACATATGTGTACCAAATTTCAAGTCAATATCTTAAACGGTTCCAGAGTAAACGTGCGCACAAAAAAATTTACAGACAGACAGACCGACAGACAGACAGAAATTTTTTTCGCTCAAACTTAAAATCTCGCCGTTTCATGACATTTTAAGCCTATTTGGACAATAAAAATTTTTAAAAATTTTTTTGTCGTTACTATACTTCCACTAGACGTGGAAGTAATATATTTTATTTTTTGTATATACAGGTAAAGCTATTTAGTCTGACCCCTCCTGCCAACATCGGTTTGTAACAATTGTAAAACCAACAACACTTCAAGACCTAGAACTCGTTTTTCAAATCGGAATAGCTCTCGTGATAATTATCTTAGTGGATTTGATCCTACAAATAATACTATTTGTTATTGGCATCAACTTTACAAAGATAAAGCCTTCCGATGCGGAGGCATATGGTGCATTTTCAACAAAAGTTTTAAAGCTCCCAAATGACTAGAGATCGGCGATAATTCTTTGACATCTGACGTTAACCCATCTGTCAATAATCGCCGACTTTTTATTTACGATCGCTCAAATAATTTGCGATTTTTAATCGATACCGTAGCTGATTTGTCAGTTATACCACGTAATACTTTTACAGATTTAAGAAGAAATTTTGACACAGTATTGACCACAGCTAATGCTTCTACTATTCATACGTACGGGAAAAGATTATTAAAGGTCAATTTAAACTTACGGAGAATTTTTTCTTTCGTTTTTAATATAGCTGACATTTCATTTCCGATCATTGGAGCTGATTTTTTATCTCATTTTGGGTTAGTAGTTAATTTTAAAAAAGCATGTTTAATTGATAATGTTCCTAATTTATCAATAAATTGTTTAATTAGCAATAGTCCTTTGGACTCATTTAAATTATTTCCTTTAAAGAATGAATTCAATGAATTACTTTTACAATTTCCTAACCTAATAAGTTCTCCAAACTACAATTTACCTGTCAAACAGTCAGTTGTGCATCACATTGTTACTGAAGGACATTTACCTTTTTCACGTCCACGTAGACTGGACAATATAAAGTTTAGAATAGCTAAAAATGAATTTAATAATATGGTTGAGTTGGGTATATGTAAACCATCGTCTTCCTCCGTCTCTTCGCCACTTCACATGGTAGCCAAGAAAGAGCAAAATGACTGGAGACCATGCGGAGATTATAGACAACTAAATATGGTTACAGTCCCAGATAGATATCCATTACCCCATCTACATGATTTCAACTCTCGATTATATGGCTGTACTATTTTCTCGAAGATTGATTTAATTCGAGCTTATCATCAAATACCAGTCACAGAGAGTGATATTTTCAAAACAGCAATTACTACGCCTTTTGGTTTATTCAAATTTTCTCGGATGCCTTTCGGCTTGCGCAATGCTGGGCAAACCTTTCAGAGATTTATGGACGAAGTCCTTACCGGTTTGCCTTTCGTCTTTGTTTATTTAGACGATATCTTAGTGGCAAGTAGTTCAAATGTGCAACATTTAGAACATTTAAGACTTGTTTTTGAACAGTTACGCCAATATGGTATAAATATTAAACCGCCTAAATGTGTTTTCGGAACTAATGATTTGACCTTTTTAGGACATCATATTTCTTCACAAGGTATACTACCTTCTCCTGAAAGAGTTGATGTCATCAATAATTTTCCATTACCAACGACTCTTAAACAACTACAACGATTTATAGGTATGATAAACTTTTATCATCGTTTTGTACCTAATTTCGCTGAAATGTTGGTCCATTTACATTCCTTCTGTACAAATTTATCACATAATAAAATTGCGAAAATAGATGAATTTCCTATTACCTGCATGGACAGTTTCTTAAAAGCTAAGAAAGCTTTAGTAGATGCAGTTATTTTAGCTCATCCTTGTTGTAGTGATGATGCATTTTTGTCACTTACAGTTGATTGTTCGAATGTCTCCATGGGAGCAGTTCTAGAGCAACGAGATAGCAAAGAAATATTTATTCCTTTAGCATTCTTTTCACGTAAACTCACCATGGCTGAAATCAAGTACTCAGTTTTCGATAAAGAGCTTTTATCCTTATATTCTGCTATTAAGCATTTTAAACATTTACCAGAACTTCGCAAATTTATTTGTTTTACCGACCATGAGCCTTTGATCAATGCTTTATTCACGAAAGCTGAAAGATCTCCGAGACAAATACGTCATCTGAAATATATTGCTCAGTTTTCTTGTGAAATTAAACATATTAAAGGGAGTAAGAATGTCATAGCGGATACCTTGTCACGTATTCATGACACGTCTTCTTTGACCCATGGTGTTTCTCCGATTCGAAAAATCCCCTTCTTTGAATGTTAATTTCGATTTGAGATTATTATGTAAAGCACAAGAAAAAGACTCTGACTTTAAACACTTATTTTCCAATCCATCTTCAAATTCTAAACATACTTTTAATTTAAAGAAATTTAAAATTCCTGATTTGGATGAATTTATTTGGTGCGATGTTTCTTAGGGATATTACTGCAGAGACTGTTGCACGTACGTTGTTTCAGAATTTTGTGTGCCGGTTTGGTGCTCCTTTAACGGTAACTACTGACCAGGGAATTCAATTTGAATCAAAATTATTTAACGAATTTTCAAAGTTTTTGGGTTTTCATAGAATTCGTACTACTACTTTTCACCCACAAAGTAACGGAATGATAGAAAGTTTTCACAGCTCTCTTAAAGCTGCATTAACAGCAAGAGCCAATACGTCACATTGACTAGACGAACTTCAAATTGTATTATTAGCTTTCAGGACAATTCCCAAAGAAGATTTGCAATGTTCATCTGCTGAACTGGTTTACGGTCAAACTCTACGGTTACTTGGCGAATTTTTCATTAAATCATATGATACTCCAAACATGCCTCTATTTATTGACAAGTTACGAATTTACTTTAACAATTAAGAATTTTTTTCTCCAGTTCCTCATGTTAATTATAAAACTTTTGTTAATCCTGTGACTTTATTTTTGTTCGTAAAGAACGTTATAAGCGTACCTTTACTCCATATTATGACGGTCCTTTTAAAGTTTTGTCTCGTACAGACAAGTTAATTAGTTTTTCTAATTTTGACACATAAAGTGACACTTTTCAAAACTGACTTAAGTGTCAAAACGTCCTACTTTATGTAACCAGTTATGAAAAGTAAAATTTTAGGTAACTGGTGACGAAAAGTTCGTTATGTCATCAATTAGGAAAGATAAACAACTCTCAAAAAGAAAAAGAAACAATGTTTATTCAACACAAAATGGAATACTGAGTCCATAAAGTGGAAGCTTCTAAATTCCTCTTTCCTTCAGAATATGCTAACAAAACGTTTTCATTAATATAATTTACCTTACGTTATCAAATTAGGATTTCAAATAATATTGTTACTTGGCTAAATAACGTCTGTCAAATTTGACATTAAAATTATAATGTGTGATAGCAGCAAAGGTAACTATGAAAAAGATTACTTAATTTTTAAGACCTTTAAATACACCTATGACATTTATGTTTAAAGGATTTTTAGCCTTTTAAAATTAGAAAAAATCATGTATGTAACACTTTTCGAAAGATAATCTTGTGTAACTCGTGTTATTTTGCGGGATCTCGCTTCGCTCGTCCCGTAAATTTCACTCGTTACACAAAATAATGTCTTTCGTAACTCAAACCTGCTTTTTTGTTGGTTGACAGACTCGATATTCCACCGACTCATATTGAAAAGGTACGTTTCGCCATCGATGCTTTGGTTAATTAATCACCAGAATAACATCAAGAAATATTTTATATATACCCCAAAAATAATGAATTGTACAATTATTAAATATCACATCTTGATAATAATATATACCTTATAAATCAATTATTACTTTTAATTATAGTACATTAGTACTATACCAGCATTGCCTCCATAGCTGCTGTAGGACAGGAGCGCATTGCTCCTCTAGTCCCTAGACAGGCAAGGCGTTGCAGTTTCTGCTGCTTTCCTTGTGCTAGTTTCTCTTCTGTTTTTGGCCACTATACATATGGTGCGTAGGTAACCATGGGTCTGACAACCGAAATGTAGGACCAATGTATCATTTTTGGCTTCAGACCCTAAGTCTTACCAAATAGCCTACGGCACGTCCTGTAGGTCAAACAAAGAAACACATATATTTCTGTAGTTGAAATATATGCGTATACAAGTATATTCTTAACCCCCGACCCCAAAAGAGGGTCGGGGGTTAAGAATATACTTGTATGGGTGTTATAAGTTTGACGCGTATGTTTGTATGTTTATTTGTCTGTCTGTTTGTCTGTGGCTTCATATCTCTTCAACGGGTGATCTAATTTTGATGCAGTTTTTTTTATTTGAAAGAGTATTTTGTCGAGAAGGTTATAGATTTTGATGTTTGGTCGCCATGTTGAACTTCTCTAGAAATTGTTCGATTGAAGTAAAATTGAAAGCGTGCAGACAATTATGGTAGCCGAACATGATTTAGGCCTCATTTTGATTCGGTCATATGAAACTGGTACGATTAGATACATTGATCGGGGGTTTTTAAAAATTTTCAATTTTACTTGTTGAAGTATAACTAATAGAAAATGCTTTCCCATTGTTCAGACCTCAATTAAACTATGGCACTAATTGAAACCTCAGTATTCGTTTTACGTATAAGTTCAGCCTCAGATAAGACGAAAACGATTGTTTGTATATCATAAGATATCCGTATTATGGAGTATTATCTTAATTATATTTTTGTGTATAAGTGTCGACTAATTTAACTCTTGTGAAACAACGTGCTCATACATGATCAATCGATGGGGATTTTGACACATTATTTATAACCATTAGACGAAGGTACACACCAAAATTCAGCACGCTTGGACTTTATAAAAAATAGCCTATTTTGCGCCTAGTGTTCCTGGACTATTAGTTGGAATAAATTCTAAGCATAATCTTATCTGACTTTTGGTTTAAAAAATATTTACCTGCAAATCAAACTCCATATCCTCCATCGCTGCTTCTGGTAATAAGTAAAATCGTTTTGCAGCCTCTGTGCCTCTGACGGCATTTAATAAAGAAAGGCGTTCAGCATCAGTTCCTTCTTTGGATTTATACTGGCAAGTAATATCTTCACGATCTTTGTCTCCATTAGGATCATAAAAGAATGGTTTCTTACTGAGGATTATTCGGCCAATACTGTAATAATATTTCTTTTTAAATTTAAGGAATCGGTTACTACGAGTGTCGAGTATCAGAGAATTAGAAAAACTTTCATTTTTATCAAAATTTCGTTCCGGAAACTTTCATATGAAAAGTCTCCTTTACCCATCTCTGATTTTTATCAAAACTTCTTTCAGGAAACTCCCGAAAGTTTCCTGGAAACGTGTATTGGAAAGTTTCCTTTACCTATCTCATTATTTGTTAAAATAATCATTTTTTTATAAATGAGGCAACAGAATAATATGTGATAAAATTAATAACCATGTTTCGATATAAAAATGCTCTACGGAAAGTATACAGTACAGGAAATGAAGTATGAATGTAAATTATATTTTATATATTATTATATTCTCTTTGTCTATATTATAGTCGGGGGGCATACTTGATGAAATATACACTCCGTGGAAAATTTCATGATGAAGTTGAAGTTTAATACATTCCTTATGCCCTCCATAATCATACCTTACCAGGTACTTTGCTTGAATTTGTGGCAGACGGCCTATATGGCATCATATATTCAAGATGGCGGCCACCATCATCGGAAGTTCTCGATTATAACTGTTGACAGGGCCACCCTAGCAATATTTTGTACTGAATCTTTTTTGTTCTAAATAAAATTTTAAACAAAAAAGTTATAACAGTCTTTGTGGTATAACCTACCGGTTATCAGTTATAGCCAGTTAAAAAGTGTATTAACCAATTTTTAATTTTTGATTTTAAAGGATTTTTAGATTTTTAGGTTGAAAAATAACAACTAGTTAAGAAATTAATATTTATTTCAATATTTTTATTGAATTAATTGTAATTTTGTATTGCATGTATAATGTTTTCAGCTTAATACCCCCTTCATCTGAAAGGTCATCGATATCAAAATGTAGAAAGTCTTGCCAGCTCAGAAGAGGTAAAAAGAATCGTGTTAAAGTATTTTTCTTGTGTTATGTTATTTGAAATGATATGAGTGATAACAAAATTAAAAATGTTTGTATACAAAACACTTAAATAATAAAAGATAATCGATACATTCCTAAGGACCTTCTTTATAGCGAATTTCCTTGTAAATAAAAAAGGTTCAGTACAAAATATTGATAGGATGGCTCTATCAAGAGTTTTAATCGAGAACTTCCGGTGATGTCTGGGGTGTACGCAATCTTGGATATATGACGTCTTATAGACCGTCTGCAACAAAATCAAGCAAAGCACCTGGTAAGGCATGATTATAGAGGGCATAAGGAATGTATTAACATTGGTCCCACAATTTCATCCCAAATTTTCCACGGGATGTGTTACGCCCCCGACTATTAACCAAAAGTGACCTTCCTTCCTAATTTAAGTGACAGTTTTCCTTATATTTGTTATAGGTAGAAATGGTGTAATAAATATGTAGTTGTATTGTTCATTTGTTACTCATACAAATTCTATAGTAACAAAGTGTATCTACTTACTGATACTTATTGCAGTAGATTTTCGAGTATCCCATTTCGCATTCTTTGTCTTCCTTCCAACGCATTAGATCTGCATTAACCGAGGCAACCATAAAACCAACATCGTAATTGAAACCAACGTTGCCTTTCTTAATAGCCTCCAGAGATGATGGACCACACTGATATACTCCATCAGAAGTTTCTTGGGGTGTTGCGTCGATTGCTTGCCAGCCGCCATAACCTACGTAAAGGGAAATATAATATTTACATTCTACTGCTAACTATTGAAGTTAATGGTTCTGTTAAATTTTCACCAAACTATCGATAGGGTAGTACAGATAAGTAGAATATGTAGTTATGTGTATTTTTTCTTAATAGTCTTCCACTTTACCGAAATAAGCATCTTACAATTCGGATTCGGTGTTACGAAGAGAGAGATAAGACCTTTGAGTTTTTTGAGGAGTCCGAACTATATCATTGAAATAAATTTTGTTCTTAGTGAATATGAATCATTAATCTTTACTGCGGAGTAAGTAACTATAGGCACTAGCACTTGTCCCAAAATAAATAGCTAGCACCTTATTCGTTTTCCAATGTTTTATAAATACAATAACTTTTATTCAGAAGAATAATTAGAAAGTACTGAACAACAATTAAACACCTACACAATAAGTTATAGAATCTAAACAAAAACCACAATTACCTGGAGGAAGATCTGGCCTCGCCATATACACGTCATTCCAAACATGATAATTCCAGATTGAATCTTCTCCCATTTCATTGTTAGGATCATAATCCAATTCTTCATCGTTGGCGTTAAAATATTTGTCAACAGTTAGAGTTGCATTTGCATCATGAGCAGAAACTAAATTAGAGACAACTCTTGAAGGAATTCCAATTGCTCGGCAAACTAAGATTCAAATATAACTATTAGTTTAGTACAAACAATATCATAATTTTAGATAAACTATACATTGCTCAAATTAATGATTAATATGAGGTGTAGCAAAGGAACCGGACGTTTCTTGAATAGCCTACTATTTCTGAGTTAGGAAAATAAACAAGAATAATATAGGAATGAAACATAAATATAGTAAAATCAGTTGGAAGACAAAGTAGGTTAATCTGAAAGAGTGGTGGATAGTAAAGTTCCCTGAAACTCGCGGCATCCACGCCACAAGGTCGCCGCTACGTACCCATGATGTCTTTGGAACGTAGCCGAGCATTTACGGGAAAGCGGCTTGAACGTTGCGGTCACCGAAAAAATGTTCCCCATTTTGGTCGTATGCACGTAGTGTGAACGATCTTATTACGTTCCTACGACTAGTGACAAAACACTTCAAAGTACCTACAACAGTCGCCGCTACAGCAACTAATTGTGCTAGTTGGGATATTCTATGCATATTAACCTCGCTACCCACTAAAATGAGGAGGATACTACAAAATCGGCCAAATATTTACGTTTTGAAGTCCCAGTAATAAAAAGTGATTTTAAAAAATGTTTATGCGTATGTATGTAGACACGATAGCCCCGAAACTGGTGAAGCGATTTGAATGAAATGGTAGTAGTAATGTGTCATGAGCAATATTGGTATCTACGGACCGGATGACGTTTAGTGCTCTTTTGCCACATAATATCCATTATTTGAAAGCAAATGTCACTATGATTTCAACGACATATCACATTCCACTTTTTCCCGTTCATTTTTCGCCAAATAAAATGTCCGACTCCTGCGACGGTGGGTCGTTAAGAATAACTTCTAGCATCCACGAAACAGAGGCCTACATCGCATAGCTCAGCGGTAACGGGCCCGGTTATTAACTAAATTAACGAATTTTCGCCAAACATTTTTGGGGAGGTTTTAGCCGCTTCCAGTAGCTGCCCATTTTCTATGTTGCAATAAATTCGCCCTAAATTTCATTGCATCATTCCATTTTGAAATCACCTGGCTATTTTGCTGCACACTTTATAAGTAAATAAACTGTCAGAAGAATGATTTAAAAAATATGACATAATATATAGAATGAAGGTTACAAATTTTCTACGCCTCTAAATGGTTGTGAAGTTTCGTCTAAACGAAGATTTGGAAAATTATACGTATCTTCCACTTTCTATTGACATATAACTTAACTATCATAAAGCATAATTAATAAAATAATTATATAAGTGATTTTAAAAAGGCATTGTACAATTTAAACTCAATTTCACAGTGGAAAAATAAAAAGCAAAATTTTGATTTGTGACAGCATAAAAATGTTCACAGATGGTTGGTACAAATTTAAGATATATAACGTGATCGTATAAATAATTATAGCCGTGTATGTCTATCGATCTTATGTCTCTACTTGTTGTGAGAGAAATATAGAATATACAACAATCACAGCTATAATGTATAGTTTAGCTAAATTCAGCAATTCTCAAACTATCGAATTCTGTATTTATTCATGACTAGTTTATTAACAAATTATAATTTTATCTAAGTAGGTGCTTATTTTGTTATATTTATTATGTTGAGCCAACGTTATCGTACGAAAGCGTAGAAAGGCCATGCCATTTATATATTCTTTTCTAACTCGGAATTTACAACTGTATCTCGTAATTCACAATTGTAAGTCGGAATTCACAATTGTATCTCGAAATTCACAATTGTTAAGTCGGAATTCACAATTGATAAGTTGGAATTCATGGGAATGAAATAGTTCTACGAATACTCGGATACTATACTCGATGCACGTTTCGTCAATCATGTTGGCACCATCTGGACGTGATTAAAACTGAAGTAAATTTAAGAATACATTTTATTTATACCAAACTAATGCCATGGTTCAACGAATTCAACCAATCTATTTATACTTTGTCTCGACTCGACTTTACAAACCATCACCTACTAACCAATAAAGAGGTATATTTGGGATAAGGCCTTTGCCACTGTTCATACTCTGTTTGCAATTTCTATGATTTCTAAAACATCTTGCTGTCTTTAATTTATTACATTTCTAATTAATTAACCTCCGGTTATTTATCATAAGGAACTTAAAGCATAAGATTCAAGGAGTATATTATGACCCATCTTAAAAATGGAAAAACTGAATAATTTAGTGTTGCCCATCCCAGCATAATAATCATGGAACAGGACTCAAAAACTTAAGGTTAATTCGGAACATAAGAAATAATAGGCAGATGGATACATTTGAAAACTTAAAAACTGCAAAATGTAAAAGCAGTATAAATAGTGATAAAGACCTTATCCCAAATAACCTGCTTTATTTGTTAGTAGATCATGTACTGGTTAGTGGGTTGCGTTAGACCATGGCATTAATTTCCGGCGCGGTAGCTCAATCGGTTAAGGCGTATTGAGTGGCGAATATGCTGATCGACTGCCTACCGCGCTCTGGGTTCGACCCCCAGCCCCTGTATTGACAACACCGGAGGGTGTGGATGTATGTCTGCGTTTTTCAAAATGTGTAACCTCCATTCCGCACAGCCTTGGCTATGGATTTGTGGGTTGTCTACTATCTGTGGTGTGTGTTTTTTATGTTTATTTAATACAAATACAGCATTTTGTGATGTGTTGCAACCCCTTAAATTAATTCAGATGTATTTGCACCTACTCGAGAAAGAACCTACCAGTAGTAGTTCTAGAGTGATGACATCTGGAATTATCTAGAGAATGGTGGCGTCCTCACAGAACAATCGAGATCTGTC
This sequence comes from Rutpela maculata, assembly GCA_936432065.2. Classification (NCBI taxonomy): domain Eukaryota; kingdom Metazoa; phylum Arthropoda; class Insecta; order Coleoptera; family Cerambycidae; genus Rutpela; species Rutpela maculata. The sequence continues at coordinate 68,766,135 of OW386285.2, read as the reverse complement.
ATTTTTAGGTATAAAAGACCGCATTCTCGGCGGGTAGTTCAGAAAGTATAGAAAGTATAGTAGTTTTTGAATTGACATATGGACAAGTGAGGTTAAAACAAAATGCGTGTAATTTAGATGCTTGTGTGTAAAATGGTGTGTCAAAGAAATTGGTGTTTAATTTTGTGTAATTTCAAGTAAAAATTGGAGTGGAGAGCTCCCAGGTCACTTACTAAAAATGGAACTATTATTTTAGTAGGAGTTGCTATTCTGCTCCTTGTTTATCCGTGAGTTATTCCTTCATCTTCTTCTTGAGTGCCGCATTGATCGATTTAGTGTTGGGCGAATTCGAATTAAAATACTCGGTTAATCCGAGTATCGAAATACTCGCTTGATTCCGAGTATTAAAATTTCATCCGAATAAAATATACTCGGATTAATTTTAAGTACAAAACAAAAAACAACTGTCACTTGGATGATAAAATGTTTTTTAGATTTCTCCCCCCGCTCATCGATTCTGAGATCTGGGGAGAAAAATTACTAACATCAGTGCCACTTACATTCGCTTTAACCACGATCGCAATTACTGTTGACAGAGTGATTGAAAAATCGCGATATCACATCACTAAAACCTATAGTAAAAATTTAATTCGACATCGGATGATTAATCCGAATATTCTTGTCATCCGATTCCGTGTAATCCGAGTACCGAAATCATCCGAATATCTGCATCACTAGATCGATTCACGTGGCCATTAGCACTCCTTAACACAATGCACACTAGTTCTTTTGATTTAGGGTGAGTTCAGATAACTGCGAAATTGCAGATTTATTTCTGCGGAATTTGTTTATATGAATAATTTCCACCAATCACATTAATTCCGCAGAAATAAATCCGCAATTTCGCAGTTATGTGAACTCACCCTTATGAGACCTGCAGGAAAAATTGACGTGAAATTTTTGTTTCCATTATGTCCCCCATTAGTAACATTCAAATATGGGACTTTACTCTAAAAGCGAAAAAGTTTGAGAGTGGGTATGTGTAATTTCTAATGATTGTGTGTAATTTTAGTGAAGCTGGTGTGTAATTTAGGATTTCGGCATTGGCAACACTGATTTGTAGTCAGTAAAGTACATTTAAGTTAATAACAGTATTGTGAAGAATCCAGTAAGTTATTAAATAAAGTGTGTCAGTGGACAATCTCTTGTTATAATTTTTAGAACCCACGGAATTGCGAGGGTGGTTTCCTAGGGGTGGAAACACGTTACAATATATTGTTTAATTTTCATTAGTTTTAATCATCTGCAGATGATCCCAGTATGGTTGGAGAAATGCGCATCGAGTATAGCATTCGAATATTTGTAGAACTAATTCCGTTGGAGAGATCAACTCACATTATTTGTACTGGCTTTGTATTTTTCGACTTTATTAAGAACAAAAGGAGCCCGCATCGTCCGAGTCTGCTTTGCGCTCCCGAGAGCCAAAAGCTCGGAACCGGCACGGCACGCACATACTCTGAACACCTGCCGAAGCGGCAGGACTCCTTTAATTTAAACAGAGTTCCCTTCACCAGAATTTGTTGCAAGCACACTGCGTTTCTAGTAATGATGGTAATATCATCCAGAACTCACATCCTGATCATAGAATTAAGAAACCAAGAGGAATACGACAAAATTGCATATTTTATCTACCATTCCTCTATATTATTACTTCTTTAGTAATTCCGACTTAACAATTGTGAATTCCGAGATGCGAAAAAATGTATATTAACGGCATGGCCTTTCTACGCTTTCGTATTATCGTGGAAATTATATAAAAAATTTAATTTACAGAACTTTTTTTTAAAAAACATTTCCATTTATTTGTGTACTTCTGTAATCATTTCCAATTTTAATTCAGGCAGCGGAGCGACCTTCGGATAACTTAAGTAAAATTTCAGTTGGCTTAAATTAAAATTTATTTTATTAACTTACTAGCTGTAAGTACTCCAGCGAACACCCAACACTGTCCATAATTCACTGGATTTTCAGTATCTAAATATTCCTGTAAAATTGGTACAGATCCAGTCCAAGCTGATGGAGCTGTACCATCTCCATATTCGCCGTCCCACCTTCCCACCAACACTCCATCGTCATCATTGCTGTTTACCATTTTAGAAAGCATTCTAGTCACTTTAATTGGATCACCTCGACTAAAAAGAAAACAATAAGTTTCAGCAGAGGCGTAGCTAGCCAACTTTCTGGGGGTTATTTTTCAAATTTGTCAACTTCATAAACTTAAGCCAACTCTGTAAATAAATAAATAATAATTCCTTCCTCCAAAAAATTGATGAGTGGGGAGGGGATCTAAAAAAAAATTTTACCGCCGAAATAAAAATTGATGAGGGGGGTAGAAAATTTAAAAAAAAAATTTTCACCGAAATAAAAATTACCAACTTATACCTCAAATTTCCAACTTTCGCCAAGTCTGACAAAGTTGGGGGGGGGATGGGGGTAACGTACACCCCTTCTCTACACTTCTGAGTTTCAAAGATTCAGATACTTTCATTCGGGGTATGTTAGAACAGGTCTTGTAAGTTCGGACAAACGTACCTTGTCAAAGATTTTGGCTCTTTAGAACTAGAAGTGCTACTTTTGGCAAGTCTAAAAATCAGTTAGCATTTGGCAACACTTATTTGTAACAGACGTGTAAGAGACTTAGAAAACTTGCTTAGTCTTAATACTTTTGAGAAACAAAAATTTCAATATAAAAAACCTGTTTTCATTGGTAAGTCGTAAAACGCTGATTATCAACACAACCTTTCATACAAAACATTACAAAAAATGCAGTTCGCAATATAATAGTGCTTCGATAATCTACAATAAAACTTGATTCTATTTATTTATTTATTTTTAATATATTTTTTTTAGATAAATGTTACATGCTTTGGGGTGAATTCGGACAATGGGGAGAAATTGGGAGCATAAATTCGATCCAATTACAGTAAAAACAAAAAGCTGTGAATGATGAGAAATCAAGAGAGAAAAACAGCCAGGCTAGCAACAGAATACTATAAAATATCTAGATCCACTCTCTGTGGTAAAGTCAGAAGGAAACACCTCTGTTGGTGGATAAACATTGCAATTCATCAACATTACATGAGTATGCCTCGTATTTAATCAATATAAATAAACGAAGAAAACAAATACGATGTCGATTTATTTATGTTTTGCTACTGTTTGAATTTGTATGGTGATTGGACAGATAATCCACTGCATTTAGTGAAAAATGAGACGAATCTTCAGACCAATTCATACAAAAGCAAATGTTGGTTCTCCAGGCAGGTTCTGGTGTCCTTAATAAGGTCTCAAAAGTCCTCGAAGTGGGAGTGTAAGGATAAAATTTGACAACGCTGTAAAGGGCTAAAATCGTGCTCGGAAACGAATTTTTCGAGATATCTCGGTTTTCATTGCCTCTACGACAAAAATACATCAGGACAAAAAGAAAGCCATGGAAATTCTCTATAAAAGACAGTATTTTTTTCCTATACGCAATAGTTTTCTTGAAAAATTCCAGTAAGTCATACCTAAAATCAAAAAATTTATTTGTGGCAATTTTTATTGCACGGAGGGTTAAAACATAAAAAAATCCGAAACGACTTTCTCTCGGTTAAACGTTCAGATAAATATTTCTGTGGAACATCTACGGATATGATAATTGAACAATCTCTTATAAAATCGTTGAAATCAAAAGGTTTTACTCGTGGAAGAAGTACAGATGAAAGTGTCGTGAATAAATGGGTTTTTGGACTATTGACTGCAAGTAACATCAGCGAAGGACTCGGTGACTTTTGTGGGCTTTCTTTTCACTCTGGGGAACAGCATGTTGATGCAAAGGAATCTCGCATAAAAAGAGATACCGAGGATGTTCATAAAGTGTCAGATTGGTTCAATTCTCATAATCCCTTCCCAATTGTGCCAAAAATTATGTCGATTGCAACAGGGGTTACTGGTGATGGAAAAATAACATGTCATGATGCTCATAGGATTGGAACTGCTGCAATGGAGAAAAATATTTACAACAATTTATGTGATATTAAATTCTCATGTGCAGATAGAGTGCTTCCACTATTAACTGTTAATAGCAATGTTAAAGTTCATGATACCACAATGCCCATTGATCCATTATTTTTGTTTCAAAGGATTACTGTCACGAAGAGAACAACTACTTGGAGTATGAATTAGCTCCGTATCCGGTGTCACTCTTTGAAGAAGTTGGTATGCGCAAGACGAACAAGTCGACTTTCTATGACAATTTCCAGCCATCTGAATCTGAGCCAGATCTCCAAAATGCCACTTATATCGTTGATGGGGGATTTCTCTTGCACCGAGTTATATGGCATCAACATGAAACCTACGGTGCTATTTGCCTAGCATATGTTAATTATGTGCAAAATCATTTTGGCTCGAACTTTATTATTGTTTTTGATGGTTATGAAAATATTAGCAACAGTGTGAAGGCTATGGAGCAGCTTCGCCGGTTCTCAAAAGCTTCATCTGTTGACATTTACTTTTATGAGCAGATGGTTGCAACTGTAAGCCAAGAGAAGCTCCTTTCCAATAATAAAAATAAAGAAAAATTGATTTCGATGTTAACAGAAAAGTTTGAGGCAAATAATTATATTGTTAGACATGCTGAAGATGATGCTGACATTTTGATAGTAGAAACAGCGCTTGAGTAATCATGTAAAAATACTACGGTTGTGGTTGGGAAAGATGTGGATCTTCTTATAATTTTAACTGCTCGTACACCTATTAATAAAGAAATTTTTCTCCTCAAACCATGCAGAGGGAAGGTCCAACGAAAAATTCATTCTTCACGAAGCTTTGATCACAATAAAGATATTCGAGATCACATATTGTTTCTGCACTCATTCTCTGGGTGTGACACTACATCTGCTCTGTTTAACAAAGGCAAGACTGCAGCTTTGAAAGTGATGAAAAAACTGCAGGACTTGAAACTTGTAGCTGAAGTTTTCAGCAAGACTGGTACTTCTCCTGACATAGTTACTTCGAATGGGATAAAATTTTTCCTCGCAATCTATAACGCTCCAGTTGAAGAAGTTTCCATCGATAACTATCGGTATTCTTGCTTTATTAAAGCTGTGAGCAAAAGCAAACCAGTAAAATTGAATTCATTACCACCCACTCATGACGCAGCTCAACAGCATCTATTTCATGTTTATTTTCAAGGACAGAAATGGTTGGGTAATGTATTGAATCCTAAAGAGTAGGGATGGATGTTGAAAGATACCATATTGTGGCCAAAAACAACATCCCAACTTCCTGCGCCTGATTGCCTTCTGAAGATGATTTTCTGCAACTGTACGAAAGGTTGTGGACCATTGTGTGGCTGTCGGAGGTTGGGACTTAATTGCTCACCAGTTTGCGGCAACTGCCATGGAAAATCTTGCTTGAATGCTGAACCGATTGAAAACTCTTCAGAAATAGAAGCCGTCACTGAAGCAGAGACTAAAAGTTCTCAGATTGACTCGGATTTCCTCGAACGAATCGATGAATTTATAGAAGGAGAAAACGGACAAGAAGGAAATTATTGATTTGACAACATTTTATTAAGTATGACAGTCGTTGATTAGGCCTAGCGGGGAAATCACATAAAAAAACGCTCCTAGTACTCAACCTCAAAGGTGGTGTGGAATAGAGTACTTAAATTATTCATAATATCCCATAAGTTCAAATTCAATGCAAGATTTTCAAGAAAACTATTGGGTATACGAAAAAAAGACCCTCTATCTTTTTTATAGAGAATTTCTATAGCTTTCTTTTTGGCCTAATGTATTAGGCCCCCATAAGGGGGGGGGGAGTCAGTAGGTACCGTGGTACCGCGGCCCGGCCACTTTAGGGGCCCGGTTAGACCAGTAAACGCAATATTTGCTCATTAATTATTATGAGACCTGGATAAAAATGTTTTTTCACATTTCTCCCCCCCGCTCATCAATTATTAAGCGCGGTGGCCCGCTAGAGATCTTGACAAATTTTGTTTTTCAGATTTCCCCCCCTGCTCATCAATTATTAAGCGTGGGGGGCCCGTCAGAGATGTTGACAATTTTTTTTTCAGATTTCTCCCCCACGCTCATCAGTTATTAAGCGCGGGGGGCGCTACATGTCCTGAAAAAATTGTTTTTTTCAAATTTGTACCCCTCCTCCCGCTTATCAATTATTAAGCGCAGAGATCTTGACAAACATTTTTTTTCTCCCTCTCGCTCATCAATGATTAGGCGCGAGGGCCCGTCAGTAAATTTGGTACCGGGGCCCATGATTTGATGTGGGGGGCCTGCTCATTTATATGAAAATAACAATTTTTCCATTGTCTACTAGTCTACTCTATATGAAAGTGACATTTTTTACTCCAGAGATGAAAATATTTTCATCTTTAAAATGTCACTTTCATATAGAGTGGAAAGCGTTATTTTCATATGTACAGGGTTATTCATTATATTTAAGCCACCCTTTATTATCATTATTATTGGAGATAGAAAATAAAGGTTCTGACAAAAGTTGTAGGGCTGTAACTAAACGCCTTTAATAAGTTAATGGAGCACAGTGGCGTGCAGAAATTGAGCAAGAAGCAATAATTTATTTTTTAATCTATGTGTATTTTTTTTGTGTATTGTTGAATTTTTGAATTATTATTTTTTTCCGATTTCAAAAATATGACATGATAGTCCTATCTTTAACCGTTTTCGAGTTATTGAACATTGAAAACCGTATTTAAGCTATTTGGTATACGAACGAAAATTATAATTATTAAAGCAGGCTATGAAAATGACAAGTATTCTGTTGTGTTCTGTCAGCGTTTCATATAATAACAGAATACTTGCCATTTTCATAGACTACTTTCATAATTGTAATTTCCCTTCGTATAATAAATAGCTTAAATACGATTTTCAATGTTCAATAACTCAAAAACGGTTAAAGATAAGACTATCATGTCATATTTTTGAAATAAAATAAAAGAATAATTCAAAAATTCATCAATATACACTACACAGGGCGTTCCATTAAAAAATATATTATTGCTTCTTGTACTTCTCAATTTCTGCACGTCACTGTGCTTCCATTAACTTATTTACAACTTTCGTTCGAAACTTTTTATTCTATCTCCAATAATAACGATAATAAAGGGTGGCCTAAATATAATGAATAACCCTGTACAGTGTGTTCCCTAATGATGTGCTAACATTTCAGGGTGTGATTCCTTAGGATATTTTATGAAGAAAAGTTCATATGAACATGTCAGCAGTGGCTTAAATTTTTTGCTTTTTTTTTTTAAATGACCCAAATGAATTTTTTTTTAATAGTTATTTCTTAACATCTCAGAAAGTGCTTTAGATATTATTTTCAATTCTGGTATGTGTTAACTGTTAATAGGATATAAAACCACATACTTTTGATAGAAAACCTATTTTATCGCTCAAGCAGTGGCATCCCTGCAAACAATCACACTCTAATATTTTTTACCAAAAAAGTGGTACATCACTGACATTTTTCCATGTGGATATTTTTTTCTGATTAGCAGTGGTAAATTTCTGGGAAATAATGCCTGTACTCTTAGAATATGGTATGGATACAACCAGAAATCAATCAAAAATCGCCAAACAATTTGATGACAAATATTCAGAGCTCTAGCAATCTTTCTCGTACTCGTCTCAGGATGTTCGTCGATTTCCTGCAGCACCGCTTCCTGAATATCGGGTGTTTTGACAGTTCGAGGTCTACCTTCTGACGTACCTTTTTGGAAACTACCAGTATCACAAAGACGCGATGAATAGTCGAAAAGAATCTGGCAAGGTACGATTAGGGTATCTTTCCCAGGCGCGCAGCCAGGGAAAAAATAAAGCCATAAAATAAAGAAGCATAATCACTATTAGTACAAATAGTCCCTTCAAATTAGGAAATATTTAAGAAAATTTTCCCACAGTTATGAGACCTGTAAAAAGTTAGGTATTTGTGTTGTCTAAACATGATTTTTATCCCCCGCAGTTCTAAAAAAGGGTGGTTTTTGAGAAATATATACGTATATATGAATTTTAGCGTTTTTTCGTCTTTTTCTCTATATTGAGGATTAACTATGCATTTTGGTGAAAAATATCAAGAGGGCAAAGTAGTAGAGCATAAAATTTCCTATAAATTTTGGCTTCGCGCCTTTTTTAGATTTTGTGCCAGAATTATGCATTTTTATGAAAAATTACATGAGATCAAAGGTGTGTAGAACATAAAATTCACTATCTTTAGTTCTAGTTTTTTTTTTTTTCATAATAATATGTGTCTCACTTTTCATCACTACACCCCAATATCTCGGCGATTTGTTGATCGATTTAGATCAAATTTGGTATACTTCTTTTGCTTCAGATTGTGATTAAAAAGTTATTTAAATTTCGTTTTTTCGAAATTAAATACGCCTACTATGATCAAAGAAAATTGGCAAAAATTAGGAATTTATATTAGCGATTGAGATAGGGTTTTTGTTTTTACAGAATCTTGTTCGGCATGACCTAGAACCCCTGTATACCACATTCTGTTAAAAAATATTCATTCCTCTACAAAAAAATCATATCTAAGATTTCAATAATAATCACCCTACTATTCGAGTTATTTATTGTCCGATATTTACATAACTTGGTAGTGGTGTAATAATGACGCAATTAAGCATTAGGACACATTTTTTATCCAAAATACTATTATGAAATGAATATTTGGAAAATGGTGGCTATAAAATACTTAGAACTCGGCATACCAATATCTTTGTTAACATGGAGTGCTTTCGATTGGATTTGACAATTCTTATTATTTCAATTTTATTAGCAATAATTAATTGTTGTGCAGCAATGTTTAAGTTTAATTTGAGATTCGATGCAATTGTCAAATCTATTCCAAAGCACTCCATGTTAACAAAGCTATTGATTGGTATGCCGAGTTCTAAGTATTTTAAAAAATAGCTACCATTTTACAAATATTCATTTTATAATAGTGTTTTAGATAAAAAAATGTGTCCCGATGCTTAATTAGCGTCTTTATTACACGACTGCCAAGTTAAGTAAATAACCGACAATAAATAATTCGAATAGTAGGGTGATTATTATTGAAATCTTAGATATGATTTTCTTTGTAAAGGAATGAATATTTTTTAACGAAATTTGGTATACAGGGGTTTTAGGTCATGCCGAACAAGATTCTGTAAAAACAAAAACCCTATCTCAATCGCTAATATAAATTCCCAATTTTTGCCAATTTCTTTTGATCATAGTAGGCGTATTTAATTTCGAAAAAAAAAAAAAATTTAAATAACTTTTCAATCACAATCTGAAGCAAAAGAAGTATACCAAATTTGATCTAAATCGATCAACAAATGGCCGAGATATTGGGGTGTAGTGGTGAAAAGTGAGACACACTGTATATATTTTATGTTCTACAACTTTGATCTCACGTAATTTTTCATAAAAATGCATAATTTTGGCTCAAAATCTAAAAAAGGCGCAAAAATCCATACGTATATTTATTTCTTTCGTGCCCTCTAGGGGCGAAACTAAGCGGAATTCAAAATAAAAAAAAAGGTAGGGGCAGAACTTATAGGAAATTTTATGCTCTACAACTTTGCTTTCATGATATTTTTCACCAAAATGCATAGTTTTCCTCAAAATAGAGAAAAAGACGAAAAACCGCTAAAATTTATACATATGTAGGTATATATTTTTCAAAAACCACCCTTTCTTAAAACTGCGGGGGGGAGGGGTTAAAATCATGATTAGACAACCCAAATACTTCATTTTTTACAGGTCTCATAACTTTGGGAAGATTTTCCATAAAACAGCAATTTTTTGACTAATTTGAAGGGGATAAAAGCAGTATCCAAATATTTCTTGAAATTAATATTTTGTAATTAATGCCAATATTATCTAGTACAGGAATCTATACACATCCGTTTTCAACCATTTTCTGAAAAGTTTTCCTCAACCTCTGGGAGGCCGGTTCTATTGCCCCCCCCCCCCCAGATGAAGTTTCTGGCTGCGCCACTGATCTTTCCTGATACATACTTCTGGCTTTTATTGCATTACAATCTGCGAGACCATATACGTAATGCATTGTCGCCATTTTCGCATTCTTTTAATTCACCAGATTTACTGAGATATTCGAATAAAAACAGCGAAAAAAAAATAAATTTAATGAAACACTAAAAATCGAAAAAATAATACGATGAGATGGTTTTGAACACCAACAGCTTACTTTATGTCAACAAATATTGTACTGAAAATGATGTTTGTAAAAACGTCATTTATTCCAGGGTAACTAAATCATCTGTTCAAAAATTAGTCAATACTGCTAAATGCAGCAATTTGAATTTAATTATTTTAATCAAGAATTGTGCGTCTGACGAAAAGCACGGAAGAGACCATTTTCATATAGAATTGACCACGCTAATCGGAAAAAAATATCCACATGGAAAAATGTCAATGGCGTACCACTCTTTTGGTAAAAATATCACAGAACATGTTTACAGGGGGCAAATCTAAGCAATATCTAAAGTACTTTCTGAAAAATAACGGTTAAAAAAATCTGTAGCAAAAATTTAAGCCATTGCGGACATATGTTCATATGGCCTTTTCTTTATAAAATGACCCAAAGAATCACACCCTGAAATATTAGCACGTCATTATAGAACACCCTGTATGAGTAAAAAAAATACTATTAATGCTCGTTGTCAAAGGAAGTGAGTGTGAAAGTGACGTTACTCATCAACTTTGTATTATCAAATGTGAGCAAAAAAGCCTACTTTATCCGACCATTGTTGATAAAGTTCTTGACCAATTTTTATAAAACAAGTCAAGTTAAAAATTTCTTTACATTTGGGACTACCGAAAGGGCATAAGTCTATTCGACCCTAGGCAGTACCTAGTTAATATATCTGGTGTTAGTATATTGAGAAAATACCTTTTTTGGCATTGTAATATAACAGGTCCGGGCCGGTGATGATATTTTCCCGGGCCGGTTTACCCTACTCTATTAGCAGCTGGATATAGATAATTTTCACTTACCTGGAATGAGCTAACCCAGATTTTTCAAACACCAACATTGTAGCTGGCAGAACACACGCATCAAATTGTCCAAAGACCCATTCACGACCCTTGCTAGTTCCATACGGACCAACCCAAATTTTTCCGACATCAGCCAGCACATACTCGTCGAGCATCCTTTCATCTGGCATATAAACCAAGTCATCTAAAAATTAATTGAAATTTATTTTGAAATATCTGCTAGAAGTTAATCGTAGCTTTTTTACAAGCTTTTATTTAACTTGCTTTGTATGTATGTTAGTTAGTTAGTATGTTTAGAAAGAATCTTGCAACTCAATTTTGAACCACTTAGCGATGTATAGTTGAGCTGAAATTTTACATACACGTGAGTTTCTGACGACAATACAATAATATGGTACCAAAAAGTGTGTTTTTTATTTTGAACACTATAATTTTATCGAATAGTGTATACACTTAGACGTTGTATTCTAATAAATGGCGAAAGGTCTGATATTATTTTAAGTAAAGACGACGCAATGAATATAAAACTAATTAAGACGTAATTAAAACTTTAAAAATAAAATATAATGTAAAGAAAAACTGTTTAAAAACAAGTCTCTATTATTATTTAGGTATACTAGAACGAAGAAAATAAAAATAACAAAAAAATTGGTTGTCTTAAAAGCTTGTGACGTGAATAGAAATTAAAAAAAATACTTACTTAGGTACTTACAATCTTTGTCGAACAAAATAACTGTATGAACTTCTCGCATGAGGCAAACTTTAAGACAATTTTATTTTTATTTTTATTTTTTCTGTTTTAGTGCACCTAAATCATAATAAAAACTTGTTTTTAAAAAGTTTTTTTTTACATTTATTTGTAGTACTGAAGAATATAACAATCAAATATTAGAAATAAATGATAGCCCTTGCGTCGCGTCGTGGTAAAGAAAAATCAACATTTTTTTATGGTCGACATATTAGACATAGTTCTATTTTTGTAGTTGGACTTCAGATCAAAATTTATGACCTCCAAAAACTCGCGTGTACCAAGTTTCACGCAAATTTACAAAAATTTTACGATTTTGGATGCCACATTGTATCCGTCATTTTGATTTTTTTTATTTTTGGCAACGGATTCAGTATCAGCTACTCCTGAAGTACCTAACTACCAATTTTTATGTAAATCCGATTGAATTTGATTTTTGTCCCATATTTGATAGTCAGAGTGCTGTGCACTCCACAGCTGACAAAAATTCCCTATACTTTGTAAAGAGTTATCATTATTATAAATCGAAAACTAGGTTTATAATTTATTTCAGGCGCATTTAGAAATTTGAGATCACGTTGTTAATACAAAAATTTATTCCCAAAGGTTGCTCATCTTATACTAGACGTAAGTTAATGAAGCTACACTGAGACTGCGCAGCGGCGTAGCTAGGGGCACCCCTAGTGTAGATAAAAATCCGTATTTTATTTTCATTTGCAACTTTTTTATATCGCCTTTTAAACAACTGCCTCCTTCGCTGACTACAAAATACTGACTACGCCACTGGGACCACCGCGGAGTCATACCTTACATACAGTTTGCAAAAAGATTTGATAGAAATCGCTTAGGATAATTGAGAGTAATAAGTGAACAAACATAAAAAAACAAACATACGAATTGAGAACCTCCTCTTTCTTAAAAGTCTTTTAAATCGGTTCCAAACTCCATATTGTACTTACAGTACCTAGAGGTAAAAAATGTGTAAAATTTAGGAATAATCTCATATCTAATGATAATTTTGCTTTATGGGTTATTATTGTAGTAAAAGGTATCATCTTCAGTTTATATACGATCCGGACATTTTTTTCTAAAGCAAATGTTTCAAATGGACAAAAAAATTGAGTATGTGGGTTATGCTACATATTAACGAAAAACGGCATTTGAAAAAAAATAATTATTATTCGACAATTACAATAACAAATGGCCACATTTTGTTAAAAAAATGTGAAAACACACATTGTTTCGGCCGTAACTTCTTTATTTTTGATGACAGAGAAACAAACATAAAATCATTTCAAAGACTGGTAAATTTTCTTGAATTCTGTTCCTTAGAACTTTTGATGGATGTGTCATAGTTTCTAAAATATTCAACATTTAAACTAAATGCTTTATCCTATAAACGTTCGAATGTCATCTTTAAACTTAAATGTCTCTGAAACTATTAATCCTACATAAATATTGAAATAAGTTTCCTTCTCAGTGTATAGTCTTCATTTTTTATGTCTACCATGTTTTCGCTAAAACTAATATTTATTGAGATATTTGGAAAGAATAAAAAATTTTACGTTTTGTCGAAAATCCCTATGTTGTTTCAAGTACATTTTTTTTCTGAAGCAAGTGTTATAGACATACGAAAACATTTGAGTTTCTAGGTCATATTACATGTTAACGAAAAAGAATATACGAGAATATATTTTTGTAATTACTAACTACTTACATCAACAAGATGGCAACGATTAAGGAAATGTGAAGAGGCACATTGTTTTTGTCACAACTTCTTTGTTTCTTTAATGCCACATAGTGTTAAACAAAAGATCATTTGAAAGCCCAATTAATAGTCTTTCATTTTAGTGTTTGCCTTTTTGACGTAAGTGTCATAGTCTCTGAGATATTTAACATTTAAACTTATAAACGTTTGGACGCAATTTTTATACTTCGAGATCTCCGAAACCATTAATTCTATAGAAATTAGAAAAAAGCAAAATACATCCTCAATTTAGTAGCTTTTTTATTTATCTTCTAACATGTTTTCACTCAATACCTTTCGAGTTATTTGACGCAAATCGTTTTGAAATACATCTTTTTTCAAGCTAATGTCCCAATTTCTCAGTCGTTATAACTATATGAAAAGTAGCATAGAAAATTTTCTGCTCAAAATTTGATTGTCTTTTAGCTCCAATGTTTTTGTTTTTTTTTTAGGTGCCACACCCTGTGGCACCCCCTATAAATGGATGCGACCCCCTATAAATTAGCAAGCCCTCATAATATAGAAACTTTTACTTGATGCATTTACTATTAATTTGCCAAAAATGAACTAAATCTAATTCATGTGATATTATTCCGAAGTTCCGAAATTAAAACCTCTAGTTACTCTACTAATATTACTTTTGACAGAATCCAATTGAAAAATATTGCACAAATAATATATAAGTATATTTAACAAAATTAACTTAGGATAGGTATGTCTTAAAAAAAACTTACGGCAATTCCAAGGATTAAATATGAAATAAAAGTTGTTATCAGAATCAAAAATTATAGGTTCCTGGGTGGTATTTAATAGGTTAGTTTCAACTTGAAGACTCCATAACCCAACAGGTATGGTAGGTGGCGCAAATACCTGCAAAATAACTCTTTGTATTTAATTCGTCAATGCCATTAAATGAAAAATGTATCAACTAAAGTAAGCTGTTATGATCTATGATTATGCCGACAATTGAGAGTTATATTATTGATTTATTTGTAAAATTGTGAAACCTATGACACATAAAGGACTTTTTACTGTTAATTTTTTTTGCAAACTTCCTCTCTGTAGACGCAGAAATGCTTGGAGTAGAAGTACTTTCATAGAGTTTCAATTACCTCCAAAGTAATGGTATCTGCTTCTGTACGTAAAACATTCCCAGACCATAATTTTTGCTCATCATCAACTCGATTTCTCTTGGTAGGATCAATTCTCACAACACCTCTGGTTCCTTTAATTGCATTTGGGTTTGGACCTGAAGGAATAGAATGGAAATTTTGTTTCATTAATGGAGAGACTCTTAAGATTATTAAGATATCAATAAAAACAAAACAAAAAATTTACCATAGTTGAAAATTAATCGAACGAGATCCTTGGTTTTATCAAACCCGCGGTTGGAAAACCTAATGGCTATTGTAAATTTCAGCCCTCTTCGTAAAATTGCGATTGGATTTTCCTCATCATGTATTATTTCATATCGGTCTGTTTTATGTGATGTAGAATTCTCTTTAGGATACAGGTACACTGACTCTGTTTGTAAAGCCATCCTTTATATCCAGAAATATTATCTAAGGGAATAAAACGGAGTTTACTTCGTGTAGAGTACAATTCGTACAGGAATTTTGTCTTGAATTACATAAACACATGCTTACTTTAAATATACTGACATATTAATTTGTTTGAGTATTATTCAAATAAAATAATAAACGTCAGCTCCAGTTTATATGTTTAGGATCAAATTATTAAGTATTTAAATAAACATTACATATTCATTTCAAAAACAAAGTTACTTTGTTCTCTAAGTATCAATAATAGCATTCTCTTATTTTTCTCTTTTCTTATTTTAATGTTTGCCACTTTTATTATCTTAGAAGTTTCAGCAAAATCCAAGCAAAACTACATAAAATGATAAATTTTACTTCAATTCAGGATAATATAAGGTGGATTATTCTCCAGTAATATTGTATAATATATAAAGGGTGTTCTTGAGACAGTGGTCAAGACGAAACTAGCATTATACAAAAGTTTAAAGGTTATTCGGAATTTTTTGATTTTTCTTGCAAAAATCACCATTGTACTAATACTACTCAGTATATTGACCTGAAATATTGTTGTTTTTTACTAAAATTTCTGTTTATGAGAAAAACGGTTCAATTTCCAAAGAAGTATTGTAAAAAGAAAACTGTTCGACAACGATGTTAACATAATTTTGAAAACTACCTTGGCTTATGCTAATCTCATGAAAAAAAATCAAATTCGTATAGCCCTTGGAACGTTTTTAAAATAATAATTATTCATGAAAAGTATGATAAATAATCAAAAGTGTATGACTGGACAAATGAAACAATGAAATAATTAAAAATATGTTCATTGATTACTTATTACATGCTATTCCTGCTTCTTTCTAAAAAATAATTTTCATTCGGATGAATGTCTGTTGGTTTTTCTTTACTTAATTTATTATTACTGGAATTTTTCCTCACAAATCTTACTCAGTTGGAGCTTCCCTGACGTAAACTATTTTTTTTAATGCCACCAAACAAAATAATCAATAAGGTGTAAATCAGGATACCTTGCTGACCATCTTCAATACACTTTCATTAATTATTTTGTACAGTTTTGGTTAATTTTATTTTGTTACTTTTTTCGCACTCTTGATGAATAATGACTATTTCAAAAACATTTCAATGGCTATACGAATTTGATATTGTTTTCATGTAATTAGCATAAGGCAAGGTAGGTTTTAACGTTATGTTCACATTGTCTTCGAAGAGTAGGTATTTTTGCGACAAATTGACCTTCTTTCTCATTCTCAGAAATTTTAATAAAGAAACAAGGAAAAGTATTTGCATCCCAGCAAACACAAAAATCGCGGACTTTAAATGGGCCATATAGCGATTAATGGCTTCCTATAGTACAGGAGAGCCTGTAGCCCATAATAAATTATATGCAGGCGTACCATAACTTCATGTTTTTATGAATTGCCACATAATAACCAGAAATGGTTAATTATTGTACAGCCATGAAAAATGCTGCTTCAGTTTATTCGTTGATGGTATTTTTATGGTAATATGCAGGCTAATATTAAAGTACCGCATGTAATTTTTTATCCAAAGGGCCAGCGAAGGCAATTCGGCAATTAAATGATTACGCATACTCATTGTGTATGAAAAATCTCTCAAGGGGTCACCGAGTAGCATCAGCCATTTGCTTTTTCCTTCTATGCTTGGCTTCTGCGTTAAAATTTGTATAAGCTAACTTAGGACAGTATACACACATATCAATAATGCAGACATTTTCTGCGGGGTCCTTTGGTACAAATGTAAAGAAAGTTATATTTTTTATAGTTTTATGATAACATTGTAAAATTTTTCTTATTTTACTCCGACATCCAGTGGAGTATAGTAACGACAAAAAAATTTTTAAAAATTTTTATTATTCATATAGGCTTAAAATGTCATGAAACGTCGAGATTTTAAGTTTGAGTGAAAAAAAAAATTTCTGTCTGTCGATCTGTCTGTAACTTTTTTTTATGCGCACGTTTACTCTGGAACCGTTTAAAATATTGACTTGAAATTTGGTACACATATGTACTTTAACGAGATCTGGAACTAGATTATATTTTCATCTTGTTCCGTCGAAGGGTTGGGGGGTAAATTGGGGTAAATTTGGGGTAAATGGGTAAATCAAGCAGGCAAGAGTCCATAAAATTGGTATTTAGTATACACAAGAGAAGCTAAGATCTCGACAAAATTTTTGGCAATAGCCTATTACCACCCCCACCTCCATTATTAAAGGAGATGAAAAAAATGTGATTTAGTGTATAAACAAGAACCAAAAACCTCAAAATATTTTTTTAATGCATCCATCCCCACTACCACCCCCATATCACCACCCCCGGGTACCGTTTTATGGGTTTTTGGGGTAGAGGATTTCAAATATTATATTATTAAAGTTCCATAAACAATTATTTCCACATACAAAGTTTTTTCGTTGTAAGTGACTTGGATAGAGAATCTGGATGTGGATGTGGAAGTAGTGATTCCTTGGGCAGCGGTTTTTTTATTAATCGAGAAAACTAAACAATTTAAAAAAATCAGTACCTGGGTTTAGCAAAACCATAAATAATGGTTGTTTTACCTCTTTCTAATTTGGGAAGACCCTAACAAATATGAAGAATGTAGATGGTTGTTACTAAATGGCTATGGGATTTTTTTTGGGATGAGGATGACTGAGAGAGATGCCATAAGGAAGTAGAAACCTTTCATGAATTTGACGTAATTCGAATAGTGTATATAAAATATGTCTAACTTATAACATTTTCGAGATGTGTGGGTTCAATCTGCATTTTTTTTCTTTTTAATGTCAATAGAAAATATTCCGCATAGAACTAGTACAACTTTGCTAAAACGTTATTTATTCATGTTCAATTTTTAATTAAAATGTTCACTAATTTTTCGATTCGTTAATTGAAAATTTGCTCAAAACTAATTTTATATGAACTTTTCGCAAATTATTTAGGCGTGCACTAATGCAGATTCATTACAAATATTTTTAAATGGAGAATTCTATAAATTATATCTATTTAGTCAGTATGTAAAACATCTATTTTTTAGAAACTCATTAATGTAATTGTTTATTAGTATTTATGTTATGTAACATATGTATAAGAAAATAAATATATCAGTATATTTACAAAATTATTTGGTCAATATCTGACAATAAGTTGACTTGACATGAACACTAACATAAAAAAATACATTTGTCTAAAAACTCTGGAAAAATGGCTTCTATGTCAGAATCAACAAATCAAGATCTATATTTCTACATTACTGAATATTTTTCTGTTTTACTATAATGTTCTCGATAATGTTAGAGCAAAATGTTACTAATAATATAGCCCAGTCAATGAACGTTCAATAGAGGTGTCTAGAGGGAAATGCCGAGATCACAATTTTTGACTTCAGGAGGTAAACAAACTATTTAGGAGGTAAACAAACCAAAAATCCCCGAACGTAGGTGGTGGGGGGATGCAGGGGGCCACGAACAAGACCCCGGTTTTTAGTTTTTCGCTCATATCTCGAAAACGGTTAGCCCTAATCAAAAAGTGGCTATATGCAAAATTAAAGCTGACTAAATTTTCTACAATAATGTTTCTATTAATTTTTGTCGTATCTGTTATGGTTCAGTAATGAATTGTATATCTTTTGACTGTATTCTAACTTTATTATAAATTGAAAATAGACTTTAATAATCATCGTAGAAAAAAATTTCTTGTACAGATATCCGTTTCACAGCAAACTGAACTGAAATATCGAATAAAAAATATCTTTGCGTCTGTAAGTGTGTGTGTGCGTGTATATCTATGTGTGCGTGTATACAGCTTCTTGTAAACACGATAACTTCTGTTATACTTAAAATATTTGATTTCAATTTGGAACATATGTAAAACAGCATATTACCATAATCCTTATTGAAATTGGGCCATATCAGTAATACATAGTGATAACCAGAAGCCTACAAACTCTCATACGTAAAATACGTTTTATTTTAATTTCAGAGCAAAATATTACTAAGCATACAAAAATAAGAAGATGTATAAGATTTCTAAACCGCAATATACCGGGTGTATATTAGGCAAACCAACTTTTTTTAAATTAGATGATATATTAGTGTTATCCTAAAATATGGAACATGGTATTTTTAATAACATTTTTATGAAGTGAGAATTGTAGACCTCTGGTTATCGCCATGTATTACAGATATGGCCCAATTTCAATAGGGATTATTGTAATATGCTGTTTTACATATGTTCCAAATTGTAATCAAATATTTTAAGTCTAACAGAAGTTATCGTGTTTACAAGAAGCGGTATACACACACACACACACACATAGGTATACACGCACACACACATTTACAGATACAGACATTTTTTATTCGATATTTCAGTTCAGCCTGTTATGAAACGGTACAAGAAATTTTTTTCTACGATGATTATTAAAATGTATTTTCAATTTATAATAAATTTATAATAAAGTTAGAATACAGTCAAAAGATATACAATTCATTACTGAACCATAGCAGATACGAAAAAAAATAATAGAAACATTATTGTAGAAAATTTAGCTTTAAGCTCAGCTTTAATTTTGCATATAGCCACTTTTTGATTAGGGGTTTTCGAAAAACCAAGAACCAGGACCTTCTTCGTGCCCCCCTGCAACCCCCCCACCTCCTACGTTCGGGGACTTTTGGTAAGTTTACCTCCTAAATAGTCCAAACACAGCCCTGTAGTCAAAAATTGTGATCTCGGCATTTCCCTCTTGAAACCATTCATTGACTAGACTAATAAGGTTTTTGATTAAGTGCACAAAACAAAAATTTAAAATATATCTAAACTGCAATATACAGTGTGCCTCTCATGGTGGTAATACGGATATATGGTTTCATTGTAATTAACAATAATAAGGAATGAAGGTATTGATATAATAGATCTAATAGAGCAGCTACCGAGCTTGGTTGCTACTGATTTTTTTTAAATAAATGAATTTCAAATTTGCAGGAATAACGGTCTAATATTATTTTATTGTTTCAGCCATTGCTATAAAATTGTTCATTTATCAGAAATATAAATAAAAAAATGGTTGGCTGAAGTCCTTTTTTTTTATAAAACTAATTGTTAACTTGTAAAAAAAGCGCTATTAAGTCTTTTCGTTGTACTTCGCATTGGTTTTAATGTGTTAGTTTTTATATCCATAAGTAGAGAAAAACATTGGCTGACATGCACGTCGCTGATTTTCAGAAATATTTTCAATTTACTCCAAAAACTGTTAAAGTAAGAAAATAGTGGGGGATTTTGCCCTGCAAGAGGTGGGGTAGTAATTATTTTGATATATGTTGTTTAAGTCAAGGTCTTGATAAAAGATACAAGTTTTCGGCCTGGGGGGGGGTGCGAGCCGCTATTGAAGACAACAAAATTTCTTACATTGTTACATTTTTGTTGTAAGTCTAACCTTTAAAGAGATACAGCCTCAGAAAGACGGATTTAAGACGAAAAAAAATGTCTTTTTTAAATAATGTACGTTTACAACATAACATATTACGTAACACCGTGTATGTATACTGTATATATACAAGCGAAGGAAGAAGAAAATAATTGTAACAAACATTAGAATATTTCTTGGGACTACCTAGATAGCGATAAAAGCTTTATAAAAATAACACAGGCCGACAAAAAAAGGAGGCTGTTCTTTTGATCAGAAACGTCTTATCCTCTGTTTTTTGATATGCTGAAACTGATTCTGATATTAAAAAAAAATCTACCGCAACAATTTTTGGTCTACCACCCCTTTCATCCCCTAAAAAGGGCAAAAAAAAGGCTTGTTCTAAGGTTCTGATGTAACTTTTCTAAAGTATTTTGAGCGCTGAAGCCAATTTTAGATAAACAAAAATTATACTAATACCACTCGTTTTTTTCAATAAAAAGGGCAAAAAAGGTCTTGTCCTAAGGTTCTGATCTTACTTTTCTGAAGTATTTTGATGTGCTGAAGCTAATATTGGGCAAAAAAAAAATTTATCGTGTCAGTTTCCCTCTGCCACTCATAGAAGATAAAAGGGAGCGGTAGAGAGAAACTGACAAGATAGAAAATTTTTTATTGTCCAAAATTGGCTTCACCGCGTCAAGAGTTAGGTCAGAACCTTAGAACAAGACCATTTTTTTGCCCTTTTTAGGGGATAAAAGGGGTGGTAAACAAAAAGTGGTAGATTTTTTTTAATATCAGAATTCAGCTTGTCAGAAAACATAAGATACATATTATCCTATGTTTTTTGACATGCTGAAACAGATTCTGATATTAAAAAAAAATCTACCTCATCAGTTTTTGTTTACCACCCCTTGATCCCATAAAAAGGGCAAAAAAATGATCTTTTTCTGATCAAAAGAACAGCCTCCCTTTTTTTGTCGACCTGTGTAATTATTAAGAAACGTCAACCAATGAAAAATCAGAATAGCAGATTTCAGCCACTATTTTTTTTATGTTTTTTACAAATAAACAAAGCTTCCTGCAAAGTTGCTGACACGGTAAAATAATATAGAAGCGTTTTTTTTACTCCATTTTTGAAAATTCACGCCCTTTAATATAAATGCAGCTGTATACAAGTGACTGAAGATCGTTTTATTGTTTCTTATCATTTTGTGAAACTTTTGATATAAGGTACACCGACAATAAAATCACTTAATTTTTAGTATACCTATCATAAATTAATTAAAAAATTAAATTACAAAAAACGCAGACACATAGATTTCAGCCGACTGCATTTATACCAATGTCATATATTGACGAGCAACGTTTGAAACAAGTTGCTGACACAATAAAATCATTTTTTACCATTAATTATTTTTATTTATTTGCTTTTATCATGATTAGAGAATATTATTCAGGTATTATGCAAATCACAACTTACACACTTTTTTATTTATTATGAAAATACCTTCTTTCTGTATATTGTTGCCCTAATCTGGGCACGCTAATATACTAGTTAGGTAAATACTTAAAAACACTCATTATTGGAGAACCAATCGAAACAACTACTCTTCTGGCTAATACTGACGAAGTATTGAATTACATGATAGGATTCTTAGCATTTTAAAGAAAAAAATATATTGAAAATACTTAAATCATTCATTTACATTTAGTCATTCACACCTTTTTTTTATTTAATATGAAATTATCTACTTTCTGTATATTGGTACCTTAATCGGGTCACGCTAATATACTACTTAGGAAAACACTTTAAAACAATCATTATTGGAAAACCAATCAAAACAACTACTCTTCTAGCTAATACTGACGAAGTATTGAATTATATGATAGAATTCCTGGCATTTTAAGGCAAAAAAATATATTGAGGATACTTAAATTATTTATTGAAATTCAGTCATTCACAAGAATTATTAAACCTTACATTCTATTTCAACTCTAGAAAAGTTGTATAAGTTTTTTCGAACTCGTTAGTTCTTATCAGTAGAGTATAGAAACATTCATTCATTATTAAATAATATTCTCTAATAAAATTATATAGGAGAATTTTTTTATTGCATTTTTAATTAACTATTAATTAAAAACTCAGCAACGCCGGAATGACCGAAATGATTTTCCGGAGATATTGTACAGTACAGTAAAAATAAAAAAGATATTGGCATTATACTTAATCTCAGTGGCGTCACATAAAAGTGGATTGCGCATTATTAAAGTAAAATGTTAATCAAATAAACGCAGCCGGTCACTACCAACTGCAATTTCTACTGATTTATTAAAAAAGAACATAAATTGATACAAGTTGTTTCCTATAAAATATGTCTTGGTTTTATTAAACCTAAATGAAATAAATGGAAAATTATACCTTTTCTCAAACAATTGCTTCTGTTTACACCAACTACCACTGCGAACTAACAAATGTTTAAGAAGTGTAACACTTGAAATACTTTTTATCGGCAGGCTTTTAATTGTTTCCTGTTCTTATATTATTTCCGATAACCCGAAACCACATTGTTTACGTATAATTATTGATAACTTTAGTTTGAGTCAATGTTCTTATAGATTTATTAATTAATACTAAGATAAGGATCAATAATGAAATTGCGTGTAAAAATCATTTTTAACCGATCTCAAGAAATTGGAAAAAGGAGCAGGTTCTCAAGCCAAGTGTGTATTTTACTTCCACATTCACGTCAGGTGCGCAGCCGCCCCCCCCCCCAAGCCGTCTTCCATGAACCAAAAAATAAAGAAGCATAATCACTATCAGTACAAGGCAATATCCAAATTATCTCTTGAAATAAATATTTTGTAATTAATGCCAATATTATCTAGTAGAGGAATCTATACACATCCGTTTTCAACCATTTTCTGAAAAGTATTTCCTCATCCACTGGAGAGGCCGGTTCTATAGCTCCCAACAGATGAATTTTCTGGCTGCACCACTAATCCACGTATTGGAGTGGAAGTATAGTAACGGTGAGAAATATTTTGAAACTTTTGAGAATTTTTTTTTTTAAAATAGGTTTATACAGAATGTTATGAAACGTCAAGATTTTAAGTTTGGAGCAAAAATAAAATTTCTATCTGTTGGTTTGTCTGTCTGTAACTATTTGTGCACACAATTACTCTGGAACCGTTGATAATATTGACTTGAAATTTGATACATCTGTGTAATATAATCTGGAATTAGATCATATTTTGACCTTATCAACTTAAAGAGTTGAGTCAATGTTCTTATGGGGACAAATGAGGTAATTAAATAAAGCAAGTAAGTAAATTGAGATTTAGTGTATCTACGAGAAGCCAGGGTCACAAAATTGTTTTGGCATCAGCCGCCCCCACTATCACACTCATTACCACCCCTGTATCATTACACAGGTCTACAAAAAAAAATTCTGCTCCAATTTCGAGTAAATCCCGGTTTTTATTGTCAAAATACCGTATTTTGACGATAAAAACCGGGATTTACTCGAAATCTAAGCGGTAGAAAATTTTTTAAATTGAAAATTTGGATTAGGCATACAAGAATACATAAGGCATGATAGGTTTAGTCCTTGGAGCAGATTTTTTTTTATAGACTTGTGGACAGGTCTCTGCACAGGTCTACAAGAAAAAAAAATTCTAGTCGGGTTTTTCGGATCTTTTTCCTAGTCACACAATCCACTATATTATTAGATTTGAAATTTAATATCAATGTTGAATTATATGTTGTTATTTTATATTTGTAAGCTAGTTTACAGAATTATAATAATGTACAATTGTAAAAAACATATTTTGGAGAAAAAGCCATCTATTAAAAAACATTTTTGATCCTCATATAACTAAAATAAAATTATAATATTATAGCACATTAATAAAATTACAATGTTAGAACTTTCATGCGAAATTGTTGATTGAAGTCAGCAGCTAAATTATTGAACATAGGGAGCATGACTTTGGTACCGTTTGATTTCGGCACACAAGTTAAAGGCCTAAGAAATTCCTCGAATTGAATGGCAGTTTTTAACAGAATTTAATAATATTCTCAGTTCGGTGTGTGTTTGTTCGTACATCTATATGTATGTATGTATATGTAGCCGCACAACTCCAAAACTACTGGTGTGATGTGAATGCAGTTTTTACTAATGTAACGGCTATTAGCTGGGAAAAGTAGTAGATTGTTTTGGAATCCCCGGATCCTCCGCCATTTCTTTCAATACATTTTTCTATACGCGTTTTCTATACGCGTGAAAACTTTTCAGAACGAGAAGTTAATTGCAGAGTTAAGTAAGTTCTGAAATCTTACAAAAAAATGTTTTATGTGCGTTATGTATGCCGCATCATATGGCCTTCACCGTCATCATATCCGGAAATTTTGATGATTTTGACGATGATGAACAAAGTCCAGGTAAATAAATATTGATATTGAAGTCGGTGTAAAAAAATGCAAAGTGACCAAATTTATTTTCAAGGGTATCCGGTACTCGATACAATCGGAATGATTCAATCTACAGGAATTCCTGCCAATTGGCTCGTGTGTAGACTATAGTCCATGCCAAAGTTGCAAAAACCCCAAAAGTGCAGGGGTAGCGACCAAACATTACTACCCCCCGTTTTTGAGGACGGCCAACACGATGGTGATAGTCGCGCGGTCCCTATCCCCCTCGAACTACCCCCTAAATCCAAAAAATCACCCTTCTTTTCGATTTTCCGTTGTCAGGCATGCGAGGACTTGTTGGATCGGGTTTCTATTAAGGAATCTGAATATGTCCTGTAAAATTTCGCAACCAGACATCCTAACGACCCACGGGTTGCCGAAACATGCAAAAAACATCCAAACGTGCTGAAAATTATTTTTTACACGTTTTCAAGGGCGGGGAATACAATGAGAGCTGAGAGCACTAAATTATTGGGACTATATCTAGACGGAAATCTAAAGTACAATATGCACATTCAATCCTTATGCACAATTCTAAGCAAATCATGCTATGCCATAAGAGTTCTAGCTAAATCTCTTAACTATATTGCCCTTAAAACAGCTTATTATGGTTTAGTATACTCACGCATTAAATATGCTATCTTATTATGGGGCGGCAGTTCGGGTTTGTCGAAAGTTTTTATATGGCAAAAGAAAATTTTAAGGGTTATATTTAATTTAAAATCTACTGATAGCTGTAGAAATTTATTCAAAACAAATGGGTATCTTACAGTGGCTGGGCTGTATATTTTTGAATGTATTATTTATCTTAGAAAAAACCAAAATCAATTCATAGACAATAAATTTGGACATAACTTTAATACAAGATATAGAGACAATATTTTCAGATTTACAAAACATAGACTAACACTTACCGAAAAAAGTTTACACTATTCAGCAATAAAGTTTTATAATAACTTACCATTAGACATAAAAGAAATTGAAACATTTAGCCAATTTAAAAATAAATTATTTAACTATATCTGTGTCATAGAGCCCTATACAATAGGTGAATATTTGAATTATTCATTAAGCAACAATTGAGATTTCTTGTATCAATAATTTTAAAGTGTTTAAATTTTAAATTTGTATGTCATAAATTTTACTATTTTACTGTTTGTGAAAATATACAAATATTTTTATTACTGGCAGGTATTTCATGTATTTTTTTTAAGCTTGTAATTTGACGATACCATGTATAATCTGTATGTGTGTGTACGTATATGTGCGTATGTATATATGACATCTATACTTTGGTAAATAAAGAACTATTCTATTCTATTCTAAAGAACTATTCTATTCTATTCTATTCTAATATTATTTAGCCTCCCACCCCTGACCAACTACCCTTAAATGTATAAAACCACCTCTTCTTCCCATTTTTCGTTTTCAGTCATGCGAGGACTTGTTGGATTGGGTTTTTTTTTTTAAAAACTCAATATGTCCTGTAAAATTTTGCCACCAGACATTATAACGACCTCAGGGGGTTGAAACCACCCCCTCTCTGAATCCTGAAGTATCCCTCAAGGAGAAGGCATCCCCCGTTTTCAAAGGTGTATAACACGATAGTTGCATCAGTTTCTCTCTTAGTCCTCAAAAACTACCCTTGCATGCCCAAAACCATCGGTTTTTCTTATAGTGAGATCACGAGCGCTCAATGGATCAGGTTTTCTAGGGAGAGAAATTATTTTATTGCGCCTTAAAAGGAGTTTGATAGAATGGGCTATGCGCATGTATATATATTCGTGTATGTGCATAGTCCACTTTTTTATTATATATTATGTACATGATTTATTTCACATTATTATGTACAACATGATTTTTATTCTTATTTTAGACATGCGTTATGTATTACTATTATTAAATAAATTATTCTTCGATGTTTACAAATTAAATCATAGAGAGAGGGAGTCGTCTCCCTCTTACGTGGCCTCCATACAGCGATCCGGCGAGGACCGACGCAGAAAATATGTGCCGTAGCCGTTGGTTGTGTATTCTCGGCATATACCTTCCATTTGTTACGTCCTCAGTATTGAAGACCCTTGAGAAATATAATCAAATGCAATATATATGGGTTAAGGACTAACTGTACGCAAACGTAGGTATTGGAAAACCCCGATCCAACAAGTCTTCGCATGCCTGTTAACGAAAAATGGGAGAAATGGGTGGCATTATGCTGGTTAGAGGTGGGAGGCTAAATAATATCAGCATCGTATTCCCCGGCCTTGAAAACGTGTAGAAAACAATTTTCAGCATGTTTGGATGTTTTTTCACGTTCCGGTATTGAGGGAGGGGGTGGTTTCAACTCCCGTTGGTCGTTAGGATGTCTGGTTGCAAAGTTTTACAGGACATATTGAGTTTCCTCAAAAATAACCGATTCAGCAAGTCCTCGCATGCCTGACAACGAAAAATCCGAGGAAAAATCGAAAAAAGGAGTGGTTTTTTGCATTTAGGGTTAGTTGGAGGGGGGTAGGGACCGCGCGATTATCACCATCATGTTGACCGTCCTTGAAAAAGGGGGGGTAGTCATGTGGTCGCACTTTTCGTATGGACTACTAGTAGAAATCAGAGGCGACCGCATATGTCGCCCTCCACCTGAATATATTTATACAATTGGCATAGTAAAATTTTTTTTTTTAAATTACTAAATCCTCCAGAAATTCATAGAAAACAGAATATGCCGTTTTCGAGGGCGTCCAATACGATGGTGATAGTCGCGTGGTTCCTACCCCCTCGAGCTACCTCTAAACGCATGTCAGACATGGAAGGACTTGTTCGATCGATTTCTTTTTTGAGGAAATTCAATATGTCCTGTAAAATTTTGCAACCAGACATCCTAACGATCCCCGGAGGTTGAAACTACCCCCTCCCTCAATACCGAAACATGCAAGAAACATCCAAACGTGCTGAAAATTTTTTTCTACGCGCTTTCAAGGGCAGGGAACACGATGCTGATATTATTTCGCCTCCAACTCCTAACCAACTACCATTTTCCCATTTCTCGTTATTAGGCATAGCCCAGTCACTTTATACATGAATTTCTAAAAAAATACAACCTGAGAGTTTCCAACGGGATTTTCTTTATTTTGGCTCACAAATAATTTCTCAAAAGTCCATAAAGCCAATAGGACGGCTACAATAGTTACAGCAGATCAAATGTCAAAAAATCGTTTTTTCTCAAATATGTCGCAAATCATCGGTTTTACGTTAATTTTGGTTATTATAAAATTTGTCTGCATAAAAAAGGTCCTATACAAAGTTTACGTAGAACCAATAGTTTTTGAGATTATTGAGAAAACTCGGACATTGTGCTGCATTCCTTTCCGCATCACCTTTAAGGTTGAATGAAAGGCGCGTTTTTTTTACATGGTCCTATAAGCCTAATCCATGGGTTACAAGTTATATTATAATTTTGTTGATTATGGTTCGTTTTTGCTGAGTTCTTCTTCTTCGTCTACGCCTATCCCTTCTATTTCCACTTCTTCAATATTTTCATTTTCGACAACAACCATCTCAGCGGAAAATAACAGAATGAGTTCGTCTTCGTCATCGTTGAACTCAGATTCAACAGTTGTATCCTCCGACATTGTATTGAGACACGACTGGCCCCGACAAGAGCCACACACTACGAAACATGGCAATCCTATTTTTTTGCATCCACAATTGGTGCCACAACCTTTTGTGCAATTGTAGAAAATAGAATTGAGAAGTTCATCTGGTGCAGGAGGAATCAGAGTAGTTGTTGGCTCTAATAAATTATTGTTTGAAGTCCAACCCCATTGCTGATGGTCTAAATCTTTTCCCAACCAAGTTTGAATCTGGTAATACACCCTGAATAGATATTGTTGAGTAGCTGCTGCTGTGGGTGGAAATGACGATAATTGCACAGGCTTATTTATTAGCAAATTTTTCGAACAGTTTTCTATTTTGAATGCCTCCAATGCTTCCTGTAAATATGGCCTTTTTTGTGATGTTTTAAATGCATTTATTTTTCCTTTTCGAAATAAAGCAATGGAATGTTAGAAAGCTACTACTAAAAGCCCTTACTATTATTATTATGAAGAAGTATCCATTTCAAGGACATCTCAGACGGAAATTAAGCGGGTATATGTGCATAAACGATGTTCTTCTGTATTCATAGGTTTAGTTATCTATATACAATACTCTGCGTATATAATAGTGGCGTATGCACTTTGCTCCGAAGTTTCTCAGATCAATATCTCGAAAACTATTTGTTCTACGTACATTTTGTATAGAACCTTTTTTATGTATATTTATCTCACAAATTCTATAATAGCCAAAATTATCGTAAAACCGATAATTTACGAGATATTTGAGAAAAACCGATTTATTTGACATTTGACCTGCTATAACTATTGTAGCCGTCCAGTTGCCTTTATGTACTTTTGAGAAATTATTTGTGAAGAAAAAATAAAGAAAATCACGTTGGAAAGTATTAGGTTGGATCTTTTTAGAGGTTTGGCCTTTTTTATGTATAAAATGACTGGGTTAGCATGCGAGGATTTGTTGGATCGGTTTTTTTTTTGAGCAAACTCAATATGTCCTGTACAATTTATCAACCAGGCATCCTAACGACCCTCGGGTGTTGAAACCACCACTTCCCTCAATCCTGAAGTGTCCCTCAAAGAGGAGGTTTTAAAGAAGGTATCCCCCGCTTTCAAGGGCGGAGAATACGATCGTTGGATACTTTCTCTCTTAGTCTTCAAAAACTACCCTTGCATGCCTAAAACCATCGGTTTTTCTAGGGAGAGAATTTTTTTATTGCAGCTTAAGAGGAGTTTGATATACTCCATTAATTTTATTATATATTTATTTTTACATTATGGACTGAATGGACATTACACTCTTCAATGAGACTTGCTTCCATCTGGTTACATTCATCATCATCGTCATTATCGTCAGTCTCATCGTCACTGACATTATCATTCTGTATTAAAATTTCAGGGATCAGCTTTTGAATATCATCAATAGTACGATCTTCATCTTCTGATAGATCTGAAATTTCAGCACGCTCGCTATTATCGCAATCATTACATCTACAATGTTTACAGAATGGACTACATTTTACACCTAATTTTATTTTTTTGTTATACCTGGTCTTACAACCACAGTTATATTGTTTGAAAAATGAGTCAGGAATTA
This sequence comes from Rutpela maculata, assembly GCA_936432065.2. NCBI lineage: Eukaryota > Metazoa > Arthropoda > Insecta > Coleoptera > Cerambycidae > Rutpela > Rutpela maculata. The sequence continues at coordinate 68,735,918 of OW386285.2, read as the reverse complement.
GCTTCTCGGAGGAAAATTTCGGTTGTAAGAGGCCATTTCCCGTTATCCAACCCCAGTCAACGGGGTTCGTTTCATTTTGTGACCACACCTGAACTTGAAAATACACTCTTCTTACATGTTCCCTAATTGCCCCCTCTGTAGGGGAAATGTACATACAGGGTGGACCATTAATAATAGGCCATAGTGCAAGGGTAGATTCTTTGGACCAAAATATGAGGACATAACCAAACATGCTTTAGTAAATTGTTATTGTGGAAAAACTGTATTTTTTTTTCTTTGCAATCTCTCAACTACCTGACCGATCTTCTCCCAATCTCGTAAGGAAACATTTTTTAAGCTAAGAAACAATAATTTATGTATTACATCACGCAAACCTGTGGAGGGCGCTTCATGAGCTATACCTGATGATGAATATTTCTTTTTCTTTTTACGAAACGTAGTGGCACTTTTGACTAGAAAATCTCATACAGGAGTCATTTCTACGTAAAAAAGACACACTTGATAGAACTTAATAATTCCAACCGTTTTCGAGAAAATTGCAGCATAGATCTCGAGAATTCTTTGAAAACAAACTCAGTTTAAAAAGGACAAATTGTATTTATTGAAAAGTGTGTTTTGGTGACGTCTTAGTTTTGTCATTTACGTACAATTTCATTAATTTGACATTTTGACAGAACTAAGACTCACCAAAGCACACTTTTCAATAAATACAATTTGTCCTTTTCAAATTGAGTTTGTTTTCAAAGAATTTTTGAAATCTTTGCGGCAGTTTTCTCGAAAACGGTTGGAATTATCAAGTTCTATCAAGTATACCTTTTTTACGTAGAAATGACTTCTGCATGAGATTCACTAGTCAAAAGTGCCACAACGTTTCGTAAAAAAGAGAGAAAAGAAATATTCATCATCAGGTATAGCTCATGAGACGCTCTCCATGGGCTAGCGTGATGTGATACATAAATTATTGTTTCTTAGCTTAAAACACGTTGAGTGCTGATGACGTCGAAAGACGCCATCCACTGATGTCTAAACGACGTTTCGGCAGAATCCCGTCTGACATCTTCAGGTTCTCGCTGAAAGCTGCCTACTGCTGCTCTTCTTTGCTCGAATTGGACCCGCGTTTAAACAACAATGGCTCCAGCAGGAGCCTAGCAACTACGTGGGAAAACACCCGGAAGTACACCAACACTTCATTTAACACCCACGAAAACCTAAGAAACAACATATATATATATTTTTTTGACGTCATCTGCCTCCAATTATATTTTTTTACTGTAGAGGGCTAATGACGTCAAAAGATGTCATTGTCTGTATGACGTCAGTTTTGTGTTTTTTGAAAATAAATAATATTGCTTATCAATATGAACCAAAATATTTATCCTCAGCTCCTGAGGTAGCTACCCCAGATATGATCAGCAGTGAACGTATTAGAAAATGTTTCCTTACCAAATTGGGAGAATATCGGTCAAGAGGTAGTTGAGATGTTGAAAAAAAGGAAAAAAAAATAGAAATTTGACACCCTGTATCTTTATCCAGAGCAACAATTTACTAAAGCATGTTTGGTTATATCCTCATATTTTGATCCAAAGAATCTACCCTTGAACTAGGGCCTATTATTAAAGGCCCACCCTGTATATCTAAGTTTTATTCATTTAGGAGTAGTTGGTTTAAGAGTGGGAGGCTAAATAATATCAGTATCGTGTTTCCCACCCATGAAAACTCGTAGAATACAATATTCAGCACGTTTGGATGTTTTTTGCATGTTTCGGTATTGAGAGATGGGGTGGTTTCAACCCCCGAGGAATCTTTAGGGTGTCTGGTTGCGAAATTTTACAACACATCAAAAAATACCCGATCCAACAAGTCCTCGCATGCCTGACAACGAAAAATTGAAAAAAGGTGTTTATTGCGTTTAAGGGTAGTTCGAGAGGGGGGGGGGGGAGGAACCACATGACTATCACCATCGTGTTGGCCACCCTCGAAAACGAGGCTTTAGAAAATATTTGGTCGCTACTTTTGTACTTTTGGAGTTTAATCCTTTTTTTGCTTATTACAGGACCCCGTTCTAGGTAGCCTCTCATAATAAAAACGTTTAGTAAATGTTTTGCAATCATAGTATATTGTAGTGCAAGTACCTACTGATGGGCCAAAACGCGAAAGACGTGCACTTAAAAACTCAAAACGGTAACGGAAATAAAGGAGCCCTGGCGCTGTATCTTTTACAACAGTAAAGCAATGAAAATAATTCTTTCACTAAAGATTGTTCCGTTCTTTTCTGCAGATTTCATATCATAGAAGTATGTATCTATCTGTAATAGTTTTTCAAAAGCCTCAATGCTGAAATTTACACTGCACTATCATGGTGCACTTTATTTAAACCATTTCTGTAGCGTTTTTTAACAATTGAGGGAATAATTGACAGCACCTGAATCTAGAAAGAATAAGCTTTCCATTAATTTGAAAATCATTATGAAATGTTAAAATTAAGCCTCTAAATGAAGTGGGAACATAAAATTAATCAATTTTCAGTAACAATTTTCGGAAAAATAGTATATTATATTACTAGGAGTAGAACGCACTCTTTTTTTGTGTTGAGCCCAGGATTTGCGGCTGAGGCGAAGCCGAAGCCGCAAACTGGGCGAAACACAAAAAAAGGCGTTCTACTCCATGTAATATATACTATTTTTTCTTCAAGCGTATTAAAATGCAAAAATTCATTTATTTATCATAAATGTACAAATATTCAAACTACAGTCTTACATGTTGACACAATATGACAAGTGGCTAGTGGATAGCGCGCCACCGGTGGCTTTCGGTATTAACATTATGTTACTAGTAAAACAATACCCACTGCGGTGGCGCTTTCGGAACTAACATTATGTTACTAGTAAAACAATGTCCACTACGGTGGCGTTCGGTACTAACATTTTGTTACTAGTAAAACAATGTCCTACTTCTACTTCTGTTTTTTGGTGACATAATTTAAACATTTTAATACGCTTGAAGAAAAAAAATTTTTACACCTATTTGCAATAGCGGCCAGAATGGCGCCCTCCACATTTAGATCCGCAAGGTCATTCCAGTTAATTTTCATATTTTTTCAAAACTATATCGTTAATATACTTATCCTTTTGATCGAATTTGGCATTCCATATTCCCGACTATAGTCAGCGTTCTGTCAAATTAGATTGTAAGGAGCGCACACCCAACCTAACCACCGTTAATTGCTTTTATGCACAGATATAAAAGTAGCTGTAATATTGCCAAAAATATGTAATAGTTCATATTTTAATATTACTGTAATACATGCACTCAAATATTCTGAAAGAGTACAAATGAAACATTATTTGAACGTTTGAGTTAAATGTATCATTACACATTTCTTTTATAAGTTTTAATAATATTATATACTGTCTTGAAATGTTTTGGGATAAAAAAGGAAATAGGTATAAATAAAACAAATATAGTTATTTTAAAATTTTAATAGAAAGAAATTCACTTTTGGCAGCACATATGTCATCATGCGTACATGCCAATTTCAGGTTTATTTTCTTTTTTATTAAAAATTATTAGTTATTTACAAATATCTATCTGATTACTTATTGTATGAGTTTAGATAGACGTAGTTTTATTTTTCAAAATGTTTTAAACAATTTTTATTATAAAAACACAGTCATAACATAATAACAAGCAACAATATTACAACAAAATAAACCTTAAAAAGTAATTAAATAACATTGCGATAATAGCATTTTATCAAAAGATTTTATTTTTTCATTTATTTATAACAATTTACGCCAGCGTTTAGTAAAAGGTTACTTACACATGGTTCTCTTTTAATATTTTCTTTAAAACATTTAATACAATCACTTTAAAACCATCATATTGTGCAACAAACATTATATTTTAGCTTTACCTAAATACAGCGATAAACATTCAATCACTCTTAATTAAAATTATTGTTTTCAAATTTTAACAAAATTAATAAACAATTTTAATTTAAGTGTAAATATGAAAACCATTTCATCGTTAATATACTTATCCCTTTGATGGAATAATAATTTAAAATCTTGTAATAAACAATATAATTTAATTTAATTTTGTAAACATAAATTAAACATATTAATCAAGTATTATTTTAGTACAGTAAACGAAGTTCAAAATGGCGGCCAAATGAGAAAATTTTGGAAAGTTTGGGATATTTGGACCCTTTATGTAAAAACATGCGCTGACCACGAAAAAAATAGTAAAAAAATTCCAAACATGTCGCAACACGTTCTTGTATATATATTTTTTAGCAAAAAATGCAAATATATTATGAAATAAGCATTTTTTTGAAAAAAATACAAGAATAAAAAGTGTTTAAAATCGCATTTTCCATATGACCATGGCATTAGATTTGCAATTTTCCTTTTAGTTTTCCGGAAAAACGAAAAACTGACATATATAATTATATAGTTTTCCTCAATTATCTCGCTATCTATGCGTTTTTTAAAAAAATTTATGAGAACAAAAAGTGTTTAGAATTGCATTTCCCATATGGTTATGCTATTAGATTTGCAATTTTATCTTTAGTTTTATATAGATTATCAGATCTCCAAAACCACTAATTCTATAGCAATGAGATAAAAAAAGGAAATTTATCCTCACTTTAGTAGCTTTCTTATTTGTCGCTAGCATGTTTTCGCTCAACGTAATAGTTTTCGAGTTATTTTATGAAAATTGTTTTAAAATATGTCTTTTTTCAAGATAAAATTCCAATTTTCAAGTCATTATAACTTATAAAGACTATCAATTTGTATGAAAACTTGCGTAGAACCTTTTCTTCTCAAAATTCGATTGTCTTTCAGCTCCAATGTTTCCGTTTTATTTTTAGATACCACCACCTCAAAAGGGGTGGCATCCATCCCCTATTAATTAGCAAGCCCCCGCATAGTATAGAAACTTTTCTTTCATACATTTACTATCAAGTTGCCAAAAATGAACAAAATCTAATTCATATAATAGTATTCCGGAGTTAAAACCTCTAGTTACTGTACTAAAAATATAGACCATGGTCCGATATCGCTTAATAATGGCGACAATAGACCGTAAAGAAGCTCATGAAGATCACTTTTTTTGTGATTACCTCTAAACGTCTTGAAATATCAAATTGTAATTTTAGCCAAGAATAAAGTGTGGTAGATCCATGTTAGAGAGGACATCCTAAAATTGTCTCCCTTTTTTAAAGAATTTATTAAGTGTGGTCCCGACTCTTATTTTAATTTATAAATTTATTAATTTTGTCTTGTAAATAAAAATCATCAAGAAAAATATTCACGTATTCTAACAATAATTTGCATTTTCTCGCCTCATATGAGTGCTGTGATTTATATAGCTGGTAAGTTATTTCATTATCCGATCATCGATTTTTGAAGCGAAAAAAAACATCTTGGAATTAACATATTCGAATAATTCTATTATTTTACATCAACAAGAATATCTTTCTTGAGTCTAATAAAATACTTTCCTTATTGATTTTTGTTTATAAAGTTGAAAATAAAAAAGTCGAGGGGGAAAAGACTGATCTAACCCCTTTATCAAGTAAATAAATACTAATAAATAATACTAATATAAATAATAATATCTTTTTAGATATTGGAATTTTTATGATCCTGTAATAGAGTTAAGAGTCTTTTTTTTATTCGAGTAGTTTTAACTTCTGCTATCACAAAATTGGACATGTTAGTTAAAATAATACAATATATTTTATTTTCTCAGTAGATAAGATACATTTTTAAAACAGTAAAACTGTGCTTCTTCCTACGTTTGCCACAGTTAAGTTAAAATATTGACAAAGAACTATGTATATACCTTTTCCTATTACATTTTCAAACCACATGCTCAGCAGGGTCAGGAAGTATATGTACATTATGTTTTAGCATTAGTTTTCAATAAAAACAAGCTTACTTAGTAGGTAACATTTCAAATGGCTTACACATTTTTAATAATAAATTACTTGCTATATGAGTCAAAAGTTATGTACACGAAGTTTTAATAGAAAGAACATTTAAATAGAGACATTACCACAGTGGAACTGCTGTATTAATAAAGTAGGTACTAGATTTGTCTGGAAATTGACTAACTCACCTTACCCAATTGTTTATTTACGTTTATAATTTTTTATTACTTGAAAATTGCCCTCATCTGTCACATGATTAAAATACACCAATAATAATGACTAAATATCTTACTGATAGCCAATAAAATTATTATTTCATGGATATTTAACATAAAAAGATGTATTTTATTATTTCTCATTCAATATCGCGCTTGGCATTAGAGATTTCAAACTGTAAAGTGCATCGTAAAATGTAGCATGGACTAACATTTTATTATTAAAGTTAAAGAGGTGGTGAAGTAAAGTGGAGTTTAAAGTTCAAAGAAATCTTCTTATGAAACATGCTTTTTGCCAATTTTAGCAAAAATATGATTTTTCGCCGATCTTTATCTTTAAACATCTAATAGATTAAACGTTATTCCGAATAATTGTTTATTTTGGTATGCCAACTTGTGTGGTAAAGCCTCTAGATCAATAAGTTTCAAAATTTATTTAAAAATATTTATTATCGCATATTTTAAAATTTCTACACTTTACAAAGTAAAATATATAAAAGCTATTGTTATTTAACGTTAGGCCAAATGTGGATCATATTAAGAAAAAAATGTCCTTTCCTTAAAACAATCTTTTATCAAAATTTACAAATTCTCCTCTCGGATGTTCACTTTTTAAATATGATAATTAAATAATCCCTAGATCAGTACTTTGGATTATATACATCGCAGTCAGAATATATACACTTGTAAGGTTTGTTTAATAGAGAGACATGAATGCAGTACCGTACAAAGTAAAACAGGATTTCTTCTAAAATAATAGAGAACAGCGTGGAAATTGAAAATCACGCTTTTTCAATAGTAGTACTTCCAAAACCAAGGATTTGTAGGGAAAACCTTGAACAAATCGATTTTATATTTTGAATACGCATCTTTGGATGCTGATACGACATAACTCCACTATGGGCTATGTTCGGTAGATATCTCAAAAATTTTATGCATTTAAGTTGAGCGACAATCCGTTAAGAAGTAACATCACTCAAATAAGAGTTATATGATTCTTACTGGAAATCTTATTTTTGATATCTTTTTTAATTTATCCATAGCGATGAAAGGAGTTAAGATTTTTATATTTACATTTCGTTTTAAGTTGTTCCGGCCCCGCCCCGTCCTGTCCTTTAACTGCCATGGCGCTTCGCGAACTGGCGTTTGACAGGCTTCGGACACGGGTTTCGGAAAATCAATCAATGTACAATTAAATTGTTAATAAAGTTGTTTTGATTTGATTTGAATGCATTGTAGAAGTAGTGACATAAAAGGATTTTTTTTTCTGAAACTGATTAATTTAGATAAAGTTCTTCAGGTTCTAACTGTACATAATAATTTTCATATCATTGTGATATAGTATGTCCTCGTACTTTCCGTTATTGGAAAATGGCTGCATTGAGAAAAATGCGTATTAAAATTATGATGCTCACAGGACATGGACTTGGAGCGGGCTTGAACCTTCGGTGTGACTTTTCATTTTCAATAATCTGATAATACAACATGGTTGGCGAAAACCTCGTCGAGTGATAGTATTCGAGTGTAGTTTTTCAAATATTTTTGTGTGTGTGGAGTCTACTTCAGACAGAATATGGAAATCGAATAGGAAGTCAGCATGAACTCTGGGAATTATCCATTGAAAAATATATATTACACAGTCCACTGTTAGTAAAATTAAGGGTAAAAAGTGGAAGAGTTAAATATGTACAAAAATGTGATAAGACGGGATATAAATGAATATAAAAATGACATTCCATAACGTCAGTTATGAAAAATTCGCGTTCTTTTAGTAAACAGCTCGCTCAAAATAGTATCCATTTCGTATTTTTACAGAAATTTGCTGAACATAAGAAAATTCGCATTGTGTATTAAAAAGACACATTCAGTATCCTCAGATAGGGAATGTATGTCGTGGTTTAATTGGTGACATGGTGCTGGAATCCTATCTTTTTTATGAGAATTCAACAGCCGAATTTTTGAGGCATGACCTCATTCCTGCTTAACCGCAACTATTCCCAATAAAAACATCATAAACAAATATGCTTCTAGCAAAATGAAGCACCACCATATATTGGAATTATATAAAGTTCGAAAATATTTAGGTGGTTTGAATTGTGCAAGAGCACAAAACGCAAAAACATGTGCGTTTTTGGAATTAAATAACTATGATGCTTTAGCTAAGCTGCTATAGTGTCTCGAGATTGTGTGCATTTGAGTAAAATGGTCTTGGTGCAACGCTGTATAAGAGATTCTTGTTTCAATATTCAATAAAATCAAAGAGTATAGACAAAAAAGTGTTACTAAATCAAAATCATAGTGTATCTAAATTTTTCAGTGAAATAACTAAGGGTCCGAATTCGTCTTAATAGGTTTCAAATGAACTCGCCTTCATTCACATCGTTATTTTCACATTGCATTGACGATGTCGTCGTCATAATGTCAGCATCAAAAGATGCACATTCATAAAATAAAATCGATATGTCCAATCAGAGACTATACGGTCCAATGTTTTCTTGGACTACTCCTTCCTCTCAGAAATACGAGTTTTAATCATTATTTCTGCAAAACCTTGTATAAGAATGGTTAAATGGTGACAAATAATATCAACGTTGATGTCCAATTAGAGGTAATATATATTCATTTTAATAGCTCGTATTGTATTATATATTTTATTTGAAATATATTACATAATAATAACCTAATTATTTCCAATCTCATTGATGAATTTAATGTTAAATTAGAATTTATAATCTATCAGTTTCCTTGTAAAGATTAACCCGTAAACGTAGATATATAGGAATTACTTTAACAGTTGTGATTAAAAATAGTTGATAAATGTTGTGGTTTCAGAAGTGATACACGTTTCCGTCTAGAAACAATTTGCAGTAATGATTTGGTCTTTTTTATCATTTTTAATAATCTCGGCAATTTTAAAACTGCAATTAGTAAAGAGCACTTAAATAAACAACAATTTTTTATGGAAAAATGTCGAAAAAATATCTACTATGTTTTTGTATAACGATTAATGTTTTGCAATTTTGTAGGAATTTATAAAAGAGTATCACCATTTTCACAAATTAATTAGGTCAATTTAAATTTCGAGCTACTAAAATATTCGAAGACTTCCTTACGTTTTCGTTTTTTTTTTTGGGATTCAATTACTGCATATATAATTATTCCTTTAATACCGTAACTGTAGTTGAATTGTAATTGTATTATCTTGGATAAGTTAAAATTGTTTCTATTTCCACTAATATCAAAGGACTGAATACTAACATCGGCGCGCTTTTTATCAACCAAATCTACAAACATTGAAAACTGACATTGAATAGAAGTGATTTTCAATTTTCATAACTTCCTCGGTGATCTTTATTTATAAGTAGATTAAAATAATATCCAAATCTCAAAGTTCTCATGGTAGTTTTTTACACTTTTAGATTATGCTTATAAACCAAAAATTATCACATGTATTTATATCTGTGAATTTGAAATAATTAGTAATATATGTTCAGCGAAACAATATGAATTGAACAATGTTTATACAATATGTAAGATGTCTCCAATTTCAATATATGTTATCGAAAAGTTATATTTATTGACATTAAATAATGATAACAAGACATATTTGTAATCGAAGATATAATATTTTTTAGATCAAACATTTCGTTTCCCCAATAAAGAAAATGTCGACAGTAAAACTATATAAGGTGTCTGAGATTATGATATCGATTTCTCTCTAAATAGATACCTAAATGGATATGAAAATAAAAATAATGAAAATAATTCTTCCTAGATTTGGCAAGTGAAAATTAAAATGTATCCTATATATTAACTTTTGATTTTGTAAAAATACTATTTAGGTACTATTTTTCATTTATAATACTGCGATAATACTGTTAAGGAATTTAATTAAGAAATAAATATTATAAACTAGAAAATGTATCATTTGTCTTGATGCAAATGGTTTTTAGATATCTTGAGATAGAATATAATTTGTGAACACTGCATATCAAAACATCAAATCTTTACATATGTTTTGGTCGATACTATATCAATTCGCCTACCTAGCAATTATTTAAAACAGTTTTAAAGATTATACTTTTGGTTTTTTAGATTCAGTTTTTTAGTTATTTATAATAAACCGAAAATAAACGATATTTCCCTCTCCCTCTGCAAAATCCTATCCTTAAGAGTTAAATTCACAGTCTGAGTATTGTATATTTCGATATTATGAACACATATGCCTACCTACCCATTACAGTAAACTGGTTGTATTACTGTAAAAAGTAACTAGTACAATAAGAACCACGAATCTTTATACATGATGTAACAAAACATCTACCGGGTGGCTCAGCCAATAGGGACACCCTTGTAAGTCTTGAACGGGCAAATAGATTTTTTTCAAATTTAGTGTAGTAATATGGGACGAAATTTCCAATTATATGACGTAAACAAACAAAATGACCGACTCGGTTTCGATGCAATTTACATGAATACCAAATTTTTAAATAAGACAACCTGTATATTTTTGCATATTTGGATCCTCCTGTTCAAAATACATATGGTCTGACCCTCAAATATTATTTTCATTATCAAAAAATATTAAAAAAATTATTATTATTATTATTATTATTATTATTATTATTATTTGTTTAATTATAAATTTAGTACAAAGAAAAGGAAGACATTATGCATATCAATTTCTTCGTAATTTAAAGATATAATTAAATAACACGTCCCACAGGTGTTCCATTAAAAAAAATAGTTTTCGTTCAAAAACCGATATCGTTGAACTTAATGAAGAATAAATCGTGTTTAATGTTAGTGTCTGAAGAGATAATATTTTAAAAGTACTTTCAGACTGATTTTTAACAATTTTTGGCAAAATCGTGGCCTTCTATGATTAAAACTAAAAATTAAATAATCTATATTTTTTGGAAATCCAAATAATATTTGTGGGTCAGATCATATGTATTTTGGCCAGCAGTATCCAAATATGCAAACATATACAGATTATCCCAATTAAAAATTTGATTTTCATGTCAATTGCATCGAAACCGAAAGTCGACCATTTTGGTTCTTTACATCATATAATTGGAAACTTCATCCCATATCAGTTCACCAAATCACCCGGTATATCCATATTTCCTCATATTTTATTTGAGCGCGTTCAGTGACCATCTCCAAACTGCCTTTCTCTCTGATAAAGCCATAATTGAATATACACAAAATGGTCACCCAAATAGAACATAGTATTGTCTTGAACCTGGTTTAATTTTGGGCATTAAAGCATCGGTATGTTGGTGAAATATCGCTTTTAGCCATTCCAACCTAAATGCATATGACAGTATTAGCAAATATCCATAAACCTCTTTACAACATTGCGATGATCTATACTGATCCTATGTTTGTGATGTCCTTTCGGTATTAAATTTTATCCATACAAATAAATGCAATATTGAACAGTCTGTATATATATATATATTAATATTAACTGTCAATATTGTATATCTAATATCGATAATATTGTATATCTAATATCGATTCGTAATAACGAATATTGATTATTACTTATAGTAAAATGTAAAATTCATATTTGTCCCATATTGCCAAACTTAGCAATATTTTCCAATGCAAATAAACATCGATTTTACAATACTGAATAGTCTATATTTACATTACATTGTTATTACATTTTTTGGCAATATTGTACGACGAATCACTGTTAATAAAGACAAATATTGATTTTAATGTTTCAGATATTATTTACCTACAAAAGCCAACATTAGCTGTACAATGTTGATTAATATCGATGAATAATGGTCTTGAAATATTGGAAAACATATTCATAACTGTAGATGGTTTTCCTAACAAGTTGTTTGTTGTTTGTATGATACTAACGACAATTCACCTAATATGTATTGATGACAGAAACCAGTAGCTATACTACACAGGTGATGCATCCATCACATATGCTAAATATTTTTGTTGTAATAACGTTTGCTTCGTGATATGTATTTTGAAATAATATTCGCTATTTAAACGTATGCTTTTATTTTTATAATAATCATAACACAGGTCCATAAAAAAGAGTGGTCTGTCTGACGGACCAGACCAGTGTATCATGTATTTTCATTCGCTGAATCCGAATCCGAAGTCAGAATTGTCAGATTGGCTCGTTTTTCATTTCTTACCTCAAAGAACACCCGTAAGAAGCCGGTTTCTCACGTTTCACTCTCAAATCAGTATTTAGAATTTTTTTTTAATATGTTTACTTCATAAACTTATAACACCATAACCTCATATCACTATAACCCCATAACTTTACAACTCCATAACCTTATAACCCTATTAATCGGAGCGTGCAAGCTTATATAACCCCAAAAACTCTGAGTAAATAGAAATTTTACACATTTGACTTCAAAAACTATATGACTTGGAGTGTACCCAGGTAGCAGGGTGACGTCATTATGACGTCTTTTAAAGGTGATTTTTCGTCACCGACGTCATTGTCCCAATAAATGACGTACCAGAGACGTGATATTTATAACGTACTTCTGACGTCATCATGAAGACGTCAAATACACGTTTCTTTTAGGTCATTATTTTGACGTCATTAATAAATGACGTACCAGAGACGTGATATTTAAAACGTACTTCTGACGTCATCATGAAGACGTCAAATACACGTTTCTTTTAGGTCATTATTTTGACGTCATTAAAATGACGTGAAATAAATCATTATGAAATAAAAATAAATAGAAGTATTTAGTGACTAGTTCAATTTTCGCCACATAGTAATAATAATTTTGTTTTACTATTTCTAACTAGGTATACAGCTTTTAAACATATTTAAATAAAGATGTTCAATGGTTCAGTGAGTTAAGTGTTAGGTTGCCGGTATGGTGCAGCATCCCGGCCACGACAATGAGAAAACTTCGAGTTCTTGAACATAAATTTATGCGCCTCATCTCTGGTTTGGACAGGTACACCTCCCTCAGAGATCTATACGCAAATTGCCACGACATAACCCCACTAGCGGACTACGTCCAAGAAATTTCACAAAAATTCTATCAATTCAAACTGGGCGATAGTCCGCTAACCCGCAACATAACTCGAATCAGACAGCATAATGCAATACTTTTCGATATCAGACACCCTCTACCATACCAGGCGTTGCCTATTTTCCGGCAACTCCCTTAGCCAAACTTTCCTCTACTATAACTTATCTCTACCCTACTCTTTACCTTTCCTCAACTGTATAACTTTACAACCCTCTCTTCTTATATCTGTTCAGTTTTGTTCTTGTCCTTTTTGTCCTTTTTGTTCTTTTGTCCATTTTGTTTCTAAATTCCGTCTAGGCCGAAAAATTCCCTAGAAATCCAAATATTTTAAACCACACCTTTTATCCACCACACTTTCCTGGAAGGAAGACCAGGGTGGAATTGCTTCGAACGGGTTTTTTCGTTGAGTTCTGTTTTCCCGTGTCAGCAATCAAAATTCCAAAGTGTTCGTCTGTGCGCGAAACCGCTAGTTTTTAAAGTGCTCATTTTAATTATTTTTTAAGTATTTTTGTGTACTATTATTGATCCAAATTGTTAATTTTAAGCTTTATTCTTAGGCAGGAGTTTTAACTTTTCACATTCAGCTTTAGCCAAACCGGATCTGCCCCGTCCAGCCCGACACCCACCACGACGCTACGCGTCGTGGTTGTCTGGCTGGCTCCGGGCCAGATTCCGGGGAGGCACATTCATGTACCTCTAATTTTAATAAACTTGTTATTGATTGATTGATTGATTGATTGTTAGGTTGCGAGTCAAAAGGTCCGCGGTTCAATCCCTGCACATTCCGTTTTTTTTTTCGTTAAAAACTTTATTAATAATTGTGGAAAAATATTATAATGAGAGGTTTGCATCCGTTATCGCAAAATTCACTGATTACCAATAAGTCATATTGGCGTCATATGTATGACGTCATTGGGCTGTGACATTGTGCCGTCTTTTTCACGTCATTTTTACGTCATGCTGAAGGTGAAATTGACGTAATTAATGCCGAAAAAACGACGTCATAATGACGGCCCTTGCTGCCTGGGTACAGGCTTTTTTATAACCCCATAACCTCTAAATCCTGTAACTTCATATTCCCAAATTCCATAACCTCATAACCCGTGTCATCCTTTGACATGATGCTCCTGGGCAAGCAGGCTTTTTTCAATGCAATATATATTTTTCATATCTAGTACTCACCAGCTCAAATTTGAGCTACTACTGCGCGTGAATATCATATACAATTCACTCTCTTTTTATGTGATATCGAGTTCTCTTATTCTCTAAAGATCTGTACAATGGCAGTTTTTTACGTTTTCGTTCTCTCTCAGGTATATCTCGCGCGAGCATCCAGCAGTAATCAGCCACCATTATCCCACCTGCCGTGGTATCGACGCTCCACATCCTGGAATCTTTCACTCTGCTCTTCACTGTAATCATCAAGATTTTCTGGGTAGTATTAAATATAAGAATCCAAGAAATGCAATTTGAGATTCATCAAGCAACCCATTTCCCTATTCACGCGCAGAAGCTCAGATTTAAGCTGATGAGTACTAGATATGGAAAGTAGGTATTCCCTGGTGATGCATTGACAAAAGCCTGCTTGCCCCGGAGCATGCCGTTAATGGTTGGCCCTGGTTATGGGGTTATGGAGTTTGGAGTTACAGGATTTAGAATCATAAAATCCTGTACACTTCGAGTTATATGATTTTTGAAGTCAGATGTGTAAAATTTCTATTTAGAGTTTTTTGGTTATAGAAGCTTGCACGACCTGATTAATAGGGCCAATTCGACAATTCTGACTTCGGATTCAGCGGGTCAAAATATATAAGGATACACTGGTCTGGTCCACCGGGCAGACCACTTTCTATTGTGGGCCTGTGTAATTAAACCTGAAGAGTACAGATAAAAATTTTCTGTATGTTAGGCACAAATATATAACTACACACGTATATTATATACCATATTTATAGACATATGTATATCAATATCTGCATATGCATATTTATCAATATATGTCGATATTGTTTTATTACTTCTGTGCATCGGGTCAAATTGTACATTAAATGTTAGATCAACCTAATTTAAAATATTGATTCATATTTGATTAAAAATTATGTGCTAATTTTTCAATATTTCCTTAATAAAATTTAACCAATATTGATTCTATACAGTGAAATGTTTACATTTATTCTCTACATTAAGCCAATTGTTTTAGAATATTGAACCAATATTAGTTTTCTACTTTGGGCGTAATTTATATTTTTTCTCAAGACATCTATTACAATGTTGCAGATTATAAACCAGACATATTTCTTACAAATAATAATATAAAAAGGAAGCACCACGCATTTTAGGAGATATTTCTTGGCAGATATTTGAAAGCACAGTTAGGAAGAACGGAAATGCATTACTTAAAATTTTCAAACAAGGATATGACCAACCAAAAATAGTTAAAATACTTAAACACTTTTTGAAAATCTTAAGAAATGGTATGAGTGTTAGGATTCTACGCCAAAAATTTGGCAACTATATTTTTAGCTTGATCCCAAAATTTCACTGAGTTGATTTCAACTCTTTAAAATATTGTATACCTTTAGTCTCATTCTATCATAATACACACGTGTTAAGGAAAATTAAATCGAATTGATAATATAATTAAAATACTTTGACGCATATTTTCCATAGTAAGTTTAATACAAAATACCATTCGATAAATTTTGAACTGATTTCTATTCATGTACTATAATAGAAAACGAGACTTTGTATTATAAATCTACAAAAGTATTCATAAGATCATTCTTAGTGGGAATTTGATGAGTTCTTCATCGTCTCACATTATCGATGATATAAACCACTAATTTAATGGTATCGTTCAGTAACGGATCAATTACTTTAAGTTCAGTTATTGTATCACATTGATTAAGATAGGCTCGAGCCCATATAAGTGATCAAATCGAAGCTCTGTGATTGGGGTATATCGCTGGAGGAGGCAATATTGGCCCCTGTGGAAGATGAAGTTCGTGCATTGGCAACACAGGAAGAAGATGTCTGATTTGTGTTGGCGATCTTCGAACCGTGAATCTGAAATGAAAACTATTTCGATAAAAATATACTAAACAGAGCATCATGGAGAAATTCTGGCACGAATAAAAATAATTTGTATTTAATTAAATTATTGCAGTTATTATATATATAATAAGGAGAAATACCAAAAAAATAATAGGTAACTGAATTTTAGTACATATATTCATTCAGGTGTAGTTTAATATAATAAAGTTCCTGATGGATACCGTGCGAGTGAGGCCATGAAAAATTTCGAATATCTGTTTTTACGTACAATGTGCTCCACTTAAAATAGAGCCATCTCTGTAAAACTCATACTTTATTACCAACTGGAACCAAATGTTTTTTTAGGACCTAGTGGATTAAAAGCTTACTACCGCACAAAATTTCGAAATTGATTCTAAATTTTCAAGGCATTCTTTGATCATACAGGCCGACAAAAAAAAATGTTGTTTTAGAGACGTGACCCTACCTGTTTGCGCGTATGTTAAAAATAAGACTTATACCTGTCGGAGAATTGTGTTGCAGTCCTAAGCACATTAGTTCGCATAGCCGCGATAGTTGATGCGCAGACGCGAACCGGTGCGAAAACAACGAAGACCGGGAGTTGATGATTATATATTAGCACGTGGTGACAAAGAATGTAGTTTGCATTAGCTAGTGGTAAAAAGGGAAATTTTATTTAATTAGTTGATTAACATTTGTAATATCTGTGAACTTGTTGTATCCAGAAAATTCTGTCTATCCTTTCCTTCTTTCCTTACAACAGTGCAGTGGTTACCAGCAAATAACAAGATACAGTCCAAACGGTAAGTTTTTTTATTTTATTCTACTTTTATTATAAAAATTTAGAGTAATAATAAACACTACCTAAGTAAAATTTTCCGCCGAATCCGAAAATGATAAAAAAAATCTGACGTATGGATTCCCCCATACACAATTCCCCCCAAAAATCCAAACTGGCCATCCAACCCACCTATCTTTGGTAAAATTTTCCGCTGAATCTGAATATGATAAAAAAAAGTTCTGACGTATGGATTCCCCCTCCCCCTCAATTCCCTCCCAAAGAATTTAGTAAAATATTCCGCTGAATCCGAAAATGATAAAAAAAAAATTTCTCACGTATGCATTTCCCCCCATACACCCTCAATTCCTCCCAAAAATCCAAACTGGCCATCCAACCCACTTTAATGGAATTAAAACAAAAACATTTTAATTACATTTTAATTCCATTAAAATGCTAAAACATCTTAATTCCGCAATCAATCAAAATGCGAGTTCTGGGACCACGTCAAGGGCGTCTACCAACCCAGGGTAAGTTATAACCTGGATTTAGAAAATGCCTTCCGTATGCTACCTAGCTTAAAGTTACTTAAGAGCTTAAAACATTTTGGAAAACAATAAGCTTTCACTGAAAAATTTCATCAATGCTAGGATGCTAACCGTAATTTGCAAATGCTATGCGGGCGAGGATAAGTGTACGAACAAAGGGAACTTGTAGTTAAAAAATATTTTTTTTCTTCAAGCGTATTAAAATGTTTAAATTATGTCACCAAAAACAGAAGTAGAAGTAGGGCATTGTTTTACTAGTAACAAAATGTTAGTACCGAACGCCACCGTAGTGGACATTGTTTTACTAGTAACATAATGTTAGTTCCGAAAGCGCCACCGCAGTGGGTATTGTTTTACTAGTAACATAATGTTAATACCGAAAGCCACCGGTGGCGCGCTATCCACTAGCCACTTGTCATATTGTGTCAACATGTAAGACTGTAGTTTGAATATTTGTACATTTATGATAAATAAATGAATTTTTGCATTTTAATACGCTTGAAGAAAAAATAGTATATATTACACGGAGTAGAACGCCTTTTTTTGTGTTTCGCCCAATTTGCGGCTTCGGCTTCGCCTCAGCCGCAAATCCTGGGCTCAACACAAAAAAAGAGTGCGTTCTACTCCTAGTAATATAATATACTATTAGTTTTGGTTTTACCGACAGATTTTATAAAAGTTATAACGGTTGCCACGTCTGATTTGTATTTATTTTTATTTTTGAAAGAAGCAAGTGAGAGATACGGATGAGTAGGGGGGGGGGGGGATCTCTCACGTCCAAATAATTTTTTTGCCATTTTCGAATTCAGCGAATTTTACTAAAAATAGGTGGGTTCGATAGCCAGTTGGGATTTTTTGAATTTTTGGGGGGAATTGAGGGTGTATTTATCATTTTCGGATTCAGCGGAAAATTTTACTAAAGATAGGTAGGATCACGTCTCTAAAAGAACAAATTTTTTTTTAGGGGAATTGAGAGTGTATGGGGGGGGGGAATCCATACCTCAGAATTTTTTTTATCATTTTCGGATTCAGCGGAAAATTTTACTAAAGATAGGTAGGGTCACTTCTCTAAAACAACAAATTTTTTTGTCGGCCTGTGTTATTTTTAGATTGTCAATAACCACAAAATTTTATTAGCAATTTTTTTTATGAAAAATTTGACTACACCATTGGATTCGAAAGGTCATAGTTATAAGAGAACCAATTTTTAAAAGTGTGCCGTACATTGCTCCATGAATATATACGCTTCTCACAACCAGTTTACAGACGTAAATCAATTTTTTTAAATAAAGTCGCAAAAAACTAACTAAATTTATTATTAAATACCGCAAAGTAACAAATAAAAATAGTTTTATGTACTTGTAAGAACAAACAAAAATTAATAAAACTAAATTTAACTTAAATTTAAGCACAATTAACCCATAAATGGATGTCGAAATTTAATTAACTGAGAATGTTTAAATTTTTGTGACTTCCCCCAAACCTTCATTTATTTCAATGAATTTATCATATCTCTTATTGTTGAGGCATAACTTCTACACAAGCATGGCGTATTCTTGCACAGAGTTCTGCTTGACTCGAATCCTTGGACGGGCTTTATAAACCTTTTGAGCCAGAGAAAAATATTAAATAGATACCAACTTCCGGTCCAACAAAAAAATTGAAAATGCGTTTTGTTAAAACGGTTGACCTCCGTTAATGATTAGAAAGTCGAAACAGGTGCCAAACGAATGATATGTATGCTACGTTTCAAAAATAAATCAGTGATACTTTTTCAAATATCAATATTTAAATTTAGGGGCGGTTTTCACCCCTTGAAGGTAAGATCAAGTGTCCTGATCATATAGAAACCGAAGGCGATACCTTTTACTACAATAATAACTCATAAAGAAAAATTATCATTACATATGAGATTATTCCCTGCAAAGATCCCTATAGGGAATGACCTGTAGGAGGATAAGCGCCATCTTTTGTCGAATTGAACTAGACTTTAAACTGATTGGTATGCACTTAATTTGAGTTCCATAGGATGATGGGAACATGGTTGAAATTGTGTCCAAATTTTAATGAGAACCTATGTACTGACAGCTTTTTCAATTGAAGCAAGTTGAAGATAAGTTACAATGTTAAAACCACTGATGGTTTTAGAGGGACTATCATATGAGCTTTCAAGGGATATAAAGCAATCTGCGGGGAAACGTTAGTTCCGCAAAGCAGTATTCTCAATGTAGGGCGGTAACCCATTCCCTCCAAAGAATCGACTGGTCACCCGCCAAAGTACTGACTCGGCTCGAGATTGCATAACCTGTGGATTCGCTGCAGTCACTGACTAAACTATGCCCCCTCTTGCCTCCCTAAGATATTCACTTTTTTGTTGTAATTAGTTCAAATTAAAAAATAGTAACATATCATTGTAACCAGAATTTAATGGACTTCAAAACTATTTACTACTTACCCCCCGTCACTTAAAATTTTAGTAGGGGTGGGTCTTACTACTACTCTTAAAGGTTGAAGTGGCGAGATCGACAATACCCAATACAAGTGCCTCACTTGATAATAAAATTGACGAGTCCGAGCGTTTTTCGACAAAATTGTTACACAAGGGGAAAACACGCCAGTTTCGGTTTCGGTGGTGTATAATGGGGTGCAAGTAATCACTATATATTGGTAAATTTTACTGATATTTGCTTTTATTGTTCTATTGCATCCTTAGAGTATCCCGGCTCTCGAAAGTTTTTTAATTGACCAATGGGCCTTTTCACTAGATTCTTAAATCTCAAAACAAATATGTTTATTTGAAAGCTAACTGATAGATATTCACCTTGTGTAAATCTGTTTTAAATTTAAATCTCACAGTGTTTAATAAAAAAATAAACATTTATTACGGCAATTTGAACACTCATTTGACCTTGAGGCTGAGTGACGTCACACATCCCGGACTTATGTTGGCAGCGTTTGCCAGAACGCCTAATAGCCACTAACATCACACCACAACTGACATATGTTTATTGTTTTGGGGTTATATGTTCTGTATGTTCCTTTACGAATTGTGTTTTGCTTTGTTTTTGTATAATAGTCGAAGAAAATGGAGTCAGGATTTTCTAAACGAAGTGCAGAAAATCTACCGAAAGTTGATTGGACAATTTATGTTGTTATTTGTACATGTTGATACAAATCACTCTTTAAACATTTTCTAAACACAAAAATCCAAACTAAAAAGAAACGACTGCCAAAGTGTCAATTTCAATGTTAACTGTCAAAAAGCAGGGAACCAACTTTATGAAGGTCGTAGGCTCGTCGACGTCACTAAGGTGAGTGCGTGACGTCACGTTCAAAGCGCGCGCTTTATTTCCACACTTTTGATATTTTTTTTTCGATAGAATCATGCTAAAAAAATACGGCGAAATTTTTTTATAAAACACTATCACATAAAGCAATTTAAAAAATCACTGAAAAGGCCCATTGTATTAATTCTCTAAATCACCCTGTTTTACTATCTATAGCGTCAGTTATATTATATGTATTGCCTTTCTATACTACGAGCATAATCAGTTTAATTTTATTTATTCTACTGAATATCCGACACGTCCCGCAATCAGATAATTCAAGAGTGAAAAAAGAAACGAAATTAAATAAAAAATGTTCACTTATCCACATTGCATAATTCCAGGATTTCTGGCCAACAATTATCGTAAAATGTCAGTTCCGCTCTGACCTATAATACCGAATTTATTTATTTGTAGTGGGACGTGTTAGAAAGGGATCATTTCAAACGGTGGTGATTTTCAGCTGACGGCGATTGTACCTATAAGTAGAGAGTTTATTTAAAACGTCTTTTACATCAAAATTTCCTACCTGTAATTGAATTTTAGTAGATCATAAATGTAATAAAAACATAAAATCGTAGAGTGGTATACTATATAAACTTATGATTATGATACTAAAATCACTGAAACATATATTTCACCCATTTTATACGTTCTGGTGTTTATTGGACTATTATAGTTAATGAACGACGTATTTTATACCAAAGATTAAAATTTGTAGTAAAATTTAGGTTAATGCATAAAATAAAAGTAAAAGAAATATGTTTAATAGTGGTTTATGTCCAACATATTTTATACAAAAATAATTAATACAAACCGCAAATATGAAGGCTTTGCTATATGTTGATTTTACATATATGACTTAACTATATTAACAATTTATTAAATTTTTACTAAAATTCTTTTAAATCAAGATTTTCTACCGTTAGTGGATTTAGTAGATCATAAATATAATAAACGCGCAAAATCATGTCGTGGTACATCATAAACATATAATTATTATACCAAAACCATTTTCATACCGCTAGAACGTATATTCACGTATTTTATACGAGCTACTGTTTACTGGGATGTTTGTCCGCTATTCGACAATAAAATATCTGAAATGACTGAGCTGCGTAGGTACACGTTAAAAAATCCTTTGTACATATAGCGTTAGAACTCATATCCGTTCCGCTTAGAAAATTCTTTTTCTATCTGTTGCGATTAAAGTGAGCTCAAGTTTCCTAAACTCCATTAAGAAGTTCCGAAGTTCCAATTATACAGTTAATAAAGTGCAGGCAAAAATATACAAGAGTATTTGTCGTTCCTATACAAGGACTTCCACTTAAAACTCCATAAAAGGTAGATCGAAATTCTATTCTTGGGACTACTAAGTTAAAGAATAATTGACAGCCAAATAGCAATTAATTTTCCTAACTTCATGTTTAAATTCTTTTTCTCTTAGAACTTAGGAAGTTGTTTTAACAATTTTTGAATAATAATATAGCATTTATTTTTAATAACAGATCATCTTGTAAGTTGAGCTAGCTTGTATATTTTCTTTCTCATATTTTTGTTCTTCGACAGTTCTGTTAACTGCATGCTAAATATTATCGTGCTTTGCCACATTTTTTTAAAAATTTTGTTACTATACTATTTTTTTCATGTCTTTCTACTTTGACAGTTGTATTAACTGCATGCGAAATATTATCGTCCTCCTTCACATTTAGAAAAAAAAATTGCGTGGCCACCCTGTATATTTCTTTATTCATTTTTTTCTTCTTCGACAGTGTGTGTGTGTGTGTGTGTGTGTGTGTGTGTGTGTGTGTGTGTGTGTGTGTGTGTGTGTGTGTGTGTGCGTAGGTCTTGCAATAATTGTGTGGACACACACCACTCTATAACCATACTTGTGTGGCCTTTGCTAATTGTGTGGCCATACACATGGCCACACAATTTAAAACCTATTTCTACAGCATCTATGTGGCCTCCCCACCCTATATCTGTCGATTTCTGGAAATGGCCACACAAGTATAGTAAAAATTTGGTGTGTATAATCTCAGAAATTTCACCAAATTGTGTGGCCTTGTACAGTGCTGCCCCCAGCGGAAATATATATTATACTGCTATTATTTCCATTTCTTCGTGTGTATTCAAGATGTGTGTTAAATATGTCTTTTATGTGGCCCTAACAGTTTTATTGAATTGGTGGGTGAGTATTTAGTAGGTCGTACTACTATTAATAGAACATTATTATACATGAAATAAGATCATGTTTTATTTGTATAAACGGACTTTTTTTAATCAAATATTATTGATATTATTTATTTATTCTTTTATTAACTGCATTTCATCTAGGTAAGCTTTTTCTTTTTTTATAATAATTTGAAGAAAAAAAAAGGAATATATCAATATAAATGTGAATACACAGTATGTTACACAATAACGGAGAGGGAAAATTGTCATATTACGTTTTTGAAATTAACTTTATTAACTAGAGGATTAGAAATTTGCTTATGGAAAAAATAATATTCACATAATAAAAAGCGAAATTTAAACTAAATGATTCCAAAAAGATAAGAAATGTTAAATAAACTCAATTTTGTAGATAAGTCAAATACCAAGTTTTGAAAAGATGATCAAAATTTTAAAAAGTCGAAATTTTTATTTAAATATATTTTAAAACAATAAAAGTCTTGGCAAAAAAATGAAAGGATTCGGGAGAATCGATGCTGGAATGTCGCTTTTGAGAACGTATATCTTAGAGAATCGAGCTCTCTAAACTCACATCCCGAAAGCATCAGTACGCCATATGTCTACATCCATGACGGTCCATCTCTCAGAAGCGTGAAAAAAGATGGAGAAAATTAGGGCGTTAAGGTAACCTGATCTTAGTATGTTAGATTTTTTGACAAAAATTTGATGGGCTTATATACATATTTTCTTTTTCAATTAGCCTATCCTGGACATCACTTATAAAATGGTGTATCAAAATCCCGTATTTTTCTACAACTGTCATTGAAAATAGACTTTTCATCCTCTGAGAACAAAAGTTGCCCACTCAGGCCAAAGAATTTCTCTTTAGAAACGATGTGCTTGAGGTTTAATAATAAAATAATAATAAAAATCAGTAGTGCTCTTTTGTCAATTTTGCTGCAGTCGTAAAAAATGGTGTGTATATTTCGAACGGAAAGTACGCATGCCAACTTTTCTTGATTGCAATATGTAGCAATATTCATGCCTAAGCTGCAATAGACCACTTTCCGCTCTTAATATGCAAATAGTCATTATTTGAATAACTTAGAGTAATAAAATTTAGAATACAGTTCTTATAAAGCTTCTAAACTCATATTGTAAAGAAATTGTGATAATCAAATACTTGTTTCTATACATTTCTTTCGCTTGGGAATCAGCCGTTATACAGGGTGAGGAACAGTAATTCGGACTTCGATATTTCGGGTTCTACGATAGCTAGAAATTAAAAAAAATGCAAGTAAACTAGATAAAAAAAGTCTAAAACCAGAAATTATTTTCGAATATACAGGGCGAGCCAAGACAAAATTACAGGATCGAGTGCCTTTTTTTAAATGGAATGCTATGTACCTATATCAGTATATTTTTTGAAGCCTCGTTCTATACTCTATTCATTCCTATATTATTATTGGCTATCTCCCAACCACTTGAATGTAATGAACTTTTATGTTGAAATAATGCCATCTGCAGATGCATATTGAAAAAATCACCAAAGTCACAATTATGGGTTTTAAGAGAAACTTATGTGAATGCTAGTTATGAGACATCTGATTAGTGTTTTTGAATCATTGTTACTTCGTAAAAATGTAAACTTTTTAAATTGAATTTTATCAATTTTTCGACGATGTGATGAAGAAATGAAAAATGAACATTTTTTGTGAATACTTCCCTATGGCTAATTGCAACCATTTTTGTTTTATTGAGCAATAAGTATAAAATCCGAGAAAAACTTTAAGAATAGAGTTTTCTTCAAATAATTCATTAGAACAAATTATAAAAAGTGCTCAGTTTGCTCATTTTGATCGACACTCTATGCGCTTTTGAAATGAGGTTTCTACTGCTCCTAAAATTGCCGGTGTGATAGATCTAAAAGGAGTTATTATCGTTTTCTTCATATTTTGTACTGTTATTGGTGTGTCTTTATAAACAATTTCCTTCACATATCCCCATAAAAAGAAATCCATTTTTGTAAGATCTGAGGATCCAGCAGGCCATTTAGCGGGTTCATTTTTTCCAATCCATTGAAATGGGTAGGTAGTATTTAAGTGATCTCTAACTAAATTTTAATAATGTGGTTGAGCACCATCTTGCTGAGACCACATCCCATTTCAAATCCTTTCAGGAAGATTTACTAATAATTGAAGACCTAAGTGGATAAAGGTGTTATGTCGTATTTTTAAAAAAAATTACTTTATGCAATTTTTGAACACCCCTGATACAGATTTAACACCCAATAAACGGTGAATTCTAAATTTGTAATATTTTATAGAAACTTTTTAATTATAAAGGCGCCATGTCATACATACAACCAGTAATTTTAGTGGATGTACACAGTTTTGGACAGAAAAATCTAGTTTCATAACAGCTTGATATTTTTCTTTAATATTAGTGTAAACAAAAGAACATAACCCAAAATTATCTATTTTATCAGGTATTATTTATTTGAATCGAAGACAAAATAAATAAGTTCCAACTCATAACTGTTTTGTTTAATTTACTCAAAACTTTAAAAGTGTGACATAACACCTTTATCCACTTAGGTCTTCAATTGTGGCAGATAGTTTTCAAGAAGATGAAGATAAATAGCTCCAGTCAATGTTCCATCAAAAAATGTAGCCCTATTGCATGTTCTCTAATAATTCCTCTCCAAACGTTTATAGACCATTTGTGCTGGTTATCAACTTGCCTAAAAAAGTGAGGATTTTCCGAAGCATAATAATGGAAATTGTGCCTATTAACAAATCCATTTTTATGAAAAGTTGCCTCATCAGTGAATAAAACATTATGAAAGAAGGTGACATCTTGCATTTTTTCTCTGGCCCCATTACAAAACTTTTGAAAATCGTCATCAGATAATTCCTGGTGCATTTGAATATGATATTCCTACTAACGAGCACACTTCTCTCTGACTAATATGAGGATTCTCAACCGTTGCCAGTACCACAGAAAACGCATTTTCTTCATTCACAACACGTTTTATTCTTTCACTTTTTTTATATTCGACATTTTCAGTTTCCAGAAATCTATTGAGAAGGTTTTGGAAGCTGCTAACATCAGGAATCCTTCTTCAGAATACCTTTGCTTATAAATTCTACTAACAAGCAAACAATTTCTGTCCGACTACCCCAAAACAAAAGTCATGTCTACCAGTTCCGCTTTATTGAAATTCATTTTGTAAAACTCGAAATATTTTAAATTTAATACAAATGATAACTGGCGGCTGATAAGTGCGATAAATGTTCAATTGTACAAGACAATTCATACCAAACTGAGCAAAAAAAATTACAAAAAACTATTACAGTAAGGGACCAGTGAAATACTATTTACCCACTTCAATGGATTAGAAGAAATGGTCCCACTAAATGGTCTTATTTCAAAATTGCATAAAGACGTGTGTCAATCAAAATGGACAACATATAGCAAAATATACAGGGTGTTCTATTTGAAAAAATTGAGAAAATTCAATTTAAAAAGTTCTTAATTGAAAAATAATTTTTGGCCACCCTGTAATCAGATGTCTCGTAACTGGCATTCACATAAGTTTCTCTTAAACCCCACAATTGTGACTTTGGTGATTTTTTCAATATATACTTCCAGATGGCATTATTTCAACAAAAAAATTCATTACATCCAAGTGGTTGGGAGATAGTCAATAATAATATAGGAATGAATAGTCTAGAAAGTGGCTTAAAAAATTTTACTGATATACACAGCATTCCATTAAAAAAAAGGCACTTGATCCTGTAATTTCGTCTTGGCTCGCCCTGTATATTCTAAATAATTGCCGGTTTTAGACTTTTTTTATCTAGTTTACTTGTATTTTCTTTTTAATTTCTAGCTATCGTAGAACCCGAGATATCGAAGTCCGTCGCACTCTTGCCCCACCCTGTATAACAAAAGCCTTATAGCAATGGGAATAAATCTTTAAACGTAATTTGCCTGAATACTGTAAAATTGAAAGAAATATCGAACATTAGTGTGACAATTGTTTTAAAGAGTATGAATTTTGCATTTAAAATTTTTTTTTATAAACAATCTATCAATACCCGAAGTATTACAATTTAAATACAGGCATCCTACTACACACTAATCATAGAATAATGCAATACCTAATATGATATATAATCTATATGACATATATTTTAAAATAAAAAAATTTCCCTTCTAGCATAACGTAAGTAGTGTAATCCTAAAGTAGCAAAGGGCAGGCGACGGAAAGTGCATAAATAAACATTTACAGATTTTTTAATATGAAAAATATGTACATGAATTACAGGGTGTGTATTATTGTCCACACAATATACACAGAATTGTGGGGCTTGGCCACACAATTATATTTTTGCAAAAAGTAACATTAATTTTGAGTGTAAGAAAATTTTGAAAATAGAGTTAGAAAGCTCTCGAAGTGGTGAGTATTGATTACGTAATAACTTGAAAGACCCCATTATTTGGCGAAATGTCCAGTGTCCACACAATTATTGCCGCACCTGTATGTGTGTGTGTGTGTGTGTGTGTGTGTGTGTGTGTGTGTGTGTGTGTGTGTGTGTGTGTGTGTGTGTGTGTGTGTGTGTGTGTGTGTGTGTGTGTGTGTGTGTGTGTGTGTGTGTGTGTGTGTCATGCGAAATATTATCGTCTTTTTCACATTTTTTAGTTTTTTTTTTGAGTGACCACCCTGTATTTTTTTTTATATTTTCCTTTTTTGACAGTTGTATTAACTACATGTCAAAATATTACCGTGTTCCGTCATTTTTTTCTCTTTAATTATTACTCATTTTCAACGTAACTGCTCCCAGTTCTTCGTTGGCACTAGCGTCAACTACTTAGCAAATGTTACCCTTCTCCGCCAAGTGGTTTTGTAGACATAGCGCCAACAGACAGACAGACAGATTGACTGACTGACGGATTGGTTTTAATTTTCATAATCTACAGTCTACGCACTCTGAAACGTCAGAGTTCGGAAAAATTTCGAAGGGTAATTTTTTCACGATTACAATACTTCTATTCGGTAAGCGAGGGAAGTAAAAGTTGAAATATTTCAAAATACAAAAGGTTATTGGGCTTTGCTATTATAAATACAAATATAAGGTTTCCATTTCGAAAGATTGAATTAAATCATCTCTTTTTTTATATATGTATTTTTTGAAAAATAGTAATTCAATTCAAAATGGAGATTTTGAAACGAAATAAACTTTATGTATTTATAAGTACAGGGTGTCATACTTAAAACTCCCTCGATAACTAAAACAAATATTTGAATTTTGTAAAAGGAATTCACTAGAATATATAAATGACTTCAGTTCTGAGTAAAAACGGTAATTTTACAACTTGAGGTATAGATGGCGTTGCGATGCAAAGGAATTGTTCGATCCTAGGAACCTTGAAATGTGATGGGATATTATATTCTCAGCAACTTTTATAATGCGAACAATTTTTGAAAAATCACTGGTTTTAAGTATAAAAGTCGCCGTAACTTTTTTAAATAAATTTTAGACGTGTGTTTGTCCTTTGGGACATTTTTCGTAGTGAATAAGGTTGATTTAGATAGTAATGAAGCATATTTATTTAAAAACATAAAATAACTTTTTTTTTCAAGTAAGACTGCTATTTGGAAATTAAATATTTTGACATTTCTGTTTATGTTGTATGTTTGACTGAATTTTATACTTTAAATTGGAGGCATGGCTATATTTGAAAAAAAAAATGCAATTTTTGTTTCTTAAAGAACTACATTGAAAAGAAGTGATTTTCGAAAATTGTTCGTTATTATGAAAGTCGCTTAGAATGTAATTCGTCATGTACACTCATTTTAACGTTTCTGGGATCGAACGATTTCTTTGCAACGCAATCGCCATCCATAATTCAATGTGTACAATAACCATTTTTATTGCTGAATATTATTTTGGGTATTCAGCAATGGACCAATGGTATATGAAAGGAACGAATGGTTTCTTTGAAAGTTGTCTGCTGAATACCCAAAATAATATTTTTTAACAATGGTGTAAGCAGAAATGCAAGATATTTATTTTTTAAACCATTTTTACCCGAAACTGTGGTTATTTGTATATTGGATACCTTTTACAGAATTCAAATATCTGGGTTCACATGATATTTTTTCTAAAATTTCGATAAATATTAAAGTGTATGTGTTTTGACTAAACTGTCACGTTGAATACACTGTGATCTACAATTTTAAAATAATTACATTTTTGACTTATGTTTTGTGGGAGAAAACGCAAGTTATATTTTAAAAATACAGTTTTTTACAATTTCCGAAATAAGGCGAAATTCGCGGATTAAGAGTTGAAGGCAATCCGAAAATTTTATATCAAACATGATGTCTGTACTTAGGTTTCAAAAGCTAAGCCTTAAATTGAAGCTCAGATTCTCGAATAATGCGATTTAAAATATGATCAACCTATATTCTGTATACCTTGGAATGTAGAAGTTGGAAAGCTCCAGAAGAAAAATGCGAACTGAACTTCAAATTTCTCTTTCTTGAAGTTTATTAATAAGAGCGATGATTGAAAATATTTCAAGCAACTTATTATTAAACAGTTATAGAGCAATGAAATAAGATGTTCAAATTCAGTTAAATAAAATACACTCTTAAATAGACTGGAATTCGTGGGCTGTTGAAAAAACTTAAATACTATGGAAAATCTCTTATAATATTTCACCAGCACTTCAGTGTTGCTGAAAATTTCAAAAAAAATCTTGGAAAAATTAGATGCCACACAGAATGTTAATATTTCTTCCATAAAGAATTGTAATTTTGGCAGATTGTATCAAATTGAGGAAAATGATTTAACAGATACTTAATAAAAAAATGGTACGCAATCGATTAGTGAGAAAATTATGTGACTAACGAACTAAAAGGTTTCAATTTAAAATAAACTTTTTTAAAGATACCTATGCCTGCTATTTGTTGGTAAACATCCACATGGACAAGAACACACGGAGGTATCATCAGCATCTAATGATGTTGTTTCTGTACAGTGATGTCCTAATTGACCACTCAAAATGGAACCATTTGCTGTTATAACGTCTCCTTCTAATCTTACTGCTCCAGCTAGGGCCTAGAAATAAAACGTCCGGGTATATTTATATTCTAATACAGTGAAAGTAAAATCAGTATATTAATAATTATTTAATGTTAAACTACATAAGTATTACAAATTATGTTACATAGAAATGAAAAAAAAAAAAAATTCTTGATAAATTCATAAAGACGAACAATAAACACACCACGTGGGTATTGTGTGTCAACAGAATCATTAGACAAGCCATACTTTTCAGAGTTTTCAAGGTATGGAGACTCAAACTTAGCACGGGTAATAATACAGGGAGTCCCGAATTGCATAGGCCAAACTTCACCAAGCAATACAACTTTTCAAAATAAGAAAAAAAGTTCCTATAAACTTGGGTCGGGAAGTGCTTAGTTTCCGAGATACAGGGTGTTCAAGTAATTCTCCTGAAAATGTTTTTTTATGAATATTTTCGAAATTTCTAAAGATAAACAAGTGATAATTTACACAGGAATTTAACTTTTTATGCTTTTTAAGACAAAATGACAACTATGTACGAAAATCATTCTAGGTATAATTTAGCCCCAACTTTATTGTGTGATACTTTTACATTAATTTATGAGCATAACTTAAAAATTTGAAGTTTTCTACACAAAAAAAGTCTCTTGTGTTTTTTCTCTAAAATTATCAGTTTTTGAGTCAATCTTATCTGAACTTTATTCGGGAATAGTTTTTTATGAATATTTTAGCAGAACATAAAAAAACAATGACAGTAAAACTTGATTACATTATTTTTTATTAGACAACAATGAATTAGAATAACGTAAGGTAAATTACAAATTACTAGAGTTGTTCAAACTGCCTTTCGCCAGCATCAACACATTTCTGACATCTGCCCCGTACACAGTGTGTAGCTTAACGAATGAAATCAGGATTAGCCCGCAAATTTTCACATTCTTCAAGAATTCTTTTTATCAACTCTTCTCTTGTGTTTACAGGGTTTGCGTAGACTTTGTCCTTCAAATAGCCCCAGACAGAAAAATCAACTGGAGTTAAATCCGGTGAACGGGGTGGCCAGGCTCTTGCACCTAATCGACCGATCCACCGTTAAGGATAATTATTGTTTACCCACAAACAGTTCTTAACAGCAAAATGTGCAGGAGCTCCCTCCATTTGAAACCAGCATTCATTTCTTAAATTAAGAGGAAATCCTCGAGATATTGAAAAAAATGGTTATTTAAAAAATCATTAAGTAATGGTCCATTTAAACGGGGAGGAAGGATGTGGGGCCCACAAAAAGTCCCGTTTATAACACCACACCATACAATAACGCTAAACTCCTGTTGAAATGTCCCAGGGCGAATTATATGCGGATTCCGATGAGTCCAGATTCTTAAATTATTAAAGTTAACCGATCCATTACGGCCAAAGGTAGCTTCATCAGTCCAAATAATTTTACTTTCGAAATCGAGATCTTGTTCCATGGCATTTATAAACCAATTACAAAAATTGATACGCCTTTCGGAATCACCTGGTTGAAGGCTTTGGCCTGGCTGCATTCGAAAAGCTTTTCTGTGGTCTATTTTCAGAATCCGAAAAACTTTTTTTTGGAAACATGCACAGCTTGCGCACGTAGCTGTTGGACCGCTCTTCTGATACTTAATTTATTATTATTGTTAAATTTGGCCAAAATTATGTTTTTAAATCGCCCATTTCGCTGTTCTTCATTTCTTGGGCTTCTTTTAAGTCCAACATTTCCAAATTCTAGGTGGGTTTGAATAAAAATATCTTTAGATGGTTTCCTTCTATTAGGAAATCTTCTGCGATATTCGCGTACCGCGGCATTCGCGTTTCCATTGCAATATCCATAAATAAAATGAATATCCGCGTACTCCACATCACTAAATATGACCATTTTTTACTTTTCAATAGAACACTTTTTCCAAAAACCGCTGCCCAAGGAATCACTACTTCCACATCCAGATTTTCTATCCAAGTCACTCACAACGAAAAAATTTTGTATGTGGAAATAATTGCTTATGGAACTTTAATACTATAATATTTGAAATGCTCTACCCCAAAAACCCATAAAACGATACCCCACATCGGTAGTGGGGTGGGGGTGGATGAAGTAAAAAAATATTTTCAGGTTTCTGGTTCTTGTACACACACTAAATCACCATTTTTTTTTTCATCCCCTTTAATAATGGGTGGTAATGGAGGTGGCTAATGCCAATTTTTTTTTTGAGACCTTAGCTTCTTTTGTATATAGTAAATACCAATTTTATGAACTCTTACCTGCTTGATTTACCTATTTGCCCCAAATTTACCCCAATTTACCGCCCAACCCTTCGACGGAACAAGATGAAAATATAACCTAGTTCTACATCTCGTTAAAGTACATATGTGTACCAAATTTCAAGTCAATATCTCAAACGGTTCCAGAGTAAACGTGCGCACAAAAAAGTTACAGACAGACAGACCGACAGACAGAAATTTTTTTTTCACTAAAACTTAAAATCTCGACGTTTCATGACATTCTAAGCCTATTTGAACAATAAAAATTTTTAAAAAATTTTTTGTCGTTACTATACTTCCACTGGATGTGGAAGTAAAAGAAATAATAAAACTACAGAACAATGAACTACAGAAAACACAAAAAAACGTCATTATTGTCATTCTGGCATTGCATGCTAGATTATTTTTCATTTGTTACAAACATTACAATCATGAGTCACTCCTGTATACCAGGAATGCTGGTAATAATGGTTACGAATTAATAAAGTTCAGATAAGATTTACTCAAAAACTGATAATTTTAGAGAAAAAACACGAGACTTTTTTTGTGTAGAAAACTTCAAATTTTTAAGTTATGCTCATAAATTAATGTAAAAGTGTCATACAATAAAGTTGGGGCTAAATTATACCTAGACCCCCCCCCGTTTCACCCGCTCTTGAATGATTTTCATACATAGTTGTCATTTTGTATTAAAAAGCATAAAAAGTTAAATTCCTGTGTAAAGTATCATTTGTCTATCTTTAGACGTTTCGAAAATATTCATAAAAAAACATTTTCAGGAGAATTACTTGAACACCCTGTATCTCGGAAACTAAGCACTTCCCGACCCATGTTTATAGGAACTTTTTTTCTTATTCTGAAAAGTTGTATTGCTTAGTGAAGTTTGGCCTATGCAATTTGGGACACCCTGTATATACAAAAAAGGCCAATTTCTCATAATTTACCACTTTTCCATCATTTCCTGTGTCCCGGTATATTTCAAATGAAACACCCTGTATATTTTTATATTTTTGGATTCCGGAGACGATTCTAAGTAAGATTACACAGTTTGGGCATTCAATTCTGCGGAATTTCTCGAATGTTTTTGGCATTCCCTAGAAATAAATA
The DNA here is from genome assembly GCA_936432065.2 of Rutpela maculata. Classification (NCBI taxonomy): domain Eukaryota; kingdom Metazoa; phylum Arthropoda; class Insecta; order Coleoptera; family Cerambycidae; genus Rutpela; species Rutpela maculata. Next base: position 68,702,351 of record OW386285.2, on the reverse strand, counting down.
ACATGTCCACATTTTCGCCCCTTGTGTAGATTTTAAACAATAACAACAATTTTGCTATTAAAAATACAACAAGCAATTTAACTATAAGGAGCAAAGTGTTAAGCACTTATTAAGTTAACAAAACACACGAGTTTTATTATTTGTCAAACTTATTTTTGTTTCCACAGCACATTATTATTTGTTATATTGTTCTGTTGGCAGAATGAATGTTTTGAACTTAGTTTTCAATTTCTACGGTATTCTCGATAAGGGTATTTTTCCTATTTTTTTATAATTATTCACCAAAGAATATTTGGGTTAATACAAAACCGATTTTCGATTTGAAGTAAGTTATGGGCCAGTCATACCGTGCTTGTAATTTCCCATTAGGCATGTACATTCACGTAGCGCGAGAGATATGACAACATCGGCAGCCGTAAATTCGTCCGTCGCGTGGAGCATCCCAGCTCTGTTATTTCATTTCAGCCAGCTGGCACACGCGATGTTGTAATTCTTACTTCCCATGTCTAGCCCGCGACTACACACACGGTATAAGGAAAATTAGCGGAAATCATTGGGAGATTTTTGAAAATTTATGGAGATGTTCGTTTTGATGTTCCGAATAATACTGTAGATTTTCCGGGTCATAGTGGCTGTGGTGTGGGGAATGGGAATAGTGCTCTAGAATGATTTCTTCTTAAGACCGCTTAGAGATAACGAAACGGAAGTTATTATGAAAAATGTACCTGTTAAAATCCTGCCCAAAAAGGATCTTATACATTTTTTTGTAGAACTGACAGTTTTCCCGCAAATGTCAATTTTTTTTTGTTTTCTGGAAAAATTCGTGTTGTCAATGGAATTCACATTGGAAATGAATGAAAGATTCAATGAAACCATATAATTTATGATGCTTGTAAAATTATTTTTAGCAAAGAAAATGTTATTTTCTTATATAATAATACATATACAGGACATTCCCTGATTGAAATCGCAGTAGGCGAAACGGGCACAGATTTTAGAATATATTTTGCACATTTGGGGAATAATCTCTACTTATCTGAAATCTAATTTTGGATATTTTTTTAAATCGCGTCATGGCAATTAAACAAATTAAGATATAGTGAAAAAAATATTAAAGTCATCAAAGTAGGCGGATCTTCCTGAAATTTTGCATAGAGGAGACTTTTCAATCAAAACTATCTTCATTTTCCTTCCACTTTGCTGTATTTTTTACTGAAAAGATACCTCGCCTACTTCTTTACCAAACAAGAAAATAGCATACGCGTTTTAAAAAAATTAAAATTACACCCAAAATTACATTTCAGATAAGTAGAGATTATTCCCCAAATGTGCAAAAGATATTCTAAAATCTGTGCCTGTTTTGCCTACTGCGACTTTAATCAGGGAATATCCTGTATTATGTATTAATGTATAAAAAAAATAACATTTTTTTGCTAAAGATAACTTTGCAAACATCATAAATTATATGGAATCATTGAATTTTTCATTCGTTTCCACTGTGAATTCCACTGATATCATGAATTTTTCCAGAAAATAAAAGAAATTGACATTCCAAGATCATTTGCAGGAAAACTGTCAGTTCTACAAAAAAAAAAAATGTATAAAACCTTTTATGGACATAATTTCAAAAGGTACATATATTTTTTATCATAACCTCCATTTTGCTATATAGCATTCTTGAGTTATACCCAAGAAACCGTTCTGGAGCACCTTTTGTCTACGAAATACAAAAATGTAAAAATATACAGAGTGTACCATTTAAAATTTCAAAGTTGTCCATTTTTTGTATACCGCACCGATGGTGTCAATGAGATTACTCTCCGGCCATCATTTCTTTATTTTTTGATGGATCGAGATGAATCTAGGTATGTGTCACATGCTGCCAAAATGACATTTTTATATTCATCTATCAAGTTTCTACGACTTCGGGTTTTATCGGAAATGACTCTTACTTTTGATTTTTAAATGGAACACTTTGTATATTTTTATATTTTGGAATTTGCAGATGATTCTGCATATGACTGTACTAATTTCGAGAGTCTTTCCGCCATTCTGGCAGCCAATTTTTATGTTCAATCTAATGTGCTGTGACCCACCAGAAATTGTTTTAATGTTCATAAATAATTGAAGAAAAATACGTATTGAATTGTGTTGTTGTTAATTTGTGTCACGGAGAGGTCGAAAGTTGATAAAATCACTTTTTCGAAGTTCCTCAATAGTACCGCTTTCATACTACAGCTAAATGTAATTTTTCAATACTAATCGATCGATGGTTTACAACACATTCTGGTGGGTCAATTTCTGGTTGGTCACGGAACATTAGATTTAATATTAAAATTGGCTGAAAATTTTCAAAATGGTGGAGTCATGAAATTAGCACAGTCCCATGCAAAATGACATCTAGATTTCAAAAATACAAAAATATATAAGGTGTTACATTTAAAAATCAAAAGTAGTCACTTTCTGTGTTTTGATTACATGTGACACATACAGTTTTATCTCGATCCGTTAAAAAAATAAAGAAATGGCGGCCGAAAATTGATCTCGTTGACACAATTTAAATTAAAATGTAACATAAAAAAACAATTTTCTTTGAGAAATTACATGATGTATATAAAATTATGACCCTGCTTTGTCCAGATGAGTATCTTCAAATCAATTGAGGAGCACTTGGGAGCACAGCTGATTTGGTTGATATGTGCCCCCTCATTTCCCTCTTGACACCATCCGCGTCCCAGCATTTAAAATACATTATAGTACCACGCTTTTTTGTTTTTTTCTCGTTAAAAAGTAACTGGGTTAGTTTTACAATCAGAGGCGGATTTTTAACAATAGCTATCATTTCTCTCTTCACCTAAACTTAAGAAATCGTCGCTTAAAATTAGTGACTGTAAAATATGTTCTACCACTGCTACAGGTAAATTCCTGTGATATAATTCTGATTTCAATTGCAAATATATGCGCTCTTGGAAATTTCAGATGTTTTCCAATATGCAATTTTTGTATGTCGGTTATTGCCAATATCCCCCTTTGCAATTCACTGTATACTATCACAGATATGATGAAAACACATTCGAATTATCCCAGCTTGTTACTTATTTGTCTGAGTGGTTATCCTTAAAATGGGATTAATTTTTCCGAACAATTCTTCGACATTACCATGCTTACGTTCACTTTATTTGATAAATGAATGATTTTCCACATGAGCGTTCGATTCTGAAAACTGCCATTTTCCATTCAGACACCATTACACTTTATCGTTAACTTTATGAGAACAAATTGACTACATCTCTCTCCTCCTAATACTTTTGTGTTTGAAATAAACATACACAGCTCGTATTTTCATGCTAATTTTTTATGTACACTTCTGTGCAATAAAATCCCGTACACCTATTTTTCGCTATATTAAATCATTCTTTATTTATTTGTCAGTGTCAGTGTCATATTTTCGAAATGCCGAAATTAACTGAACATGAAAAATATCTAATTCTCTATAAAATTGAAGAGGGATGGTCTATCAGATCAGTGTTGCTAACCATTATCACTTAAATAAAAGTACCGTTATGAGTGTGAAGAAAAGGTGGGAGGAAGAAGGTATCATAAAGAGAAAAGACGGTTCATTCCGACCGAGAAGTTCAATTCTCGCTCAAGATGAAGCGCTCCTTGGCTATTTGAGGGAAAATCCGTTTCAAACAGCAGTAGACGCTGTGTCCATGACAAATTTTCCAGCATCGAGGTCAACAGCTAGCCGAAGGATAGGAAAATCGGAATTAAAAAACTGTGTAAGTGCCAAGAAGACCATATTAACAGAAGAAAATAAGCAAGCCCACATTCTTTTTGTTTAAATTATGTCTATCGCCCGTTGGAATTTTGAAACAATGTTGTGTTTACCGATGAAAAAGTTTTTCAGTCTTGTAGTGACGGACATATTCGTCCTGCAAATACCAGACAGGTGCATAACAGACATGCAGAAAATCGCTTTTTAATCTTTTGAGCTTTCAGAATCTGGCCTTATCTCGGACACAATTTTTAAACGTCAATTTTTACATTTGTTATAAATCGAAATCATTAAATCATTAACATTTTTCCAAATACCTTACTTATGACATTTCACAATCAATGTCACTTTTTTATAGACTGACAAAAAGACTGATTCACATCACTTAATATTAGTGAAAACTGGATTACTTGATTTTTCAAGTGTACAGGATTTTATTGCACGGAAGTGTACGTATAATCACTACTATCTTACCTGGTGCAAAATGAAATTTTCTAATAATTTTTTTGTAAAATCTATTAAGATTTTCGAACTTATATGATATATACTACTACAGTATGAACGTAAAGTGTTGACAATGGAGCAAAAAATGAACGACATTTTTATCACACCAAAATGGCAGATATATGTATTGAAGCGGCACCGTAGAACGTAGGTCAACGTTCTACCACATATTTAAGATTAATACGGCTTTGCCGGTTATAAGAAATGAATGGTGTTTGTTATTAATCCTATAGTCACCCAAATGTGACGTATTTATGAAGGTATTACTTTAATATCTTGTATTACTTTGGACTGTTGGGCAAAAAAAAATTAATAGCGGGTAGCTGGACTACCGACAAAGAATTCTCTACTCTGCTGCTGGACTGGTATAGAGTGGCGTCTCTCTGGACAGTTTTTAAAATTTTGTATACCACCTTCCATTACTTATGTACAAAAAGTAAAATCGAATGGTGCCCACATACTTCTATATAAAACAATAATTATCAAATTAATAATTATAATTATATTATAATACTCAGAGCCGTAGCGAGTCAACTTTTTTGGGGGGTTATTTTTCAAATTTGCCAACTTTATAAACTTAAGAAGCCAACTCTGTAAATAAATAAAAACCGCTGCCCAAGGAATCACTACTTCCACATCCGGATTTTCTATCCAAGTCACACAACGAAAAATTTTTTTATCTGGAAATAATTGTTTATGGAACATTAATAATATAATATTTGAAATCCTCTACCCCAAAAACCCATAAAACGATACCCCACATCGGTAGTGGGGTGGGGGTGGTTACAGGGGGTGGGAGTGGGGGGTGGATAAAGTAAAAAATAATTTGAGGTTTCTGGTTCTTGTACACACACTAAATCACATTTTTTTTTCATTCCCTTTAATAATGTGGTGGGGGTGGTAATGGGGGTGGCCAATGCCAAAATTTTTTTCGAGACCTTAGCTTCTCTTGTATATACTAAATACCCATTTTATGGACTCTTACCTGCTTGATTTACCTATTTTCCCCATATTTACCCCAATTTACCCCCCAACCCTTCGACGGAACAAGATGAAAATATAATCTAGTTCTAGATCTCGTTAAAGTACATATGTGTACCAAATTTCAAGTCAATATCTCAAACGGTTCCAGAGTAAACGTGCGCACAAAAAAAGTTACAGACCGACAGACCGACAGACAGACCGACAGACAGAAATTTTTTTTCGCTCAAACTTGAAATCTCGACGTTTCATGACATTCTAAGCCTATTTGAACAATAAAAATTTTTAAAAATTTTTTTGTCTTTACTATACTTCCACTGGATGTGGAAGTAATAATAATTCCTCCAAACAAATGATGAGCAGGGGAAAGAAAATCTAAAAAAAATATTCCTTGCCTTGCCAACCTATGTCTCAAATTTCCAACTTTTGCCAAATCTGACAAAGTTGACCCCTCCCCCTGGCTATGGCCCTGATAATACTTGATATAATAATTACAATTAATTATTATTTTTTTTTTATATAGCAAGAACCAACATTTTTAGAACGTTTTCTTGTCCTCCTGTAAAATTTGCCTACAACACTTTAAGCTGACGATATGAAATATTAGTTGCATTTTTATTAAAAAAAAAAATGGTCGATTTTTCCATAAGTCATATTAGGCATTATTTTACTGAAAAACTAATGCAATATTATTGATCGGATTGGTTTGGAACCACTATATCCAGAATTTAACAACATTTTGATTTATGATTTACCCACTTAAAATTACATAAAAGCTAATGATTTTCGAAAACAAGTAATTCCTTATTTTCTATTTGCATTCATTTTTTCTACAGCCCAATATCATCGATCTTTCAAATTCAGCAGTTCTTAATACCTGAATAATTTACAGGATGGTTGATTCAAAATTTTTGGTAATATTTCAATGAAAATTTTTGACTCACAAAATTTTATCGATGACATTAGTTGATAGAAAAATATTTCGTTTCCAAATTATTAGCTACAGAATATTTGAAAAATGTAATTTTAAGGAGGCCGCCGTAATTCAAAAACCATAAATCAAAATTATGTTGAATTTTGGATATGGTGATTCAAAAGCCTGCTGATCAATAGTATTTAGTTAGTTTTTCAGTAAAAAATTTCCTAATTGACCATTTTTTTCTTACACTACGGAAATAAATTATGTTTTACTTAAAATAGACACAACAAAGGTCCTTGATACCGATCCAAATTTGGTTGAAATCGAATTACTAATAAACGAGATATCGAGGGGGGGCGGGGCGTTAAAAGTGGGACATGCTGTGTATGGTGTGTATGGCGTCATTCGTTTTGTATGTGAAATTTAATTCACTACTACTTTGTTGCCATAGTTCTTTTCACAGCTCATACCATTTTGGCAGCGTTTTCATCTTCATTCTATGCATATATAGATTGGCCGCCATATAGGAGCTACCATTTTGAATTTTGCAAATTTTTCAATTTGCTGGGGGTCAGAAAGGTACTCCCTACCTTCATGACTTTCAAGTTCCTAGCTCATCGGGAAGTGCCCCAATAATTCACCGGACGGAAAACCTTGTTAGAACACTGTTATCTTTGTCCATTGATTTGTTTGAGTTCTTCCCAACAAGCCAGGAATTTGAAATTTGACAAAAAGATAGAAAGTACTTCCACGACTTGAGTGATTTTCCATACTTCAGGAAAATAAATAAATTAATAATAAGCAAAACAGGTTATGAAATTTGTGAACTCCGTAAATGCGCATATGAATCTACTATCAAGACTTTACATTCCCACTATAGTCGCTGAATATCTTTCCTGATTCGAATCTCAGCTGCAGTAAATGCCAATGTCGTAGATAATGGTAGCGTATGCATGTGTATGTCCTGGTTAAGTGGTGAAATAGTTATGACTAAAATCCGGCGGGACGTTAGTGTGAATAGGGTGTTGAAATAAATAAAAATATTATATACTAATATTTTTTAGTTATTTTGAAGTATGAAAGTAAACATTATCTTATATACCGCAATATAATGAACAATTCTGTACAACAAATCTTATTATATGCGAAACTCCTCAAAAAAGCATATTTTCATTTTATATATTTCAGAAATAGGTAAGAATATATCCCATAACCCCGTATATAATATAACGTATATGATGGAAAGTATCGCAAGGTCGCAAATAGAATGGCCACTAAAGTCGGCAAACTAGTCGCAAATATATTAGAATTTTTCTATACAAAAATGTAATAAATATTTACATTTCTTAATTAAAATTAAAGTTTGTTTACTTTGTTGGTTTAATTAATGAAGGAATTGGAAAATTGTTAATACCACTTCCTCCACTCAGTTGAATATGCTTGGATCTGGAGTCTCAGTGTTGAAGCAACTTTAACACGTTGATATTTGCAGTGAGTTATAAATATTTGTATAATCCGATTGCAAATAAAGCTTCAAGTAACCCTTGAAATAATGTACAACATTTTTCTAGTTAATAGGATTGATCATTTGTTAACCAACGGTTATATACACGATCCAGTTCCTAAACAATTGAATTTATAATAAATGTCAAAAATGGCGAATGCGCTGGGATCAGAGCATACTGTTGATCGTTAGTTATTAATTATTATTAATTAGTTATTAATTTATTAATTAGTAATGCAATGATACATCTAAGATGAGGTAGAAAGTCAACTTAGCGAAGAATGTAATGTAAAATGTGTAAATGTGTAAAATGTAACATGTAAAATTCGTATGCATTTAAGGGCGTACAGTACTTTGAAAACAATCAGAATGTTCCGGGAATGTAATTTTGTTGTTAATGTAGCTTATTTTTGAGGAGTTTTGAAACCAACCTTTTTAAAAAAATTTTTTTTGACAATTCGGTTACACGCGTTCTCTTTTATCATGTTATCAACTTAGTTCAGCTAAATCACACGGGATAGCGGAGGAATTCGCATTTAAAATTCGTAAAAACAAGTTTTTCCACGATAACTTTGTTATTGTTGACCTGACGAAAAAAAAAGTAAAATTAAAAATTGCAGATCTCGCGGAAGCGCATAATCTGGTAAATTTTTTCAAATCGGACGGTAACTTTTCGTGTAATTTTTTTTTTTAAATACTCGTTTTTTTGCCCTAACACTAATACACAAAAAAGTAATTCCTTAATTTATTTACGAAAAAAAAAGTTAGATGGATGAGATTTTTTTGAGGTAGGTGAAACAGATAAGAATTGGTGGAGCCGGAGGATTGGGGTGGTGGGTCAATTAGGGGAGGGGAGGAAGGTAGGGAAAGGAAAATTATTCAACCCCCTCGAACTTTTTTCCTTGTCGTGAGATTTTCAAAAACCAAAATGGAATTTGTTCATTATTACGTCTAATATTTGACTGAATAATTTTTTTTATTTTTTTCAATTAAACAAACTTATGGGAGGGGAAAAACCTTTGGCATTTTTTTTTAAATGCGTTTTTGAATACGAATGAAAGGGCTCAGAAAATAAATTTTTTTACAGGTAAGGAGAATTTTTTCTTATCTTTAATTTAAAAAAAAATATATCTCAATCCAAGCAAAAGGAAGGGAGAGAGGGGGCGTAATGCGTTTGCGGGAATAAAGGGTTAAGGAAAAGAGATAGGGACTTCGGAGCTTAATATTCGGATATATAAATCTTTTTTCCATCTTAATATTTTGTCAGTCTACCCTCCATCAAATATTAAACTTATTATAAATAATTATTTAACACCGTCACGAGTTTTCGCGGTGCATTTCTCTAGTTTTTGGATATATTTTTCCGCTAACTCGCTCTAACTTAAAAACGGTACAATGGATTACTCTCAAATTTTTATCGTGTTATCACTATATATTTGTTAACATAATGTGTTAATACGTAGGTCAAATTTTAATAAGCGTAGAAAGCATTATTTTTTTCTAAGGCTATGTTGAAAATTTGCATTCTCAAATGTAACATGTGGGAAACTTTTTTATCTTTCAAAATAGATACCAAGTGTATCGAGAAGTAACGAAGATAAAAGATGGACGTAACTTTTTTATTTGAAACTTTTTTTCTAGACTTAGCAGTTTTCGAAAAAATTGCAAATGAGTGATTGTTGGCCAAGTACTGCAATTAACTGCTATTAGATTCCACGTTCTTTATGATCTCTTTATCATTAAATAGGTTTTGCATGTATTTCCACTTCAATATCAAAAGTGTCACTAATTCGCGGTTGGCAAATTAAAAATTTTTAAAAACTCTTCGCCGATTTGTTTAACTTTTTATATAATTGTTGCACATTCTTTAGAAATCTCTTCTCAGTTTTTTGTGAACGTTAATTTTTGAACATTTTAAATCTTGTATTGACGACCTATTTGATAAAACATTTGTCAGTATAAAAAAAGTAAAAAGCACCAACTACATCTATAATAACCTGCCTGTGTTTCAAACTTGCAAATCCTTGGATTTCAAGCTAAAATTCTACCTATTACACGACCATACCCTTTGAAAAAAAATGAGATCATAAAGAACGTGTGGAAATCTAATAGCAATTAATTGCAATACCTGGCCAACAATCAATTTACAATTTTCTCGAAAACTGCTAATTCTAGCAAAAAAAGTTTCAAATAAAAAAGTTACGTCCATCTTTTATCTTCGTTACTTCTCGATACACTTGGTATCTATTTCGAAAGATAAAAAAGTTTCCCGCATGTTACATTTGAGAATGCAAATTTTCGACATAGCCTTAGAAAAAAAAGTAATGCTTTCTACACTTATTAAAATTTGACCAACGTATTAACACATTATGTTAACAAATATATAGTGATAACACGATAAAAATTTGAGAGTAATCCATTGTGCCGTTTTTGAGTTAGAGCGAGTTAAGCGGAAAAATAATTGTTTTATATATCCAATACACACCTAAAAGTAGAGAAATGCGCCGCGAAAACTCTTATAATAAGTTCAATATTTGATGGAGGGTTGACTGATAAAATATTAAGATGGAAAAAAGATTTATATATCCGAATATTAAGCTCCGAAGTCCCTATCCCTTTTCCTTAACCTTTTATTCCCGCAAACGCATTATGCCCCCTCCCTCACTTACTATTGCTTGGATTGCGATATATTTTTTTTTAAATTAAAGTTAAAAAAAATTCTCACTTATCTGCAAAATAATTTATCTTCTGAGCCCTTTCCTTTGTATTCAAAAACGTATTAAGAAAAATGCAAAAGGTTTTTCCCCTCCCACAAGTTTGTTTATTTGAAAAAAAATTAAAAAACTATTCAGTCAAATATTAGACGTAATAACGAACAAATTCCATTTTGGTTTTTGAAAATTACACGACAGGGAAAAAAGTTCGAGGGGGTTGAGTCATTTTCCTTTCCCCTACCTCCCTCCCCTCCCCTAATTGACCCACCAACCTAATCCTCCGGCTTCATCAATTCTTATCTATTTCACCTACCCCAAAAAAATCTCATCCCCCTAACTATTTTTTTCGTAAAATAATTAAGGAATTACTTTTTTGTGTATTAGTGTTAGGGCAAAAAAAACGAGTATTTTCAAAAAAACTTTTCACGAAAAGTTACCGTCCGATTTGAAAAAAAATTATGCGCTTCCGCGAGATCTTCAATTTTTAATTTTACTTTTTTTTCGTCAGGTCAATAATAAGAAAGTTGTGGAAAAACGTGTTTTTGCGAATTTTAAATGCGAATTCCCCCGCCACCCCGTGTGATTAAGCTGAACTAAGTTGATAACGTGATAAAAGAGAACGCGTGTAACCGAATTGTCAAAAAAAAATTTTAAAAAATGTTTTTTTTAACAAAAAAACTGAAAAGCATGTTTTTATTATTTACTATCAATACCGAATCGATTCTACCCCAAACGAAACTTTCCCGCACTCACCTCCCCTATTTATACCCCCCCTAACCTATTAAATAATCAACATTCAGTTGATTTTTTTGCAGGTCATTGAAACATTTTAACATGACTGCTGGGGAGGAGGGGGTGACAGGGGGTAAAAAGAGAGGGTGGGGAAAGTTTCATTTGGGGTGGAATCGATTCGATATTGATGGTAAATAATAAAAAAAATGTTTTTCGGCCTAATTTATTTTTGAACAAAAAAAACTGAAAAACATGGTGTAGGAGTCGGTAAATAAAATAAAGAATACGATCGAGTTTGAGAAGAGGGTATATTGAAGTAAATTTCATTTAACAGCTCAGGACAGTTAACATTTGCAATGAGATATAAATATTTGCATAATCCGATTGCAAATAGATCATCAAGTAACCCTTAAAATAATGTATAACATTTTCCTAGTTAATGCGAATACTATTTGTTAATCAACGGTTATATACACGATCCACTTCCTAAGCAATTGAATTTTTAATAATTTTCAAAAATGGCGAATGCGCTGGGAACAGAGTATGCTAGATCGTTGATCGCTAATTAATGATGAAATACATCTAAGATGTAATGAAAGTCAACTTGGCGAAAAATGTAAAATGCTTGTCCATTGAAGGGTGTATGGTACTTTATTGACAATCAGAACGTTCTAGGAAGATAATTTTGTTGTTAAGGTAGTTTTTTTTTGCGTTTTAAAAATGGGACAGAACCTGTAATGATGATTTTAGTGCTCTGAGATAAAATATAAGGAAATAATATATATTTTTTTAAAAATTGAGAATACTTTTCTTTTTGACAGGATTTTTGTTCTGGGAATAGTTTCCTGTATTTAAATTTTGTAGTAGATATGCTCAACTTAAAAAGGCCTGTAACGATCACTTGCTATAATTCCATTTTTTTACAACTTTGACCCTTGACTGCTTGCGTTACCCGACGTCACACATTCTGGCGATATTATTTTATTTACTTTCGGCACAAAAAGGAGGAGGGTCCATAAGACCGGTTTTCGGCCTAGTTTATTTTTGAACAAAAAAAAACTGAAAAGCATTTTTTTATTATTTACTATCAATACCGAATCGATTCTATCCCAAACGAAACTTTCCCGCACTCACCTCCCCTATTTATACCCCCCTAACCTATTAAATAATCAGCATTCAGTTGATTTTTTTGCAGGTCATTGAAACATTTTAACATGACTGTTGGGGAGTAATGGGTGACAGGGGATAAAAAGAGAAGGTGGGGGAAAGTTTCGTTTGGGCTGGAATCGATTGGATATTGATAGTAGATAATAAAAAAATGGTTTTTGGCCTAATTTATTTTGAACAAAAAAAACTGAAAAACATTTTTTTATTATTTACTATCAATATCGAATCCATTCCACCCCAAACGAAACTTTCCCCCACCTCTCTTTTTACCCCATGTCACCCCCTCCTCCCCAACAGTCATGTTAATATGTTTCAATGACCTGCAAAAAATCAACTGAATGCTGATTATTTAATAGGTTAGGGGGGGTATAAATAGGGGAGGTGAGTGCGGAAAAGTTTCGTTTGGGGTAGAATCGATTCGGTATTGAAGTAAATAATAAAAAAATGCTTTTCGTTTTTTTTTTACTCAAAAATAAATTAGGCCGAAAACCGGCCTTATGGATACTCCTTTCACACACAAAAAAGGTGAGATTTGTAACGATGACATTTCTTTGTTTTGTATATCTTGAACTTTGGCCAAACTGACGGGCACATATATGCCAGAAGTTGTGATCTATGTTCGATAGAATTTATCAACTCATAGAAAATAATGATGTGTTTCCAAAAAAGCTACCTAGCTTCCGTATTATTATTATATTCTTCGCAAATACGAAAACGAAGAGTATATTGCATTTGATTGGCATATTTCTAAAGCCGTAGATATCGCTCGTAGAGAAAAAATTCATAGCATTGTGTTAGTGAACAAAATTGATCAACAAGTAAAAAATTATTAATTATTATTTAAGATTTAAAAATGTTTTCTTTAATTTTTATGTGTTTATAAATGGAAATGGAAATCTTGTAAAATACTACATATCCTACCGTCATTTATTTATATATTTTACTAAAATCCATTTCATAATAATATAATATCCAACCGTGGTTAAGTTTTCGACTCGAAATTCAAGGTCTCGAGTTCGAAACGAATATAGGTTAGATGCGGTATGGTACAGCACGTCGGTCACGCCAGTAAACAAACGGTTTCGGAACATAAGTTCATGCACCTCATTTCAAATTTTTTATGATACACCTCTCTCATAGCTATGCACATATAATACGTTGTCACGACATAACGCAACTAGCGGACTATTAGAGAATATTATTTAGGTATTAAGCAAATCACAACATACACACTTTTTTATTTATTATGAAATTACCTACTTTCTGAATATTGTTGCCTCTGGGCACCCTAATATGCTAGTTAGGTAAATACTTAATACTATATCTCAACTACATCACAAAAATTCTGCCAATTTAAACTTGGTGATAGTCCGTTTACAAACAATATTAAGTACACAAATCAGAGAACATAATACACCTCTTCCCATAAAACACAAATTACCACCAGACTTTGTCAATCTTCCGGCAACTTATCTAGCCACAACTCCTTTTTTTATACAACTATAAAAATTATCAAACACAATTTCCATCTTTAACTCTACCCTATCCTCTTCGTTTCTGTTTGTTATTTTTTGTTAGTTGTTTTTATTTGTCTAAATTATTCTCTTCATAAATATATTCTTCAAATATCATAAAATCTTCAAAAATTTCAATGTTTTAAATCATAAATTATACGGTCTGACATAGTCGTTCGCTCTTGCCACAGTTATCCAGAGCGAGTTTTTGGTCATTGATTTTCCCGTGTGCTCAATCGTATATATTTAAATGTTTTATTTTACATACCGCCTTTCGCTTTGTATAAATTATCTTAAAGTCTTTTTTAGATGTTAATTTTAATTGTTATTTAATTCGCACTTTATGGAAAAGCATTGTCTTATCTTTTAATTTTTTTCTAATCTTACCCAACCTCATACCGTCCGACTTTTTAAGTTCCATGGCGATCAGTACAGTGGATGTTTGGCTGGCTTCGGGACGAAAGTTTGAGGAGGGTAAATATCGTATTTAATTTTAAATAATTAGTTTTTATTTGATTTGATTTAGGTTGAATATAGTTCTATTTTTTTACTTTATTTTATACTGACGAAGTTTTCACTAACTAAGTTTTTATCATAAAATGTCTAAAACATTATTTACAAAAAAGTGTGAAGTATTCCATAGAATGTGCAATAATTATACAAAAAAATTCAATAAATCAGCGAAAAGTATAATATTTACTCTAACTTTTATATTATCACTCGCTAAAAGTGGAGATTAAAATTTATATAATATTTCGAATAATAAAATCTTAGAAGAAATGTTTTATGGTGCATGTCTCGATATAGCGAGAAATCACAAAACCAACTGAACAACACCAAAGAAGCCGTATATACCATATGCTAGGAATATGAGTCCGGATATATCACTCACAGAAACATTTCATAACGGTAGATTTTATGCTCAATATAACCCATCCTAGAAATGTAGGGTTTACAGATGCAGGCGAAATAAAAATATTATAAACGAGAAGAAATGGCGAACGTATATTCTTAGAACTAGAAAGCAAAACCTTATAAAAGAATTGTGTAAAATAACATGTCGCAGAAACGTTTGCGTCTCTTGGTAATTTGCCTAGGTAGCGAAAATTGTCATTGTTAAAGAAAATATTTTTAAAAACTGCTACACGACTAAATAGTAAACCAATGCTGCAAGAGTTAAATTGTTCATATTAAGGCGGGTTTTCAAAACAATAAACGATTAATGAAAATAATATAAAATATTTTTAAGCAGGATTAAACGTGCAGAGAGTCAGAATTATAATCCGTCTATTTTAAAAATTGTACTGCAAAACTACTATTGTTTTGTGGCAAATCATTCACCACCTCACCATATTTTCTATCTAAAGGGAAGGTAAAACAGAACTTAGCGCAAATGAGAACAACTTTGGCTAGTCAATTTATTTTGTTGCAACTTGGGCGATGTTATCCGGAGAGCATAACGGAAGTAATACAAGGCTCAAGTCGACACTCGAAGCAGCAGGCTTCTTTACGCCTTGTTAAATTCTAAATTCATCATTGAAACCTTTTCTTATCTCTTATGGTATGATTGCTTGTTGAATAAAATTCAGCAAATACTTTTTGGAAAGTCGACAAAACTAATTCCAATAAATGAAAAGTTTTAACATTATTTCAAACTGTCATATCTCTGGAACGGTTTATCGTAGGAAAAAAAATAAGAACTCAAACTCTTCGTTTTTTTATAAGCTTAATTTCATTCTTATATCATGTTTTTATCAATCTTATAGTTTCTGAGATTTTTCAATTTTAAATACATAATTTTCTTGCGTATGCGATCAAGCGCCCCTTTTAAACCTTGATATCTGGCACAATTTGTCGTAGGAAAATAAAAAAACTAAACTATTTGTTTTTTTATAAGCATCATTTTTGTACTCTACCATTTTTTATAAAAAAAAAAAATATTTTCCGAACAATTTCCAAAAATCCGATTTTTTCAAAAAATTATGAAAACTTTCATTATTGAAAATGGGTACAGAATGAAAAATAATTATCTTTAAAATTCTAAAAAATTTGAGCATGTTAATAATAATATGCATTAACAATATCTAGAAGCATTTTTAAAAAATTTGAATAAATAAGAAATTAGAGCAATAAGACTAAAAAAAAAATGGCGCCTAAATTTTTAAATGCGCTACTTTTTTGTTGTAACTTTTTTAGTTTCCATTATAAAAGGTCGTAATACGTCTCAATCGAAAGAAAATTTTAATACCTTTAATTTTTACAAGAATAAAATTTTTTCTCGTAGTTGTAGTTTTTGAGTAATTAAAAAATATACTCTAATATATAAAAATTTCGTGTCACAGTGTTTGTTATCAAACTCCTCCGAAACGACTTGACCGATTTTTATAAAATTTTTGGTGTATATTTAGTAGGTCTGAGAATAGGTCGTAGGCTATTTTTTATACCCCTAGGTGATAAGGGTGACCCTATTCAGAAATTTTCTTTTTATTTTTTGAACAAAAATTTATAATTTACTAGCTGACCCAGCAAACGTTGTTTTGCCATATAAGTTATAAATTTTTGTCCAAAAAATAAAAAGAAAATTTCTGGATAGGGCCACCCTTATCACCTAGGGGTATGAAAAATAGCCTACGACCTATTCTCAGACCTACCAAATATACACCAAAAATTTCATAAAAATCGGTCAAGCCGTTTCGGAGGAGTTCGATAACAAACACTGTGACACGAGATTTTTATATATTAGATATGGCAAAACAACGTTTGCTGGGTCAGCTAGTATAATATAATTTTAAGGTTCCTATGTGTTTTCTGAACATTTCGGCGCCATTTTGAAAATGCCATATTTCCAAAAAACTGAACATCGGAGAAAAAAAAGAAAGAACCATTCGATTTGTTTTTGTAAAAGCTTTAATTTTGTACCCCACATTTTTCGAGTAATTTAAAAGAGAACGTCTAGGAATACTAATTTTAGGGGATGAAAATTGCAATATTCATTTCGCAATATCTCGAAAAATATGCATTTTAGCAAAAAGTGTATAAGACCTTTCTTTCTTATAATTTGATTCTCTCCTAACCAAAAAGCGGGAGAAATGACAGTATACATTCTTATGTACATACTTTATGAAATATGTTGAAGAAAAAATTTGGAAATTCATTAGATCGTTTTCGGGCTGGGATTTAAAAGCTTCACTTACTGTACTATATGTAGATATCGCCAAAACACCGACCTTACTGATATTGTTTTCAAATTTTGTGATATTTAATATCATGATAAAAATAAAAATAAAAAATTCACTTTTCTATAAATTCAGTTTAATATATTGAAATAGTTTTTCGTTTGTATTAAAATATTTATGTAAATAATTGACCTTAAAGTTTTCTAAAAAATATATAAATGTAAGTATTTTAGAGCCTAAATCTCTTTATAATCTCGTACAGTGGCTGTCTCAGGCAAGTTTCCAACAGCAGTATTTTAGTTGCCAACTTGTTATCAAGTTACGCTCAATTTGCTCTAAGATATAAATTTAACAAGAAACTTCTGGCAACATCATTAACGAATAGAACTTTTACTATTTTCAGATATTAAAAACCCAATAATGTAGTAGAACTCCAAATTATTTTACTACTTCATAAACTAGTAAATTACATATGCATAAAATCAATTTACTGGACAGGAAATGAAAATATAATATAACCAAACAAATAAGTTTTATTCGACTTCTATAAATATTTAGACGAGAATCTAGTTTCTCGGAAGATGCTCTTAAAATGCTCTTAAGATGTGCACTCCAAGATACAGTTTTGAAAAAACATATTTTCTTTATCTGGAATGATATAAGTATAAAGGGCGCCGTACTGTCTGCGATTGCAAAAAAGCGTAACATTTATTTTTCGAAAGTTTTTTATTACTGAAGATTAATTTTATGTACTTATGTATAGCTATTGCAGATAGATGCATACTTGGGTGATATGAAATCTGCAAAAGGAATAGAGCAACTTTTGGTCAAAGAATTATCTGTATTGCTTTATTGTTATTAAGGATATGATTATTATCTTTGCACAGCTCTCTATTATTTCCGTTACCGTTCTGAGTTTATAAGTGCACATATCGCGCACTGTTATCATTAATGTAGTCAACTGTACCTACATACCCTAGGATGGAGTGGAAAACACCGATACGTACATAAATGCACAGCACAGAGTACAGAAATGGCAATAAATTGAAAAATATTGTTTTTCTGAAATCGATCGGCAATGTCTACATTTTCGGCACGGTTTCAGATGGAAAAATGCACAATTCCAGTATTTTAGTCCGTTGCTAAGAAACTATCAGAAAACAGACCGTTGCCAAGCAACGATCAACAAAACCGTACGGGAATGTTACTTTTTCGGCCTAGGTCGGAAAAGTATGTATATTTTAGACAGTAAATAAATACACGCAGACAAACCAACTCACATTAAAATTGCATTTATTAGTAAGCAGTTAGATTGTAATGAAGAAATGTTATGCATTAATACAAATTCCTTTATTTATAATAATATTGATTGTGATTTCAGAAGAAATAGTATGTGTACTTCGGTGTGAAGGCACATTCCCGGACTTCGATGCTTGTTGGCCTCGGCTAGCGCCTCGGTCAACAATTTGCATAGTCGTCCGGAAATGTATTGCTTTCACAGCTAAATACACAATATACTATTTTTTTTTTGTATTTTTGGGCACAGAATATATTTCTCACTCTCTTTTCTTGAAATACTTTTTATCTTGTCGTCAAATAATCTTCTCACGGGTTGTCTGTGGTGTTCTTCGGATGTGTCCTTTTTTATGGACCAATAGTAGTCTGCCATCATGTGCAACAACCGTAAACGTAAAATTGTAGAGAAAAGAAGAAGTAACAAGAACAAACAAGTCAACATGCAGCGAACGTAATTTTAAAACCGAGAGTAAAAGTAGATTTAAGAGGGACAAACAGCAAATTTAAAAAAACAACAAATTAAGATGGAACATAGGTAACGCCAACACTGAGGATGAAAGAGCATCCATCAGCATACAGAGTTAGATGAAAAGTGGACATATGAAAGTAGGGAGAATAAGAAACAACGTGCAACATCAAAATCATGTATGACAATGTCATTCGTAGAAGGAATGAAATTTAGTCTCGTTTGTTAAGAGATAATAAGTAGGGTAAATTGAAAGGTGCTAGTATGTGTTTGTTTATTATATTGTTGTATAAAAGATTGCATTCGTTACTGTTTTTCTCACAACTAAAGAAAATATGTTCCAGATCCCCCTCAATGTTACAGTGTTCGCAGAGATTGAATTGTGCAATGCCAATTCTTGCGAGGAAGGATGGATAACAAGCATGTGAAAATTTTATTCTGTATATGATGGTTATGTACTTTCTTGGAATATGTAAATCTTCATGCCATGGTTTGGATGAGATGGTCGGTTGACTAAGTGTGTATCTATTCGGATGATTATCACAGTAGGATTGCCACAGTTCTGACCACTGGTTTTTTAGACGTTCCTTACACGTGCATATGCAGTCTTCCAAACAAATTTCATTTAATATTGGGATTCCGTCGTTAATGTTTTCCTTAGCTAATGTGTCAACATGTTAATTATACTCTAACCCTGCGTGAGCTTTAATCCAAATGAAAACTATTTTTTACCAGCTGAATTCAATTGGAATAACCTGTTTTTAATTTTTATGAGTGTATTTGATTGTAACTGTGTTTTATTGATGTAAGCACTGAAGTGAATCTGACATAATTATGAAATTATTAGAGTGTTCTGGTAGGTTGTTTAAGGCTGAGAGTATGGAATAGGCTTCAGCTAAATGGAAAAATAATCAGGAAGTTTGTACTTGCTATAGCTGTTATTATATGGGGTAAGGTAAGCGCATCCTGTACCTTGTTTCGATTTATTGGTGTATATTAAAGTATTCTCATAATTTTGCATAGCTGTATGTAGGACAATTTTATCAAGTGATTGATTAAAATTATACTTGGGGATAATGGTTAGAGAATAACCCGACAGATCAAAGTATTTATGCTTTGGTTCGCTTGGATATAAAGTCATCATGTCGAAAAAATTTTGCGTCGCAAGAAAGGCACTACATAAAGGAGGAGAATTTTTTTTAAGCCTATATTTAGATATTAGGTCAGAGGTATTTAATTTACATACTTTGTCGATAAGTTTGCAATAAGACTTCAGTACGAATTTTTCTGCCTGAAGCTGACGTCTAAGTGTGAGAGGAGGTTCTCAACTCGCAATGGTGCGATAGGCGTCGATTTTATGGCTCCTAGAGAGACCCGAAGAGCTTTGCTTTGTAAAATATCCAACCGTTTCACTAGACCGGTAGAATTCTGCACTATGAAAAATACGTCAAATACATCTGCAACATGAATATCAGGTGTTCTCAAATGTAGAATTCGGCCAATCCGATGACATTGTAGGTTTATATTCCGGACTTCAGCATACTAAAAATGTGCTTCTTCCACAATGAATTGGCACTCATGTCCATCGTTTTTACGAATAGGAGTAGTTTCGGATCATGAGTATTAGGCTAGCTTACAGTTACTTCAGATTCATACACTTTACTCCAAACTATAAAACTTCAACATTTTCCACGATTTATTGGCATTAATGAATTTTATTTTTATATAGGAGTAGTTTCTACCCCATTATGTGGGTTGTTTTAGTTTAGTATTTGGGAAGTTGACCGCTGAATACAGAAATTGTATGTTATTCACGTTTTGCACAATGTATTTGAATCCATTCATTCTATCCTGTTGTGTATGTTGGTTTTACCCCATTATGTTTGGCTGTAGCGCAAAAATTTGGGATCGTACTGCTTTTTTTATTACCAGATTCGGATTCAGAGTCGAAAAATACACGGGAATAATATGGGCGCGTTCAAGGATCAGAACTTTATACATTTTTTTTTGTAGTGCTGAGTAGTCATATCTTTTACAACAATAAAGCACTGCAGATAATTCTTCCACTAAAAATAGGTCCATTTTTTCTGCAGATTTCAAATCGTAAAAGTATTCATCTACCTGTAATAGTTTTAAACATGTCTCGATGATGAAATTTACACTGCACTTTTAGGGTATGTTGTGTTTAAACAATTTGTTAACAACAATTTCGAGAACAATTGGACAGCAATTAAATTTAAAAAGAATAAGTTTTCCATTGGTTTAAAAATCATTAAGAAATGCTAAAAATGAGTCTGTAAATCTGGTGGGAACATAAAATTAATAAATATTCAGTTATACATGCATTTTGGGGACTTTTTTTTACTCCTTTTTGCAAACGCGGTTAGAATGGCGCCCTCCACATTTAGATCCGCAAGGTCAATACAAATAATGTACGAAACTATAGCTTCGAGTGCAGATCCTATGATCGAATTTGGGACTTCGGTTTACCGACTAATTAGGGATAAGAGTCAATTATCTGAGTGACTAGTTGAAATTTAATTTTATAACTTTAGTGACTTTTTTTCACGTTGGTTCATTTAAAAATAATTTAAATGGGCACTTCTTGAAGAGAAGTTGAACATAAAGTATAGCTGCATTTTTATCATCCACTTATATTACACACTATTAAAATAAATTTATTTGATTTTTCGTATAAAATGCAGTTGATAAAAAGCAAAAAACTCACCTGCATAGCTTGAGCCTCGTCTCGCCTCTCGTCCTCTGTATTCATCGTTACAAACCGAAGAACGAGTAAGTTCAAAGAGGCTGCCACAATAGCCAAGCCGAATAGAATGAAAATAAGTGCAAACATGACGTATTCTGGTTTTTGACTGAGAGCGTTGTCTTTCTGAAGTGCCACCTGAAACGGAAATATTTGTAAGTTCTTGAATACAGTGCTTGATGTTTCAAGGAATTCAAATAGAAAAAGTAAAAATGTTATTAAAATAAAACATACGAAATACGATCTCTCTAAGTAGAAGTATTTCTTAGGATTGTATAGGAGACAAGCAATACAATTATTCTATTATATATTCATCAATAATTTTCAATTAAATTGCCCTATACAACGTATGGTGAACCCCATCCTACACAAATCTAGTGATTTTAGATTCCAGGAGTTACTTTCATGTATTTTATTAAGTATACGAAAGATTAAGTGCAATGGCAATAAGAGAGTTATCATTTATATATAAAAAGATTACTTTTAATTTTCCTAATTATATAATGATATAAAAATAGGGATTGTAGTAGCTAATTCGCATGAACAATTAGTTTTGATTTTGATCAGCTTTAAATTCGGCTTTAAACTTCTATAAAAAGTTCTTACTTTTATTCAGAGTACGTTAACTCATATCTTTTTGTTCTTATCAAAGAATTGATGTGACATTAATTTCGCAAAATATACTGTTGATTGATTGATTTACCAGCGTGCGGTAGGCACTGCTGCCACTCCCAAGATGTACCGCTAGGCCGGCTACTTCTACTCTGGATTGAATTTGGGTCATGCTTGTCAGCAGCAAAAACCACATGACGCATGGTAACGGAATGTGGGATGGGAAATATAGGTATTTGTGAAATGCGTTGTCGCATTGTGTCGTGAAGGAGCATTTAAGCTCATTTTTCTGTGTTTTTGCTTCTAGACTTCTACTTTTTCTGAGTCTTATGTTTCTTCAATTTCCGATTCCAACAGAGTATATATCCTTACGATTTTTTTATAGTGTACCTTTCTTCTTGCCGTTCTTTTCCAGTATGCTTAGTCCTTTCTTAGATTGTTCATGATTCTCTTAATTATTGTTATCCACGTGTACCATGGTCCTATTTTTAGTTTGTGACTGTTAATATTAGCGCTTCCTTCAGTAAATGTGTCGGATCCCTTCTCTGAACATGCCCCTAGTACTCCATTGTGTATGTTTCTAACCACTTTGTAATTGTCTTCCCTCCTATTATATTGACGTATATATTGTGTCGTTGCTTTATTCCTAACGATTTTGCAAGTAGATGGACTGTCTTTTTCAGCTCTTCTCAGACTTCTTCTGCTGACTTCAGTCGTTGCCACGTTTTTGACTACGTATGTCATCATTGGCAGCACGGTAGCTATGTATATCGCCTGGATCTTGTTCTTCTTTTCTTGTTGAATCCATCTCACCCAGCAGTCGATAGCCTTAGGACAACCAGTGGTCATACTTTGAGGATAAGCAAGACATCCTGTGGACATCCTAAATCTGGGGTAATCCAGTTTAGAGAGTTCATAGGATGTCTTGCTTATCCTTATCCAAGTACGGCTATTGGTTGTCCTAAGGCTATCATCTGCTGTGCTGACCTCCTGTGAATATCCTCTTGAGACTAATTGGGATTGCCCATGGATGTCTTCAACGGGATAGCCCATGCTGGTCCATAGGAAGAAAAATGAAGCAAGCAATTTAAATTAAATTTTGCACAATCTATAAAGATCCACAATGGGATAGCCCATGGTTGTCCATAGGAAGAGAAAGGGACAAATTTAGTAGTGATGGGATCACTCGAGTGAAAAATAACCGGTTATCCGGTTATTGAAATAACCTGCATTACTCGGTTATTGCCAACGAGTACTCGAGTGAAAAATAACCGAATGTTAAACAGTTATTGAAGTCACTCATCACTCTTACAAATAGATTGAATGTTAACTCGTATCGTATAATAAACGAGTGAACATCATTATTAACCTACGTTTCTAAAATAAATATTAGGCATATGAATTCGAACCAATTGATGTAGTAATGGTAGTAACCAGTATATCTATGTACTCTTACCTCTTATTTATAATTATTTTATTTCTATTTCTATTTATTATGTCAAGAATAATCAAACTATGTGCGATTTTATAAAGAATCATTTTTTCCTTTTCACAAAAATTGATTGGTTGATTGATTTTCACATGAAAATATTGAAAAATTTTTTATGAATTGGAATTTGAACAAAAATTGTTAAATAGCCTTGTAAGTTATGCGTAGCATTCAAGTGACCATCACTCGGATGATTATCCGGTTATTGAAATCACTTGAATACCTAGTATTCGGTTATTGAAATTAATCGGTTATGCCCATCTCTAAAATTTAGTTTAAAATCTGAACAAGCTACAGACTCTGTAAATCGTCCAGTTTTTAAGCTAAATTGGTCATAAAATATGCGTTTACAAGATGTGCATTTCCTGCGTGAGACTACACAACCTGTAGTTTCTAGCTTTTTGGTGGTAGTCACTGTTGACTAGGTGAGTATCGTAACAGAAGTAATTTGCAACTTGCAAGGAGAGCCATCTACCATTACTTATTGAAACTAGCGCTAACAACGAGCTAGCCAATATATAGGTATCCAATATACCTATATTCAGTTCAAACTTGTATCTCAGTTTAAGGTAACTCATTGCAAAATCGTAAATTGAAACTTGTAAGTCTCTTTGTTTTTGTTTCCTTGAGGACACGACTTTTCCAAAAAATGCCTGTACTACTAAGGAAATTAGACTGATAAGTAAAGTTTGGAAAACGATATTAGTATTTCACGATGAAATTTACAATACGTAAAACCCAAGGTATTGGTGTCTTGTATTTATATTTACAATGAAGATATTTTGACATTTTGTTTGTAACCGTAAAGGTGTTTTTATCGAAAAAACTGCGATATATATTACCATCCTATTTACATATTTTTATTCCACATAAAAAGTTAATATTTGTGCTGATAATATAAATTTCGTATTTTATATTTTATTTACTGTACGCTACTATCTTTCATATTCATATAGGTTATTCTATTCTGGCTGTTATAGGACCATATTTTATAAGTAATGTCTTCCATTAATAAAATTCGTTCTGCCACAATGAAAATATAATGTAAATATAAACTAAATATAAACATTTCTTATTTGTACATTAGGTGAATTATGAATTATCATGTATTTGAAACCTACATGAACCCAACAAGTCGACCTATGGATGGCCGTTGGGATAGCCTTTATAAACCAACTTTTAATCCTCTGTACGATGGACAATTTAATGTTTTGCCCCGTACAGACAAGTTGGTTACTTTTATTAAAGGAACTAAATGTGTCAATATTGATAGAGTTAAACCTGCATTTTTACTGGCAGACAAATGCGATATCACTAAGTTACCTGTTAAACGCGTTCGTTTTGCCGTAGATAACTTGGCTGATTGACTGATTTTTTATTGGCGGGGAGGGGTAATGTGGCAGCTTGCTCACTCCTAAATTAAGTTTTTAAGTAACCATGGAGAGAAGAAAAAAAAGAAAATAACAAGAATTTATATATAAATTAACACATAATATATTTTAATGAAATTATATTTATTACGTATATAAACATTAAATATATTTATATTTAAAAACCATCTTTTAAATTATAGATATTGTCAAATATACAACGACAAAGTGGTATACCTTTGGTATACCTTATATAGGTTTTATGTAGGACAACAACAACCTTAAAGGCTATCCTATAGATATTCGTATATGTTATCCAATGCATATCCCTATTCTGGCTGTTATTAGGATCAAAGCATAATCATTGAACTTCATATCGGCATCCATAATGAACAGTGCTGGGTAGTATTCGAATACATCTGTATTCGAATACAGTATTCGGATACTTTTTCTGCACCCGAAAGCTGCATTCGAATACTTTCTTAAAATTGTATCCATTATCCGTATCCGACACAAATTAATAAAGTATCCGTTATTCGAATACATTAGGCGAGTATTCGAATACTGATAAAAGTATTCTAATACTAATAAAAATATCCGAATACACCGAAAGTATCCGAATACACTAAAAGTATCCGAATACAACAAAAGTATCCGAATACAATAAAAGTATTCGGATACTGAAAATATCCGAATACCATAAAAAATATATATACATATTAAATATTATTTTCTAGTCATTCTTTATAAAAAGGTTTACATATATTCTGAGAAGTCCTTTTAGCTATGGTTGGAATGTCGATATAACGTACAGAGTTGTTAAAAAATACGAAAAGTTGAAATTGAAAGATATGAAATTTGAAAGCATCTTTAAGATTAAAATAATTTTGCAAAGTTAACCAAAATAGCAAAGTGGCTAATTTATTTGATAACATGAACAGTTTAAAAGTGACTGTTTTGTGATTATTTTATTAAACAAATTAATAAATCATGCACTTTCTTTAGTTACTTTTGCAAAATGAATTTAATCTTGGTGCCAAAAAGAACTAGATAATTCAAATCAAATCTCATATCTAACCTTCTATCGACATTAGGAACAATTTTTCCTATAAGATTTTAAACTGTTGCTTCAATTTCAACAACTGGTATTTCGTTCTCGCATAAATTTCAAGTTTTCTTATTTTTTAACCACCTTGTACGTTATATCAACATTCCAACTATAGTTAAAGTAGTTAAATATTTTTCAGTATAAGCAAAACTTTCTATAAAGAATGACTCCTTATATCATATGTTTTAGTTTTTGTTAAAATGTTGAATAATTTTTTTTCTAGACGATTTTTTGCACCTAATAGTACATTGTGTATCTAGTAGTAAGAGCAATACATTCCCGGACGGTGATATAAATTATTGTCTGAGACTTTAAGCCGAGGCCAACAAGCATTGAAGTCCGGGAATGTGCTTTTACTACGAAGTACACATACTATTTTTTCTGAAATCGCAATCAATATTATTATAAATTAAGAAATTTTTATTGTTTTGAAAAAAATCAGAGATTCAGTGCTTATTATTTACTGTTTAAAATATATATATATATATATAAAAAACAGTCTGGGAAAGTAACTTACCCGGCCTAGGCCGAGAATAGTATATTGTGTATTTAGGTGTGAAAGCAATTCCCGGACATTCCCAGACTTCGATGCTCATTTTTGCATCGTCGTCCGGGAATGTGATTTCACACCGAAGTACACATATTATTTTTTCTGAAATCACAATCAATATTATTATAAATTGAGGAATTTTTATTGTTTATATATATATATATATATATATATATATATATATATATATATATATATATATATATATATATATATATATATATAACCGTCACTCCATTTGATTCAGTTTGTATAAGACTAGCAAGTTGACCACTATCATTTGTCTGTTCCATGACCTATGGCATACTGATGAGAACATAATAAGTTCGAAACCGGTCTATGTCTGGTTAGGAACAGACAAATGATAGTTGGTTACTGATCACGATTTGAAGGTGTAATTCAATGCAGGTCGGGGTATTTGCCCGCTGAGTAGTTGTTTCCTTCAAATCCGATTTCATAAACAGTGAGTATAGCCCACTAGGCTAGAGGTCGCCGCTCTTGGTACTTGCAAAAAAGCAAGTCGCTATACGTCAGTGACATTTGTCCGACTTATAGTAGCATCTGACCATATGAGAGTTTACCTCTCACCGTCACTCCATTTGATTCAGTTTGTATAAGACTAGCAAGTTGACCACTATCATTTGTCTGTTCCATGACCTATGGCATACTGATGAGAACATAATAAGTTCGAAACCGGTCTATGTCTGGTTAGGAACAGACAAATGATAGTTGGTTACTGATCACGATTTGAAGGTGTAATTCAATGCAGGTCGGGGTATTTGCCCGCTGAGTAGTTGTTTCCTTCAAATCCGATTTCATATATATATATATATATATATACATATATATATATATTATATATATATATATATATATATATATATATATATATATATGTTATATGCTAAACAAACTGTATTAATTCATTCAAATGCATAAGTATCTTATCCAACAAGTAACTTTATATCCTTATCTCGGTACGTGATATAATTTGATATACCTTATCTAAAGCGATAACAACTTCCTTTTAAAACAAAGCTTTCTCATGTAAAACGCTGGCATAGCATAATTCCGAGAAATGCATGTGCCTACGTTGATAGCAGTATGTTATAAATATCACCCAGAGACGCATCTGCAGTCAGTATACATTTAATCTTTATACCAAGCATATTAACTATTGTAACATTTATATCTAAACCAAATATAATAATATAAAATATTGTGTAAAACCAAAATAAAAGTTTTTAAAAAGCAAATCAAGTTCTAAGTGATATAAAAGTGGCGCAGTCGGTAGGATTGGTAATAACGCCTGGAAGAAGAGCCTAACCAACGAAAACCTCCCAGAAGAACAAGGAACACCCCAAAAAGGGCCTAACTTCAGGAAAGGATCGCCGGAACAAGGAGACCTTTGACGACGGGCGGCGGATTCCAATCCCTCAATCAAAAAAGGACCTACGTCTATAAATGAAGATTTATTACTTGTAAGTACTTATTGAATCATCTCGTTTTAAGTGCAAATTAAATTAGAATTAATAATCGCACCATTTCTTGTGCGTATTGCCGTGGAAAGAACAGTTCTGTTGTCCTTTGTTATAAGTAAAATACGTCTAAGTATCCCAAAATTAAAATTAGTTTATGCCAGTAACTACCAGAAATATGGCTCATCAACAGCAACAAAACCAACAACAACAAGAGCCACAACCACTAATTCAACCTCAACCTCAACCTCACCATCAACCAGACGCTATTGAACCATATAAATTAAGCGAAATATTTTCAATTATTCCTGAATATGACGGTAATCAAATAAATTTAAATACATTTTTAAATTCATGTAGAACTGCTTTTGGCATGGCAATTGGTAATCAGGTGGTACTTTTAACTGTTCACATAAAAAACAAATTAAAAGGCCGTGCAGCTGAACTAGTGAACTCTAGAAATCCCACTCATTGGGAAGAAATTAAAACTCTTTTAGAGAATCATTTCGGTGATAGTAGAGACCTAACCTCCTTAATACAAGACTTGCAAAGAATGCGACAACTTCCCGGTGAATCTCCACTCACGTTTATTGCGCGCTTGCAAACCCACGAAGCAAAAATGCATGCTTCTGTTCATAAACAGCGGTTAACAGCGGCACAAAAACAAGCCCAAACGCAATTAACTGAGGGCATGGTTTTGAACACCCTACTCACGGGACTAGAACCCAAACTTGCACATGTTGTTAGGGCAAGCGACCCTGAGAATATGCTAAAAGCAATAACGAGAGTTCGAAAAGAACTCCAATTAAATTACTTTGAAACGCAAAAAACCAATCGCAACAATAGTGCAATCACTCCCACGCGTAACCAAAACTTCCCCTTACCTGCAAGACATTGTTCATTTTGCAAACGTACGGGACACGTCGCTAATGAATGTCGTCAGAGACAACAAAGTTCTCGACCCCCAAATTTTGGTACTCCCCAAATCTATCCTAGGCCTAATTACTATAACCAAAATCCTGGAAATTCGCAAAATTTCCAACAACAAAGACCTAACTACTATAACCAAAATCCTGGAAGCTCACAAAACTTCCAGCAACAAAGACCACCCGTCATTGCACCAAACCCAAATTTCAATAATGCAAGACCACCTGCGATTCAACCTAACCCTAATTATTATAGACCAAATTCAAATAGAAAAACGCTTCATCTCAATCAAAATACTGAACCCGAAAATCTAGAGCAACAAAATCAAAGTTATTACGCTTACGATAACCCTTACGAAAATATTAACGAGGGATATTATACTGATAATAACCCCTACGCAAGTCCGAACTATTATACAGCTAAAACTTCGGAATACGACAACAGCAACGAAGACTATTATACTGCTAATAGTCCCTCCGAAAATTATTACACGGACGAATCGACTTTCGATACAACACCTGTATATAATCGGGATTTTCGATCAGGCCCACATGCCCAGTCGGACCCGCCTTATCACAAAACCGGAGACCCCGAGATGACAGTACTGCAAACCCAATTCGGCAAAATGAACTTGGACAATTTCAACCCAAATCTCAACTTCTCGGAACAACAGTTCCTATAAGCCCCTTATTGTCTGTCAAATCCAAAAATTTGTATTATATCTATGACATTACTAACACGCATAGATTATTAATCGACACGGGCGCAGGACTATCCATATTCAAACCCAAAATTTGTGAAAATTATAGTAGGAGATGTCCGGAAAACATTACGATCCAAGGCATAACTGACCAAAAAATAAATATTAACGAAGCCGTCTTTATCCCGTTTGACAACAATGAACCATTTAAAATTTATGTATGCGATCTTGACATAGAATTCGATGGACTCCTAGGGTCTGATTTCTTAGAACATTACAACTGTATAGTGGATATAAAAAACAAAAAACTTGTAACAAATTTCAAAACAATCCCGATCCACAAAGTCACGGACCAGGGTCTGCCAAACATACAAAATTACCCAAATCCAGATAATCGTGAGACCACCCGTAATATATCAAATATAATTTCAGTTGAACCACGTATAGAACAAATTACCAAACTTAAATGTCACTTGTCCAATACGGAAGCTATACTGCTAGCTACCGAAGTAGACAAGGTAAGACTTCCTAACGCGATAGTTCAGATAGACGATAAAGGTGAATTTATTACCTCTATATTAAACGTAAACGCGGTAACCAAAACCGTTAATTTTTCAAATTTAAAACTAGAACCAATCCAAAATTTCTCACTGAATTATATAGACGAAGAAACCTCCCAAACTTTCGTAGACAGACATTATGAAATAAAAAACCAACTCCGTCTAGACCACCTAAACATGGAAGAAAATGAACTAATAACTCAACTTTGTCTAGAATATGCGGATATTTTTTATCTTGAAGGTGACCAACTAACCTTCACCAATGAAATTAAACACGCGATAGATACCAATGACGCGAAACCGGTATTTACAAAATCGTATCGATACCCCCAGATACACAAAGAAGAAGTCAAAACGCAGGTATCCAAAATGTTAGAACAAAATATTATTCGTCCCTCTAACTCCCCCTGGTCATCTCCAGTGTGGGTTGTCCCTAAGAAACTTGCTGCTTCGGGTAAGCCAAAATGGCGTGTAGTTGTAGACTACAGAAAACTCAATGAGTTAACTGTAGGAGATAAATACCCTCTACCCAACATCTCAGATCTCCTGGATCAATTAGGCAAGTGCCAGTACTTCACAACATTGGACTTGGCCTCTGGGTTCCACCAGATCGAGATAGACCCGAAAGACATCCCGAAAAGTGCATTTAGCGTAGACAACGGGCACTATGAATTCGTTCGTATGCCCTTTGGCCTTAAAAACGCCCCTTCCACCTTCCAAAGGGTTATGGACAACATCCTCATGGGCATTCAGAACGAGAGATGTCTGGTATATATGGATGATATTATCATATATTCCCCGACAGTTCACGAACACATTTCTCGTCTCACAGAAGTGTTCAAACGCCTTCGAAATGCTAACTTAAAAATCCAACCTGATAAATGCGAGTTCCTTCGTAAAGAAGTCGCATACCTGGGTCACCTCATAACTAAAGAAGGAGTAAAACCAAACCCCGATAAGGTACAGTGCATCCAAAACTTTCCGCAACCCACTAACCAGAAGGAAATCAAATCCTTCCTCGGGTTGGCAGGTTATTATCGCAGATTTATAAGTAATTTCGCGAAACTATCCAAGCCCCTCACCAAATTGTTACAAAAGGATGTCCCTTTTGCTTTCGACTCAGAATGTCACAAATTCTTCGAGGAATTGAAACAAGCCCTCACTTCGACCCCAGTACTTATCTACCCAAACTTCGACGAAACGTTTCTACTCACCACTGATGCAAGCGCGTTCGCCATCGGCGCCGTGCTCTCACAAGGCCCAATTGGCAAAGACTTACCAATAGCTTTCGCCTCAAGGACCCTCTGTAACGCCGAAACCAAATACTCAACCATAGAGCGTGAACTTTTAGCTATAGTATGGGCCGTGAAACACTTCCGTCCGTACATATTTGGTCGAAAGTTCAAACTAATAACTGACCATAGGCCTTTAACGTGGCTCTTTTCGATAAAAGACCCCGGTAGCCGCCTAGCACGCTGGCGACTGAAGCTTGAAGAGTACGAATACGAAATCGAATATAAACCCGGCCGCATTAATAAAAATGCAGACGCTCTTTCCCGCATAAAGATAAATCACATTCAAGATTCCTCTAACTTTCAAGCAGAATCAAAATTAGTAACGTACCCCATTCAAAGTCCCTCGACTCCAATAGAACCCGATCCTGATAGTCAGGACACGACAAGCGACACGACGGAAACAAACGAACAAGGTGTCCTGAACGAATTCGAAACTTTCGTAAAATTGTATAAAACAAAGTCACTTATCGACTATTCTAAAATTGAATTTTCGAACGGGCAACTCCTGGACAAAACCAACAAAAATATAGTGACCTTTTTCCAACAAAACAATCTCATTATAAAATCCTTGAAGACTTGTTCGAAGAAAACGCAGACTTCCGAGATTTAGAATTAAATAAATTATCGAGTAAGTCGGTGCGACATAGAAACTATTTTATCGTGGCTCTACCATACGACCCCGAAACCGTAATCCAAAATCTATTCATCTCGCTATACAATGGTCGTGAAGAGTTCGACGACTCCAAAACGTATTGTATCGAAAACAATGTCGAACTTCCTATTCTCGAAATTTTGTCATTTCTTTTATCGGAAAAAGACGTGAAACTTAAAATATGTCAAAACGTTACTAGAACACCCAGTGACGACGAAATCCCAATTATTATCGACCAGCATCATACTGGCAAAGCTCATCTCCACCGCGGAATAAATGAGACTATTCGTCGTATTCGAGAGAAATACAATTGGAAAGGATTGACAAAGGACGTCGAAAATTTCATAAAAGCCTGCAAAATCTGCCAAGAAACAAAAATCTGTCGCAAAAATTTAGATAACCCTCTCGTAATTACGGAGACGCCTAAATCCCCTTTTGAACGTATAAACATAGACGTCCTAGAAGTCCCAACGAAAAATTACGCGCTTACTATACGCGACGAACTTACAAAATTCACTCAAGCGTATCCTATCAAAGATAAATCAGCAAAATCAATTGCAAACACTCTACTCGTTTACTTCCAGCACTTCGGAACACCCCTTCGAATTCATTGCGATTATGGCCGAGAATTCGATAACGCCATCCTAAAAGATTTATGTCTCCTCTATGACATCAAAGTAACGCAGTCTAGTGTCGGACACCCCCAATCTAATGGTTCCTTAGAAAGGTTCCACGCTACCTTGTTGGAAATGATCCGAGCACACGTGGCAGAACACCCTGACGAACACCCCTTCAACATATTACCCTACGCGATAATATGCTATAATACCTCTACTAATAAAACTCACGGATTTACACCCTACGAGTTAGTTTTCGGACACACGTCCAGTAGACCACCAGAAACGCTATATAATCAGGAAGAACTAGTCACGAAATACGTCAGAGACTTAAATAATCGCCTCTCTTATTATTATAAAGTCGCGCGCGCCAGAACTGAAACACAAAAACAAAAAGCGAAAGTTCGGTTCGACGCCCACGTTTCAAAGGAAACCCCCGAATATCAGATTGGTCAAAAGGTGTATTTAAAAGAATCCCAAATCACCGATAAGTTACGTAATAAATATAACGGGCCATTTGAGATTTTGGAACTTCACAAAAACTCAGCCACCCTCCTTAATAAAAAAACAAAACAAAAAACTAAAGCTAACTTTGACAGGTTAAAACCATATATTGAAGCCTAAATTGCCTTACAGGTTCACCTTGCTGATCGGAGCAGCCATGTCCCAGTACCAAATAACACCCATCAATAACACCGTCGGAGTCTATTACCACGACGAAACGAGGATAATTATTTCCAATAATAAATGGACTCTGCTAGTCCATAAAAATCTATCAAGCCTCGAAGAAGCCTTTATCAACAACAACAAAATTTTAGAATCAATTGTCAATATATTCACCCCCGATACACGCGAAACGAAAGAATTCCTAGTCAAAGTCAAAACACACATAACACTCCTAAACCAAGTATCAAATTCCCTTAAGGTAAAATTTGAAGAAATCTTTGTTAACACCAAACGATTCAAGCGCGGAATATTAAATGGAGCAGGTAGTATATTTAAAGCAATTACCGGCAATCTAGATGCTGAAGATGGACAATTCTTCACAGATAGTATTAACAAATTAAACAAAGATCAACATCAAATAGAAAACCTCCTGAAAAATCAAATATCCGTTACCTCTACCGTCGTAAAAACCTTTAACGAAACGATCCAAAATATGCAAATTAATATAGTAACGTTTAACGAGGATATGAAAAAGATTCAAATCGGACTGCATAAAGTAAATGATAGAGTTGCACTGGTTCAAGCCGAACTAAAATTTATCGAAACATGTGAAAAATTGACTGAAAGTTACTTGTACCTCCAGAGCAACCTTGATGACATTTTGAACGCGATTACATTCGCTCGCCTGAAAATAATACA
Organism: Rutpela maculata; assembly: GCA_936432065.2. Lineage (NCBI taxonomy): Eukaryota > Metazoa > Arthropoda > Insecta > Coleoptera > Cerambycidae > Rutpela > Rutpela maculata. The sequence continues at coordinate 68,668,113 of OW386285.2, read as the reverse complement.
CTCTTCAATTATTTCACCCGAAAGTTTGATTACTGCACTTCAGGAAATCTCTCAAAACTTAGTAAAAAATAATCTACCCCTACCAGTAAAATATTCAGAAATTCCCCAATACCTAGAAATTATCGAACTAGAAGCCTTTCAATCAAAATCAGATCTTGTTTTCGTTCTAAGAATACCACTAGTAGAACAGCAACTCTATACCCTGTATCATTTGTATCCTATCCCTATACTAGACAACAGAACTGGCCTTCACCATGTCTTGTCATTCTCACAAAAATTCATTGCGCGTAACGATGATTCACTAATGTACATCCCCGTCAAGGACCTGAGTACATGCAAACAACTAGATTCCCATAAGAAACTATGTTCAGACCTCTACGCCTACCCGATCGACAGCAGTGCAGCATGCGAAGCCCAGCTACTGAAAAACTTCAGAAAAATCCCCGAAAACTGTGTAAGTTCCCTCGTCTATGGACAAGGTTATAACGTTCAGAAACTACAAGGCAATGTGTGGTTAATAATTGTCTCTGAACCCATTCATATCACCATAAACTGTAATAAAATGGACACGAAAATTACCAGTGTTAATAAGAACTCCATATTAAAACTACATCCGGACTGTTACGCGTTTGTCGGTATAACAAAAGTGCAAGCAGAAAGCCGCAATACCATCAACATTACAGACAATTCCCATCCAGTGGTTATACCCTATGACTGTTGTAGTGATATTCCCGAAAAACTCCAGCTACCCAACTTGGAACCTCTCCAGTTCGATCACCTAAATGTAGAAAATCTAGACATAGCCAACCACAAACTCGAGCAATACTCTAGAGATCTAGACAAACTAATAAACGAGCCGTTTATAACCAAACATTTTTCCTTAAGCATGTATATAGTTATTGGTCTGTCCATCTGTCTCCTAGCCGCCTTCATCACCTGGAAATGCAGGAAAAGATGCTATGGTTGTAAGGAATCCAAGGACACCACCCCTAATGAAATGCTGAAAAGAATTGGCACCCTCCTGAGAAGAAGACCTCATCTACCTACAGAAGAGGAAGAAATGACCGATTTTCCCTCAAAAGTCGGTGAATAACACCGACTTTTCAAAAAGAAAGGGAGTTGTTATATGCTAAACAAACTGTATTAATTCATTCAAATGCATAAGTATCTTATCCAACAAGTAACTTTATATCCTTATCTCGGTACGTGATATAATTTGATATACCTTATCTAAAGCGATAACAACTTCCTTTTAAAACAAAGCTTTCTCATGTAAAACGCTGGCATAGCATAATTCCGAGAAATGCATGTGCCTACGTTGATAGCAGTATGTTATAAATATCACCCAGAGACGCATCTGCAGTCAGTATACATTTAATCTTTATACCAAGCATATTAACTATTGTAACATTTATATCTAAACCAAATATAATAATATAAAATATTGTGTAAAACCAAAATAAAAGTTTTTAAAAAGCAAATCAAGTTCTAAGTGATATAAAATATATATATATATATATATATATATATATATATATATATATATATATTTTATATCACTTAGAACTTGATTTGCTATATATATATATATATATATATATATATGAAAGGTTGTTGTGCTTCCGGGTGTTTCCCCGCGTATGATTTGCCGCAATAGGACAGACCAATAGACGTATAAGTGTAAGACGGGAAGAACATAGGAATGCAGTACAAAAAGAG